>FR990043.1:4458265-5687019 GCA_905404095.1 Glaucopsyche alexis | reverse complement strand
ATATCTACTACATAGGCATTACGCATATGGTACAGCTGCTACTTGTTACAATTTACAAAACGATCAGACGTCAGACGATTTTCTCTATTCGCGTATTCGTGCCTGCGCGGGCGCGGGGGACGTGTGTGCGCGGAAGGTGCGCGGCCTCTCCCCGCGCGCGCCCACCCCCGACCGCCGCCGCCCGTGCCGTTATGTACGTTGTACATTGCGCATTGAAAATTTTAACTTTTACAAAAACAATTGATTAAAAGCAAATGACTAGTACCAATGGATCTATCTCTTGGCCTAATATAAGCCCACGAAGTTAATGGGACTGGTCTGAATACACCCTGTAGCATCGCTCTGCATCCTCTATCGGTTATATTACGGGGAGTGATCCGAGGAATTGTTCGGACTTATACCTGCTACAACTTTTCGCCACCGTTCCAAGGGACAAAATATTTATCATCCTCATCACCTTGATGAGTGGCAGTCCTCCACCGTGCGCTTTACCCGAAGCTTTCTGCCGCGCACTGTAAAACTCTGGAATGAACTGTCGCCAGCAGTATTTCCGGACCACTACGACCTGCAAACCTTCAAGAAGGGAGCGTATTCCCTCCTAAAAGGCCGGTAACGCACTTGCAACTTCTCTGATGTTGCGGGTGTCCATGGGCGACGGTAATCGCTTTCCATCAGGTGATCCGTTTGCTCGTTTGTCCCCTTGTTTTATAAAAAAAAAATATGTATACTATGTTTAGCATTAATTTATAATAATGTTAGTCTTATAAAAATTGATTTATAGTACCTAACGTTAGTCTTAATTTAATTTTAGTTCAGTTAAATTGTATTTTTGCTAGGAAAGTTTTGGGGTAGTTCTGATTTTTTCATTCCATATGTGTTTTGGGGTGCTAAATCCGAATCTGAGGTTTGCGGACAAAATTTCGTGACGCAACATTAAAAAAAACAGAAAAAACCGGGTTTTTTTTTGCTTTTTTCCGGTTTTTTGCTTAAAACTCGAAAACTATTAACTTTTGGTAAATGGTCTGTTTACAGAAATTAAAGTACTTGAAATTCTCTACAAATAACAGTATTTAGTTTTTTTTTTCAGACGAATCGTTCGGTTTCTAGTGCGAGTTGAAAATTGTACATTTTTTGCAGTTTATGCAAAACCACTGCAAAACCCACTTTTTACATTTCAATATTTAATTTTTATGGATGCTGTCATTTGATAAATGTCATCTGGTTTTCCACACAAGTAATTAAAAAGAAAAAAGGCAAAAATTATGCAAATTCAGTAGGTATCAAAAAAAGGTAGAACTCGTAACAAAATAAAACTTAAAATCTCGTTACTTATGATCATATATTATTATGATTATAAGTTATAATATGCAAAATTGATATGAGCCGTTGTCTTTTGGAAGGCCCTGGCTGAGGTTCTTCGATAACGATGAGTCCTGGTTCTGCTTGTTCTGGAAAATAAAAGTTTAAAGTTAAGTCATTTATCAAGAAGAGATGAAGATTGCAAAATAGATTGTGAGATTAAACATACCTTCCGCATCGTACTGAGCACAGTGTGTAATATTGCCTGAGATGCGGCCATCCATGTTTTATGAATTCAATCGTTAGATATTACTATGATGTAAAACATTGGGGAAGTAACTAGTAGTTGTTTTTGCTTAGTTTTGGAAAAAAATGGATTTTCTGATTTTATAAAAAAACAGTTTTTATGCATATTTATAATCTAGAATAAGTAATTAGTTGTAACACCTTTATAAATATGACATTCTTGCAATAAATGATTATGATTATGATTAGGTCAAGCGATTGAGTGGTCCAGCCTAAGACTGATACGTCGCGCCTAAGAAGTTTTACTTCTTGAAGTAAAACTTCTTAGGCGCGACTAGGGAGTAGCTCCGATTTTTTCCTACTTAAGTAAGGGCATCACAGCAGACCTCTAGAGTCCATGCTAGCATTGTCCGTCAGCGGATTACTTTGTATGGACAGGCTATTTTTTTTTTTTAGAAATTTCGTAGGCGAAGTTGTTTGTTTCTTGAGTGTATCGATTATTATTATACCTTGTGTTAAAATTTATACGAAAACTAATTTTGATTTGCTGTGTTTACTATTTATCATTAACATGTACGATTTTATTTTTTCGACAACATTACAGAAAATACAAAAATTCTCAAGTGACAACCCTAGACTGAAAATTTTGATTTCAATATCTCCGAAGTCCTGCATTATTTTTGCATGAAATTTTTAAAAGGAATAAGTAATATATAAACAAGAGTTTTGGACTTTAAAATGATTGCCAATAATTTACTCTTTTTAAGAAAAAAAATATTTTCATAATAAGGTATAAAAGGCAACTACTGGTTTTTAATTTTATTTTTCTAATCTTATGGTCACTTTTAAACAGCAGGAAACTGACTATTACAAATTGATGTCTACAATCTTATCTAAAAAAAGGTTTTAGGTATAATTTTGTGTTTTTATGGTAACTATGGAATTTTCTCGAGTTTTCTAATATCTCAAAAACCAATCAACATAAACCTCCATGGTTACTTCTACATTGTTGTATTTCTCAATTAGAGCTATCCAATGAGCTCATAAAACATAGATGGCCGCATCTTAGGCAATATTACACACATTGCTGAGGTTCTTCGATGGCATCGGGTCCTGGCTCAGGGTTTGACTGCTCCATCGTCAGCGTCGGGAGTTGTTCTCCTGGAAAATAAAAAGAGGTGAGACACATATCATATATCAAGGAGAGATGAATGACTACAAAATAACTTGTGAGATCCAACATACCTATCTCTCTTTCTTCAGTTTCTTCTACGTCTATGTCAGAGCTGATTTTTACTGATTTATGAGTCCTGGTTCTGCTTGTTCTGGAAAATAAAAGTTATTTTCCAGAACAAGCAGAACCAGGACTCATCGTTATCGAAGAACCTCAGCCAGGGCCTTCCAAAAGACAACGGCTCATATAAATTTTGCATATTATAATTTATAATCATAATAATATATGATCATAAGTAACGAGATTTTAAGTTTTATTTTGTTACGAGTTCTACCTTTTTTTGATACCTACTTAATTTGCATAATTTTTGCCTTTTTTCTTTTTAATTACTTGTGTGGAAAACCAGGTGATATTTATGAAATGACAGCATCCATAAAATTAAATATTGAAATGTAAAAAGTGGGTTTTGTATAAACTGCTAAAAATTTAGAATTTTCAACTCGCAGTAGAAACCGAACGATTCGTCTGAAAAAAAAAAAACTAAATACTGATATTTGTAGAGAATTTCAAGTACTTTAATTTCTGTAAACAGACCATTTACCAAAAGTATATAGTTTTCGAGTTTTAAGCAAAAAACCGGAAAAAAGCAAAAAAAAAAACGGTTTTTTTCTGGTTTTTTTAATGTTGCGTCACGAAATTTTGTCCGCAAACCTCAGATTCGGATTTAGCACCCCAAAACACATATGGAATGAAAAAATCAGAACTACCCCAAAACTTTCCTACTAAGGTCACTTTACAGTACAAATTTACTGAATTATTTGTAATTTTATTATTATGTTTAATCAGAATTATAAAAAGCATTAATTTGTGAAACTGGAAATGAAAGGTTTTTTATTTTCGAATTTTTATTTATTTATTATTGCTTGTTAGTTTTATGTTAAAAATAGCTGATGCCCGCGGCTACGCCCGCGTAAGTACAGTAAGTACCCACGGGAACTTATATGTCCCTTTATATCTGTCTTAACTTATGGTCTACTTTATATCTGTGCAAAATTTCAAGATAATCGGCTAAGTAGTTTTTACGTGCAACTGTAAATAAATTATCCCACGGGAACCGTACATTTCCCCGCGACAAAAAGTAGCCTATGTCCTTTCTCAGTATCTAGACTATCTGTGATATCTTAAAATAATAATATAATCTTTGATTAATTATTACATAGATACGTTATATCCTTACAAAACTGACAATATTTCTGTGCCACGACACACATTGACATGGGAAGCGTGTCAATGTGTCAACGTCGCATAGTAACACAAAACACGCTATTACTCGCGGAGCACACTAACCAAAATTGGCCCGACTCGGGCCAATTCGAGTCTTCATTTTTACGCGTTTATAACATATCTACCTCATAGCTTGGCCGTTTTATAACTTCATAAGCTTTTATATAAGGCACACCCCACACTAGCATTTTTCGAGCGTCGTCGTCATGTCAGCGTCTGCGCTGCGTCGACGCGACGTCGACGCCGCGGTGACGCGACGCCATGGCTAGCCGCCTGCCGAAGGCTCCGGGCTTACGCGGCGCCAGCAATGCGTTCAGTAGCTGACTGTTCTGTTCAGTCAATGCTGTGCTGAGTCGGGTCGCCGCGGTGTCGACGCTATGCGGACGCTGGCACAACGACGACGCTCGAATATTGCTACTGTGGGGGATCTCTAACAGAAAAGCTATGAACAGTGACTAAAATATTTTTTATCTTAAGCCTATTAACTACTTTACGAGTTTGTAAATTCAAGCTTTATAGAGTTAGAGAATGTAGAGTGGAGTCAGAAGGTTCTAGACGAGATCTGAAGACATTTTGTTATTGGCGAGTGACATTCTTTAGTTAACTAAAGAATGTCATTTTGTCAATGACATGATTCTGATCTGATCCGCCATGTTTTATTTTACTTTGTGTTGCTCTCCATGACGAAGTTAATTTAAATGTACATGGAAACGAAGTGAAATTAAACAAAATAAAGAATAGGAAACAGTTACTATATTATGTAGCTATATTTACATATACTGTACATAGGGCTGGCCCAGGCCTCATACATTTCTTGAACATTTCTTTTAAAATGGAAATATTATAAGTTTCGCATAATATGTGACAACTGGTCAAGTTGTCAAATAAATTGTCATTTCATTTTGTCGTATGAAACTTGGACCCCTCTCCACGTGGTGGGAGGCCCGCACGCGCCCCGTATTCGCCATGCATGATAAAAGTTGGTTTTTTACATTCTAATAAAAAATCCCGCAAATAAACACGGTTAAACTTATGCAAAGTGTTTTGTAACACCATAATCATCATATAGACATGAACTCTACTAACTAAAAGTTTTATTAATACCTAGTTTTTATAGCGAGTTAGAGGAAAAAAATGGAATATCTTTATACGAAATTGCCGAATGTGGCACAACTTTCTTACAGACTCAGATATTAACACTATGGACAGATTTTTAAGATTTGTCAGACATTAGAATGGTTGTGGGCCTGGTGGGACCATGTTTTATATAGTAGCCGAATCCCAGGAAACCTCTGGTTGGATACGACTCAAAATGCATATTATGTGCATCGGTTACTCTTTCCTTGATATAGTGAAAGTAAAATTTTTAGCTATAATTTACTTTACGGCCAATATCGATGAAAGACACAAATACCTAAATTGCTACAAACGCAGCCATCCAAAATGGCACAAAATCAAATTTTATAGGCTTAGAAAATGTTCCGGAAACTATATGCAAAAAATAAAAGACTAGAATTTTTGCGTCAAAATAATAATATCAATGTGAAAACTAAAATATTTATTTAAAATAAGAATAAAATGCTTGTAAAAATAAAAAACACTCAAATATTATATATTTTTGCGGAAAAATGATAATGGACTGAGATCCCAGCCCCGCCAGACTCCCTTTATATTCTTACTGATATGTATTTCATATTAAAGTATTAGTATGTACAATGAACGTACCTATACTCGCCAGGTTGTACCGTTTTTAGGTACAAGGCGCTAAAGTTGCGAAAAAATATTAATCACTTTACTTAGATTATTTGTTTGATTCAGAATAACATAGGGAACAAAACGTATTAAAGTAATTTTTCTCTAAACTGAGTATGAATAGAGATATATAGGTTAGAAGTTTAATGATTTTTATTTTTACGTGGATGATTTTCCATTTTTTTATTTTTATGATAACTACAACATAAAATCCGTGTAAAATTCACTTTATAATTTTCGAATGTCATTATTCTATTATAATATACATTATAATCATTTCAAAGGCTTTAAGTATTACTACAGTAGTAGTTAGTAATGTTTTGTACCTTTGGCGCCCTATACCTAATATGCGTTTATGTGTTTATATGTTTACCCATGATATGTGTTTATTGTATACAACTAATACTACAATATGATATACATTTTATCAGTAAGAATATAAGGAGAGTCTGGCGGGGCTGGGATTTCAGTCCATAATGTTAAACCATAAGTTGGTTAGGTTGATATAGAAATATTTTATAAAATTAAACACAAGTGTTTTTAACAGATACTTAGATAAGTTGAGAGAAATAGTGATCCTTGTAATAAATTAAATTCATAGGAAATCCCTCTTTATTTTTATTTCTAAGACTCAGGTCTTGAGCGTCGGAAAGCAGGATTATTGAAAGAGATTGTTGCTGGCGCGAAGATAGGATTGATCAGCTCTGGATTTTCACTTTCGACTTCCTTGAAGAACCGGTAATACTCCGCGCGATCACGCCTGTTCGTTAAGATCTTCCAGCACACCAGGGTCACTAGCCCGATCAAAATGAAACCGATGAGACAGCCACCACCGGCCCCTGAAAATATTGAAAAACAACATTTGATTATTTTCTGATGTTGATGATGCGCCATAGATGAATGATCAAAAAGTCAACAGAAATCCAGATATTTTAAGCAATTTACTAATTCTGGAAAGTTTTTAACAGGCAGGAAAGTTCTCTTAGGAACTTCTCAGTTATATAAACTAAGCTCCATTTGTATTAAACAACCGTAATAAACATTATAACAAGCCGGTAGACCACAAGGATTTAAATTAAAAAGACCGGTAACTCCTGCCACATCATAACAGCTGTTGCACTTGTGTCTATAGCTGCGGTAATCGCTTACCGTCAGAATCATCATATCTGATTGCTGATCTCATTATTAAAAAAAACTTACAGTAATAAGTTTCCGCGCAGTTTAATTTTGTTTGAACCTTAATGTCTATTCCATAGGTATTGTCATCGTATTTGTACACAAATTTGACGTAACATCCGACATCGGCTCGGATCTCTGGGCATTCTATCCAGAATGTGTTGCTTAGTTCTTGGGTTTTTACAGCCATAACGTGGTGTTCTTGGGATTCTACAACCTTGTCTTGTTCAATACTTTCTTCAATGTTGTTGTTAATGTTGTCTATGATGTTTTCTGGTACTAAAGTTTCTTCAACGCTATTGTTTATTTCCAATGTGTCAACAGCGGTGAAGTTTACGTGCTTGCAGCCACTTTTCCTGTCATTGAGGAACTTCAGTACGCACGCCTGCAGTAGAACACACTGCAACTGTTGGCCCTCGTCCGCCGAATCACTTTGTACCGGACGGCATAGGTGATCACGTGAGCGGATGTCCCATGGCGCCGGCGGTTTGCATGTGCATTTGTTACACTCACAGTCCCCGAACCCGCTGCAAATCTGGAATGATTCACACTATCCATTAGGGTTAATTGCAAGCATTATACTATTTAACGTGGGCAATAGATCAGTATATTCTAAGTGATTTTTTCTTCCTTAAGTGTTAGCGCTCTTACAGATGAACAACATTTCACCATCCGTAGCACACCTGCAACCGTCGCTGAACCTCGACTGCTGTCAAACGCCACCTGTCATAGGTGCAGTCAACTTACGTTGACGCAATTTGCAATCGACTTCTGTTGAGTTTAATGTGATCTTTAAGAAATTGTCTCCCCAGTTAAAGACGTTTCAGTTCTACGAATATTTACCTCTTTTCCATCTTCCTTGCAGTTGGTTTGTAGCTTCGAACAACTGCAGTCGTCACCGGTCCAGTCATCTTCACATCTGCACTGGCCGCATTTTATCTCACCACAATTGCCGTGGCCGAAGCAAAGATTTCCATTCGAGTCTCGCGTGCAATTTTGTAAGTTACATTCACAAAACTCCCCCTTAAAACTGAAGTTGAAAATTTATACGTTTTGTTGCTAATATGTCTCAAATTGAGATGATATTATATTAAGTAAGTCGTCAAAGGGTATTAAAGCCATATACGAGGGTTATAATCAGATAGTTACAAAGACTAGTGAAGGGAGTGAGAACAGAACGATATTAATGTAAACAATGATATAATTCTATTACTTGTCCTCGCATTTGCATTTCCCACATATGCAGTATCCTCGGTTGTTACATTCAGTGCCGTTTGCCATACAATGCATCTTATCTATATCCAAGTCTCCAACTGCAGAACATTGGCAGCTTTCGCCGTGCCTAAAATCATTGAAAATGAATACAACTGGGTAGAACACATAGCCATAGGGCCAAAATAAAAATTAATTTCAATGTCATTTATTTAGGTTGACATTGAAATTAGGTATGTTTCTCTTACCATCCCGGATCACATTCACAAATTCCACACGTCTTGCTTCCGTTGAGGTTGCAATACGAAGACTTGAGCTCTGGTTTGCATTCACATTCCTTGATTATGTTAACGTCTAAACGCAGTTTTTCATTTAATCCGTCAATTGCTACATTGATCGGAATATTTTCAGCGTCTAAATATTTTAAAAGTTTTATGGTGCCCACAAATTCTTTTTCTTCGTTTATATTTACTAAACAATCTTCTTTGTTGCAGTCAGGTTTAAAGGTGATTTCAAAGTAATCCTTATATGCAGAATCAATTTGGTTTGTCAATCGAATAGATTCAGCAATGTTCTGAAACAAATATTTTGTTTAAAAGGACGGAATACTGAAACGCTACTTTAATTAAGTCGCACTCAAGTCACATGCTGTTCTTGTTATTCTGCCAAGCAGAGAACTGTCTCTGCTGTTGTTGACACTGGTCAACCTGAGATTCAATTTTTTACATTATACTATCAAGAAGACATGAAAATGAGAATTATGAAGACAATATGAATGAAAAGCTATTTACTTGCTTGCTTGCCGCACTAAATTACTCAAAACTTACATTATATATATCACTTAATATTTCATTAATATTTTTTTCATCCTTTCCGCCATAATCAGTTACATATGCACCCATTTCTTCTATTAGTGGTTTATACACTTCTTTTACACCCAGCTTCACAACAAATATAATTACGAAGCCTTCTCGTAATGCCATTGTTTTTAATATACTAATAGACGGATAGTCCATTTCCAATTCCTTAGTATAAATACCGTCCTCCGTGTAACAGTTTCCATCGTAGGGCTGTATGATGCCAGCCCAAATCCCATGACCGGCTACGTGGTAGCTCGCGTCTGTGTTCAGCACTATAATTTTCCGCGACTGACTGCGCCATCCTATTTCTTCCTTACAAGCCATCACTTGGGCCAGTGCGTCCATTATGCCCTCCGGTTCGTCAACATTTTCTCCGAATTTCATATTTCCCAAGGCGCTTTGAAACTCTGTATAATTATTATTCAGTTTAAGGAGATTTTTGAAGGAATAAGCCACATTTTTTACTACATTGCTGAAACATTAGTTGACACAATATGATTAATATAGCTAAAATGGGATGAATAACGGTAAATTTTATTTTAAAACGTACTCTGTGTAAGGTATGGCATTTTTATCAACGAAAGTTCCCATTCCTACAAAGATATCATCTGTCATTTTATACAACATATTGTACATCGCCATACTTTGATTGGCGGTTCTTTGCATATAATTATGCATAGATCTGGATCCATCCATTAGAAAATAGAAATCTAAAGGATAATTTTTCGCTCTTTTATAAGTAAAGTGAAAGTCAATCGCTTGGCCAGGCCGTAAGTTTAATTTTATCTCCTGAGGTTTTAGTTGGACTATACCAGCTTTTTCGGAACTAAACTCATCTGGTGGCTTGACTTCAAGCTTTGGACTCGGATTTTTAATGTGACCTGAACACCAATCGCTCGGACCAACTTCAGACTTACATCTTATACCTTCTTTGTATTTTTCCTGTTATGTAAGTAAAACATACTAAATTAAAAAAAGGAAATATTATATATAATATTATTTAAATAGTGTGCGTTACCCCAGCCAGATGTTGTGGATTTTGTTAACTATTTACCTATGCTCAATTAGAGCGTTGTCTCCTGTAATTGAGCGTTGCATTTTCATAATTTACTCCTTTGTAGTTTTCGAGAAAAACTCGAAAAACAGATCTGGCTGGAGGAACGTTTCAAAACGTTACTCCAGCCAGAGATTTTTTCTTCTAAAGGATATTTTAAGAAAAATAATATGCAAAAAATTAGAGCGTTGCAGGGTGTAATTGAGCGTATAAAAATTTCATTTGTAGCTTGATCCGTTATGAAGATATTCAAAATCCTGCTGGAGTAACGTTTGGCGATTTCTTAGACCTCGAAGGCTGTTGGATGCAGATGTACAATTTTTGGCACACGGCTTCTCACAAATGTGCTTAAATTTGCTCGCCAATAAAAAATAAATAATAATACACGCTTTAAAAGTTTTTTGATATTTTATAAAAACTACTTAGCACGTTCTAGCACTTTTTTTAACAGGTCTAGAGACCTAATTCAAATTGCATATTATAGTTTACATCAATCTTCAATTGAGCATTAAAGTCTTATCAAGATCCAGTTGGTAGTTATCTAATTATGACGAAAATTAATTCATAAAAGTGCACAATACCAGCGAGATCCTATAAAATCGGTATCTTGTGTGTTTCCTATTTCTAGGTGATACCAATAATTAGAGCGTTAGTTTAATTATATACAGGTAAATTTTTACCTAAAAACACTCAATAATTTGGTAGATAATGGAAATAATAACAAATTGATAAATAACGCTTGACAACCTGACCGAGTTAAGATGGTCACAAAAAAGCGGCCGTTTTATACATTAAGCTGACATTCTGAAATTTATAGGGTAATATTAGTACAGGTATGTAAGCAAGTGTAAAAATTTAAATTTATTTCAATCTAAGAGATCATCAGACTTCACTTTATTAATATCGCTCGAAAAGTTCTAAATCAAACCATTCCTAAAAATGGTAGGCATAATTATTGATAACACAATAAATGTATTGCGAGCTTTAAACAAAGCTTTTGGACTCTTAAGGCCGCGTGGTCCCAATTTTACATGACTTTGAATCGACAATAAACAAACAAATAGTAACTTTAAAAAGCCAAAAAAAAAAACACATTGTTGTTTACTTAATGTTCTTTTACAATTTGTGGTTCGAAACATAATATTGAAAACTTCACTCGATCAAAAATAATTCCGAAGAGGAGGCTAAATTTGAATATTTTTCTTTTTGTTCATGAAGTTCATGATAGTTTTACTTTCAAAAATCATATCTACGAAAAGCTAATAACTTAAAAAAGAATAATTTCTGGTTACATTTTGCATGTTGGTTTAATTATTTTAACAATAAATTAATATTGAAATGCAGCGTGCGTAAGCCGCTAGAGTCGCCCCACAGTCGCCCGCTAGGCGTTGACGAGGATAGACCTATGTCAGTTTTGCTAGCGCACGCCTTACCCGCGTATTTATCGAACAATTCTTTCGTTTCTAACGCAGTGTAGGAAAGTCAGTTTGTTTTGTTTCTTTTTATTTTTGAACATATCATACACAATAACATGTTATATTTTATCGTCGCCGCGTCATTGCTTTTGCCAGATGAGACGACCTCTGTGGCTCAGTGATTGAGCGTGTTGGTGCTCAAGCCGGGGGTCGCGGGTTTGAATCCCGCCGAAGGAACAAAAAGTTTCCTGTGTTCCCGGGTCATGGATATGTATAATACAATAAAAATCTAAAGGAAAGTCAGTTTCTTTGTATTTTTTTATGTTTCTTTTTATTTTTGAACTAAATCTATACATCTATACAGATATACAGATAAATATAATTGAAGTGTCTGTTTGTAATGTCAAATTAACAGCTTATCACTTGATGCATATGAAAGTATATTCGATTCGATACTAACAATAAAATATCAATTTTTAAAATTTTTGTCTGTCCGTCTGTCTGTCTGTCTGTCTGTTTGTTCCGGCTAATCTCTGAAACGGCTGGACCGATTTTCACGGGACTTTCACTGGCAGATAGCTGATGTTATAAGGTCTAACATAGGCTACTTTTATTTTAGGGTTCCGTATAAAAAATAGGGATCCGTTTTCGTTAGTTGCGGGTAACGAAGTTATGCAAACGAAGTTGCGGGCATCAGCTAGTTATACATATAACCATACACAATAACATGTTACATTTTATTGTCGCCGCGTCGTTGCTTTTGCCAGATGAGACGACCTCTGTGGCTCAGTGATTGAGCATGTTAGTGCTCAAGCCGGGGGTCGCGGGTTTGAATCCCGCCGAAGGAACAAAAAGTTTCCTGTGTTCCCGGGTCTTGGACATATAATACAATAAAAATCTATAGGAAAGTTTGTTTTGTATTTTTTTATGCTTCTTTTTATTTTTGAACTAAATTTATACAGATAAATAAAAATGAAGTGTCTGTTTGTAAATTCAAATTAACAGCTTTTCACATAATGCATCTGAAAGTATATTCGGTACTTACAATAAAATACCAATTTTTTAAAATGTCTGTCCGTCTGTCTGTCTGTCTGTCGGTCTGTCTGTCTGTTTGTTCCGGCTAATCTCTGAAACGGCTGGACCGATTTTCGCGGGACTTTCACTGGCAGATAGCTGATGTCATAAGGTCTAACATAGGCTACTTTTATTTTAGGGTTTCGTTTAAAAAATAGGGTTCCGCTTCCGTCAGTTAGGCGCAAACGAAGTTGCGGGCATCGGCTAGTTATACATATTATAACCATACACAATAACATTATCGTCGCCACGTCGTTGCTTTTGCCAGATGAGACGACCTCTGTGGCTCAGTGGTTGAGTGTGTTGGTGCTCAAGCCGGGGGTCGCGGGTTTGAATGCTGAAGGAACAAACATTTTTTCTGTGTTCCTGGGTCATGAATGTGTATTAAATATACTAAATATACTAAAAATCTTAAATATGTGTATAATATAAAAATTATTAAATATATTTCTGTTGTCTGGTACCCGTAACACAAGTTCTTCGAGAACTTACCACGGGACCAGATTGACTTGGTGTGAAGCGTCCATACATATATTATTGTGTTGTGTATTATGAGAAAAAAGTAGCTGATGCGTGGAGTAGCCTTAGTACATTATTGAATAAGCCAGTAAACGGTTTTTATGAATTTGTAACATCTACCATCTTCTTTGCCGTACTTTTCGTTTTTTTTTTATTTCGATTTCTGTTTTTACAATAATAATAATAAATAACTCCCCACGCGACATCCGAGTCGAGAGCCAAGCTCTAACCACTAGACCACGGAGGCTGTTCTATTTACAATAAAATATAAGGATACGAGCTCAACATCTGTCATGCTTGCCTTTGCAGAACACACCAAGTCACTCGCAAGTAGGGGTTGCAATCCGGATACTTCGAAATTCGAAAAATTCGAAAAATCCGGATTTTTCGATTTTTTCAATCTTGGTTACTACTATGAAAATTACATATTTTAATTGTAATTAGTATGTACTCTAGACGTACAATATTTGAATAAGGGATATAATTAATCGAGTGAACAAAAAATAAGTTGGTGACTGCACGTGAGCATATTGTATTGCTGAATTTGGCAGCGAATTAATATGTTGGCGACTAAATTACTTCAATCAATCTTGGTTACTACTATGAAAATTACATATTTTAATTGTAATTAGTATATACTCTAGACGTACAATATTTGAATAAGGGATATAATTAATCGAGTGAACAAAAAATAAGTTGGTGACTGCACGTGAGCATACTGTATTGCTGAATTTGGCAGCGAATTAATATGTTGGCGACTAAATTACCAAACTGGTGAAATCACTCAAGTGACAAAAAATACAACAAATCGGCAGATAAAAAGTAGCGAAATTTAATCCAATTAGCACCGATAAGTTGGTGACCATTATACCATGTAAGTAGCTAATAAAGATTGGATTGATAAATTAATAGCTGCTAAAAATTCAATTTGCAAGCTACGGAAAATCCCAGTTTTGGATACTATTGGAGGTTTTTTTTTCTTTGGTATGGGTATCGTTTTCAAGGTTTTTGGGGGTGCAGAATAATATGAAAATAAAATCCGTTTTAAAATTCCAAAATGGCGTATATTTTTTTTTTATTAAAAATGGATGTCTTTTTCCATGTTTCATATGCTGATTATAAAATTGTCTTCCAATTTAATTGTACAAAATGGAGACTATCCAATCTTCGTAAAATTAACATGTAGTTTGTAGAGGTACCAGCTATGTAAGGTATAGAAACTTTTCGAAATTCAGGATTTTATAATTTCTTTTTTGGCATTAATGAAAAAAATATGCGATTTTCGGGTTAAGGGGGAGGAAATTTTTATTATTTTTCCAGTAATAGTATTATTTTTCCGTTTCTAAAATAGAAGCGATTTTAGAAAAAAAATATGGCAATGTTCTACTTTGACACGAACAGTGTATAAAGCTATAGAAATTTTGGAAAATTCAGGATTTTCAAATTTCTTTTTCTTCCACCGTGAAGAAACTATGGTGTTGCGAGGTTCTTAAGGGGAGGAAATTTTCATTATTTTTTCAATAGGATGCACCGTTTCCGAGATAGAATCAATTTTATAAAAAAAAAAATTAAATGCTCTACATTGAGATACGAGGGATATATAAAGCTATAGAAATATTGGAAAATTCAGGATTTTCGAATTTCTTTTTCTCTCATCTTGAAGAAAATATATGGTTACGGAGTTATTAAGGGAGAGGTAATTTTCATTATTTTTCAAGTAGGATGCACCGTTTCTGAGATAGAAGCCATTATAGAAAAAAAAATACGATAATGCTCTACTTTGAGACACGAACGGTGTAAAACGCTATAGAAAATTTGGAAAATTTAGGATTTTCAGATTTTTTTTCTTCCATCATGAAGAAAATATGATGTTGCGGAGTTTCTAAGGGGGAGGAAATTTTCATTATTTTTCATTAGGATGCACCGTTTCCGAGATAGAATCTATTTTATTAAAAAAATATAAATGCTCTACATTGAGATACCGGGGCCGGGATGCATAAAGCTATAGAAATGTTGGAATATTCAGTATTTTCGAATTTCTTTTTCTCCCATCATGAAGAAAATTTGAGGTTGCGGGGTTACTAAGGAAATTTAAAATGGATGACTTTTTTGTAATCAGCACCCCCAGAAACCAACAAAGGGACAACCATATTATTTTTATAAAATTAAGTATGTCCGCCATATTGGAATTTCAAAATGAATGTCATTTTCGTATCCAGCACCCCCAAAAACTTGGTAACGACACCTATGTTAATTTTGCGAAAAATGAATACCCGTTATTTTTAAATTTCAAAATGAATCTACCCAATATCTACACCAAGTCGAGGAAAATTAAAAATTGGGAATTTTGTACGCTCCTTTGTTTTTTTTATGTGCGCTGGTTTTGCTGCTTGTATGTTTTTTGAGTTACCTACATTACGGAAAATATATGTACCTATTCTTAAATTAAATGTGTACTCACAAATTGTCGCCAAGATGGTTATTTGTTCGCTAATATAATATCAGTCTGCCAGTTTGGAATATTCAGTGGTATATTTAGTCACCAGATTTGTAATTTTTTATTCCTTACATTCTTTAGCCAACATGGTAATTTAGTATTCAATATTCGGTATTTTCACATCCAAAATTTAATTGTTTTGTCGTGATTGTTTTAAACACTTACGGATTTTGTCACGGTTTACGTTTTACGGTTACGTTTACGTAACGCGACAAAATCCGTAAGTGTTTAAAACAATGAACAATATTCGCGTAAACATAAGAAATAAATATGTTTTGTCGTGAACTTAAATACATGCCTTTGGATAATTTGATATTATTTGTTGTCCTGTTGAAATTGTTGACACATTTTTCCATTTATTCAAGTTATTTGGTAGAACATAGTCAATCCATTAAATGGAGATGCGAGGGATGAAGATCTGTTAAAATATTATGGCCGCTATATATGTATATGTATGGACTGTTTCTAAGATACTTACAATTTTATATTTTTTCAGTAGTAGTACAGTTCATTAATAGGTGATCCAATTTATAGAAACACTGAATATGGTTTCAGTTTCAATTGCACAAGTAGTAAGAAGTATAATAAGCAAATCCAAACCCAATTAAAGCTTTGTATTTTTATATTTATTGAATTCTTACTAACGAAAGTCGAAACATATTATTGCAATTTTAATTTCTACAATCATAGAATGCCAAATTAATATGATAGCTTAAAAAGAAATGTGGTGGTTTAACTATATTTAATTATCTTCTAAATAATGAATATCTAAGTCCAAATACCTAAATATTATCTCTATGATATCAGGAAGAAGTTTTGGAGTCGATAATACCTCACTGGTTGGTTTAAGATTAGAGAGAATTTTGCCGAACGAGTCAGTAGCAAAACTAAATGAAAATCAACGCTCCTGTTTTTGCGTAGAAATAATTATTTTTAGATAATATTTTAAAGATAAGATATAGGTGTCAAAAATAGCACCAACGATTTGTGTAAACCACTGTTATTTTTTTAAGTAATGTAGTTTTCATCTTATAGCGGAAACTTCAAAGTGCAATGAAGAGTAAGATGTTACTGTTTATTTGTAAGTAAAATGTTAAAATAAAGATCTTACAACAGTTATAGGTTTTAAATTGTGCTTAGAATTGCTTATTGTACTTCTGTTAGTTACCGAGGGAATTAAAAACACCATTTACGTGTTCAATTATTACCTAAACAGGTGGGTGATTTTTACTTTCAATAACTCAAAAGTGGTCCAATTTCGTCCATACAAAATTATTTGTTCAGCCCCATGCTTCAAATGATTTGTCTTCACTCCCCGGATCTCGATTTAAAGGATTTTCAGTTTCCTACGTTTTATTAAACTGTATTAATTTTCCTACGTTAGTACTTTCACATACAAATGGAACTTTACGAAAACGGTAGTGGTGAATATGTAAAAAAAGCGTTAAAAAGATCACAGGCTTGGAATTGGAATCAATTTTTTATAATTCTTTCTGCTGGAACATTTAGTAAATAACAATATATACATACCTTATTTAAAATAAAATACTAACCATAAAACTGAACATTGTAGGATTTGAAACGTAATCAAAAATATTTCTAAAAATAAAAAAAAATATATAATTAAGTATATAATTTTGATATAATCTCATTATGTTTTTATTTATTCAGATTGTAATTCTAATACTTACAACTTAAAATCAGAATTTATTTAAATTAAATTATAAAAAAGTAACTCTTTTTTTTACTAATGAGTGTAAGTTTTGCTACAACATAGTAGTAAAATAAACATTAAAGTTTTATAAAATATGCAACAAATTTAAAAAAAATGAAAAAATCTGAATTATCCGGATAATCCGGATTTTTGGGAGAAAAAATTCGGAAATCTGGATTTTCAAAAAGTCAAACGTTTGTGGAGGTTTGGATTTTGCAGCAAGTGGCAAACGTGCGGACTCGGCAGTAGGAATACATTTTTTGCAAGTGTCTGCCTAAGTAGTTACCATCAAATCGTCAGCACCTACCTGATACAGTATTATTATCTCACGAAACGACACGTACTTTAGTGACCACACGAGCTAACGATAGGTACTCGTCTCCATGCACACATCGAACACAGCGTGTTTTTATACTTGTAACAGAACATACTGCATAGAAACTGTCAAAATAATTGAATATAATTTAAGCATTTTTTACTTAGGTAGGTACCTACCTATAATATCTATTCAAATTATGTGTGCTATGTGTTGCATTAAAACAGTTATCTATGGATTTTATTATCTTTTTCAATACAAATAATAAAATAAGATGACCTACTGCCGACACGTCTACACTGTAACACTTTGGGTTCATGTAAGTTCACGCCGGCGACGTAGGCGCGCGGCTCGCTTTGCGGCAATTGCGGGCAACTCTTGGAAGCGTTAAATGCCTATTTCGCTTGGTCTACGTGGCCTTAAGCGCTCAACATCTTTTACGTAAAAGACGTTGAGTGCATAAGTTTTCTAGTCCACTCAACAATGGACATAAGGTAAACACCCCAATGATGGACGGTTTAAGAAGAAAATCTTGGTATTTCACAAAATTCACTAATTCCTGTGAAAGTTTTAACACAAAACGTAGTGAAAATTGAAGGTCCTATATTTATTCTATTTTTCTGCTTTATTTAATATAGGGCACTTTAATAGGTTTTAATGTTATTAACAAATAAAAACTTAGATTTTTTTAACCAGTTATGGACAGCAAAAATCTATTTATGGACACCCAGTAATAAACAAGAACCAAATATGGACACCTAGTAATGAACATGAATCATGAGATGTAATATGTTAAATAAACTGTGGAATATTAAATTTGGAGTATAAAATGATGCAAACTTTTATTTTGATCAGCCTTTAATGTAACTGCAGTCGTGACTACATTCAAATTATGTACTAAAACTCTCTAAAATGGAAAAAATCAGCTTCAAGTTCTGAAAACCATTTCTCATTGTCATCTTGAGCAAGAGTAACTCTTGACGTGCATAAAAGAGCAGTACGTTCAGCAACCGTAGGTTGCGTTTCATAAACGAGAAATTATTTTTTTTGTCTGGTCTATTATTAGTGAAAAGAGTCTCCTGCTTTTTGTCGACTATTAGACGTTGAACAGTATTTAATAATTTATCTTTGGGTAATGGAATATGTTTATTTGACATAATATATTTTATCCGATCTTATAAAATGTTTTATTCTTCCTTCGACAAAACGGTACTGGGTCCAATCGGACACTCTACGGTACTTTTTCCTGTGATTTTATTACGCAATGTAATAATTCTAGGCACGTTATTTTTTTTGCTGCATCAGAATTATTTGCGCCTTTTCTAACAGCTTCGATAGCCCATTTGTTGAGTTGTATATTTTTTTGGCTAATAATCATTACATAGTATATAACAAAGTACCTTTTTTGCCTGTCCCTTTGTCTGCTTAAATTTTTTAAATAACGCAACGGATTTTGATGCTTTTAGGTACCTATATAATATGCATAACATAGTAGAGGTACAGAGATAATTTTAGAGATTTTGCGCTTACATTGCAAACGCTGGCTGAACCCTACGAGATAAATCAAAATAATGTACTTACTACAGTTTTGTTTATCTTAAAAAAACCTACAAAAAAGTCCGCGGTGGCTATATGTATGTATATATGTCTATCTCTTAGGGATAACCCACAATAACCATATTTTTATCCTTTAATTTAATTTAAATTTTATAGATTATTTACGAAGCGAGTGAAACAATACAGCATTAATCCTTATCCAATTAAGTACCTTAAATACATTGTGTATTTGATATAGATCAATATGGTCCTTTACAACATTGAATTTAAATGAATATTTTCAAGGATAGTAGAGATTTAATATGCAGGGACACGTTTCGGCGGCAATCGCTACTCGGTGCTCGCGCTTCTGCATCGCACTATCGAAAATGCTATTTTTTTATAAGAGGCTCACGAATATTTTGTACTGAAGTTATCCATAGCATAGAATGGCAAATTAATTGATTAATCACTTCGTAGTTTAAAACAAGTCGCTTTATCTGTCTGTCCCTGTGTATATTGTATGCTTAGATCTTTAAATCTACGCAACGGATTTTGATGCGAGTTTTTTAAATAGTATTTAAGATATAACATATCGTAAAATTTATATTCAAGCGCGATAAATATAATATTATGTATATAAAGCGGTCGCGCATATCGTGTCTAAGTGATAAGGTCCCATTTTAACCATTTGCATTGGATAAACATAAAAACATTTTCAATATTGTATCAGAAGTAGTGCTGTAAGTAAAGTTCTCCAAGAACACATTCCACGCGGGCGAAGCCGCGGGCAAAAACTAGTTAGCTAGCTAGATATAAGCTAGTAGTTCTTAAATAAAAAGAAAACTGTATTATTTTACTTCAATGTCCATAACTGGATTTCTATGTAATATCCAATAATGGACACAGGCGTCCATTACTGGTAGGCATCAATATTTTTATAATTATCAACTAGCTTTTAAAAAAGAATTTAAAAAGGAGTATAATAAATTCAAAATCTCAATCAACAATAAAAAAAACAAGTTTGGACATTTGTCCATTATTGCAACTATTCAACTTCAGTGCACCAGTAATAAACATTGATAAAAAACGTGAAACATAGCGTCTCAAGAGTAAAAGCGTAGTACGTCTTTATGTCGATTTCATAGTCAATATAACTAACAAAATAGATTTTGTTTCAAATAATTCAATATTAAATTAACAAGTAAACTCTCTACCTAACTCACTAACCATTTCCGTAACAAAAGCCACTAATATGCATTTTCAATTACACGAGCACCAATTTACCTCACCCATTTTGTCTTATAAAACGGAAGTGAATGAAACATTAAACTTCGGCAGCTTGATGTCTTTTGGCTACCGTAAAATGTTACCAATATAATAAAATTGATTCCCGGCCTTATTCTAGCAGATTTGGTTATTTTTCGTCCATTATTGGTTCCTTGTCCATCACTGGTGCATTTACCTTAGGTAGATAGTACAAATAAGCACAAAAAATTATTACGTGTCGTGACACTTTTAATAAATCAATTAAATCTCTTTTTTCTTATTTTAAAAGAAAAAAATGATTACCTATGTCTTTCTCGGCCATTGAAATTTAAGTCTTTACAATTTTGGATATTAAGTTTATTTCTGAAAAAACTGGCACATTGAACAAATAAGCACTGCACTCCGGGAGTGCTGACAGAAGTGAAAACTTGAACTTTAAAATGGAAATACCACCATGAACCATCTAGGTTAAAATATACCAACTTAAATATACCAACTTTTAAAAATTTGGGTGGCCCTGCCCCCCTGGGTACTTGGTACAATTTTGGTACTTGGTTCTCGGTACAATTATAATATTATAACCTTCGCAATTTCTACACCTGTTACTTGTCGGTTTTATTAAAATAAAATTAAAATTAAAAAATAAAAAGCTTGCTGGTAGAAAATAGCCAAATTGTGAGGGAGTACCCACGAGCGAGCGGCTTGCATTTATTTGACATGTTATATAGTTTTCAAAGTGCACAACGAGTTTTGGTTAAATTATGCTTATTCCACTGCTACAATTGAAAGGTCATTCAGCAAACTTAGACGTGTAAAAACGTGGCTAAATCCTAATGCTATCTACAGACACACGAATTTGGTACGGAGCGTACAGCGGACCATATCCGGAGACCAAAACCGGTGTCGCTACACACGCACGGATTTGGTACGGTGCAGTGGAGCGTAAAGCTCGACACTCGTGTGTTCGATTTTATGCTCTATTACATTAGCACAGAGTTCTATTTACAGTGCTGTTTTTAAACGACGACGATGATTCCCGCAATTCATTAATAACGAGTAGTCATACCAACACTTCAAAAAATATTCTCCCCAAATTTTACCCCTGATTACTTATACAATTGACAGGTCTAAGAGATAATAAGCTAGAAAGAAAGGTTATATGTTTAACATAAAGACTTACGCGTGAATAACATAAAACTAACTTGTCTTAATCTGATTTCACTCCCAATACATTTTCATATCCCTGGCTATATACACACATTAAAATAATTTTTATTATTACATACAAATTGATTCATAAGGAGTATAAACTCTAAACATCCTGTCCCCTAGTGAACCCCCGAATTTTTTTTCCCTAATTTTGGGGGGTAGGTACATCCCTAATTTGGCAACACTGATAGCGTTGTACGGCCGTACCGCCGGACTGCTCTACACATGCACGGATCTGGTACGGAGCGAACCAGATCCGATGCGGACAACGGCGAACTCTTCGCCTTCTTCATAATTATGTTGGCCGGACTGCCCTACACACGCTCGGATCTGGTACGGAGCGTACCAGATCCGCTGTACGCTCCGTACCAAATTCGTGTGTCTGTAGACACCATAAGATCGACTATGACCGAAGGCAGATTAAATGGGCTTTGTATGCTCAGTGTGCTCAGAAAATTTGTTTACAGTATGGACGATTCTTTCATGGAAAAATTTGGCACAGATGTAGAGTAGACCATGGGGAAGGGCATAGGCTACTTTATATCGCGGAAAGATGTACGGTTTCTTCGAAATTAACTTTTGCGCAAACGAAGTCGCGGGCAACATCTAATACAAGATAAACTAATAAACGGCGGACAATTTTAAGGTCTACTATTTACAATTTTAAGGTAATACTAACAGTCCGCCTGCAGTCTGGTCCAAAATATATCAATAAGGCTTTCAAACCAAATCTGACAGCGCGGCTGCCAAGTATTTAGTCCATAATAATAATAATAATAATATCTATGGACGCTTCACAACAATCTGGTTCCGTTCTAAGTATCGGAAGAACTTGTGTTACGAGTACCAGACATCGGAAATATATAATACTAGCGACCCGCCCCGGCTTCGCACGGGTACTATACTAATACTGCGGGTACCTTACTCATATCTCATAGATCTAAACTCCCCTCCCGCACGCACACCCCCGCGCCCGCCATTGTGACGCCCACTTCGCAACGGGCCTTGCAGCAGAAATCGTAATATTTTAATTTCGCCAAAACTTCAAAACCAAACGTCCAATTTTAATCATTCGAAGACCAAATATTATCTACATAAACTGTATTTAGTGATGAAATAATTTATTTTGATAAGGATTAATAGCATGAGTAAAATAAACGCGTTTAAATGTAGTACAAAAAAAAATCAAGATTTATAAATAAAAAAATGGTCGTTGGGACTTTTTTGTAGATATTAATAATAAGATATATAAGACCTACAATTAATAAGAACATTTTATGGTTCTATCTTTTATAGTTTAGGCAGCGTACGCAAAATAAGTAACTTTTCTGGTTGATTTTTTACACCTTGTGTCCGAAAAACCCAAATATCTTACGGAACGCTATTTTTTTCGAAAATAAAATTTAGCCTATGTTACTCGTGGATAATTTAGCTTTCGAATGGTGAAAGAATTTTTGAAATCGGTCCAGTACTTTTTGAGCCTATTCATTACAAACAAACAAACAAACATACAAAGTTTTCCTCTTTATAATATTATTATAGTGTAGATTTAGTTATATTATATTTAAGATTTGTATTACACACATTTAATATATATTAATGAATCATGACCTAGAAACACAGAAAACTTTTTGTGTTCCCTGGCGGGATTCGAACCCGCGACCTCCGGCTTGAGCGCCAATGCGTTAACCGCTGAGCCACAGAGGTCGTCTAGCTAGCTAGTCTATAAGCGGGCGCACTATCTTTTCTCGAAGCATTTTGCGGCTTTTTCGTGCCCCCATATTTTTGTTTGTATTTGTAATCAAGCTAGCGGTCTGAAATTTTGTAACGAAGACGTCGTTGGCGGCACAAGCTTATATTTTAAATTTCATAAAAATCGTGTGTATAGTTTAGGAGATATTAGGTAAGTGGGAAAGAAAACGATTTTGAAAGATGGATGGAGGTATGGAGCCATCGTAAGCACAATTCAAAGCATACTTATAGCAGACTTAGAAATTTAAATTTTCTGCCAGGCTAGGTAATTTTGCTACAAGTAAAGGGAAAATATAGGAAAAGTAAAAATTCTGAATAAAAATAATAATTTTATAATTTACTAGATGTTGCGTATGTCATGGGATACTCATCCCAACTTACCTGTCCGGTAGTTGTGGTATAGTATACGGGTATGCGACCCCGGCTTCCCTAGCTATTACTGTCCTATCCCTTGCCCTCCTGGGCGGTAATATCCTACATTTCCTATTTCCCACTCTAACTTACCAATCTTCCTTTCCACACCACCTATCCTTCCCTTTCCCTATTCCTACCCTCTCCACCAATCCGTGGAAATGCAATGGATAATCATAAAAATAATTTAATTATCCAAAATGGCGGCGATGTGGTTCACTTCACCACCCATCACGTCTCGTTTCTTGCGGAGATGAAAAGCGGACCATGGCGAGCCGCTTTGCTACGTTGGATGTAAGAGGAGGAATGGATGGTAAGAATGAAAGTGAACAAAGCGAAACGAGTATGTTAGGATCGTAGAAAGTGGCAAAAAGTGGTCTCTCCCTACCCCTTTACGGGAAAAAGGCGTGATTATATGTATGTATGTATATTAAGAATTCACATAAACAAAATGTATAAGTTCACTGGTAACCTTGTAATCCTTATTTGTTTACCAAACGTCATAAATTGAGACGTGGTAGGTTATTTTAAATTCGAGAAGATGCTTCGAGAGGAATGGGCCGATTCAACCCGAGTATCATGGAGAATAGAGGTAAGGAGATCCATCTTGTAAAGGGGATAACTTGATAAAGTGTCCACCCGTAAAGAACAAAATATTATAGTTCGAAAACTCACCGAAATAGCGCTATACACTAGCGTGAAGGAAGTGGAAATGATTTGAAGTTAGCAATAAGAGGTGGAGTGAAGTTATTTGAAAGTTAATTATTGGTTAGTTACTATATTTGTGGCCATTTTTTGGCGCTCTTTTTGAAATTTTTCCACTCGCTACTATTGCGCCATCTTATCTTGCTCCCTTTCAACGGACACTTTTTAATACACGAGATGGTTCTCCTTACCTCTATTCTCCATGCCGAGTATGTAGTGATTAGTATTAATCACCAATAATTGTAACCAAGAGCATGTCAGGAATTCAGGACATATCTAAGGAGGTTTCCATATCTATAAACGCGTAGTAGGTTTTTTCAAAATACTTCAAAATTTACTGTCCGATTTCGTTCAAAACAATTTTTCTAAAGAGTATTTAGCATGATCTATCAGCTGGGAAAATTGCAAGTTTTTAAGTCTCATAGTTTAGAAATACCTATAATTTCAAAAGACCTATTCAATGACACCCCACACGATGAGGTAATATGAAAAAATATTTTTAATCCTCAATTCACATGTATGAGAGCCACCCCTTAAATATAAAATTATGATTATATTATGCCAAAACCGAGATCTATATATTACAATCTATAAATATAACAAAAAATTTCATCAATTTATATTTATACTACAGAAGCTAGAAGGGCGGACGGATAGACAGACGGACGGACGGACAGAGCAAAACTAAAAGGGTTCCTTGAGTACTACGGAACCCTAAAAAGTATTATTGTGTATTATGTATATGGGTGATTCTTAAATTCTAGTATTATAACATTTTAATACTTGCTTACTTAACTGTACTTTTAGTACCAATATCATCCTATACATTTCAGAATATATGCTTGATGTATGAAACGGCCGCTTTTTTTTGATTATCTTAACTCGGTCGGGTTGTCAAGCGTATTTATCGATTTGTTATTATTTCTATTATCTCCCAAATTATTGAGTGTTTTTAGGTAAAAATTTACCTGTATATAATTAAACTAACGCTCTAATTATTGGTATCACCTAGAAATAGGAAACACACAAGATACCGATTTTATAGGATCTCGCTGGTATTGTGCACTTTTATGAATTAATTTTCGTCATAATTAGATAACTACCAACTGGATCTTGATAAGACTTTAATGCTCAATTGAAGATTGATGTAAACTATAATATGCAATTTGAATTAGGTCTCTAGACCTGTTAAAAAAAGTGCTAGAACGTGCTAAGTAGTTTTTATAAAATATCAAAAAACTTTTAAAGCGTGTATTATTATTTATTTTTTATTGGTGAGCAAATTTAAGCACATTTGTGAGAAGCCGTGTGCCAAAAATTGTACATCTGCATCCAACAGTCTTCGAGATCTAAGAAATCGCCAAACGTTACTCCAGCAGGATTTTGAATATCTTCATAACGGATCAAGCTACAAATGAAATTTTTATACGCTCAATTACACCCTGCAACGCTCTAATTATTTGCATATTACTTTTCTTAAAATATCCTTTAGAAGAAAAAATCTCTGGCTGGAGTATCGTTTTGAAACGTTCCTCCAGCCAGATCTGTTTTTCGAGTTTTTCTCGAAAACTACAAAGGAGCAAATTATGAAAATGCAACGCTCAATTACAGGAGACAACGCTCTAATTGAGCATAGGTAAATAGTTAACAAAATCCACAACATCTGGCTGGGGTAACGCACACATTTAAATAGTAAAATTCACTTATAATTTATTAATTTCTGTAAATGTATACTTACGTCGGCACACCAAACACATTTGTTTTCGTCTCTGATGCACTCTCTGCATGTTTTATGTTGTTCACAACAAAACATTGCAGAAAAAAAGAAATTTGATAAAAATATATAAAAATAAAACTTCATTATTTCGTATTTAAAGCAACAGTACTGACATCATGAGCAATTTGATTGTAATGTTAAATACACATTCTACATTATAGCACTATCGGACAGGAAAATATTAACAATATGAGATTTTCCTGGTATGTATATTTTTCCAATACCCAATTTCATTAAATTGTTTTAGAGCTCGCGAAAGTTTCAAAATATAATAATTAATTTTCTAGATAACTGACAAAGAACATAGTAAATATTTAGAGGCACAAGTATGATGATGATAATTTTGTTATCAAAGTTTTAGTACGCTAACTTAAGCTAGGTATATGTGGATAATATATTATAAAACCTAGCATGAGCAACACATTGCCATGTTTCGTTGTGTGTGTGCGAATAGAGAATTACGTAACGTAGCACTGCATTATCCGCCACGATGTCCCTGTCACTCTCTCTCGCCTGGTCAAGCTCTTGATAATGAAGGAGACAATAACTGTGTTGTTATTTTTACTAAATTATACAGACCTTATAATAAAAATATTATTATTATTATTATAATAAATACACAAATTTTCATAACATGAGCCGTAAGTTCATAAGCTATTATCCTAGCAATTGATATTGTATAATTATTTTAATGAGAATTTTAAGGGTATCTTAGGGTATTTTACAGTATCATAGTCGGTTATGAACTGAGCCACGAAGAAAAAGTAGATAAAGCCTTTTCGTTTTGCTTTTCGAATGCCATTTTTGTTTTATTAATTAAGGCCGGTTAGACCAAGCGAAATAGGCATTTAACGCTTCCAAGAGTTGCCCGCAATTGCCGCAAAGCGAGCCGCGCGCCTACGTCGCCGGCGTGAACTTACATGAACCCAAAGTGTTACAGTGTAGTCGTGTTGGCAGTAGGTCATCTTATTTTATTATCTGTATTGAAAAAGATAATAAAATCCATAGGTAACTGTTTTAATGCAACACATAGCACACATAATTTGAATAGATATTATAGGTAGGTACCTAAGTAAAAAATGCTTAAATTTTATTCAATTACTAGCTGATGCCCGCGGCTCCGCCCGCGTATGTACAGTAACCCATGGGAATCGTATATGTCCCGCGATAAAAAGTAGCCTATGCCCTTCCCTATGGTCTACTTTATGTCTGTGCCGAATTTCATGATGATTGGTTTAGTAGTTTTTTCGTGAAACAGTAAATAAAGTATCCCACGGGAACCGCACATTTCCCCGCGATAAAAAGTAGCCTTTGTCTTTCCCCGTAGACTACTTTTCAACTGTGCCAAATTTCATAATAATCGGCTTAGTGGTTTTTACGTGAAACTGTAAATAAAGTATCCCATGGGAACCGTACGTTTCCCCGCGATAAAAAGGTAGCTTATGTCTTTTCTCAGGCTCTAGAATATCTGTGTACCAAATTTCATTTAGATCGGTTCAGTAGTTTTGGCGTGAGAGACGGACAAACACACACTTTCCCATTTATAATATTAGTATGGACTAGCTGTTGCCCGCGACTTCGTCCGCGTCAACTGATGGCGCAATACTGCATTAATTTCGACCAAATTTGATTACAATAAAAAAGGTTATAGTGAGTCAATCTCAAAAGACTTTTTTACATCATTTAAAGAGGAATAATTATTTTATACATATTTTTTGGGTAACTTGAGCCGTTTACGTAGCGCACACAACACGCTGTGTTCGATGTGTGCATGGAGACGAGTACCTATCGTTAGCTCGTGTGGTCACTAAAGTACGTGTCGTTTCGTGAGATAAAAATACTGTATCAGGTAGGTGCTGACGATTTGATGGTAACTGCTTAGGCAGACACTTGCAAAAAATGTATTCCTACTGCCGAGTCCGCACGTTTGCCACTTGCCGCAAAATCCAAACCTCCACAAACGTTTGACTTTTTGAAAATCCGGATTTCCGAATTATTCTCCCAAAAATCCGGATTATCCGGATAATTAAGATTTTTTCATTTTTTTTAAATTTGTTGCATATTTTATAAAACTTTAATGTTAATTTTACTACTATGTTGTAGCAAAACTTACACTCGTTAGTAAAAAAAAAAAGAGTTACTTTTTTATAATTTAATTTAAATAAATTCTTATTTTAAGTTTTAAGTATTAGAATTACAATCTGAATAAATAAAAACATAATGAGATTATATCAAAATTATATATTTAATTATATTTATTTTTTCATTTTTAGAAATATTTTTGATTACGTTTCAAATCCTACAATGTTCAGTTTTATAGTTAGTATATTATTTTAAATAAGGTATGTATATATTGTTATTTACTAAATGTTCCAGGAGAAAGAATTATAAAAAAGTGGAATAGCCTGTGATCTTTTTAACGCTTTTTTTACATATCTACGCCACAGTTCACCACTACCGTTTTCGTAAAGTCCCATTTCTATGTGAAAGTACTAACGTAGGAAAATTAATACAGTTTAATAAAACGTAGGAAACTGAAAATCCTTTAAATCGAGATCCGGGGAGTGAAGACAAATCATTTGAAGCATGGGGCTGAACACATAATTTTGTATGGACGAAATTGGACCACTTTTGAGTTATTGAAATTAAAAACCACCCACCTCTTTGGGTAATAATTAAACACGTAAATGGTGCTTTTAATTCCCTCGGTAACTAACAGAAGTATAATAAGACATTCTAAGCACAATTTAAAATCTATAACTGTTGTAAGATCTTTATTTTAACATTTTACTTACAAATAAACAGTAACATCTTACTCTTCATTGCACTTTGAAGTTTCCGCTATAAGATGAAAACTACATTACTTAAAAAAAAACAGTTGTTTACACAAATCGTTGGTGCTATTTTTGACACCTATATCTTATCTTTAAAATATTATCTAAAAATAATTATTTCTACGCAAAAACAGGAGCGTTGATTTTCATTTAGTTTTGCTACTGACTCGTAAGTTTAGGTTAGTTTAGTTCAATCAAATTAATTTTAATAATAAAAAAAAAAATACCTTCATTCATTCGGCAAAACTCTCTAATATTAAACCAACCAGTCAGGTATTATCGACTCCAAAACTTCTTCCTGATATCATAGAGATAAGATTTAGGTATTTGGACTTAGATACTCATTATTTAGAAGATAATTAAATATAGTTAAATCACTACATTTCTTTTTAAGCTGTCATATTAATTTGGCATTCTATGATTACAGAAATTAAAATTGCAATAATATGTTTCAACTTTCGTTAGTAAGAATTCAATAAATATAAAAATACAGAGCTTTAATTGGGTTTGGATTTGCTTATTATACTTCTTACTACTTGTGCAATTGAAACTGAAACCATATTCAGTGTTTTTATAAATTGGATCACCTATTACTGAACTGTACTACTACAAAAAAAATATAAAATGGTAAGTATCTTAGAAACAGTCCATACATATACATATATAGCGGCCATAATATTTTAGCAGATCTTCATCCCTCGCATCATCATTTAATGGATTGACTATGTTCTACCAAATAACTTGAATAAATGGAAAAATGTGTCAAGAATTTCAACAGGACAACAAATAATATCAAATTATCCAAAGGCATGTATTTAAACTCACGACAAAACATATTGATTTCTTATGTTTACGCGAATATTGTTCATTGTTTTAAACACTTACGGATTTTGTCGCACAACACGAAACACTTACGGAAAACAATCACGACAAAACAATTAAATTTTGGATGTGAAAATACCGAATATTTAATACTATTTTTTTATTCCTTACATTCTTTAGCCAACATGGTAATATGTTGGCTAAAGAATGTAAGGAATAAAAAATTACAAATCTGGTGACTAAATAATACCACTGAATATTCCAAACTGGCAGACAGATATTATATTAGCGAACAAATAACCATCTTGGCGACAATTTGTGAGTACACATTTAATTTAAGAATAGGTACATATATTTTCCGTAATGTAGGTAACTCAAAAAACATACAAGTAGCAAAACCAGCGCACATAAAAAAAAACAAAGGAGCGTACAAAAATCCCAATTTTTAATTTTCCTCGACTTTAGGGGGGGTGTAGATATTGTGTAGATTCATTTTGAAATTTAAAAATAACGGTAATTCATTTTTCGCAAAATTAACATAGGTGTCGTTACCAGGTTTTTGGGGGTGCTGGATACGAAAATGACATTCATTTTGAAATTCCAATATGGCGGACATACTTAATTTTATAAAAATAATATGGTTGTCCCTTTGTTGGTTTCTGGGGGTGCTGATTACAAAAAAGTCATCCATTTTAAATTTCCTTAGTAACCCCGCAACCTCAAATTTTCTTCATGATGAAAGAAAAAGAAATTTGAAAATCCTGAATTTTCCAAAATTTCCATAGCTTTATACATCGCTCATAATATCTCAAAGTAGAGAATTGCCATATTTTTTTTCTATAATCACTTCTATCTCAGAAACAGTGCATCTTACTTGAAAAATAATGAAAATTACCTCACTCTTAAAAACCCCGCAACCATATATTTTCTTCATGATGGGAGAAAAAGAAATTCGAAAATCCTGAATATTCCAACATTTCTATAGCTTTATGCATCCCCGGTATCTCAATGTAGAGCATTTATATTTTTTTTATAAAATTGATTCTATCTCGGAAACGGTGCATCCTAATGAAAAATAATGAAAATTTCCTCCCCCTTAGAAACTCTGCAACATCATATTTTCTTCATGATGGAAGAAAAAAATCTGAAAATCCTAAATTTTCCAAATTTTCTATAACGTTTTACACCGTTCGTGTCTCAAAGTAGAGCATTATCGTATTTTTTTTCTATAATGGCTTCTATCTCAGAAACGGTGCATCCTACTTGAAAAATAATGAAAATTACCTCCCCCTTAATAACTCCGTAACCATATATTTTCTTCAAGATGAGAGAAAAAGAAATTCGAAAATCCTGAATTTTCCAACATTTCTATAGCTTTATACATCCCTCGTATCTCAATGTAGAGCATTTAATTTTTTTTATAAAATTGATTCTATCTCGGAAACGGTGCATCCTATTGAAAAAATAATGAAAATTTCCTCCCCTTAAAATCCCCGCAACACCATATTTTCTTCACGATGGAAGAAAAATAAATTTGAAAATCCTGAATTTTCCAAAATTTCTATAGCTTTATACACTGTTCGTGTCAAAGTAGAACATTGATTTTAGAAACGGAAAAATAATACTATTACTGGAAAAATAATAAAAATTTCCTCCCCCTTAACCCGGAAATCGCATATTTTTTTCATGAATGCCAAAAAAAGAAATTTGAAAATCCTGAATTTCGAAAAGTTTCTATACCTTACATAGCTGGCACCTCTACAAACTACATGTTAATTTTACGAAGATTGGATAGTCTCCATTTTGGAAAATCCAATTTCATTGGAAGACAATTTTATAATCAGCATATGAAACATGGAAAAAGACATCCATTTTTAATATAAAAAAAATATACGCCATTTTGGAATTTTAAAACGGATTTTATTTTCATATTATTCTGCACCCCCAAAAACCTTGAAAACGATACCCATACCAAAGAAAAAAAAAACCTCCAATAGTATCCAAAACTGGGATTTTCCGTAGCTTGCAAATTGAATTTTTAGCAGCTATTAATTTATCAATCAAATCTTTATTAGCTACTTACATGGTATAATGGTCTACCAACTCATCGGTGCTAATTGGATTAAATTTCCCTACTTTTTATCTGCCGATTTTTGTATTTTTTGTCACTTGAGTGATTTCACCAGTTTGGTAATTTAGTCGCCAACATATTAATTCGCTGCCAAATTCAGCAATACAGTATGCTCACGTGCAGTCACCAACTTATTTTTTGTTCACTCGATTAATTATATCCCTTATTCAAATATTGTACGTCTAGAGTACATACTAATTACAATTAAAATATGTAATTTTCATAGTAGTAACCAAGATTCGAAAAAATCGAAAAATCCGGATTTTTAAATGAAAATCCGGATTTTTCAAAATTTTTCGAATTTCGAAGTATCCGGATTGCAACCCCTACTTGCGAGTGACTTGGTGTGTTCTGCAAAGGCAAGCATGACGGATGTTGAGTACGTATCCTTATATTTTATTGTAAATAGAACAGCCTCCGTGGTCTAGTGGTTAGAGCTTGGCTCTCGACTCGGAGGTCGTAGGTTCTAATTTCGATTCCCGCACTGGAACAACAAAAAATGTTGTTTCCAAGTTTGGTTAGGACAATGCAGGCTGATCACCTGATTGTCTGACAAGAAAGATGATCCATGCGTCGGATGGGCAGGTAAAAAGTCGGTCCTGCGCCTCATCTCTCGTCAGTCGTGTCGGTTATCCGTCCCACTGGATTACGAGAGTAAAAAAAAAGAGTGCCTTTGTGTACTGCGCACACACTTGGGCACTATAAAAATACTACTGTGTAACTGGCTAGGCTACAATAAAACCAGCCACCGTCACCGAAATCAGCGTGGGGAGTTATTTATTATTATTATTGTAAAAACAGAAATCGAAATAAAAAGAAACGAAAAGTACGGCAAAGAAGATGGTAGATGTTACAAATTCATAAAAACTGTTTACTGGCTTATTCAATAATGTACTAAGGCTACTCCACGCATCAGCTACTTTTTTCTCATAATACACAACACAATAATATATCTATGGACGCTTCACACCAAGTCAATCTGGTCCCGTGGTAAGTTCTCGAAGAACTTGTGTTACGGGTACTAGACAACAGAAATATATTTAATAATTTTTATATTATACACATATTTAAGATTTTTATTGTATTATACACATATTTAATACACATTCATGACCCAGGAACACAGATTTTTTTTTGTTCCTTCAGCGGGATTCGAACCCGCGACCCCCGGCTTGAGCACCAACACGCTCAACCACTGAGCCACAGAGGTCGTCTCATCTGGCAAAAGCAACGACGTGGCGACGATAATGTTATTGTGTATAGTTATATGTATAACTAGCCGATGCCCGCAACTTCGTTTGCGCCTAACTGACGGAAGCGGAACCCTATTTTTTAAACGGAACCCTAAAATAAAAGTAATAAAATATATTAGACCTTATGACATCAGCTATCTGCCAGTGAAAGTCCCGCGAAAATCGGTCCAGCCGTTTCAGAGATTAGCCGGAACAAACAGACAGACAGACCGACAGACGGACAGACAGACGGACATACATTTTTAAAAATTGGTATTTTATTGTAAGTACCGAATATACTTTCAGATACATTATGTGAAAAGCTGTTAATTTTATGTTACAAACAGACACTTCATTTTTATTTATCTGTATATAGATTTAGTTCAAAAATAAAAAGAAGCATAAAAAAATACAAAACAAACTTTCCTATAGATTTTTATTGTATTATATGTCCATCACCCGGGAACACAGGAAACGGGTTTGAATCCCGCCGAAGGAACAAAACCTTCGGCGGGATTCAAACCCGCGACCCCCGGCTTGAGCACTAACACGCTCAATCACTGAGCCACAGAGGTCGTCTCATCTGGCAAAAGAAACGACGCGGCGACGATAAAATGTAACATGTTATTGTGTGTGGTTATATGTATAACAAGCTGATGCCCGCAACTTCGTTTGCGCAGATCTAACGAAAGCGGAACCCTATTTTTTTAAACGGAACCCTAAAATAAAAGTAGCCTATGTTAGACCTTATAATATCAGCTATCTGCTAGTGAAAGTCCCGTGAAAATCGGTCCAGCCGTCTCAGAGATTAGCCGGAACAAACAGACAGACAGACAGACAGACGGACAGACAAAAATTTTAAAAATTGGTATTTTATTATAAGTACCGAATATACTTTTAGATTCCTTATATGAAAAGCTGTTAATTTGAAGTTACAAACAGACACTTCAATTTTATTTATCTGTATAGAATGTATAGAATTAGTTCAAAAATAAAAAGAAACATAAAAAAATACAAAACAAACTGACTTTCCTTTAGATTTTTATTGTATTATACATATCCATGACCCGGGAACACAGGAAACTTTTTGTTCCTTCGGCGGGATTCAAACCCGCGACCCCCGGCTTGAGCACCAACACGCTCAATCACTGAGCCACAGAGGTCGTCTCATCTGGCAAAAGCAATGACGCGGCGACGATAAAATATAACATGTTATTGTGTATGATATGTATAATTTAGTTCAAAAATAAAAAAAAACAAAACAAACTGACTTTCCTACACTGCGTTAGAAACGAAAGAATTGTTCGATAAATACGCGGGTAAGCCGTGCGCTAGCAAAACTGACATAGGTCTGTCCTCGTCAACGCCTAGCGGGCGACTGTGGGGCGACTCTAGCGGCTTACGCACGCTGCATTTCAATATTAATTTATTGTTAAAATAATTAAACCAACATGCAAAATGTAACCAGAAATTATTCTTTTTTTAAGTTATTAGCTTTTCGTAGATATGATTTTTGAAAGTAAAACTATTATGAACTTCATGAACAAAAAGAAAAATATTCAAATTTAGCCTCCTCTTCGGAATTATTTTTGATCGAGTGAAGTTTTCAATAATATGTTTCGAACCAGAAATTGTAAAAGAACATTAAGTAAACAACAATGTGTATTTTTTTTGGCTTTTTAAAGTTACTATTTGTTTGTTTATTATCGATTCAAAGTCATGTAAAATTGGGTCTGCGCGGTCTTAACTAGCTGTTGCCCGCGGCTCCTCCGCATAAATATAGTATCCCTCGGGAACACTGTACTTTTTCGTTTTAAAAAGTAGCCTCTGTTTTAATCCAGAGCCTAAACTACTACCATACCAAATTTCATCGAAATCCGTTCAATAGTTTTTGCGTGAAAGAGTAACATTCATCCATCCTCACAAACTTTCATATTTATAATATTAGTTTTCGAACCTGGGTAACCGAAATTTGTTCGGAGTACAGAAAAAAAAATGTAAGTTATTTACCTAACCAGGATTCAGAAAAGCAAAAAATATTCATACGCATACCAAACTACCAATCGGACTGACATAATAAAGTCGAAATTATTGGTAAACTTATTGTTGCACGACGAAAAAAAAATATAGCTTAAAAATGTCCAGTTTCACATGGATACATAGCTAGATCGATTTTTCTCCCCGAAAACTCCCTAAGTTCTAAAACAATTGGTGCTGGAAAAACATTGATGGAGAAAAGTCTAGAATATTTTTTTAAAACCGACTTTACAAAATCCAAAGGAAATTGAACTCTTAATAATTTTAATATATTTCTAATAGACTGTATAATATGACTGCATAAGTGTGAGTACTGTAAAAGCGCTAGGCTTAGTAACATAATCTATTGTAGGTAGGTAGGTATACATAAACCCCCTTATTAATAAACGCTGTATAAGCTTTGAATAGTTATACAGTGTTTTGTTCACGTCTCACAAGTGACATTTTTAATTCGATAGAAGGAGACAAAACACTGTATAACTATTCAAAGCTTATACAGCGATTATTAGTAAGGGGGGAAAAATATAACGCCACATTTGTAGGTACACAGTACATTGAATACAAACAATTAACCACTCTACTATTTACTACTAGTAGAATATAAATCAAAAACAAACAGTTTCAATAGTTCACATTGGAAGTGGCAAAGTAATTTAAAAAAAAACTTTCACGCTGCGCGTTCCGTCTCTCTTTAGAGCTATTTTAGATACGTAATTTCCTGAAAAAAAAAAAAACCTTTTTCAACAAACCGACATAAAATCCGTAAAAGTAGTTTTAAATGCAAACAAAAAATCTATGTGTAAAGGCGTGACTCCTGCTAGAAACATTACATAGAAAACATGAAACAAAAACATTTGTTTTCATACACAAGCTGTCTCCAGCTACATAAAATGTTTTTGGTCGAAACAAAACATTTTGAGCAGACAAGATCTAAGTTCTGATGAGGAAGACGTATTCGCGCTCGCAGTTTTAGTGATGGCAGGTGTAGAATCTAAGAGAAAAGAGGGGTTCTGAAAAGGCCACTTTAGGTGTTTCATAAAAGTATTTTTTTCATCTCATAAAATATATGTGCGCCATTTTACGCATTTCTATTGAAAACTGATAAAATTGATGTTTTTTAATTAATTCAGGCCATATATTATGAGCGATCACAAAAACAAACACAAAAATCACAACAAGCAAACTATAACCCTAAAATACCTGTACCTAGGTGTCATGTGAATGATGTGAATATTTGTTATGAAGTGAAACATTTCTTCCCCTCTCTACCCGCGCGGGAATGTTTTCCGTCCGTCTCTGAAAACAAAAACATTGTCTATTTCTAGACAAACGTGTATAGCCACGCCCAAATGTTTTGATGTTTTGTGTAACGTTTCGATGAAGGAGACGCGGCTTTACAGTAGCCATACACTATACTGCCTATGGTCTAATCGGCATGACGCTTCCGATTGAATCAGTTTGGACTTGACATACAAATACGAGTAGTTGAAGTACCTGAGAGAGTAGAGACCGAGCTTTATTCAGACTTCTAGTACCTAGTACCAAAGATTTCAAAACTCAAGATAGGCTATGTATGACGTACATTTGATAGAACAAATCTTCATACAAGAAAAATTACGCCATCTTGGTTTTCACAATACTGCAAATGTCAGCCATCTTGTTTCCACCATATTTCAATTAATATCAAAATTGCCCTAAAATTGTGATCAAAAGTGGAGCCATTTAACTGGTTACTGGAGACACTTTTTGCCTCAACATGCTTCGTTTTTATTATATACGTCTATGCCTAGTACGGAAAAAAGTTAACAGAAAAAATAATCATAAAAATATTAGCCTGATCGGGACTCGAATCCGATACCAATTTGTCAACAATGCAAGAGGCCCTTCCAACGTAGCTGAGCTACGCAAGAGAAACACTTCAAGAGCGAAATGACTTATAATATCTTATTAATTATTATGCAATGAAAGAAAAAATAATAAAAACTCAAAAATTTGCGGCTTCCCTGCGATAACCTACCTAAATCGATTTTTCACACCCAAAAATCCCTGTATACTAAATTTCATAGATATTGTTGAAGCAGTTTCCGAGATTCTAATTATATATTTATATTATATAATAATATACGCCTAATGCCTATACACGGTTGGTTCTAATTGATCCAATCGGTTGCGTCATAGACGTTAGTATCATTTGTATGGTTATACTTAGGCTACACTTACTCTCTTATTATTTTCAGTTCTCGGAGCAGATGCTATACTTTTTTTTAGCTCTACTAGTATGATTTCCTTCTTTATATTTTACATTATATATGCATCCACAACAATTTTTACTGCCGAAAAATGAGGGATCTTGAGAAGTGCTCCCGGCGATCTTGACTGGCAGTATTTTGCAGGTCGTTTTTTTTCTGTCTTGACTCCGTCGTAGATTTTTTATTACTTTATCTGACTCACCTTCTAACAATAACACAACAATTTCATGGTGAATTTTAGTAACTACAAGTAGCTCATACATGACAAATTTAAATAGAATAAGCATTTCGGATGTTTGTAAATTCGCACGTCAGTATCTACCTATATAATTTAGTAGGTCAGTAATTATGTTTTACTTATTTGGAGCCAATTAAAAGTCGCTTACCATGCCTATGTGCTGGATGTGGTTCTAAGCTCACTAGCTCTTTTCCAAATGACCCTATTTCACCCTTTAAAGTCTTGTCTTTATTACGTATAGTCTTCCAAATACGGCATACTTTTAAGTGTAAGAAAGACAATTCTCGTGGATTCAGTTTCTTAAAAAAAAAAGAAGACATTGCATTACAAATAAATCCAAAAGATACTTATTTTAATTTTTGTTACAATTATTATTATTAATATATTACTAATGTTTTATTATATACCTCTATCCCATCCATTAATTTGTCAGCTATATATTTTAAATAAGTTTCTTCTGCCATCTTTTTGTTTTTTGTGTCAACCTGCTCAAAAATATTGCGAATGGTATCTGAAACATTTATGTTCATAGTGCATGAAACTGTCGATTTTCGTTTTGGTTTTACATTGAAAGCTTCGACATCAGTTTTTGTGAGATAAGATGGACTTGAACTAGATTTGGATTTCCTCTTCTGTAGCTCAGCTAGTTTAGCTGGTCTCTGAAAACAACATTTGGATATTGAAAAATGTATATTATATTCATAATATATATGTTTAACATTTTAAAGACAAAGCGTATTAATTACCTGTTTTGATTCTCTCAGCTCCATTTTTAATCTAAGTTTATTATTTTCCCTTTCTAGTTTTTCAGTTTTAGTCATAGCTTCAATACTTAATGCACGTAAATTTTCTATTTCTATGTCATGAATTTTAATAACATCGTTGAGAGTCTCCTCGTGAAGAGTTTGAATACTTACTACTCCTTTGTTGTGTTCATTTATTATGCTTTTAATGTGATTTTCATATTGATGTTTTATAGCTTCAATGTTTTTGTGATGTTCGTTTTGTAAATCTACTAAAGTCTTAGAAAGGTTGTCAATTTTCTTTTCATACATTTCCAATGTATTTAATCTCTCTGAAGTGTCTTTATTTGAAGACTTCATTGGTCTTGCTAAGTTAGTAGACAATACTATATTTGATTTGTTTTTTTTTAAAGCAATATCCCAATAGGGTTCAAATATATGTTCGTAACTGCAACTTCTACGTGATATGTGTTTTGGTAAAAAGTTTAAATTGTCACTTTCATTATTTGTCTGGTTTTGAGTGTTTGAAATAATTTTACTTTCAGATGGTAAATTATTTTGAAATTCTTTGTCGTATGGGTTAATGTTCGATATTGTACTATTTTTTTCAATAGAATATCTATTTTGATATTTATATTTTTTATGTAATTCGACTTGTGGTATTTGGAAAGCATTATATTTGAATTTTTCTGGTTTTGTCAGATCATCCAAGGATATTGCTTTAGAATATAAATTCAAGTGATCTTGAGAGAAAAAATCACTAACTTGTTTCACAAGTCCTAGATGTGGTTGTACGTTTTGCGATCCTTCAGTAGTAATATTTTTTATAGCACTATCTAGCGATTCATTGGACTTTTTATAAGCAGCATGTTGGTTGGTAACATATTTTTTCTTAGACATCAAATCTTTCGCGCTATAATTAGTTTGAGAATGAAGTCTTTTAGGTAAATTTTTTACTTCTTTTTCTCTTGAGTAATTGCTTAAATCATTTTCCAAAGATAGTTTATACGGCAAACTGATATCACCCTCAGTAAATTTATTTTGTGGCCTAGGATTTCTGGTAGGTTGCACTGTTTCATTAGTTTTTACTGTAAGGTTATAGTATTCATCTACAGTCTGAGTTTGTTTGTCATTAAATTTCATTTTACTTATTAATTTCTTTTCAATTTTGTCATCACTTATATAAGCTACTAAAGTTATACTACTTAAATCAGTAGCTCTTTTACTTGAAATAATATTAGCACAAGTCGTTAAGGGATCATCAGTATTTGTGATTTGTAAATTAAAATCATTTAAATCAGCGTCACATATTAATGTGCATATTGAATACCGTTCTAAGATTCTTGTTTGTAATTTATCAAGTTTATTTTTTACATTATCTACAGAGGACTTAAAAATGCTTGCCAGAATTTCTTTATTTTTAACGGAATCATCTTCTCTTAAAAATGAGCCATTTTTCTCTTTAGTAATTATTAATGCATTTTCATCTTGAGTAGAAATATTTAAATTATTAACTGCTTTTATATGACTTGTTGATGATAAACTATCTGTATCATTTGTTTGAATATTCTTATTTGCTTGTTGTATCTCGAAACTAGTTTGCAATTCAATGTTATTGTTACTAGCTTTATTTTTTATATTTTGTATCATATTTTGTATCATTATTGTTTCAGTACATTTTTTTTGGTAATCATCATAAAGTTTGTTCATTTGTGAACTTTGTAAATTATTGTGATCCTCGGAAACTTTTAATTTTTGTTGAAGCACTTCTATATCTGTTAGCGATTTTTTATAAATCTCTATAAGCTTAGATACTTCATTTTTTAGATTTTTAATATGGTTTTCTTTGGATGCATTTATTTGATCAAATAAATTCTGTTGATTCAAAAGTTTCGTTTCCAGGTCTTTGATAATATCATTATGTTTGATATCTTTATTATGTAATTGTTCATTTTGGTATTGGATTTTTGTTTCCATATTGAGACGATTTTGCTCATAGTTTTCTTTTTCATTTGTCATCTTTTGTCTTTCGGTTTCCGCTATTTCTTGAGCTTCTTCTGCTTTATTTTTGAGAATTTGATATGAACTTTGAGAATTTTGTATTTTTTTTTCATAATATTCATTTTTATCTTCATAGGCCTTTTGTATATTATGTAACACATCAATTATATCTTTAGTGCAAGATTTATTAGTTAAGCTACAAAGACCTAAAACTGCAACCTCTAATTGATTTAAATCATGTATTACAGTTTCTCTTTCGTTTTCAAGATAGTTTATTCTAGAAACACATTTCTCTTTTTCAGTATTTGTTTCTTTCGAGCCTACTTTTAATAACTTTAGTCTTTTATTTATTTCTTTCAGCTTTGCTATTTCTGGTTTAATGTTATGTGTAGCTTTAGTATCTATGAAATGGTGAGAGTAATCATTTTAATGGACAATTAACTAAATAAAAGTAATTTGTGTACAGTATACTTACAGTGTGCTTTTATTTTTTGAGCTGATTGATCAATTTCTTCGATGTCCTCTAGGCTAATCTTTTCACTATTTTCTACAGCAATCTCTAAACTTTCATGGAGCTTTTTGATTTCTTCTTGTAGATTATTTATATGATTTTGCAATTGAGAAATAGTATTGTTTCTTTCTGTGAGATCTTCCTTCAATTTATTTATTATTTGTTCCTAAAAAAAGGGATGTCTTAAATTCTTCATATGAAGGCTGTTGAAGAAGGTTTCAAAGATTTTAACCTTAGTTTACAGACATCTATTGACTAGACCTAGATTTTACGTGGTAGAGCCATGCTTCGGCACGAATGGAGAAATACCACGGGCTCACAGAAAACCGGCGTGAAACAGCGTTTGCGCTGTGTTTCGCCGAGTGAGTGAGTTTACCGGAGGCCCAATCCCCTACCCTATTCCCTTCCCTACCCTCCCCTATTACCCTATTCCCTCTTAAAAGGCCGGCAACGCACTTGCAGCTCTTCTGATGCTGCGAGTGTCCATGGGCGACGGAAGTTGCTTTCCATCAGGTGACCCGTTTGCTTGTTTGCCCCCATATTTCATAAAAAAAAAAAAAGACCATGCAAGTGTATGTACTTCGCGTGTAAAAGAGGAGTAAAATTGGGTGTGTAATGTGTCGAGCTTGCGAACGGACGCGCTCCGCGTTATACACATGCAGCAAATATAAATTATTTAATTAATATTTTTGCGAATCGCGCGGCTGATTGCCGCTGCACGCGATCATGGCGCTCGTGGTCAATGAGTTGCTGGCGTTTATCCAGCACGCCATCGACACCATGGACGAGGTCAGCATAATGCAGATCTGCAAGTCATCGTTCACCAGCGAGGAGATTTGCGAAGGGAAGCATTTGCTGTACGAGACGCTCGGCCAGAGCGCGAACATGCCATCGCGACGGAGAGATGGAACCGAGAGAAGCGTGCAGGACATCATCTCCCTGCTGAAGCAGACGGATCCGGATGAGGTGCCAGCTTTTGTAGCGAAAAATCTGCATAAGCTGCCGCCTGTGACACTGGACCACGTCGACGTCGTCAGCCTACTGAAGGACATCAAGTTCCTGAAGGAAGAACTGGCCGGAGTCCGAGGTAGATTGCAGGCATCAGAGTCTACCATAAGTGATCTACGTAGTGAATTATCACAGCTAAAAAGTGTTAATTCAATATGTAGGTCACCTGATGCAGCAAACGTCACTCGTCGTCGAGGCGCGCAGGCGGTCACGTTTAGCCCGTCAGCATTATCCGACGGGTCAACGAACATCGTTGCTGCCGCCCCCGCTGCCCGCTCCCCGCCCGCTAAGGAGCCGGTGCCGAGTTACGCAAGTGTCGCCGCTAGCGAACCCCCGCCACCTCCCCCGCGTTCGAAAAACAAAGGGAAGAAGGAGGCCCCTGCAAAAGAGCGTCCTCTTTCTAAAAAGGACCGAACGTGCGATGATGACGGGTTCATCAAGGTCGAGAGGAAGAAGAAGAAACCCGTCGTCCGCAACCATCGCGGCACCGCACCCGGAGGACCTGAGCAGCTGTTGCGGTGTGAGACTCCTGCGACACCGCTGTACGTGTCCCGGCTGCATTGGTCTACGACGGTCGAGCAGGTCGTGGACTACATCAGGAGCAAAACCAGCTTCGCCTTGAGGGTCGAGCGGTTGGAATCTCATCATAGAGTGAATTTTAGTTCTTTTGTGGTGAGAGTTCCAACCCATCATTTACCGACCTTCGAGAAGGAGGAGTTCTGGCCGATTGGAGTCGCCTTCAGAAGATTCAGAGGACGACTTCCGAACACTTCGCGCCCCACGTCGCAGACAATACGTGTTTAGTGTTAGTGTTAGTTATATAATATAGTAATATGTATGTTAGTCTATAAGGTATTTATAATATGGGCCTATGCAGCCCGAAATAAATGGTATTTAATTTAATTTAATTTAATTCCAATATTCTCGGTGCCAAACATCAAGCGAAAACTAAAAAACGCGACGGGGCAGCGCGCGGAGACGGCCTTTGAATCACTTAATCGGGGACGGCTCCATAAATTCTCTCTTGTGACGACAGTACTATCTACTGTGACGTCACAAGAGCGAAAATTCTATACAGACGATGTGACTTGCGTGGTTTAGTCAATAGATGTATGTGCCTTAGTTATTTCGATTAATTTTTTGATTCCTCGTAGGTACACTTTCGTCGTAGATACACTTTTAGAAAAGTTCGCCTTTATTCCTTATAGATCTACTTTTTAAAAACCAATGTAGCGTCTCCTGATAGATACACTTTGGGCACAGTTGTGTAAATAAAAGTATAATTAACAAATTCACTGCCAGTCGTGCTGGCAACGCACATAATTATGCGTAGACGCTCATACTTTGTCCTTAGTAGGGGGCGTGGTTGGTAGCTAATACGTTAATAAAACATTATGTTGATGATGATAAACTGTAAGCATAATTAAAAAAATCATCCCCACCCACCACCAACAGATTTCAAACCTATCTAAGATTCCTATTCCTATAGGTTTTATTCTAGATATAGATTTCAAACCTATCTCAGATTCCTGTGTCCAGTTCGATTACATCTTTTAAACTTAGCAGCTATTGCAGTTTTCTGCAATGAATAGGGTGACACAAGAGAAATTTTTATAATATGAAGGTATAATACCTACATTGCACCCGTGCGAAGCTAGAGTGGGTCGCTAAAATAAAACAATAAAAATAAAATTCCAATTTCTGTCAAAACTCCGTCTTTAAAAAATGTCGCTACACTAAATAATTATTATCAGCGAGGCAAAAGCTATATATTATCTACACTAATATTATAAAGAGGAAAACTTTGTTTGTATGTTTGTTTGTTTGTTTGTTTGTTTGTTTGTTTGTTTGTAATGAATAGGCTCAAAAAGTACTGGACCGATTTCAAAAATTCTTTCACCATTCGAAAGCTACATTATCCACGAGTAACATAGGCTAAATTTTATTTTGGAAAAAAATAGGGTTCCGTAAGATATTTGGGTTTTTCGGACACAAGGTGTAAAAAATCAACTAGGAAAGTTACTTATTTTGCGTACGCTGCCTAAACTATAAAAGATAGAACCATAAAATGTTCTAATTAATTGTAGATCTTATAAATATCTACAAAAAAGTCCGCGACACACTATACCTATCTATGTCGAGTGAAGCACAACAACCATTTTTTTATTTAGATATCTTGAATTATTTTTTGGACTATATTTAAACGCGTTTATTTTACTTATGCTATTAATCCTTATCAAAATAAATTATTTCATCACTAAGTACAGTTTATGTAGATAATATTTGGTCTTTGAATGATTAAAATTGGATGTTTGGTTTTAAAGTTATGGCGAAATTAAAATATTACGATTTCTGCTGCATGGCCCGTTGCGAAGTGGGCGTCACCAAGGCGGGGGTGCGCGTGCGGAGTTTAGATTATTGGGTATTTTTTTTGTTTTGTGTTCGTTGTAACTATGATGGATAGTATAACTACTTGAATACCTATTTATTTAGTATTTGTTGTATTGTTAGTCCTGTAGAATATAGGTATTTCATAGGATAAAAGTATACCCACCTACTTATTTCATTGAGTTTTAGTAGGTACCTATATTAATTTGTTTCTGTTTGTTTTGAACTTTTGACTAAATTTCGCCCGTTTGGTAGAGGTTTAAAGACATTCTGTAGTATTAGTATCAGTATTGTACCCGTGCGAAGCCGGGGCGGATCGCTAGTAATACTAATAAGTTTGAACTTTGAAATCTGTTGGTGGGTGGGGAGTGGGGACACTGCCCATACATTTTTTTGCATGGTCCTTTTGATAACTGAATATTATGTTACGCACGTTGCATATTTTATCCCTAAATACTCGTCTAGCCTTTAGTCTCACTTGTAGCCTCCTCGTCCTTCCTTTATTTCTCTCAATTAAACTCAATTTTTGTCAAACATAATATCCAAATCGTCGAACCACCTTTTTTTGGATATCTGCATCTTTTATATATGTAATACTTACAATAACTTACTTGAGAAAGTGTAACTTACACAAAGCTGCAGTTTATTTAAAAGGTCCAAAATTCTGTCATTATCACAACTTTTTTCTACTTTAAATTTCTCTATTTCTTCTTTGATATCGTTAAATGATAAATTCGTCCTGATAATCTGTGAATATGTTTATTTTATTAGTTATTTTAATTTTATTAGTTATTAACTTCAACTGTTTGAGAATGAGGAAAGTATGAATATACAGGAGTTACATTATAATTAGGAAGTTTTGTGGTATCATTTGAAAGATAAGTCGGCTCAGAGCGAAAACATGTTGTCCTAAAATTACTTTTATTTTAAAATCAATTTAATTATGTATCTTTTTCGAAATCTATATAATATATTGTCGTCGTAAAATTCTTAAAAACCATTATTAGACTGTAATATATAATTTTTTTTTAATCTTTTCATAGTGCGTTGTCTATGTTGTGAATTCACATCTCTACTATTAGCGGTTATGGCTGTGCGAACATCTTTACGTTTGTGAGTCATTCAGTATACCTATTTCCTTTTATAAATGTCACCGTAAAATTGTAAAACCCGTTAGATTGTAATATAAAAAAAACTTTCACACATCACCTGTAGGTAGTAGGTATAGGTCTAGGCGTAGATGCGAGCAGCCTTAAGCCTTGCACCTACTATTTACTATAACAACTACTACCTACACCTACACCTATGTAGGTAGTAGTAGTAGATAGTAGGTGTAGGTTGTACGTAGATGTAGTTACTTAGTTATTTATTTATTCTACTTTCTAGTACATAGTTAAGAAAGAACAACGTCGGTTGGGTACAACTAGTTAATTACTATTATATTTCTCCGTAAAACAAAAAAAATCGCGTTAATTATGCGAACGGAGAAGTAGTTGGGTTTTTGGCACAAAAAAGGAATCGTGGCGTAGCGTCTCTTTATTTGTGTGAACACCAAGTGATCGTTGCCTACATTTGTGCATTGCAAAGCATGGTCCAACATAAGCCAATGTGTACATAGGCTACTTAAGAGGCAAAAGAGCCCTTAATAGTTCAAACTTATTTTTTTTTATTATGAATTGTTATGGGCGAAGGCTCTAGTACGTAATTAAAATTATTTATGTGTACTATATTACCTCCCACTTAATTGAATCTATGGAAGTGATTTTGTAAAAAAAAAATGGGATAGAGGTGTGTTACCGGCCAAACCCGATTTAGAAAAATTTAGATTTGCTTAGGCTAAACTAGTTTATCCTATAAGCGATCAGATAGTCAAAAAATCAATTAAATAAAGACTGTCTGTCTGTCTACCTGTCTGTCTGTCTGTTTTGTTGCGGCTAATCTCTGAAATGGCTGGACTGATTTTGACGGGAATTTCAATAGCTATCTGATGTTATAAAGAGTAGGTAACTGGCTACTGTTCTTCCTCCTCATCATCATCACAAGTAAAAATGTTTAACGCACACAATGTTTAAGTGGGCACGGGTCGACTAATAATATTAATTATTATTTTTAAACAAAAAATTAAACCGACTTCCAAAGTAAAAATTCACAAAAAAGTATGAAATAAAACTTATTTTCTAAATAATACACCTTTTAAATTTGGCTAACATTTTATCTATTTCTCTATGATTTCTCTACTCAATCTTCTTAATTTTGAAGTCGCCATCAGTCCAAACGATATCCTACAATATTTTATAGAACTCACGTTCATATTTGCTGGTACCGACTTCATAATTAAGAAGATAGAGTAGATAAATAGTTAAAATTTTAGCCAAATTTAAAAGAGGAATTATTTAGAAAATAAGTTTTATTTCATACTTTTTTGTGTATTTTTACATTGGAAATCGGTTTAATTTTTTGTTTAAAAATAATAATTTCATCCTTTTTAGTGATATATTTTGTTCAGTTATTATTAATACATCTTAAGAACGTCTAAAATAAACGATCGAGTGTCCTTTAAACTGTCGACAGTCTAAATGACGTAATAGACTCATCTGTCATTCTAGATTTCGGCCTAGGTCTAGACGACATGCGAGCACCGAGCAGGTGTCGGATTTCTGTTGCGTAGTTTAGATACATTCGATACATACAATATAATTGAAGATATATATTTTAAATACTATATTTACGTATTTATTTACATGTAAAATTGATTTAGCTCTTAATTAGTATTTTTTTGATGCATTACAATTTTTTTATTCAGGGGAAAAGCGCGGAAAATGGCAGCCGATGTTTTATAAAATTATGAATATAAAGTTATTTAAACTTAGTTTTATGAAGTTATGAATTTTATATTGTTTGTTACTTTCCAGTTTATGATGAACACATAATTTTATTACAAATAATTAAAGAAAAACACCTAAAACACAAACATAAAAACAATCGAGTCGTTTTGACACACACTCACAGTCGCTTGCGCGGCAAACGCTGGGCCATAGATAAATTATAGGCGATATATTGTGTATCGCCTGATGTTTTTTTCCATCCTTGTCGTATTTCCCGTACGTTGTGCAAGTATGAGCAGGATAGATATCTTCAATTTTAATTCATGACGATAAAATACGGCGGGAATTTTTTTATCTTTCGAGACACCTTTAAAAGGTGTTGTCAAAAAAACGCGCATCTGTCAGACACCTTTAAAAGGTGTCTGACAGATGCGCGTTTTTTTGACAACACCTTTTAAAGGTGTCTCGACAGTCAAGGGGATTTGAATACGCGCCAAGCTTACATTAGGTATTGTTAATAAGATGATGATTATAGTATTATATTTATTATATACTAGCTGACCCGGCAAACTTTGTTCTGCCTTAGAGGCAATAAAAGAGCAGATTTTGGATTTCATTAAGTGTAATTTTTCATTAGGATAATAGATATAATTAAAAAGAAATGAATTATTTTAATGATTGTTAAAATGGGCCATGTATTTTGGTGCATGGGTTGCAATCTTCAGTAAAGCATCTTGTAATAGACGACATTTTTCGTTTTATTATCAGGTGCAAGAATAAATAACGCAGATGGTCTTCCGATCCGTGAATATGCCAGGTAACATATAATTGACCAGGTGAAAAACATGGATTTTGTAGATTCAGACCACAAACTTTCAAGGATTGGCCTTGTGACTTATTAATGATCATGGTGAATGCAAGACGGATCGGAAATTGAAGTCGTTTGAACTCAAACTGCATATCGGTATTCGGTAGGGATCATCGGGATCTTCGGAATGAGAACTTCCTCACCTTCGAATTTTCCTTTGAGATTATAGTATTATATTTATTATATATTATTATTATAGCTAGCAACGTTTGGAAAGTAAGAATTTTAGGTCAGCTGATTTCGTGATATGTCGTCCTTCTTGCTCTTTCGGTTGGAGTCTGGGCTATCTGGCTGGCGGTAGCGGTTGCGTACATTAGTGCGCATCCTACCTGTCCAGGTGATAATCCGGGATTTTAAAAACATTTGAAGAGGCGTAATTTTTAATTTTTTGTTTTTAAATAAGTCTACCTGACATACTTTTTTTATTGCCAGACATTTTTGACAATGCTAATTATGTGCCATACGCCATTTTTTTATTTTTTTATAAAAATTTCAAATTATTTTATAATGTATGTAATTTTAATATTATGTTATTTAAAGATAAGAAAAACTTAAAATTAATTTGCCAGACATTAATTCGATCGTTAAACCTTGAATTAAAATAAAAAACTCATGAAAAGTATTGCAGTATGATGCTAGTAGTTTGAGAGAGACAGTTGCAGAATAAGCTGAAAATAAGAATTACTTGTCATTAATAATAATAATAATAATCATTCTAGTCAGAGCAAGTTTAAAAAAAAATTAAGAATAAAAAGGAATATAAAATTAGATTAAAATTTGAATAAAAACTGTTGTTTTTGAAAAACAACACTTTTTATTCAAATTTTCCTGATTACTAAATGTGAATTATAAATAAACAATTTCAAGGGCACGCAATAATAAATAAGACAACATAAAAATATTTCAAGAATCTCATTCGTATAAAATGTACCTATCTATTTTGTACCAAAGGATAACCGCTGAAGTTAATCAGGCTATGTCGTATAATTATGTGGTAATCTGAAATATTTTGGTTACCAACTTTTAGCCCTCGTATCCACGAGAGTTTTTTTGTGGTCGCGAGTCGTGACGCGACAGGAAAAACTGCACTGTAAATAGAACTCTGCACTTAATCTACAATAGAGCTGAAAATCGAAGTGTCAAGTGTACACGATTTTCAGCTGTGTCGTATTAGCGCAAAGTTCTATTTATAGTGTAGTTTTATCAGTTGCGATCACATAAAAACGCTCGTGGGAATGTAGCCTTACTTTTGTATTTCTTTATTGCAATAAAAACAATCGGATTATTGTTGTTTATTGTTTTATTTACCTTTTTAACCTAATAATTGAGTCCTAAAAATAAAATTGAAAACAATAACCTACGTATTGTCTTTTTTTATTCTTTTTTTAATTTTAATCTTGAATCTTTTGCACTTTAGAAGATATAAATACGTAAAAAAGCTACGGTATAATTTTTTATTCGAAGTGCCACCTCTTAATACGTAGTATAGCTTTACATTCTCTTTGTCTCTCGCATTTTAAACTGTCTCTCCCAAACTACTGGTAACTAGCATCATATTGCAATACTTTTCATGACTTTTTTATTTTAATTCAAGGTTTAACGATCGAATTAATGTCTGGCAAATTAATTTTAAGTTTTTCTTATCTTTAAATAACATAATATTAAAATTACAGACATTATAAAATAATTTGAAATTTTTATAATAAAAAAAAATGGCGTATGGCACATAATTAGCATTGTCAAAAATGTCTGGCAATAAAAAAAGTATGTCAGGTAGACTTATTTAAAATTTCTCGAAAACGTTGCTAGCTCCTATACTATTACTGTAAGTAACAAAGTGGCATATGCGTGCAGTTATTTAAACAATGCCTTAATTTCCAAACGCATATCTTTAAAGACTGAGGAGTTCTGTTCAGTGCTTTTGGATGCAGGGTTGAGGGTATACCTTGGTACAACATCTTATTTTTTTGGTAGCATATGCTTGTGTTACTCCAGTAAGAGTCAAAATCACTAAATGCGTCGATATAAATTTCGAGGAGTTCCCTCGATTCCTCATGGAGCGATCGATGAGGAATCATCAGGTTTCCACTTTGTCACTAAAGGACTAATTTAGAATTATATCCTTTACAACCATTCAGTTATAAGTACTACGCAGTACTTATAACTGAATGTTTACAACAGTAAAAAAAATTTGCAAATAGGTCAATAAATAGCAGAGTAATATTCAAATATATCCATGTCGGTGTAAAATACTATGAGAAGTACCTTTTATACCATCATAATGTGACGATGTATGGTGTGATGATGGTGGTGATGATGATGATTACTGTAATTGACATAGTGGCATATGCTTGCAGTTGTTTAAACAACGCCGAAATCCCGAAACATGTATCTATAAGGAGTCAGGAGTTCCGTTCTGTTCTTTTGGATCCAGGGTATACCTTGGAGCAAAATCTTACTTTTTGGTAACATATGCTTGGATTACTTTAGAAAAACTCAAAATCACCATATGTGTCCATATAAATTTCGAAGAGTTCCCTCGATTCCTCATGGATCCCATCATCAGGTCACCACTTTTTTTAAAAAAGGGTCTTTCATCAAAAATGCTGCTTGATCTTTTTCATATATTCATTCATTCATTCATATAATCACGCCTCTTTCCCATAGGGGTAGGCAGAGACCGCCTCTTTCCCGTAGGGGTAGGTAGAGATCACTTCTTTCCACTTGCTACGATCCTTACATACTTGTTTCGCTTCGTCCACTTTCATTCATACCATCCATTCCTCCTCTTACATTCAAGGTAGCGAAGCGGCTCTCCATGGGCCACTTTTCGCCTCCGCGAGAACGAGACGTGATGGGTGGCGAACCGCATCGCCGCCATTTTGGATAATTAAATTATTTTTATGATTATCCATTGCGTTCCCGCGGATTGGTGGAGAGGGTAGGAATAGGGAAAGGGAAGGATAGTTGGTGTGAAAAGGAAGATTGGTAAGTTAGAGTGGGAAATAGGAATGTAGGATATTACCGCCCAGGAGGGCACGGGATAGGACGGTAATAGCTAGGGAGCCGGGGTCGCATACCCGTATACTATACCACAACTACCGGACAGGTAAGTTGAGATGAGTAGGTTTCCCTGACATTTTTTTTGATTTTTTGATATATTATATCAAAAAATCACGCCTTATAATGGTGTGGTATTTTTAGAGGCTATTTAAATGGATACAGTTTTAATTCTTATCAAATCAAATACGTTAGTATCTTAAAGCATTTCATATCTACATTATAATATCCCTCTTTTTAATTTAATACATCTATAATTATATCCCTTTAGCCACCATACTTTTTTAAAATAATCTCATATGAGTAATCGTAATATTAAAAAGAAATTAAAGAAGTGTGTAAAACCCAATCAAACGTGGGCGAAGCCGCGCGGAAAAGCTACCTATTACAAAAATTTGTTATAGGATATAATTGTTCTATCTCCTTAAACTTTCTTACCTCGTCTTCTTTAATTTTGAGTACTGTTTTTATTGATTCCATTTCGCTCAAAGTATTATGATTTTTCATTTTAACTACTTTGTTTTCATCTTCAAAACTTTTCAAATCTTCTTTACACGTTTTTAAATCTTGTTGCAATTTATTGATTTCTTTTTTCATTTCGTCATTGTATATTTGAACATTAGTGAACTTTTCATATTTTATTTTTAAATCCAAAATTTCACCATCTTTTTCAATAATTATTTTATTCAAAGAGTCTAATTGTGATTGCATAGATAAAATATCATTTTCTAATAAGGAAATGCGATTTTTCGAAGAATTGTTATCCACTTTTAATTTATTAATTTGGGACAATAGATCATTATTCTCCTTTTTGGTACATTGTAACTGCTGTGTAATATCTCTTAACTCATTTTTTTTCTCTTCTAGTTCTGTTTTCGTTTTCTCTTTATCCACCTTTAAATTGTCACATAATTGCTCAAGACTATGAATATTTTCTTTAAGCTCTTTTATAGTCATTGTTGTATCTTTTTCGAGTAAAGTATTTGTTTGTCGCAATCCATTTATTTCTGCCTCTTTGTTGGTTAGTTTAATTTCGGTTTCAGCACATAGTAACTCATATTTTAGTTTAAACGGCTCTAACTCTTGAATGAGACAGTAAACTTTTTGACAGTTTTCCTTTAAATTATTCAACTCATCGGTTTTTTCACAAAGTTCATTTTGAAGAATGCTTTTTTCTTTCAAAAGTTTATTATATTTGCTCATTAATTCCTCTAAGCTTTTAGATACATTATTAATCTGCGTAACATGTGATTTTAAGTCTTCACTTTCATTTTTTGCTATTTCTAGAGAGTTTCGATACATTTCTTTCACATAATCATATTTGTCAATCGTTTCTGAACTTTCTTCGCTTAATAATTTGAATTCTGATATAACATCTTTCTGGTCATTGTTTATGTTACTCGATTGTCGTTCGTTTGACAAATCATTATTTTGACTAAATTTTGATATAAAATCAGTATTATTTGGGCTTTCATTATTCAGTAATTTATGTTTTTCGGTTTCAAGTAAAGCAATTTTTTCCTGAAAATTATTTCGCATTTTATTTATTTCCATTAAAAGTTGCTGAATTTCGTAATTTTTCTGTTTTAACTGTTCTGTTAGGTTTTCATTTTCTTTACATTTATTTTGAATCATTTTATGTAATGTATCATCAGCATTATTTTTATCTTTTGATTTTAAAATTTCACTATGTAGTTCATTATTTTCTTTTTTTGTTAAACTTAAAGATTTTCTGTATTGTTCTTTTATATCATCATACTTAGAAATTGTTACTGTACTTTGTTGACGCAGTAATTTAATTTGCGATAAAACATCATTGTGAACGCAATTGGAAGTGCTACTACTCTGATTGTCGTCCAAGTCATGAGTATGATGTGATAAAAATACAAAGTGAGTGTCAGTTTCGGCTGAATTTTGTTTGATGAAAAATTGTTGTTCCTTTTCTAGTAGTGACAGTCTTTTTTTTAAATCATTTTGAATTTTACTGATTTCAATGCTGATGTCTTCGGCGTATTTATGTATTGGTGCGATTTCTTTTGAGTTTTCAATTTCATGCGATCCATTTTGTTTTTTATTTTCCATATCGTTGTTATTAGTATAGTTGTCTAAATCATGTAGAAGTTTTTCTCCGACAACACCTTCTCTTTCGGGTACATTCAAAAGTGTTTTATATTGCTCTACATTATGAATATAATCAGGAATAATTCTGTGTGGATGTTGTTTTTCAGTATGACTTAACATATCTTGTTCATTTTCGGTAAGCGACTCGTTATCTTTATACTTATAAGCATCAGTATTTTGAAGTTTGTTGATTTCTTCATAGTTGTTATTAATGTTTAACTCATTGTCATTTTCTTTGTCAATTAATAGAAAATTTGAGTCAAAACTATGTCGAGTTTTATTAATCTCCATAGAAAGAAGGACATTATCACTTTCCTGCTTTTCTAATTCTTCATTTAATATTTCAATTTGTTCTAATTTATTTTGTAAAATATTATGCAAATTATCAATAGCATTAGTTTTTTCAACTACTTCTTCATCCAATTCTTGATTTCTTATATTTGTAATTCTGATTTCATCATTAAGTGTATCAATTGTATTGGCAGCATCATCGTACTTTTCTAAAATAAAACAGGAAATTAAGCTATGTTTTAAAAATAATGACTATGAATCAAGAAAAAGTTAATAATTAATGTCAGTACATCAAGCAAAATTGTGAAGGAGTGTTAGTTTTATTAACTTTCTTTTACAGTTTTGTTCAAAAACATTTTAGTTACAGTGAGAAATAAATAGAATATATAAATATTATTACTTTCCCATATTTCCGCTTCTAATTTCAATTCACTTATATATTCTAGATTCCTATTGATCTCTTGTTGAAGATGTTCTATTGCAACATTTTTACAATTGCATTCTTTAAACTGTATTTGGTCCTTTCCTATTGCTATCTGATCAAGTACTTCGTATATTTGTAAATCTTTGTTTCCTACCTGTTAGAAAATAAAATTAAAAATACAACAATTATTTCTATTATATACTTAATGTTGTGTGTTAAATGTAACTTCTTTGCTGGGAGTTGAATTTGTGCTTTAAATGCTATTTAATAGTAAAATGAATCAAAAGTTATAGAAACTACGACAAAAAAGTACTTACATATTTTTTATTAACATATTTCTCAATATCACTTGATAAACTTTTTATTTGCTGTTCTTTACACATGTTATCGCATTCAATTTCTTTCATCTTAAATATCAATAAATTTATTTCCTTTTCATGCATTAATGACGATTCCTTTAAATTTTTATCAAGTAACAAATTTTCATTTCTTAGTTCATTTATGGTATCCAAATTTACTTTATTTTTTTCAGATTCAGCGACATACTTCGATTCCAAGTTAGTAGTTTCATTTAAAAGTAAATAATACTTTGCTTTTAATTTATCTAAATTTTCAGACCGCTGACGAAAATATTCCATTTCGTGCCATAAATTATTGTAACCCCTTATATTGTTTCGTAGAGATTCGTTCTCTTCTTCTATCTTTAACAATTCTTGACAACGAACATATAAAATGTCTTTCTCATTTTTTAAATTTTCATAGCAGTTTACTAACTCACTGTAACTTAATTGTAAGCTTTTTATTAGGAACCTGCTTTTATTTTCAGGGTTACATTCATCGATATCAAAAAATTCAGTCGCACTGTCGCTCTCGCTCTTAGGTAAACCTTGATCATTTATGGTTTCTTTTATTTCGTCTACGTCAATTATGTCCGCTATCAATTGTGCTCTTTTCTTATCTCTGATGGTTTGGGAGCTCTCTGTATCTGATACTGCGTATGTAGTTTCGTAGCCAGTTAACACTTCGGCTCGGTAACAAGTGCAATTTTGTGGTTTATCGGTTAGACTACATGGCGCTATTAGAGCAATACTGAATTTCTCTAATATTTTGATTTTATAGAGAATTTTTCCTTTTATATGAATATGTTGTATGTCCTTACCCAAAGTCTGTAAAGTAGTACACCAATAAAAACATATTGATTTAAATCAAAATTTAATTTAATATTATATGTAAACAAAATTTGAATCATAATAATTTTTGCTTCAAATTTAACTTTAGAACCAAACGGTCTGGCCGAACATAGAGGACAAAAACAATGACATAGAAATGATTACCAATAGATCTAAATACTGTTTGTATTTGAGATTTTGTCGCAATATTCCAAATATTTTTTCTAAAGCCGTGTATATGTGAGCGTATATACAGTATGGTTCGCAGACGTCGTTTTCAAGGACCTTAAATATTTTAATAACATTATAATATTCATGAAGTTGGAACAGTAACTGTTTGTTATGAATTGATGAAACATAAACAAATCAAAGATTCCAAAACTATATATAGACTATAACGTAAATTTGACAGAATACATTTTTATACAAGTAAAAGTCACGCCATCTTGGTTTTCACCATACTTCCAATGTCAAAATGGTCTCAAAATCTCCAAAAGCGGGACCATTTAAGTAGGAACTGTTTTTGCCTCAACATGTATACGGTTATGAAGAAAAAAATATATTTTATAATATTTAAGTTCTCCCTTACCGCTATCGTGTTCTGCATAGCGTTCAACCTGGCATCTTTAGTCACAATCATGTCTTGTAATTCTTCAATCCTAGAATCTTCTTCGGCATCTAGAAATAGGCTTTTTCTGAACATAACATCCTCCTACATCTTACTAGAATAGAATGTAGATTAAAACGAGATATACTCAGTGTACCTATATAGGGTGAATTTTGCTTACTTGTGCCTGTATCACAAAATTTAATTCGATTACAGGAAAATGTGTCTCTATCTCCGATTTTTCGCGATTTACCGATCTGTTTCCTTTCATCAATTTCATCTATATTTTCGTCATCTTGATCAATTTGGTCATAGTCACTTTGTTCATCTCTTGACTTCTTTGGTGTTGGTTCCTTAATATAGGACCACTGAATAAATAGAATGATTTTATTTTTAATTTATATCTATTCACAAATAAGTTCCCTCCGTTATATAATATTAACATGAAAGAATTTTCAAATATAATCAGTTAGTTAAAATATATTTAATTTTAAATTAATATAATATTATATTATTAACCTACTGTTAATTTATTATTTACGTTTTAATTAATATTTTACTTACCTCACTTAACGATGATTTGGCTGTCTGTAAAAAATATTATCAATTATGAGAAATAAATACTTTCTAGTTGCCAGATGTTACTCAATGAAACAAAATATATTTTACTAGCTGTTGCCCGCGGCTCCGTTCGCGTAAATATAGTGTCCCTCGGGAACACTGTACTTTTTCGGGATAAAAAGTAACCTATGTAGTAAAGTAAATCTAGTGCCCAAACTACTACCATACCGAATTTCATCAAAATCCGTTTAGTAGTTTTTGCTTGAAAAAGGAAAACATCCGTCCATCCATCCATCCTCACAAACTTTCACATTCATAATATTAGTAGTATTTTTATTTTTAAATCTATTTACCTCTACAGCTGTACTTCTGCTTATCTAAAAATAAACAAACATTAATATCACAATCATCATCATATTATTATATAGGTGTACCAGAATCTCATGGCATTAAAAAAAAAATGTGATTTTCATATAACAATGTCAAGTATGACCCGTCAAATCAAAGTACGTGTAACGTGATCCGTCAACCGCAACTAAAATTTTGTGATTATGTTCTTGGAATTTGTTGTTTTTGTAAAAATGTCGAAAAAGGTAATTCGATCTCAAGAGAGAAATATTGTTTTCAATGTCTATAGCAAAATACAGAAAGAAGAATGTGTAAATCAAACTCAATCTTATAATTTAAAGCTCGTGGTAGTGTTGACCGGTAAGTTAGAGTGAGTTGTTTTGATACTTTTAGTTTTTTTTTATATTTTATTAGGTACTTATTGTGACTTCTTTAAAGGTGTTTCCAGTACTACTATACGATGAATCGTACGTAGCTGATGGCACATCGAATGATGGTTTGTTTTCCATGCCTGGCAAAAGGAGAAGAGGAGGAAAGAAGAAAATCAACTTAGAAAGTTTCGATTTATAGTTGATTAGGAATAAAGTAAACGAGTTCTATACAGTTCAGAAGGAAATTCCAACATTAAATAAATTTTTGCCAATTTAATTGTATGTTATTTGTATTTAATAAGTGTATAAAGTATTTCACGATTGATTTATTTTCATTACATATTTTCTATATTATTATCCCGATCAATAAGAACATTCTTCATACAGTCTTATTTTAATTCATATTCAATAATACTAAAGACATAATTAAAAATTAACCAGTATCAAGATCGTTTAATCCAATTTCCCCAGTATTGCACACTACAAAATTTTATTTCCCTATTTGCCATGAGATTCTGGTACACCTATACCTACCAATATTAATACGTGAAACAAAAATGTTCAGTACAGTTTTTCGAGAATTGTGCGAGCGGAAGAGTGTGATATTTGGCACAGAGTTTACATAGAGGGAGTTGTGCGGGAAGCAAATATTTTTAAATAATGCTTAGAAATACGCATGCTTTTATAAGGAGTTGGTCAAAAATCCATAAAAAACGCAGTCTCGACGGAAATAAGATGGTCGCCAATGGTTCATTTTAAATCTTATTTGATATGACCAAAGTGACAACCCGAGTATACAATTATAATAATACGCCGAGTATACAATTTATGATCCAGAACAAAATCCAAAAGTTCCACATTTTACCATTACCTTTTCAATATGTATACGACATACAAAAATATTTACACGTAAGTATGCATAAGAGCACAGTACCTCGTCTCCTCTGGATTTTCCAGTCTGTAAATAAAAACAGTCTCGTTATTATTGTTATCAATTGTTCCTACTACAAAAATGTTTAGATGTACTACAAAAAAAAACGCTACTCACTCCAAACGCTTCTGAGTCGATGCCCTGAAATTATATTTAACTTTAAATTTGTTTGTTTGCTTCGTAATGTTTAGTATACACTATACAACTATACAAACAATATAAATATTAATATTAATTTGTGACCAAATTCAGTAATATAATAGGTATGGTTACGTTAGTAATATACAGGAATACTTTTTCATCGGTACAATAAATTTTACCACGTCATTGGTATCGATAATAGAGTACATTTCACAAATAATTTTTTTTTTTTCATTTCAATTAATTATCCTATAACCAATCTAATACAGCATGGGCGCACTAACTACAAGGCGTCAACGGGTGCGGTATGAGGTAGGGGGCGGCGGGGTGAGGTAAGCGATCGGCCGGGCGCGGGCGGCGCACGAGTTGGCAACAAAGCATCGATAGATGCGTAATGCGTCCACATTTTTTATTAGTTTAGCGGATAAGTTCGGGGATTGATAATAATCGCTAGTATTTTTTATTTTTGACAACTATTACGTATGTTGATTTATTGTACTGGTGAAAAAATAATCCTGTTGTATATTCTTTGGAATTATAAAATACGACAAATTAATATATCTTGAGGGAACAACTAAACAAAATTCTGAAACTCAAGTAGTTCTTGCTGAACAGGAGAAAAATGACAAAAAAAGGAATTTATCAGCATCTCCAGAGTTATCAAGCAATCTCAGCAATAATTATCATAAAAAGAAGCTCAGTAAAACGGCAAGAAATAATAGCATGAACAATTTCTTAGTTAAACAGCCAACTTTGACACACAGCCAATCTGTCCCTCAGTATGCTCAAAAGGAAGATTCCGTTTTAACTCTACAATAACAATTACCACGGACCCCTCTCAACCCCCCAAGACGGCTGGTCACCGTGGGGGATTTAGACCAAAACCCTTCAGACAAGTTAATAAAACACAACTCGCAAGAAGAACGTCATTTAAAGAAAATAAAAAACATTATATACATAGCAACGTATAATGTAAGAACTTTGTCAAGCTACAGCCGCCTGTACGAACTAAAAGAGGCGCTGCTGAACATAAACTACGACATAATCGGGCTGTCCGAGACAAGAAAACTTGGAAATTCTATAGAAGAATATGATGACTTCATTCTATATTACAAAGGAGAAACTCCAGGTCTCTACGGAGTTGGATTTATAGTAAGAAAAAATTTAAAACACTACATAGAATGTTTTCAGGGTTTTTCTGAACGCGTCGCATTACTACAGCTAAACATCAACGACTTCGTTTTAAGCATATTACAAGTCTATGCCCCAACAGAAGCAGCTAGCGATGAAGAAGTTGAATTATTTTATGACACTATCAACAGGGCACTTGAACAATCAGGAAAAAATGTTATAGTAATGGGAGATTTTAACGCCAAAATAGGCCAGCCAAAACCCGAGGAGCATCTAATTATGAAACAACATGGCTATGGGAACAGAAACAGCCGCGGTGACCGACTCATAAGGTTCGCATACGAAAACAAGTTCGCTATTATGAACACATTTTTCAAGAAAAATCCAAACAAACGTTGGACCTGGAAATCACCAGACGGTAACTCGAAAAACGAAATTGATTTTATTTTAACAAACCTACATAAAAAAGTATATGATGTACAAATACTAAATCCAACATACCCCACCGATCATAGACTAGTAAGAGCTAAATTAAATTTGGGCTCTTGCAAGAAGAGTAGAGCAAATTACACCATAAGTAATAAAAACTGTCTGAAACACAAAAACCACAAAGACAATTATGTTAAATCGCTAGAAGCCTCTTTAGAACCCCCACTAATAGAAAAATGCAGCTCTGTACAAGAACTCTATAACTCTATAGTAAGCTCTATCCAAAACAGCCAAAAAAAAGCACACTCAACCAAATCAAATGAAAATGTAGGATCGATATTATCAGATCGCACTAAGAAACTTATCCAGCGAAGACAAGAGTTACATAGAATGAAACCAAAGAATAGATCGGCAAAAAATGAGTTAAGGGCTCTATACAAACTTATCAGCAAATATATAAAACATGATTACAAACATCATAGAACTACGACTCTAGAGAGTTACCTGGCAACTACAGGTGGGTTAAAAAAGCTTTTAAAAAACTGAATACTCATAAAACCTGGATAGAGAGCCTACAGGGGACTACAAACACAACAAAAAATAGAAAAAATATAATAGACATTGCTACAAATTATTACAAGGAATTATACTGTGGGAATAATACCGAAGAGCAAGCAGAATGTAATCTAAACATGGACCTAGAAACAAAAGACATAAAAACAATCGAAGAACAGGAAGTTTTTAATGAAATAAAAAGACTAAAGCTAGACAAGAGCCCAGGACCCGACCAGATATCAAGCGAGGCTATTATACTAGCAAGCGGTCTTTTAACACCACATTTAACAATATTATTTAATAAGGTACTACAAACAGGCTCTACACCACATCAATGGTCAGAATCACATATAATTTTATTATACAAAAAAGGCGATCCAAAAAATATGGGTAATTATCGCCCGATTAGTTTGTTACCGGTAATCTACAAGTTATTCGCTTCAATACTAGAAAAAAGAATTAGAAAGTCCCTAGACATTCACCAACCAGCTGAACAGGCAGGATTTAGAAGGGGATATTCCACCGTGGATCATATACACTCAATAGAATTAATAATCGAGAAATACCGTGAATTCCAAAAAGAACTCTACATAGTCTTTATTGACTACCAGAAGGCCTTCGATACTCTACTGCACTCTGCAATATGGAAAACTCTGAGATCACAAGGAGTAGAGAATACCTACATAAACGTACTTAAAAGTATCTACGAAAAAAGTATGAGTAAAATAAAACTGGACAGAACTGGTCCACCCATACCAATAAAAAGAGGAGCTAGACAGGGTGACCCATTGTCTCCACGCATTTTTATAGCTGTCTTAGAGGAAGTATTTAAAAAACTGAAATGGAAAGATATCGGACTAAATATATCAGGAAACTACATCAGCCATCTAAGATTTGCAGACGACATAGTGCTGTTTTCAGAAAAGTGTGAAGAGATAGAGTTTATGTTGTAATCGTTACAAAAAGCCAGTATAGAAGTAGGATTGGAAATTGATCTGAAAAAGACAAAAACCATGACCAACAGTAAAAAATTACCTGTATATTTAAACAATGTTCCCCTTGAATACGTAGAATCCTATATTTATTTGGGAAAACAAATATCTTTTGATTTAAAAAGCAATGAGATTGAGGTAGATAAACGAATAAACGGTACCTGGCAAAAGTTCTGGAACCTAAAAGAAATTTTCAAAAGTAACATGCCTGTAAAGCTAAAAAGAAGAGCAATGAATTCCTGCTTGCTACCGTCGCTGACCTATGCCTCACAGACGTGGAAATTTACGCGGAAAATCTGCAACAAAATTAGACACTGTCAAAGAGCTATGGAGAGGAGTATGACAAATATTAGAAAAATTCAACACATACCACACACATTCATTAGAAAAATAACCGGTGTCCTAGATGCCAATACTTACGCCAAACGGCTGAAGTGGCGATGGGCGGGACACGTAGCAAGGACGACAGACGAGAGATGGACTAAACTCATTACAACATGGCCTGGACCTAGAGGAAGCAGAAAAAGAGGAAGACCGGTGACGCGCTGGGAGGATGAACTAAAAGAAACGGCAGGTAAAAACTGGTTAGATAAAGCCCAAGATAGAGAGTTGTGGTCTTGTCTGGAGGAGGCCTTTACCCTCAAATGAAGAGGGGTTCTTACGGTCAAATGTTAAATAATTATATAGTAAAAACAAATAAAAAATATAGAGAAATTGAATCAATGTATGTAATAAGTTTTACTAATCTATAATAATCTATCTATATTTAAGTATTCATAGCAACCATTGCATAATATAATTATATAATTAAAAATAATATAAATAAAAATTAATCCTTGGAAAAATAGACAGTATATTATAATCATGTAATACACAATACACATAATTCATTATAATTATTAATTAATTAAAGTGTAGTTAATAAAAATAAACAAAAGTAAAAATATAATATTATAATACTTTGATTTATTGACTTTGACATAGTGAAAAATTGTAAATGTAATGTACAAAATTTAATTTAAAAATGACGTCAATAAAATGTAATAATGAAATGTATTATAAATGAATAAAAACTAGAGGAAATTAACTATAAATATAAATTAAAAAAGTTTGATAATGGGATCTAAATGGTATGTAATTATAATGGATATTGAAATGTATAATTAATATTGAAGTCTAAAGTGTTATAATATTGTATTATTCTAGTCTAGTTAATAGTTATTATAAAGTTTAGTTACCAAATAACTTATTTAAATTATAGGATTGTTTACAAATAGATTTTAAGCGTAATGAAATAAAAGGCTTTTTTATTTTTATTTTTATTTTATTTATTTATTATATTCTTTGGAATGGTCATGTGCAGTTGATAATTAATTTTTTTAATAACTGAAGCCCGTGACTAAAGGGTATAAAGTATAACCCAATATAATGAAAAGTGAAAAGTATAAAATTATGTAAACAGTAAAATATTGTTACAATAATTTTATGTGATAAACACTACACTAGGTACACTATGTCTTACAGAGCTGTGTTTGTTAATTGAATCAGATTGTTAACCGACTTCAAAAAAAGGAGGTTCTCAGTTCCACCTGTATGTTTGTATGTAAACCAACCAAATCTTCAACAATTAACACAAAGGGACGCGCGACTGCTACTTTGATCGGCCTTAAGTTTTTGCCTTTTGATGCTATTATATGGGGTTTTCATCATCGAATAGCACATTTATCAGGGAAGGTCATTTCCATACATTTCAAGGTGAGGTGAAGATCTTCTGCCCTTGGAGCTGTGGTTAAATCAAACTTCTAAGCCAGCGCAATCAAAAGATACAGCCGTTTATGCCGCAAATTTCCGCAAAATTTTGACACTCGCAAGGGAATCAAAACCTAAAGGGTACTTCCCGTGAACTCAGAATCTTGAAATTTGGTACAAAGCAACGTCTTATAGCAAAGATAAAGAATAAATTGCGAAAGCCGTGAATTTTAGTTACATCATACTTATAATAAAAATTATTCAATAATTTTAAACATACTACCCCTTTCCACATGAACGAAATGAAAGAGGTTTTAAATTGAAATTCATATAAAATACTCAGGTCTATAATACCTTTAAGCTGTAACAAAATCACTACAGGTTTGTACGGAACCCTCGGTGCGCGAATCCGTCTCGCACTTGGCCGGTTTCATTTTATGTAAGTAACATTTCATCCATCAATGTAATGTTTTAAAGTTTGATACAATCAAACCTACTCCACGCTGAGTACAGTTTTGTAGAGTGCTGCGGTTTTTAAGCTTGCTACGGAGTTAGCAATCATAGGCGTAGCTAGGGGGGGGCAAGGGTGGGCAACGCCCACCCAAGAAACTTCTTTGCCCACCCTAGACCCTAGACAGTGTTAATGAATTACTAACTTAAATACCCCCCCCCCCCCCATGCCACGGACGGCTGCCCCCCCTAGACAAAATTCCTAGCTACGCCAATGTTAGCAATTAAGTTTTTCTGTGTTCCTGGGTCATGGATGTGTATTAAATATGTGTATAATATAATAAAAATCTTAAATATGTGTATAGTATAAAAGTATTAAATAAATTTCCGTTGTCTGGTACCCGTAATGGCATCTACAGACACACTAATTTGGTACGGAGCGTACAGCGGATCTGGTACGCTCCGTACCAAATCCGTGTGTAGGGCAGTCCGGCGAACATAAGAAGAAGGCGAAGAGTTCGCCGCTGTCCGCATCGGATTTGGTACGGCAAATCCGTGCGTGTGTAGGGTTAGGCCATACAACGGTGACTCAGTGTTGCCAACTTAGGGATTTACCCCCTAAAATTAGGTAAAAAAAATCTACGGGGGTTTAGTAGGGGACAGGATGTTCAGAGTTTACTCCTTATGAATCAATTTGTATGTAATAATAACAATTATTTTAATGTGTGTATATAGCCAGGGATATGAAAATGTATTGGGAGTGAAATCAGATTAAGACAAGTTAGTTTTATGTTATTCACCCGTAAGTCTTTATGTTAAACACATAACCTTTCTTCCTAGCTTATTATCTCTTAGACCTGACAATGGTATAAGTTCAGTTAATCAGGGCTAAAATTTGGGAAGAAATATTTTTGAGAGTTGGTATCCACTGCCCGTTATCAATAAATGGCGGGAATCATCGTCGTCGTTGTAAAACAGCAGTATAAATATAACTCTGTGCTATATGCAATAGAGCATAAAATCGAACACACGAGAGAGAACAAATCCGGTGTCGCTACACACGCACTGATTTGGTACGGTGCAGTGGACCGTAAAGCTCGACACTCGTGTGTTCGATTTTATGCTCTATTACTGTTTTTAAACGACGACGATGATTCCCGCTATTCATCGATAACGGGTAGTGATACCAACGGGTAGTGATACAAACAGAATATGTGTTTAACATAAAGACTTACGCGTGAATAACATAAAACTAACTTGTCTTAATCTGATTTCACTCTCAATACATTTTCATATCCCTGGCTATATAGGTACACACGTTAAAATAATTTTTATTATTACATACAAATTGATTCATAAGGAGTAAACTCTAAACATGCTGTCCCCTAGTAAACCCCCGTAGATATTTTCCCTAATTTTGGGGGGTACATCCCGAAGTTGGCAACACTGATAACGTTGTACGGCCTAACCGCCGGACTGCTCTACACACGCACGGATATGGTACGGAGCGGACTAGATCCGATGCGGACAACAGTGAACTCTTCGCCTTCTTCTTATGTTCGCCGGACACACGCTACACACGCCCTACACACGCTCGGATCTGGTACGGAGCGCACCAGATTCGCTGTACGCTCTGTACCAAATTCGTGTGTTTGTAGACACCATAACACAAGTTCTTCGAGAACTTACCACGGGATCAGATTGACGTGGTATGAAATGTCCATAGATATTATTATAATAATATTATTATTAATTTTACAGATACACATAGAATATTTTTTATGAAATTTGTGGAAAATGAGTTGCTTGTTTAGTTCATGCATTGGAATACTTCGTAAGTAACGTCGTTATTATAAAGGATGGACTTACCTCCGCATCTCCAGATAGGTCCAAATCTATGTACTGAAATGTATAATAATATTATGGTAGTAAGTTAGAAATATTTGACTAAAAGACATTGGGAGTTATTTACCTTCTGTTTAAAAAAGTGGCGATCATAAACCATGTACTTATAATATGAAATGTACATATTACTAGATTGTAATTTTCAGTCACATACAATTTTCCGTATAGATAATTATTTTATTTCACATACACGGTGAAGTTAAGATAATCAAAAACTTGTTAATGATATTTAATATGAGTAATAATATAGTATTTACTACTATCTTCTGCAGATAATATGTGACTTTTGCAGATAATATGGGACCTATGCCCTTGTAATCTCAGTGCAATTACGCTTACATCTAATATTTGAATTTTAACTTTGGTCGCCGTGGATAATTGCTACATAGTAAAATTCCCAATGGCCTTTTCTTATTAACAAACTAAATTTAATTCAATATAAAAATTCTCACCAGATCATCCAACTCTTTATTCGCCGCTTTTATTGTTGCATGCTAAAATAATAAAAATGAACTTATTAAAGTTGTTCAATGAATATGAATTGTCATACAATATTTCAATACCTAATCTAACATCTCTATTTTTGTTTCTAGAGTAGAGATTCTCAGAGCACTATATTTACCTATTTCACTTAATATTAAATGGGAGGACTGAGGAGAGAGAGTCTCAGGTAGCGACCGACGAAAGAGGGAACACAAAGTTTCCCGAAAGACATAATATTAGGAACAAAGTAGAACATAATACTGGTGGTTTCATTATTATTTATAACTAGATTTTGCCCGCGCGTTCGTGCGCGCGAAAGGAAATACCGTGGGAACCGTAACTTTTGCCGCAATAAAAGGCCTATGTGCTTTCCCGTGGTCTACTCTATATCTGTGGCAAATTTTATCAAAATCAGCCTAGTAGTTTCAGAGCCTCTTCAATGCGAACCATATGCAAACAAACTTTTCCTCTTGTATAGATATGAACTCACCGCCTTAGCAATTTCAGATTTCTGTCCCGCGTTTAGATCTAGGTGGGCATAAGCAGCCAACAAGCGCTCAAACTCTCGTATCTTTTGCTTCAGGCGCGATATTTGAGCATTCTTCGCCATCATCAGCGTGTCAACTATAACTTCAGTGGGTACGTATTTGGGCCTACATTTTTCGTTGTTGCGTTTAATTATTTCAAATAAATGATCAGTTTTGTCCGAGATAAAGTGGGACCAGGCTCTGGCGTCTGTGCACGAGGCGTACGCCTTAAGTTTCCCTTCATTACGTGCTGGTAAATCGTACAATTTATACTCGTTAAATACACGCTCCCTTTTAGTTACGAATGACATTGCTTCTTTTCATTTCAATACTCTATTTATTTATTTTCTCGTGTAATTTGGAAGAATGTTGATATTTTGGCTTATTATTTATCTTTAAAGTTGTTAAAACAGGAAACGTAAATAAAATAAATAGTTAAAAAAATAAATTATTCGAAATCTAGACGGAAAATCATTTTCTATGTCATTTTTAAATTTGACTTCACCTGATTTTTCTATGACGTATATTTTAAAAACATTAATTTTCATTTTTTCCAGTGCCGCAAATACTTTGCAAAAAAAAAACATAAATATCACTGTGATGAAAACTTCAAATTTGGTGTTATGAAAGATAACAGTTCAAATCAAATTATTAAAATGTAATGTTCAATACAGTCTACAATACGCCTAAGTTAATCGCTCATAAGGAAGGTAAGCTAAAATCTTACGAGTCTTGTTTCGACGTGCGGGCATGGAGTCATGACGACAGTAGGAGAAGCTCCTACCTTCGAGACTGGATCAGGAGGGATCTACCTGTCTGTGTCTTACCAGTGCTTGCCGTCACTCGATATTTGAGAACTATGACGAGAAGACGTAGGAGTCCAGTAAGTTCTCTTACAATACTAGTAGTAGTTAGAGTAAGCTGGCTGTTACCCATTATCATTACTAGCAGTTGCTTTTTCAATTATAAAGTTCTGACTATTTTCTGATTTTTCTACTTAGGTAGTACCTAACAAACTTTTCTCAAACTTATGTAGTTTCCTACAAAAATAAAAGTCGATACAATATGACGACCTCTGTGGCTCAGTGGTTCAGCGCGTTGGTGCTCAAGCCGGGGGTTGCGGGTTCGAATCCCGCCGAAGGAACAAAAAGTTTTCTGTTCCTGGCTCATGGATGTGTATTAAATATGTGTATAATATAATAAAAATCTTAAATATACCTATGTATAGTATAAAAGTATCAAATATACCTACTTCCCGTTTTCTAGTACCTACCTGTAACACAAGTTCTTCGGATACTTAGCACGGGGCCAGATTGACGTGGTGTGAAGCGTCCATAGATACTATTATCCTACTAAGTAATATTATAAATATGAAAGTTTGTGAGTATGGATGGATGTTTGTTCCTCTTTCACGCAAAAACTACCGAACGGATTTCGATGAAATTTGGTATGGTAGTAGTTTAGTTTCTGGATAAAAACATAGGCTACTTTTTATCCCGGAATTGTACAGTATTCTCGCAGGATACCCGATACTATATTTACGCGGGCGGAGCCGCGGGAAACAGCTAGTTATATTATAATATTTATTTCTGCAGCTTCCACCTCCCTGCAGTCCGGAGTGTCGGTCAAAGAACATTCTAGATAATATCTCCAAATCATGTCAAGCGATAAAAGAATGTTTCAAAACAGAAGGAGAGTTTCAGAAGTTTTTTGAAAATGTTAGTAGATACTTTGTTATTTTTCTCAGATGTGGTATGATTTATTGTTTAATTTTTAATAGCAATAGAAAATTACTTGGCTTGGAATATCACCACGTAAAAGGATATATTATTATGCATATAAATATTGTAACTAAGCAGTAAGCGATTAAAAGTAGAGTGGGTATTATTAAATAACAAGCACATTTTATAACTTTACATTAATAGGAAGAGTTCGAAACATGCCACTGGCCTTGTGAACGATGCGTTGAAATATTAAAAAGCATAAAACTATTTTGGAATATCATAGTAGAGAAATTGCTGAATATAACATTTGCAACCAATGACGACTTCGATGATACGAAAAGTAAAAGTATTGATAAACTTGCAGAACAGTGGAAAGATAAAATAGTGGAACAAACTTTGCAAGTGAAAAATTTGCAATCTTCTTCAAGTAATCGTATGGGTATTCATACAAAAGAGAGTCAGAAAAGTAACGTTATAATAAATAATAGACAAGGTAGAAGAAGCAATGGTCATATTATATACAATGATTTAAATAAGAAACGTAAAATATATAAAGATGTAGCAACCAGTACTGATTTCTTACATAAAAATGGAAAAATAAGGCACGCTACAAAATCTCAAAATGTGTGTGCTTCTGTAGAAAAGAGTGACATTTCCTGCAACACAAGTTGTAAAAGTTTAACCTATCTTTCCAAAAAAGATTTAATGTATTTGAAAATGAGACTAGATATGCAAGAAACTAAGATAAAACAATTAGAAAATGAAAACAATGCTTTGAGATTAAAATTAAAAAATAGAATCAAAGATGACCCTTCAGATTTGACTAATATAGTCGTCTCAGATAGCAGTACAGATTTAAAAACTATTGATGATTACAGTAAAGATCAATTCGAAACAATCAAAGATATTGCATCCGAAATGATAATAACTTTAAAAAACTGTACGAACAAGGTTAAATGTTTTTACATCTTTTTTAATGCATTCACACCCGTTTCTTAATAATTAATTGTAAAATTTTTCAAAGTCAAGTTTAATTTTCAAAACCAAACAATTTTTATTTTGCAGAGGTGATTTTGATAGAAAATACGACTTACTTTCAGTTAAAACTGAGAGTAAGACATATTTTCACCATCCGTTTTGTAATAATTTAACTGATTTTTCTGCTCGATCCTTGTTTGTTTTTACACATCGATATTTTCGTAGTCTAATTCCATTTACATATTCCGTTACTATTCAACTACTTATAATAATATAAACCCACTTTTACAGAGTTTTCGAAACATATCCGTCTTGCAAGTTTTACACAAAAGTAATATCACATCTACAGAAGCAAATGACCACCTTCTTGACGACAAAAATCCAATTGACGTATTAAATAGAGGTATGTTGCATTTAAAATTGTAGTATTGTAGTGGAATTAATAATATTATGAACTTAAGAGCACTTACATTACTCTAATTATATTATTTCAGTCCACGAAACGTTTAACGCAATTGTGAAAAGAGAACTATGCATTGCCAAAAACAATCAAAATTACCGCGTAGAAAAAACGAGGACTTCATTTCATGAAATGGACAGCATTTCAGTATCCAAAACGAGTTCCTCTTCGAAGGCATCCAAATTCGAAAGCGTGGATGGGTTGTAAAGTGTTTTGTGTAGCTGTAATCGTCTGTAATTATTCAATCAAAATACATTAGCATTTTTCGTTTTATTTATAAAAATCCTGACATAATACTTATAATACGATCATATAACAACGCTTTTGCGTCGTTAGCAAAAACAAAATCCAGATGGTTAAACTTTTGTAGAGGCACTTTGAATTTTCCGACAACCGTTTTGACCTCATGGAGTAGCCTGTCGACGTCTTTTGGAGTCGACAGCCAATCATTGTCAGCGTAGTGGAGGAAAATGGGGGTTCGAATAGCAGTAAGGTTGTAGGCCGGAGGTGTGAAGGTGCCGTACGTGTACTTGTTGACGATCCACCCGTGGTCGAAGTTTGTGAACTTGTCGGAGTTGTATAGTTGGCCAAAGTGTATGAACTGTCTCGTCGAAGCGCCTGCTGGAGTGTGACCGAGGACTACTGGAAGCATTGTCTGAAAATATATTAGAATTAGATTTAGTACCAGTAGTTAGTAAGTACCAGTGGCGTGGGGTTCCTGTTCTATCGGTTTCACTTACCACTTACCTTTTGAAGACCCTCCATCCAAATCTCTACCTACTATACAGGCTAGGTCTTCCCTATGAATGAGAACAATAGCCTTTGCTACTGGTTGGTTGGTTGATAACTCATGGATACAGTTTTAAAATTAATTTTACAGATAGGGTTAGGGTTGTAGAATGGTCGTGACATATTTTGAAATACAATGAAACGTGTCATACAAGTTACTCGAAGCAGAACTTGTTTTGAATACCAATTCAGTAAATACCTATAAAGCCACAATTTTTCAGTCTTCAGTAAAAAAGTACTGTAGGAAAAGAGTACTTACATTATTCAGTTGCTCAGTATCGAATCCGCAGATTAGGAATAGTAAGTTTTTGCACAAGACTTGCGTGTAAGATTCCTCCAGGCATAGACGTTGGCCAGCCAACTCGTTTATTTTACCGTTTGGAAGAAACTCATCAGGTCCCAATAGTTGTATTAATTTCTAAAAATGTAATACAAAAGACGTTAATATACCTGTATAATTCTAACAAGACTGGTATCATTTTGTTTTAGCCCTCTTCGCCATTTTGTCTGAAGATAAGGATCTTACATGTAATGCGGTTGTTAGTGGACCAATAGCTTTGACAAGAGGACTTCGCATGTGTCCCACATACGCAATAGGTGCCAGAGCATGCATGGCCAGAATTTTGTCGTTATACTCCGGTTTCGTTGACGTCATCACCCAAAAGACTGTGGTGCCTTGAGAGAATGCGATATATTGAACTTTTGGGACTTTGGTGACGTATATCGTGTAGTCTATCATGGCAGGTATGTCGTAGTAGCCGATTTCGTGCCAGCTAAACTTCCAGTAGTCCGACGAGGCAGTAGTCAAGGATATGTGGCCGCGTGAATACGTGTTGCCCCGAGCGTTACCCATCCATACATCATAACCTGCGTCTGCCAGTAGGTATGCTGAAACGTTGAAAGATAATATGTATGTTAAAAATATAATAATTGTTTATTTGCTTATGTTTTGACAATAACTTTTACTATTTATATTTAAGAGTTTCCTTGAATATTATTTAACAAAAGCGGATGATTGCAAGTTAGTTATTAACACTCATACAAAAACTGCTGAACCAAACTAAAAGTAACTCATTTTAGTTCGATTCAGCAGTTTGGCATTTGGCTTACAGTACGTATTTTCTCATCAATGGCGAGTTCCATAATTTTTACCCGCCACAGAACGGAGACGACATAATATGCGTTTGGGATGCAAAGAGGTTGTTTGTCGCTTCATGTAGGTAGGTATCTCTATTAGGGAATATTATTCGAATATTCGAATATTCGTTTTATTCGAATATTCGACGATTTTATTATTCGAAGTTGACTGGGTTCAATATTCGAATATTTCGAATAAAACGAATAATAAAAATATATTATTTATTTTTCAAAAATATGTTAATAGTAGTAATAAACTTGTATATAAACCGGAAAAGTTTCGTTATTTAATACATTATTTTTATTATTTATTAATATTGTCGTCAATAATATCCTAAAACAGATTTTACTACACTGTTTGTGAGACTAATAAGAATACAAAACTGTTTTTAAATAAAAACAGTTTTGTATTCTTTCTTAGTAATTTAAAGTGAATACTTCCTACAGGCCTCAGCGAAAGAAATATATACTCACACGCTTGTCAAAATAACCTAACCAAAAGCGTGTTATGACGTTTCTAAGGAGGGTTCTGTTACTATAAAGCGTAATACGATTTTTAGTTTATCATTAAAAATAACTTTCCTAAAGAGAATTTACCATGATCTACGGCCAGCATGGAAAATTTTTAAGCTCCTAATCTTCATAGTTCAGAAATGACAGAGGTGGGTGAAACCAATTTTGAGGCCGATTACTTGGAAGTGGTTGACTTTGTAAAAGTCATGTATAAAACTTATCCTTTATTTTCTTTCCATACATGTGAACACACACTTCACATGTATGGAAAGAAAGTAAGTGTAGTTAACTATATAGTAAAATAATATTTTTTTATCAAACCAAAACCGATATCTAGACGCAAGATAGCTAGAAGAGCAAATAGAAAGAGAGACAAACAGAGTGAAACGATAAAGGATACCATAGTTAAGTTGATTATTACAGTATTACACAAGCCTGCAAAACTAAGTACAAATCGTTTAAAATTTAATTCTTTTCAAAATATTATAACAAGATTTATCCGTTTTCTTAAAAAGCAATAAATTATATATATTATCGGTGTATTATTTTTGTGTTTAAACAAAAATTAACCATTTTAATCTTAGTCTTAAAGACTAAATTTACATATTATATAAAATTGCAGTTTTGAATAACTCCTCGAGGCCTGAAAACAGCTTGGTTCGTCATACTGAAAACGAGGTTTTGAGCCGAATTATGCAATATTCTCTCCCATTCTTATATCAGGGCGTTTTAGTGCTATGAGGGTCCTAACTGTAGGTGACAATTTGCGGCTTCTAACTAGCTTTTTAAGCTCTTCTCAGGGTATATTTAATCGGGTTGAGGTGAGGACATTATAGATAATCTTTAAGAATCTCTTGACCATATCTTTCTCCAGGTAGAGGTCCAATTGTCATGGCCACATATTCAGTGCGGATTCCTGAAGGTATGCCAGCCCATTGTATATGTACTCTGCCTGAGCATACTGGACTCTATATGAAAAGTAGGCTTGAAGATATCCCCTACCAGGTCACGTTTACTTAACCTCCCTTCAGAAGTTCACTTTAACTTGTGAAGTTAAAGTGAGTAAATCCACTTATCGGGGACCAAAATTCTGTACCATTCTCGTTCATCCTTTTGTATGTGTTCACGGACGTATCACAGTGTTGCTACTCGATACTAGGGCTCTCGAGTTTGGTCTCGAGGTAAGCCACTCGCCCTTTGCCTCGGTCTTTAGGGTTTCAGATTTACTTAAGCAAGTCTTCTTCACTGTGCTGTCAGTAACATAGTCCCTTCGGGCCTGAAGAAGCTGTTTCTGAACTTAACTGCATCTAAGTGTTGATTTTCAACAAGTGGAAATAATTTAACGGTCTTGCCGAGCGCTGTCTGCCATTAAAGTCTTGCACGGCCTTGTCAAATGTTTGCAGTCTCTTTGTACCGTCGCTTCATCTTCTGAACGGTTCGTAACACTCCGTTCTTGCAGTACACACCTGATGCCTACTTCTGCATTGATGCCTTCTGCCTAACCTAACTTCCTTTGTAATAAGACTCATCGTTCGAGAAAAAAATTGAAAACATAAAGAGACCAAAAATGTGGTTAATTTGAAAATTGAAAAAGGTTATTTTTGTTTTAAAGATTTTCCACCCACTTTTTACCAACTATGAAGTTTTTTTGTGCTTCTTATTTTGACGGTTTATCTTGTTTACTTATTTTTACTACGCTTTATATACATATGTACCGATTAGGTCTGGAGCAGACCATTATGACAGCATGATACTCGTGTGTTCAGAGTTTTCAGCTGCATTATATAACGTCTTAAAAAATCAACTACGGATACTTTGGGCACATGATCCACTGCTTATGTAAAGACGTTTAAGCAAAAAAAATATTTGTCATACTCAAAGTAAAAAATCATCTGTTGTATGGGTGACTTTCCGCAAAACGCAAACTCGCCCATATAATTAAAAATAAATGTTTTGAGTGTAACAATTATTTTTCTGCTTAAACGTCTTTACATAAGCAGTAGATCATATGCCCAAAATATCCGTAATTGATTTTACCGAACCTTATATAAGATCAGGCAGACAGACAGACAGATCACTATTTACAGTGCATTCCGATTTATGTGCAGTGTTCCAACTCTGCAAATATATTTCTCTTAAATTAAACAAAATGATATACAAATAATTATAAAATATGTTCTGTAATATGTATTAGTGTTCTTTATAGGTACATTAAAATTTAATATAAAATGTAATATAAAGATTTTAAATTAACTTTTTGGTAGTATAATTTAATCATACTACCAAAAAGTTAATTTAAAAAGTCAGACTGTAGTTTGAAACTTAAAATAAGATTTTTTTTATTAAAAAAACGTTTATTTTTTTAGAGTAATTTGTGAAACACTTCGCATTTTAATATTTCTTAATATGCAGGTATATATAAAAATATTATATTACTTGTATTTAAAGTTTATTACCAATATTCGTATTATTCGAATTATTCGAATTTATTCGAATAGTGTTTAGCCATTATTCGAATTATTCGAATAGTAAAATTTGTCGAATAATAACATTCCCTAATCTCTATACATGTCTGATTTTGTTAGGGTTTTCAGTTGTAGGTTTGGGTTTGAATGGTGAATGTTCTTGGGTAGGCTTTATGATAAAAAATAACCAGGGGGCGCAGCAGTAAAAATGATCATTTTTGCGGAGTCGGTCTATTGTTTAGACCAGTGTTTTTCAACCTTTTTCATGATGCGACCCCCCTTGTATGAAAAAATATTTCGCGACCCCCCGACCCTTCGCTTTTTTATCATGTATGAATGTGTATGTTAAGGTGGGTTTAGACCAAGCGAGCGAATGCTCATTCTAGTAAAGCTCTTTTGATGTAAACAAACAACGAGCATTCTTTCGTTGTTCTGGTGTATTCGCCACGTGTTCGCCGGTAATTTGGTAGAATGCTCTAAGAACACTCGCTCGTTTGGTATAACCGACGCAAGAGCACACAAACAGTTGCTTAGAGCGTTCTTTCGTGTTCGGATGTGCTCGCTACTTGAGGCGGTCTCTTCAAAGGGATTCTAGTGTTCTTGAATTCTTGTACATTTTGGCGGCTAGTTTTAAGTTTATTCGTAAATATGGATTGAAGCAACGAAAAATGTATGATAGAAATGTACCATAATATAAGGTGTTTATGGGATCCAACTTATGTTTTATGAACATTATAAAAATAAACTGTACACGGAAGATGTCTGGAGGCAAATTGCAACAGCAATCGTCACCCACCAACGTCTCTTCCTTCTTTTCTTTTTCATTAATTACGTATTATCAATAAATGAAGCACTTGAAATCACAATATAGTCGCTATCACACTCAGACATAGTGTGTGAACAGTACTACTTATCGTTGGCAAATGAGCAATGAGCATTCGCTCATTTGGTCTACATAATTCTCATATTATAAAGAGCAAAAATTCTTGTTCTTATTGTTCTTGTTCGGAATGTTTAGTGTAAATGATGTAAACTATGTCTTAACGAATTATCGTTTACATTAAACGAATACAAAAGAATGTTCTTGTGTAGTTCTTGCTCTATGTTCTTTTGGTCTAAACCCACCTTAACAGTGTTATAAATATTCATTCCATACGATGTTTTTATGCGTTTCCATAATTAGGATTCGGTTATAAGTACATAATATAGTACGTCAAACACATTATTTTACAATTGTTACATACATCGATGATATCTAAGATCGATTTATGAGTATATCCTTTTGTTAAAATTCTCTTACTTAATAAATCAATATTTTTAATCTTTATTGTTTTTTTACTAAAGTTCTATCGACCTCCGGCGACCCCCCTACAGAAGCTTCGCGACCCCCCAGGGGGTCGCGACCCACAGGTTGAAAAACACTGGTTTAGACGACCAACACCGTGAGAGATCAACTCAGAACTCTACATATAAAAGCTTTTTGTTTATTATATCTCGTTAGTCGTTACGTAAATATTATTCAAGTCAGAGGGGTTTTTAATTAATTTATTGTTTTAATTACAATATATCTATTGAACTTACCAAAATGCTACTTATATTTACCAATAAAAGGTTGTTCGAAATCAACTACTGATATTTTGGCCATATTATTATGATCTACTTAAGTCAAACGTTTAGGCTGAAAAGTAATAAATTAAATTACGCTCATTACGGCGCTGTACATATCATTGACCTCACACACCTCACACACAGCCTTTGAGTATCCAACCATATATAGTTGGATACTCAAAGCACACAGCTGATTGTATTGACATTATTTAGGCAAAGTTTTTGCTTCCTTTTTATATCACTTGTTCCTGTGAGGTAGATGACCTCAGCGTCTTAGAAAGCGCAATGTAATTTATTTAGTATAATTCTTTTTATTTTCGACATTTTAATTATATTTCTGCCTAAACGACATTTAAATATGCTTAAAATATCCGTTATTGATTTTAAACAACCTTATAATATATTGAACTTACTGAACTTACCAAAGCCTTTTTCAGGGCTCATCAGCACCCATTCTGCCGACGACGACAGTAGACCATGTTGCAGGAATACCACCGGTCTTCCGTCCTTAGTCATGTTCTTCTTGCCATATGGAATCCTGTGCATTTCCAACACATATCCATCGTGCGTGACGGTATGATGTATTTCACAAGGGTATCCATATTTACGGATTAAGTTAAACTGCAAAAAAAGAAAAATAGTCAGTTGTTGACTATTTTAACAGAAATTAAACACTTTTGACAAAATTGTATTTGTAGGTAAATTAAAACATTGAAGGTATTAGGAGGACTATATTATGATCCGGAATCCGGAAGGCCGTAGAAAATTCTGAGCATTGAAAATAGAACTCTGGACTAATGCAATAGAGTTGAAAATCAATGTGTTGAGTGTCGAGCTGTGACAAGCTTCTTTAATTAGGGCTAGGAATGTGTTATCCGGAATCCGTAAGGCCGGGAAAAATTATGAGCATTGAAATATAACTCTAGACTAATACAATAGAGTTGAAAATCGAAGTATTGAGTGTCGGTCGAGCTATCATAATTTAAGACATTTGACTCGACACTTGCGTGTTCGATTTTCAGCTCTGTACAATATACAATGGAGCTGAAAATAGATCAGAGTTCTACTTATTTTAAATTCTCTGAATTTTCCCATGCCTTACAGGTTCCGGATTATCTTCGGGTATCTTAAGGTAGTTTGAATAACTTCATCGAACAATTAGCAAGACACCAGTCACTATACACGGGTCATCTCACTGAGTCACTCCTCAGGCCTCCCGTGACCACAGTAAAGTAAGTACCTACCTAGGGCTACCTAGTCGAGACGTCGCGCGTCGGGAACTCGGCATAAATAAAAGTAAACCGCAATAAAATCTGCAAATGTATTAATTTCTAGTGTGTAGGTATATTATTATAATATTTTGAAAATTACTTTTCAGATTGTTTCGCCGGTTCGCCTTGAAATGAAATGCCATCGCGGCAGCGCGAGCGGTAGATGGGGAATTTATTTTTGCCGTGCGGGCTCACTTTAGACAAAATTGCCTTGCGAATTAGAGTTGTATTATGAAAATGTTTGAAGTTGTTATAAAGGAGATTTAATTTAAAATGTAATGATTTTAAATAGCATGTACGTACGGTGTTTAAAGCAGCATCTTCTAAGATGCCGGGATCTGTCTTTCTGTCGGTAACATCGGTTGCGCTCACAATATGTTGTATATAACAGAAGACGAATATTATTTTAACTAAGGACGGAGCGACCGGCATTGTTAATGCTTGGTCTAACAATACAAAGTAATTATTTAATCGGACAGTTATTTAAAGATTAACCGATATAAGATAACGTCTAGTCACAACATTTGTGTTTACTTCAGTCTTTACTCTTTCGTGAAGGTTATTAGGGATCTGTAAACGTTTTATGGGTTGCGGGCTACGGCCTACGAATGTAAACACTTTCTTTGTAATTTCAAGGTTTAAATATTTATTAGGTACTACATAAAGCTGATCCGATATTTTTTTATTTTTTGTCTGTCCGTCTGTCTGTCTGTCTGACTGTCTGATTGTTCCGGCTAATCTCTGGAACGGCTGGACCGATTTTCACGTCACTTTCACTGGCAGATAGGTAGGTAGCTGATGTAATGAGGCGTACCTAACTTCGGATACTTTTTATCCTCATCATCATCGTCAAAAATGTTTAACGCCCAACGAAGTGAGCACAAGTCAGCTAGTTAATTATTTATAATTCGGTCACTGTTTCTAGGTAAGTATTACCTAGTAATCAAACATTAAATGATATAATATTACAAAAATATCTCACCTCATGAGCATGGAATGTATCATAATTCATAGGACATTGATACCTACTTAGAAAAGTAGGTATCTGCAAGCTGGAAAAAAATTAACATACCTACCGTAAATAAGTAGGTAAGTACTTATTTACGGTATTTTAATTTTTTTTCCAGCTTGCACAGAAGAATGTAGCGCCATCTATTGTCATAAACTTAATATTTCCTCAAGATACCTACCCAGCATTATAATTTTTTGTATTTTTTGAAATAAGTACCTACTTAATTACAAACAGACACTTCAATTTTATTTATCTGTATATCTATATAGAATATTATTTACATTATATTAAATCAGTTAATGCTAAGCAGTAGCACAAAATAGAGCAGTTTTTTTAAATAATCTACCTAGCTGAAATCTAAATTTTATGTGATAGAATGGGGAATAATAATTTATATATGGTAGGTTAGGTTAATTAACCTACCTAAACGGAAATAGTATTGAAAAAAAAAAAATTAATTTAATCTTTAAAAAGAGGTCAATCTAGTTTATTCCTGATACGGTCGCGCTGCTGTTCAGTTGCGCAAGTGATAAGTATTTTCAAGGTTTATGATTATTTTAAGGGCGATATAAATTATAATATTTAGGTAGGTATGTAACGAATATTAAATTTCTAAAATTTTGAAAGTAAACAAAACTTAATGAAACCTTATTTTAGGGAATATTGTTCATAATCTACACTAATATTATAAAGAGGAAAACTTTGTTTGTATGTTTGTTTGTTTGTTTGTTTGTTTGTTTGTAATGAATAGGCTCAAAAAGTACTGGACCGATTTCAAAAATTCTTTCACCATTCGAAAGCTACATTATCCACGAGTAACATAGGCTAAATTTTATTTTGGAAAAAAATAGGGTTCCGTAAGATATTTGGGTTTTTCGGACACAAGGTGTAAAAAATCAACCAGAAAAGTTACTTATTTTGCGTACGCTGCCTAAACTATAAAAGATAGAACCATAAAATGTTCTAATTAATTGTAGATCTTATAAATATCTACAAAAAAGTCCGCGACACACTATACCTATCTATGTCGAGTGAGGCACAACAACCATTGTTTTATTTAGAAATCTTGAATTTTTTTTGGACTACATTTAAACGCGTTTATTTTACTCATGTTATTAATCCTTATCAAAATAAATTATTTCATCACTAACTACAGTTTATGTAGATAATATTTGGTCTTTGAATGATTAAAATTGGACGTTTGGTTTTGAAGTTATGGCGAAATTAAAATATTACGATTTCTGCTGCACGGCCCGTTGCGAAGTGGGCGTCACCAAGGCGGGGTGCGCGTGCGGGTTAATGTTTAGTTTAGTTAAATAGTTTAGTTATTTTATAAACATCAAATTGATAATATCTTAAAATATAATACATTATAATATCTATACATCTATACAGTTAAATACAATTTAAGTGTCTGTTTGTAACTTCAAATTAACAGCTTTTTACATAATGAATCTGAAAGTAGGTATATTTGGTACTTACAATAAAATACTTTTTTTTTTTAATTTTTGTCTGTCCGTCTGTCTGTCTGTCAGTCGGTCTGTCTGTCTGTTTGTTCCGACTAATCTCTGAAACGGCTGGACCGATTTTCACGGGACTTTCACTAACAGATAGCTGATGTTATAGGGTCTAACATAGGCTACTTTTATTTTAGGGTTCCGTTTAAAAAAATAGGATTCCGCTTACGTTAGTCATAAATAAAGTCGCGGGTAAATTTCAGCGATATCCCAAAGTATTGTTCCACGCGGACGAAGTCGCGGGCAAAAGCTAATACAAATTATAAAGTGCACGGCCCGTGTATGAATTATGAAATAATGCCTATTATTCTAGGGCTCACTTTATTTCGGCCATAGACAAAATATTATGTTCTAATCAAGGAATTTGTAAGTATTATCCCACCAAAAACATTCTGTAAAAAACTAGCCAAGTCTCGATAGAGCTGCTCGTTTATCTCTAAAAAGTAGTGAAATCTAGACAAAGTCGTTCCAAGTCTAAGGTTCCTTACTGCGATTTCTTTATTATTATAGTTGATGTCGTGTGACTTGGCCGTTGAACATTCTTTATACGTTAGTGGGTACAAGTCAATTTTGTTTACACGTAATGTATATCTGTTGTAACTACCTATGTTTGTTAAGCGAGATAATAGCCCATACTGGTATTGGTAATTGGATGCTAGTGTCTCATTTTAGGCTGTTGTTGATTGTAGAACACATATTATATTGGAGCAGTGGTGTCATGGAGCCCCTTTTGTACCCTTGTGTACCCTTCAACGGCCAAGTCACACAACATCAACTATAATAATAAAGAAATCGCAGTAAGGAACCTTAGACTTGGAACGACTTTGTCTAGATTTCACTACTTTTTAGAGATAAACGAGCAGCTCTATCGAGACTTGGCTAGTTTTTTACAGAATGTTTTTGGTGGGATTTCACTTCTTTTTGTAGAAACGTTGATATTGATTTATTTTACTAGATTTTAGTGTAATTTGTTTATTTAATTTGTGTAATATTCGAGTAGAATAAAGTACACAAGGGTACAAAAGGGGCTCCATGACACCACTGCTCCAATATAATATGTGTTCTTCAATCAACAACAGCCTAAAATGAGACACTAGCATCCAATTACCAATACCAGTATGGGCTATTATCTCGCTTAACAAACATAGGTAGTTACAACAGATATACATTACGTGTAAACAAAATTGACTTGTAGCCACTAACGTATAAAGAATGTTCAACGGCCAAGTCACACAACATCAACTATAATAATAAAGAAATCGCAGTAAGGAACCTTAGACTTGGAACGACTTTGTCTAGATTTCACTACTTTTTAGAGATAAACGAGCAGCTCTATCGAGACTTGGCTAGTTTTTTACAGAATGTTTTTGGTGGGATTTCACTTCTTTTTGTAGAAACGTTGATATTGATTTATTTTACTAGATTTTAGTGTAATTTGTTTATTTAATTTGTGTAATGTTCGAGTAGAATAAAGTTAATCGTTCGACTATTTCTTCTTGTAAACTTGTAAGTATAAGTATAAAAGCCAGTCTAGTCTTATCCAGAGTTTTCCTTTAATTTTATTTATATGCGTATCAAAAGCAGAAGGGGAGGCATTCGTCCAGCAGTGGGACGCTACGGGCTAGATTTAATTAGAAGATGTGTCCCACTTCGCTAGGTTTTTGCAATAACAGTCGATTTTTTTATGTTTAAATTTCTGCGTTCTGGTCTTATCCAGAGCTCCTCAAATAGGGACCTGAAAATGCGGCGAAATGGTTCCAGTAAAGAATCGTACGGCAGTGTTTGCTTCGCGTTCGACTTGGCGGGGGCACTGCCGTGCCCCCAGATCGACGTTCTGGTCTTATCCATAGGTTCTCAAATAGGGGCCTGAAAATGCGGCGAAATGGTTCCAGTAAAGAATGGTACGGTAGTGTTTGCTTCGCGCTCGACTTGGTGGGGGCACTGCCGTGCCCCCAGATCGACGTTCTGGTCTTATCCAGAGGTTTTCAAATAGGGGCCTGAAAATGCGGCGAAATGGTTCCAGTAAAGAATGGTACGGCAGTGTTTGCTTCGCGCTCGACTTGGCGGGGGCATTGCCGTGCCCCCAGATCGACGTTCTGGTCTTATCCAGAGGTTCTCAAATAGGGACCTGAAAATGCGGCGAAATGGTTCCACTAAAGAATGGTACGGCAGTGTTTGCTTCGCGCTCGACTTGGCGGGGGCACTGCCGTGCCCCCAGATCGACGTTCTGGTGTTATCCAGAGGTTTTCAAATAGGGGCGTGAAAATGCGGCGAAATGGTTCCAGTAAAGAATGGTACGGCAATGTTTGCTTCGCGCTCGACTTGGTGGGGGCACTGCCGTGCCCCCAGATCGACGTTCTGGTCTTATCTAGAGGTTCTCAAATAGGGGCCTGAAAATGCGGCAAAATGGTTCTAGTAAAGAATGGTACGGCAGTGTTTGCTTCGCACTCGACTTGGCGGGGGCACTGCCGTGCCCCCAAATCGACGTTCTGGTCTTATCTAGAGGTTCTCAAATAGGGGCCTGAAAATGCGGCGAAATGGTTCCAGTAAAGAATGGTACGGCAGTGTTTGCTTCGCGCTCGACTTGGCGGGGGCACTGCCGTGCCCCCAGATCGACGTTCTGGTCTTATCTAGAGGTTCTCAAATAGGGGCCTGAAAATGCGGCGAAATGGTTCCAGTAAAGAATGGTACGGCAGTGTCTGCTTCGCGCTCGACTTGGCAGGGGCACTGCCGTGCCCCCAGATCGATTATCCTAGTTTTTATAGTTTTCCCTTTATGTGGCCATTAAACCCCAACTCTTTACCAAATTTCAGCTCTCTAAGTTTATGGGAAGTACTAGTTCTATTTTGATGATCATGAGTGAGTGAGTGAGTGAGTGAGTGAGTGAGTGAGTGAGTGAGTGAGTGTCGAAAATGCGAAACTTTGCTTTCGCTTAACTTCGGAACTAAATGACCTACAGACTTGAAATTTTGGATTTTAAGTACGTGATTATAGCTTATTGGATGACGAAAATTTCTGCGTTCTGGTCTTATCCAGAGCTCCTCAAATAGGGACCTGAAAATGCGGCGAAATGGTTCCAGTAAAGAATCGTACGGCAGTGTTTGCTTCGCGTTCGACTTGGCGGGGGCACTACCGTGCCCCCAGATCGACGTTCTGGTCTTATCCATAGGTTCTCAAATAGGGGCCTGCAAATGCGGCGAAATGGTTCCAGTAAAGAATGGTACGGCAGTGTTTGCTTCGCGCTCGACTTGGTGGGGGCACTGCCGTGCCCCCAGATCGACGTTCTGGTCTTATCCAGAGGTTTTCAAATAGGGGCCTGAAAATGCGGCGAAATGGTTCCAGTAAAGAATGGTACGGCAGTGTTTGCTTCGCGCTCGACTTGGCGGGGGCACTGCCGTGCCCCCAGATCGACGTTCTGGTCTTATCTAGAGGTTCTCAAATAGGCGCCTGAAAATGCGGCGAAATGGTTCCAGTAAAGAATGGTACGGCAGTGTTTGCTTCGCGATCGACTTGGCAGGGGCACTGTCGTGCCCCCAGATCGATTATCCTAGTTTTTATAGTTTTCCCTTTATGTGGCCATTAAACCCCAACTCTGTACCAAATTTCAGCTCTCTAAGTTTATGGGAAGTACTAGTTCTATTTTGATGATCATGAGTGAGTGAGTGAGTGAGTGAGTGAGTGAGTGAGTGAGTGAGTGAGTGAGTGAGTGAGTGAGTGAGTGAGTGTCGAAAATGCGAAACTTTGCTTTCGCTTAACTTCGGAACTAAATGACCTACAGACTTGAAATTTTGGATTTTAAGTACGTGATTATAGCTTATTGGATGACGAAAATTTCTGCGTTCTGGTCTTATCCAGAGGTTCTCAAATAGGGGCCTGAAAATGCGGCGAAATGGTTCCAGTAAAGGATGGTACGGCAGTGTTTGCTTCGCGCTCGACTTGGCGGGAGCACTGCCGTGCCCCCAGATATACAACAGGAAAGAGTACTTCAAACTTTTTTTTCTTTTAATTCAATCAAAAATGATCTTTACTACTCAGAGTCAGACTTAAAGCTTATCACGTGCGCAATAAAAAAACCGGTCCCGGTGAGATAGCTATAAGTTATCCCTGTGTCTCGTTCTAACAAGTAACCTAGTGTAGCCAGTTTATATCTTTCCTTAAATTTTAGGTTTGGTAGATTTTATGTGCGATATAGTGTATAAGAAAGAAATACTAATAAACTCGGTTAAATATTATGTTATTCATAATCTGAGGGAGAAATGTAAAATAAAAATCACTAGTTATTTAGAACCTACCTACTAACCGATAATTAGAAATTAGTTATTTATTTTTTGATTATTTGCATTTTGGTAGAGTAAAATGGAAGAAATGAAAATAGAATAGTTGCAACACAAAACGCCGTGTATTTCCCTTGGAACATTCTAGATGTTCGGGTGACAATATGATTTAATAGGGAATATAGGACATTTATATTATTTTACCTACCTTCATGATATTGTGAAGAGGAAACCATTGTATGTTTGTATGTTATTGATAAATTCTGAAACCTAACAGATTTGAAAAATTCTTTCACTGGTAGAAAAATTCTTAATCCCTGAGTGCTTATTATGTGCGCATAGTTACGTGAGAACCTCGCGGGCGGGCGGGCGACATCAGACAGACAGAGTTATAATATTAGTAGGTAGGTTTATCTGTATAGGTGACTTATAATATAATAATAACATTTATGGACACTTCACACCACATCAATCTTGTGCCGTGGTAAGTTCTCGAAGAACTTGTGTTTAATTTTATAAGCTTTTATTTAGTTTCACCTGTCCCGTTGTCGGTCTGTAATGGATTCTTGCAAGTTAAATTTGATCCACTTTCCGGTTTCCGATTGAGTTGAAATTTTGCACGAATATGTAAACCGCATGACAATGCAATATTATGATGACGTGGAGCTGATCTGATGATGGAGCTGGAAGGTGGCCACAGGAATTCCAAAATAAAACCACATAATCCCATCGAATTTGGGCTCGTTTAGTTCGTCTTGACAGGTACTTTGATACTATATGGTAACCAGGATCTGATGATGGAGCTGGAAGGTGCCCATAGGAACTCCGTAATTAAACGACGCAACCCCATCAAGTTTCGTCTCGTTTAATTCGTCTTGACGAGTACTTTGATACTATATGGTAACCTGGGAGCTAGAATATGGCCATAGGAACTCTGTAATTAAACGACGATGGGGTTCCATCGAGTTTGGGCTCGTATGATTCGTCTTGACGAGTGTCTTGGTTGGCGTGAATATGCAATCAAATGAAAGGGCTTGCTGTGAATAACTCGAAAATCCAACATGGCGGAACATCCAAGATGGCCGCCAAGTCATTTTAATGCAGTGTTCCTACAATATGGGTATCAAATGAAAGGGCTTGCTGAGAATAACATGAAAATCGAACATGATGGAACATCCAAGATGGCCGGCAAGTTATTTTAATGCACTCCTACAATATGGGTATCAAATGAAAGGGATTGCTGAGAAAAACTCGAAAATCCAACATGACGGAACATCCAACATGGCCGCCAAGTCATTTTTAATGCACTCCTACAATATGGGTATCAAATGAAAGAGCTTGCTGAGAATAACATGAAAATCTAACATGATGGAACATCCAAGATGGCCGACAAGTTATTTTTAATGCACTCCTATAATATGGGTAACAAATGAAAGGGATTGCTGATAAAAACCCAAAAATCCAACATGACGGAACGTCCAAGATGGCCGACAGTCAATTTTAATGTAATCCTACAATATGGGTATCAAATGAAAGGGCTTGCTGAGAATAACTCGAAAATCCAACATGATGGAACATCCAAGATGGCCGACAGTCAATTTGAATGCAATCCTACAATATGGGTATCAAATGAAAGGGCTTGCTGAGAATAACTCGAAAATTCAACATGGCGGAGCACCCAATATGGCCGACAAGTTATTTTTAATGCACTCGTACAATATGGGTATCAAATGAAAGTATGGTGTGTTGAGGTTTTTTGAGGTCCTTACTGAGTAGAGTAAAATCTCTAGGAGGTCTCCTGAAGAGCTTGACTGTACTAAATTAACCGGCAAACGACCTTGCAACAATGATGCGTTAAATGAGATGAACAGACTGAGAAACCTATCTAACGATAACTAAAAAGTAAAAAATAAATTAAAAGTAAAAAAAAAACTTTTTTAAAAAACAAGCTTTTATTTGAATGCGCTAAAAAGAATAAAATATTTTTTCCTTTAAAACTTTTACTATCAACTTACAACGTAATTACACAATTTATGATATAAAAGCTTGTCGAGAATCAAACAAATCAAAGAAGTAAATCAAGTAACTTGATCTGATAGATTTATGAGACAATTTATTTGATTCTCGACAAGCTTTTATAACATATAAATTGTGTAATTACGTTATAAGTTGATAGTAAAAGTTTTAAAAGAAAAAATGGCGGAATTTGAACCAGCGACCGGCTTGATCACCAACATGCTCAACCACTAAGCCAATGAGGTCGTCAAACTTTTAATTAGTGCAAAATATACTTTACCACGTGGTAGTGCTCATGATTACAAACTTTCCAAAAGGAACTTTTTTATTAAATCCACCTCAACTTAACATTAGGTAGCGAATTAAATAATAATAAAAAACAACGGGTTGGACTCCGGGAGTGCCGGTAGAAGTGAAAAATTTCAAAAGTGGGGCCATTTAACTAGACACTTTTCTTCTTAGTGTTTTCACTATACGTCAAATTTCAAAGTGGCCCCAAAATTTTCAAAAGTGGGCCATTTAACTGGAGACACTTTTTTTCATAGTGTTTTCACCATACGTCAAATTTCAAAATGGCCCCAAAAATCTCAAAAGTGGGGCCATTTAACTGGAGACACTTCTGTTCTCCATGGTGTTTTCACCATATGTCAAATTTCAAAATGGCCCCAAAAATCTCAAAAGTGGGGCCATTTAACTGGAGACACTTATTTTCTCTTAGATACTGATTTCACCGTACGTCAACTTTCAAAATGGCCCCAAAAATCTCAAAAGTCGAGCCATTTAACTGGAGACAATTTTCGTGGGGGGACAATTGGAGGTAAAGGCCAATGTAAGAGTAAATGTGATGGGGATGATTGGCGGTCAAGGTCAAGGCCAAAGGTCAATAGTTAGGGTCAAAAGTAAAATAGTTTCATGCTCGCGTAAACCAAGACAGCAAACAATTGCAAGTTGCATTTTATGACTTTTCGATCAGATTCACGTGTCCTGCTCGAGTTTAACAGTTTTTACCCATCCCAAGAAAAATTCACAGTGCCGCTAAAGGAATTTTCACTTATAAATAAATGCTCTAAAAAGTTTATTTGGGTAAGATGTTTGTTATCATGAGCATTATCACGTGGTAAAGTGTTTTACACTAATTAAAAGTCACTATATTATACGTTTCAGCAACTTGTATTATCATTTATGACGTATTATTATTTTTAAACAAAAAATTAAACCGACTTCCAAAGTAAAAATACACAAAAAAGTATGAAATAAAACTTATTTTCTAAATAATTCCCCTTTTAAATTTGGCTATTTCTCTACTTAATCTTCTTAATTTTGAAGTCGATACCAGCCCAAACGATATTCGACAATATTTTATAGAACTCACGTTAATATTTGCCGGTACCGTGGTGGTGGCTTAAAGTTCATATTAAGAAGATTAAGTAGAGAAATAGCCAAATTTAAAAGGGAAATTATTTAGAAAATAAGTTTTATTTCATACTTTTTTGTGTATTTTTACTTTGGAAGTCGGTTTAATTTTTTGTTTAAAAATAATAATTTCACCCGTTTTAGTTATATATTTTGTTAAGTAGTTATTAATACGTCTTAAGAACGTCTAATATAAACGATCGAATGTATAATTGAATACGCGCCAAGCTTCCATTAGGTATTGTTGTTAAGGTGATGATGATGATTACTGTAAGTTACAAAGTGGCATATGCTTGCAGTTCTTTAAACAATGCTGAAATTTCCAAACGCGTATCTTTAAAGACTGAGGAGTTCTGTTCAGTGCTTTTGGGTCTAGGGTATACCCTAGATCCAAAAATAAGATGTTGACATCAAGGTATACCTTGGTTTCAACATCTTATTTTTAGGAGCATATGCTGCATTGTGTTACTTCAGTAAAAGTCAAAATCACTATATGTGTCGATATAAATTTCGAGGAGTTCCCTCGATTCCTCATGGATCGCATTATCCGGTTTCCACCTTAGTGACTAAATGACCAATTTCGAATTAAACCCTTTACAACAACAAACGAATTTTTCAAATTGGTCCATAAACAGCAGAGTAATGTTCAAAGATCTCCGTGTTAGTGTAAAATACTATGAGAAGTACCTTTTATATCATCATAATGTGATGATGATATAAAAGGTACTAGTAAGGTAATAAGGTATAAAGGTACAAATGTCATGGGATACTCATCCCAACTTACCTGTCCGGTAGTTGTGGTATAGTATACGGGTACGCGACCCCGGCTTCCCTAGCTATTACTGTCCTATCCCTTGCCCTCCTGGACGGTAATATCCTACATTTCCTATTTCCCACTCTAACTTACCAATCTTCCTTTCCACACCACCTATCCTTCCCTATCCCTATTCCTACCCTCTCCAACAATCTGTGGAAACGCAATGGATAATCATAAAAATAATTTAATTATCCAAAATGGCGGCGATGTGGTTCACCACCCATCACGTCTCGTTTCTCGCGGAGGTGAAAAGCGGACCATGGAGAGCCGCTTCGCTACGTTGAATGTAAGAGGAGGAATGGATGGTAAGAATGAAAGTGAACGAAGCGAAACGAGTATGTAAGGATCGTAGCAAGTGGCAAAAAGTGGTCTCTGCCTACCCCTTTACGGGAAAAAGGCGTGATTATATGTATGTATGTATGTAATGTGATGATGTATGGTGTGATAGTGGTGGTGATGATGATGTTTACTCTAATTGACAGGGTGGTATATGCTTGCAGCTTGCAGTTCTTTAAACAACGCCGAAATCCCCAAACATGTATCTATAATGAGTCAGGAGTTCTGTTCTATACTTCTGGATCCAGGGTATACCTTGGAGCAAAATATTATTTTTGATAGCATGTGCTTGGACTTCTTTAGAAAAAGTTGAAATCACCATATGTTTCCAAACTTCAACTAATTTGTCCCCAAATTAAAAATATTGTTGTCACCCTTGTTAAAAAGAGACGGAGCGGTTTGTATTGTATCTCCCTCTCGGCACAGATTTGATGCCGAGAGCTCTTTCCAGTTGTATATAATACTTACAAATTCCTTGGTTCTAATATTATTATAACAAAATGCCTATTATTCTAGGGCTCACTTTATTTCGGCCATAGACAAAATATTATGTTCTAATATTAATAGGTAGGGAAAAAAGTCTTTTCGCATTATAGTATGTATGAACTTGTCTAAAAATATCTTGGGCTATACCAATTGTATCTGGCCAGGGCAGGATAGCTCCTGACGTCACAGCTTGTTAGAGAGAGAATGTAAATTGGTCAATACTTGTGAAGAAACGAGACAAAAATGTTATGTTTTGTCCCTTTCGCTGTAACCGGGTTTTTGGCACAAAGCTGTCAAATTTGACATTCTTGTGCCAAACAAATGACTGTGAAGATTGAGGTTTCGTTTTAATTGAACTCTTTTGTGTTTTTTGGAGTGTTTTATGTTATATACTCTTTTGAGATAGAGACTCTGTGTAGTTTTAAATATTTTAACAATGTGTGGATGCAGTATTTTGAGGTGCAAAAGTCGCAGCAAACGAAAATATGCTGCCGTAACTTTTCACTCGTAATTAGCTATAGCTCGTGTTTTTTTAGTTTGTGATTGCATATAACATAAGAATGATGATATATGGATGTAAATACAGTCATATTTTCCATAGAAAGTGAGATGAAATCAGTATTTTTTACATAATTCGAAACATATTCTAAAAATATATTTGTCTTAGTGTTGCTATTTAATTTAGTACCAAAATATACTGACTTAAAGTTCTTTCGGTAAAAATTTAGTATAATATCCCACGATTCCACGATTTGGGGAGGAGGGAGTTAAGAGGGAAGGGGAGGGGGAGGGTTGAACCCCCACTCCCCTCATCAGGAAACCCACAGTTACTGAGATATTAGTGGTTTAAGTTTTGGGGTTATAAACTAAACGACTACTTTAGTTGTAATTTGGAGTGGTAAACATAGTTGAGTAATAGGGTGACAGCTAACCCTAACCGGAAACCTCACTAAACATAAATTTTGGATACATAGGTAATTAATCAAAAAACAAATTTTCCATCGTTTTGCTAAAAAGTGGCGCCGTGCGAGTTTCTTACGCCGGTTCTTCTCGACGGGCCAGTTTCTTATTGATATATGTATTTTAACTGTTTAACTTTTAAGTGTGTTGAAGTGAATGAAGAATGTTTGAAACATCTACTTAAATAAAAAAAACTATTGACTTGTTTGACATTGTTTAATTTTTATATTAAGAGAAATACCTACCCTACCTAACAGTATTAATAGTAAGACTTTTTGTTAGCTTATGCTTGGTCTACTTCAGAAAAAGTCAAAATCACCATATGTGTCCATAGAAATTGCCTCAATTCCTCATAGATCTCATCATCAGGTCACTACTTTTTTGAATGAAAACGGTACTAACTTGGGATTATACCCTTTACATAAAAATGAAAGAGTAAACCTGAACGTTTTCACGTTAAAACTACTGAACTGATTATCATGAAATTTGGCCCAGATATAAATTAGACCACGGGAAAGGACGTAGGCTACTTTTTATCGCGAAAAAATGTACGGTTCCTGTATAACGATACTTTATTTACGCTTTCACGTAAATATTACTAAACCGATTATGATGAAATTTGGCACAGAGTGGAGTTGGAGTAGACCATGGGGAAGGACATAGGCTACTTTATATCATGGGATATATACCCGTGGATTACTGTGCTTACGCGGGCGTAATGGGCGCGGGCTGGACCTTTTTTTTAAATATTGGAAAAGGTGTATGTTGTAAGGAGTAGGTGTAGGAGCAGGTGTAGGCGTAGGTGTCTGAGTGAGTGTAGGAGTATGGGTAGGAGTAGGTGTATGAGTTAATGTACGAGTAGGTGTTGGAGTAAGAGTAGGAGTAGGAACAGGTGTAGGAGTAGGTGTAGGAGCAGTTGTAGTCATTTATTCATTCCAGTTCATATTTAAGACAGAACAACGTCTGTCGGGGTCAGCTAGTAATATATAATATGGCTAGCTGTCTCGACACACGTTGTTCTGTCATAAACATGAACTGGAATGAATAAATGACTTTACCTATAATGCATCCTACGTCCTAGTCCTACACCTACAACCTACACCTTTTTCATTATTTCTCAGCGCGTAAACCTTCCCTGAACTTCCACAATTATTTTCAATTTAAATCAAAATGAGCCAAATCGATCCAGCCGTTCTCGAGTTTTGAGTCCCTCGTGAACGGAATAAAAAGTATCCTATGTCCTTCTCCTGGTTTCAAGATAGCCCACCAATTTTCAGCCAAATCGGTTCAGCCGTTCTTGAGTTATAAATATTTTTACCACGTTCATAATATTTTGTTAATTTAACTATTACTCTCGGTCTTGGCCTAGAGTTAACTTATTAATAGGTCTCGATCTAGACTGAGAATCCAGGTACGATCGTACTCTAATCGCATTTTTTCTTATAACCTCTGACTCATAAAAAATAACTAGAACAATTTAATCGCCAGTATGAAAATATTACAATTTACTTATTTTAATAATGAGTGGTGCAGGGAAAAACTCGCTCTACGATCCTTATTTATTACTGACTACGACGAGAAAACTTACGTGTACATCCTAAGATCAAGACAAAAATACTACAATTGAAGGCTATGTTTGTACATGGCAACACATAGTGGGTGAGCGAGATGCACTCTAGTGGTTACAAGAGCTGCGGATCTATAGGTACTTTATCTTAGTATCTGGCTGATTTTGGTATCATTAAAAAGTTTTAATTTTACAGAAGACAATTCCAAATTCAAATTAGGTAAATTTGAGATTTTCATTTGTTAAATTGTTTTTCTTATGGTTAAAATGAGTGATTCTTATGAAGAATTTCGATACATTTTAAAATTTTATTGCAAAAAAGGTAAAAATGCAACACAAGCCGCGAAAAAAATTTGTGATGTTTATGGACCTAATGCAGTATCTGTGAGAGTAGCGCAAATTTGGTTTAAGCGTTTTCAATCCGGAAATTTTGATATCAAAGATGCACGTCGCTCTGGTCGCCCTGTTACGGACAAAACTGTTGCCATTTTTGAAAAAGTGGAGCAAGATCGGCATATTAGTAGTTACGATGTAGCTGAAGAACTGGGGATTGACCACAAAATGGTTTTGGCGCATTTGAAAAAAGCTGGGTACACAAAAAAGCTCGATATTTGGGTGCCTCATGAGGTCACTGAAAGAAACCTAATGAACCGTGTAGGTACTCATTTGTGATTCTTTATTACGACGTAATGAAACCGAACCATTTTTGAATAAGCTGATAACTGGTGATGAAAAGTGGATCACGTACGACAAGAACGTGCGAAAAAGATCGTGGTCAAAGGCCGGTCCAACGGCGGATCCAGGGGGGGGGGGGGGTCATGGGGGTCATGACCCCCCCCCTGAGCTGGTTCCAGGACTTAAGTGGACCACTAATTGAACATAATGATTTTATTTATATATTTTGTCACCATACAGATTTTATGTACTACCTTCAATATTTAATTAATTTAATATAATAACTTTGTATGATGGCAAACGTTTGGGAACGAACGCATCGAAAATTTAAATCGTGTCTAAGATCTTCAATGGTTGAAGATCTCCTAACCGGACTGGCATTTCTCCACGTTCATAAAAACGTACCCATTGACTTTTGCGGAGTTTTGCGTCATATAGTGCGATTCAAATGAGAATAGGAACGAGTCGGCGCCATATTGTTTCGAATTTAGACTGTTATGATAGTTAAATTTATGTTTAGAATAATTGATTACTATTTGACGTTTTTTTTTATTCGATGCAAGAATGGGCCGAAATGGGCCGGCAAGTCCATGTGGATGACCCACATGGACTTGCCGACTTACAGAGGCGTATTTAGAAATTTTGCGCCACAGGCCAATTAACATATTTTGCCGCCCCATTATCCCTATCTGAAAGATGATTTTTTAAAGTTATTTTAGAAAAAAATCAACAGCTTAAAACAGAACTTTAATACTAACTTGTTCTATATGTATTTGTGTTAAATGCGTTGAAACTGAGAAAGCGAGCGAATGTTTTTTACGCTTTAACCTGTTAAAATCTAAGCCCTGAAAGAATATTGTACTTTAGAAAACAGGGATCACGAACCAATGGCACGCGTGCCATCGAATCCTCGAACGTATGTATAGCATGCGACACAATATTTTGGCCACGTTACTTATCCTAAAATTTTGTAATTAATTGTATAAAAAAATGTACTACGAAAAAAGTATAAAATAGGTATTATAACAAATCTAACATAATAAGTTACTTTTCATCTAATTTACAACATCAGAAATTACACTAATTTTACTTTAATTTAAATTACAAAATAATACTATTTTCAGTCTTTTAGGGTGTAAAATTTGAGCAGATTTAACCTATTAACCTATTATATAGGAAAAAAATTTGCTTTCTCGCTTCGCTCGCTCGCGTTTAACATAAAGAACATAATATTATATTATTTAGTAGCGATGTTCTGTTTTAGCCGGTTCATTTTATATTATGATATTTTTCCGAAGTACATCGTTATTCAGTGTTTAAGTTTAACGATTGAATAGATTTTAACCTATAGAATGGGAAAAAAAATTATGCTCGCTCGCTTCTCTCACTCGTGTTTGGCTTATACAGACATATTACTATAAAATTTAGTACCGACGTTCAGTTTTTGATATTTATATTTTTCAATTTACAGGGTTTTTCAGGGTAGCAGTCTTTGAGGGTTTAAAATTTGAGCAGGTTTTTACCTATTAAATAGGAATAAAAATTTGCTCGCTCGCTTCGCTCGCTCGCGGTTAACATAAAGGCCATTACATTATTTATTACCGATGTTCTGTTTTAGCCGGTTGATTTTATGGTATTTTTCCGAAGCTTATATAATTTAGTTTAACGTTTGAACAGAGTTGAACGTTTGAACCTTTAAAATATGAAAATTTGCTCGCTCGCTTCGCTCGCTCGTTTTAGGTTTAAAAAACGTATTATAAAATTTTGTATTTTTCCGAAATACAGTCTTTCAGGGTTTAAAGTTTAAACAGGTAACGAAAAAAAAAATTCTAATATGCCCAGGGCCTCTAATAGGTTAAAGACGGCCCTGATTATTGAATGTACTTGTAGTCGTTTTATTTTCATTTTCTTGGACCCTTGGATATTTATATTTTTCAATTTACAGGGTTTTTCAGGGTAGCAGTCTTTGAGGGTTTAAAATTTGAGCAGGTTTTTACCTATTAAATAGGAATAAAAATTTGCTCGCTCGCTTCGCTCGCTCGCGGTTAACATAAAGGCCATTACATTATTTATTACCGATGTTCTGTTTTAGCCGGTTGATTTTATGGTATTTTTCCGAAGCTTATATAATTTAGTTTAACGTTTGAACAGAGTTGAACGTTTGAACCTTTAAAATATGAAAATTTGCTCGCTCGCTTCGCTCGCTCGTTTTAGGTTTAAAAAACGTATTATAAAATTTTGTATTTTTCCGAAATACAGTCTTTCAGGGTTTAAAGTTTAAACAGGTAACGAAAAAAAAAATTCTAATATGCCCAGGGCCTCTAATAGGTTAAAGACGGCCCTGATTATTGAATGTACTTGTAGTCGTTTTATTTTCATTTTCTTGGCCCCCCCCCCCCCCCCCCGAAACTAAAACCTGGCTACGTCCATGATGTGACCCCCTCCTGGCCCCAAAGTTGGATCCGCCCTTGGGCCGGTCAGGCTTCACAGACTGTGGCGGGTTAACTCGCAACAAGGTGATGCTGTGTGTGTGGTGGGATTGGAAGGGCATTATTCATTATGAGCTGTTACCGCCAGGCAGGACCATCAATTCTGAACTGTACTGCGAACAACTGATGAGATTAAAGCAAGAAGTTGAGAGAAAGCGGCCGGAATTAATCAACAGAAGGGGTGTGGTTTTTCACCATGATAACGCTAGACCACACATCTTTAGCCACTCAGAAAAAATTACGGGAGTTTGGCTGGGAGGTGTTAATGCATCCGCCGTATAGTCCTGACCTTGCACCTTCAGATTTCCACCTGTTTCGGTCGCTGCAGAAAAAATTTTATAGCAATGGGATCATGTACCTACCAACAAGATGGCAAAAAGTTATCGAACAAAATGGCACCTATATACTTTAGTCACTTGTAAATAAACTTTATAAAAAAACCTTTTGAATTTTTATATAAAATGCGAAGAAACTTTTTCCCCAACCTAATATAACAAATAGTCTTAAGAAAATTAGTTTCAGAATCGTCGATCTGACCGAATAATTCATGTAGTTTTGAAAGTTGCTACAGTTATTCCTAAAGGTGTCCAGAATCCAGATGAATATACTAAAAGCCCCCGAGGGAGGGACACGAGCCGGCGGTGGGGGAGGGGGGGAAAGGTCTCTTTTTGAAGGTTTTTGCTTGTAACTCGAAAATTATTTATAATATCTCTTTAGTGACTTCTACATTAATTATCTACATTAAATTTCCTATAAATTACGTCTTAAAATGTTTACTGTACGATCAACTTTAGGAGATACAGAGTAGTAAACTGCACACATTCATGCAGCTGTGTAAAGTATTTTAGAAAAGGGGTCTTCAAATTACGCAAATCGACACTCAGCTGTTGGTGTTTTATGAAAAAACTATATAATATTTTTGTCTGAAGTAAAATTATCTCAATTGCTGAATAATTGAACCGTGTCGGTATTTGCTTGCTTTTTTATTATCATTCTTCATTTAATTTTTATTTACGTTCAAAGTTGCGCTAAAAATGCGATGTTTGGAGGCTATTATCTTCTACACTAATTTGAATTTCAGAAATATAAGCAAATACCAACCAAGATAAGTGTCATAAAAATCGATATTATGCTAGAACTTCGGTCTACAATGTTTGACTTTAGAGTACCTAAATCACCAACAGCGTTTGTATGGAGAAAAACCGACTAGCGCAGCCTTAATACTCTGTATCTCCTAAAGTATTGATCGTACAGTAAACATTTTAAGACGTAATTTATAGGAAATTTAATGAAGATAATTAATGTAGAAGTCACTAAAGAGATATTATAAATAATTTTCGAGTCACAAGCAAAAACCTTGAAAAAGAGACCTTTCCCCCCTCCCCCACCGCCGGCTCGTGTCCCTCCCTCGGGGGCTTTTAGTATATTCATCTGGACACCTTTAGGAATAACTGTAGCAACTTTCAAAACTACATGAATTATTCGGTCTGAATTCCTTAATTTTCCCAGACTAAAAGTTCTTTGTGAATAATTAAAGAGCAAATTTCCCTAGCGGCGGATTTCGGAACTATCCTATGACTGATATTTCTCTCTGGATGTTTAAACTATAGTAAAATACATGTAGTAAAAAGAGCCGATTTTATTTTGAAATAATTCTTTGAAAGTGCGCCATGCTTAGATATTGTTGGACATCTACAAAATGGCAAAAAATCATAGACGTATATTATAGACGAGGCATGTTGAGGCAAAAAGTGTCTCCAAAAAAATGGCCCCAATTTTTAAATTTTGGGGCCATTTTGACAGTTGAGGTTTGGCGCTTGTGATCTTACCATTTCTACATTTGCTTTAAATGCAGTTTATCCAGTCCGCATATAATTCATAAAATGCCGAGTAGTTGCGTAATTAAAGGCTGTAAAAACTATGACAAACGTGTAAAAAAGATAGACGGGATATCTTATCACAGGTAATTATCACAATATTTTTTGTTACAATTAAAATACTTATGGAATTTTAAATAAATATTCAAAAAATGGCGGCCAACTATGAAATATAACACTGGTTATTGTATGCGCAACAGTGAAAAGGTAACTTTGTAGGGACGTCATTTTTATTATTGTAAATTACAGAAATAAGAGATTCAGTTTTTTTTATTTCAGTACCTAACCAAACCTAACCCGTCAGTATTCACATTTTTGATTAATTTAAATAAAATGAAACTAAGGCTTACTATTTATTTGATTTTTACATATTATATTTAAAAATATTATTTACTATCTGGCCTGACAGACGTTGTTCTGTGAATTATGAAATTGAATAAAAAATGCTCGGGAGAATTTTCTTTCTACGGGAGAACTACACTTGAAGGTTGTAAGCGTAGGTTGCTACACCCATAAGTCATACCCTACACCTACAACCTACATCTAGACCTACTACATACCTATAGTTGGTAGGTGATAGGTTGGTAGGTAAACAGTAGTTACCCCACTAAAAACCTACAAGCTACATCTACTAGATGTAGATCAACTATAACCTACACCTACTGTCTATTCTACTCCTAAACAACCACCTACAATGTTCAGGGGCCAGCCGATTTAACATTATGCACTTTTGGAGAAAAAAAAGTAATATTTCTGAAATATTACTATGTTACTGGTAGCACCTTTATACCGAGTGATTTTTTAATCCGTTTCAAGAGAAACAGTGTATAATAGTTACACAAAATAGAGTACTTTGGCATACTTAGTTTATTATTTTTTTCTTTTGTCTAATTTAGTGAACATTTGTTGTAAACATCGCAGAAATTTATAGTATTTAAATTACAGATTTCCCAATAATCCAGAGCGCAAAGAGATTTGGACTCGCCTTATTCGAGAACAACGAAATGAGCCTAACAAAAAAGTTACTCATAGATCTAAACTCCCCTCCCGCTCGCGCCTTGGTGACACCCACTTCGCAACGGGCCGTGCAGCAGAAATCGTAATATTTTAATTTCGCCATAACTTCAAAACCAAACATCCAATTTGAATAATTCAAAGACCAAATATTATCTACATAAACTGTACTTAGTGATGAAATAATTTATTTTGATAAGGATTAATAGCATGAGTAAAATAAATGCGTTTAAATATAGTCCAAAAAAATTCAAGATTTCTAAATAAAAAAATGGTTGTTATGCCTCACTTGACATAGATAGGTATAGTGTGTCACGGACTTTTTTGTAGATATTTATAAGATCTACAATTAATTAGAACATTTTATGGTTCTATCTTTTATAGTATAGGCAGCGTACGCAAAATAAGTAACTTTTCTGGTTGATTTTTACACCTTGTGTCCGAAAAACCCAAATATCTTACGGAACCCTATTTTTTCCAAAATAAAATTTAGCCTATGTTCCTCGTGGATAATGTAGCTTTCGAAAGGTGAAAAAATTTTTGAAATCGGTCCAGTACTTTTTGAGCCTAATCATTACAAACAAACAAACATACAAACAAAGTTTTCCTCTTTATAATATTAGTGTAGATGTAGATTATTACTTTCAAACTGAATTAGATTATGTATAAGTTTTTATAAATTATAATTCAATATTCTTTTTATGGTACTTAATATAATTAGTTTTGTTTTTAATGAGTCTTGTTTTATTTATCTAGGTAATAAAGGAATATTAAGTGCTGTTGCGCTAGGATTTGTATGTAATTTTTGCTGCAGCGCTGGCTGTGAAACGTCACAGCTCCTACGGCTCCGCCCCTTCTGTGGCGCCGCTGGAGCTACGGCACATGTGTAAAAACAAATTTGTTGTCTGGTCTAGGTCCATACGCCGTATAGAAGAAAAAAATTGGTTTTCTTGTAAAATCCTTTAAAATATCTTGCTTAGGTTAAAATATCTAGTATCCATACACCATAATAGCCATTGCACTAATCTATTACACCGATATAATATCTGTATAATATTCTAGTATGTAATTATCGTCATCTATGGGTACTAATCACCAGAGGAGTTAAAAGTGCGTTCCTGATCTTTGGCATACATTTGACAAATAATGTAGGTATAAGAAAAAGTTACGCCATCTTGATTTCAGAAGATTTATTCAAATAAATGTGGACTGAAAAATCTGCGGAAAGCAAATGTCGAAATGTCAAGATGACAAAATATGAAACCTCGACTGCCCCAAAAAACCCCAAAAGTGGGGCAGTTTAAGTGTGGACACTTTTTGCCTCAACACGCCTCGTCTATGCTTTATGATAATGAGAGTAATGTAATAAGAAATATGAAATATTTAAATTACATTACGTACGTACCTGTAAAATTTATATTTGTTTGTAAGCCTTATTGATTTATTGTTGCTAATATTTTAGTAATTCCAGTATTAATGCGAGCTAAACTTATATTAAATACGCCGGACAATTTTATTAACATTTCTTTAGTCAAGATATGTATTTAAAAAAAATGTATGCGTTGTACGCCCTTACAAAGTTATATCATACGACTAGCGACTGTTCCATCGGAATGGTAAAATCGTAAAATCAAAGGAACGTCGAAGTTCCGTTGATTTTACATAGATGGCGTAATTTTTTCTTGTATGAAAATTTTTTCGGCTAAATGTACGTGATAGCCTATCTTGAGTTGAAATCTTTGCAAAAAATACTAAAACACCACTTCGTGAGGGTGAACAGTATTTTAAAAGTGAAATACTATTGTGTGTTGGTGTAAAAGAAGGCTTAGCTGGTGTATTTGATTATCCACATGAAGTGGAATGTAATCTGGATACATCAAAACCAGAAAGAACATTTTCGTAACTGTGTACGTACCTCATAGACGTATTTGACCTACCTACTGTAGGAATGAAAACTTATAGAATAAAATAGAATAGAAAATTCATTATATGCTAACAAAAAAAAAAAAAAAAACACACACACACTCACACCAAAGAATATAACCAGGTTTCACTGTAATATTAATTATAACATGGAACCAAGGAATTTGTAAGTATTATAATATACACTTACAAATTCCTTGCATGGAACACAATAGTCATTTTCTTTTTTTTAATAACATTGTGGTCATTTTAAAATTAAATTTAAAGGACAGAGTTTATTTTATAGGTATTCTTGAAGAATTATAAATTATTTTCAAAATCATATAAAATCGTACCTACTTCTATATAACCGTACTTTTATCAGTCATCCGTTAGTTCTGCGACATTCCGCTAGGTGAGGCTTGAACAACCGCCTTAGATCTACTAATCTAAGGCAACCGCGTACGACACGCCTTAAGGCGCGACTCCTGTTCGAAACATTACACAGAAAACATGAAACAAAAACATTTGTTTTCATACACAAGCTGTCTCCAGCTACAGAAAATGTTTTTGGTCGAAACAAAACATTTTGTCCAGATACGATCTAAGTTCCGACGAGGAAGACGTATTAGCGCTCGCAGTTTTAGTGATTGTAGGTGTAGAATCTAGGAGAAAAGTGGGGTTCTGAAAAGGCCACTTTATGTGTTTCATAAAAGTATTTTTTTCAACTCATAAATATGTGCGCCATTTTACGCATTTCTATTGAAAACTGTCATAATTGGTGTTTTTTAATTATGTCAGGCCATATATTATGAGCGATCACAAAAACAAACACAAAAAACACAACAAGCAAAACTAAGTACTTATAACCCTAAAAAAACTTGTACCTAGGTGTCATGTGAACGATGTGAACACTAGATAAGAAATGAAACATTTCTTCCCCTCTCTACCCGCGCGGGAATGTTTTCCGTCCGTCTCCGAAAACAAAAACATTGTCTATTCCTAGACAAATGTGTATAGCCACGCCCCAATGTTTCATGTTTTCTGTGTAATGTTTCGAACAGGAGTCACGCCTTTACAGTTGCGCAAAAGTGTGTATCCAGCTTGTGACTTTTGATGTTTGCCATTGGTGTTTGTCATGTTTGCAGTTGTTTGCAGTGCTATTAAACGTAGTATCTCTTAGTAGTCTGTGGTGCTATTCGAAAAAAAAAAAATCTGGATGTTTTGTTTTTTCACGATCCTGTCCAAACCACGGCTCATTATTTTGATACTTTTTTAAAGCATGTTTAAATAAAAATCCAATAAATATTAAGTTATATGACATTCCGATATGGAGAAACAAGAGATAAGCTTAAAATGGAATGGTTACCAAAATAATATTTTGGCAAATTTGAAAGAGCTGTTCAAAGATGAAAACCTATCGGATGTTACATTGATTTTGGAGGGATACAGTTTTAAGGCACACAAAGTGGTTCTTTCAGCAAATAGTTTACTGTTTAGATCAATATTCCAGGTATGAACGTAACCTATATTTATAATTCTATAAATAAACTTGCAAGAAGAATTTTTGTAACACCCACACATTTTGCAGCAAAACCCCCACAAGGATCCAATTATAGTACTTCACGACATTAATCTAGATTCTCTACGCGTTTTATTAACATTCATGTATTATGGTGAGGTTAATGTAACTGAAGATTTTCTGCCAATACTCTTGAAAACTGCAGAGACATTGAAGATATGTGGCCTATCTACAGGCAATGATACCACTCGAGAAAACGAGGTTCAGTACATAATATCTTAATAAATATGTTTAAAAAAATCACAAGTTACAAGTGAGTGTTTTAAATTTTTTTTCTTCTTTAGATAAACCCAACATGTATGCCAGTGCAACCTAAAAAGCGTAAAAATACTGAAGTAGATGATCCAACAAAACAGAAAAAAGCCAATACTAAAGCTAGTAATGGTGTTTCAGTCAATGGGGACATTCCGAAGGACTTAGTAAGTGCATTATAATATCTTTCTTTCTGATTAATTTATACATAACAGTTGTTACTACTCAATGAAATGAAATTTATATCATAGAATTTGGTCTCTAAAATTCGATTGGAACCTAAGAATTATAAACACCACATTATATAATATCTTTCTTTCTGATTAATTTATACATAACAGTTGTTACTACTCAATGAAATGAAATTTATATCATAGAATTTGGTCTTTAAAATTCGATTGGAACCTAAGAATTATAAACACCACATTAGGGTAAGGCCGAGTAACTTTGCCGGTAACACGGTAACACAAGCCAAACAGAGTAACACAAGGTAACACAACGAAATTGTAAAGCTAAGCTCACAGGATTTTACTTTGAATAAAAATAGACTTTTTATGTTTACCATCATAAATAATAAAGAATGTTGGGAAATTTTAAAAATAATAGGCAATAAGTACCTATATATTAGGTTGGGGAAAAAGTTTCTCCGCATTTTATATAAAAATTCGAAAGGTTTTTTTATAAAGTTTATTTACAAGTGACTAAAGTATATAGGTGCCATTTTGTTCGATAACTTTTTGCCATCTTGTTGGTAGGTACATGATCCCATTGCTATAAAATTTTTGGGGCTTCTGATGAAAAAACTGCGACAAGTGGTTTTGGCAGTCCTCTTGTGATGTCAACCTAACACTGCCTAAGGAATTCTGCAGCGACCGAAACAGGTGGAAATCTGAAGGTGCAAGGTCAGGACTATACGGCGGATGCATTAACACCTCCCAGCCAAACTCCCGTAATTTTTTCTGAGTGGCTAAAGATGTGTGAGGTCTAGCGTTATCATGGTGAAAAACCACACCCCTTCTGTTGATTAATTCCGGCCGCTTTCTCTCAACTTCTTGCTTTAATCTCATCAGTTGTTCGCAGTACAGTTCAGAATTGATGGTCCTGCCTGGCGGTAACAGCTCATAATGAATAATGCCCTTCCAATCCCACCACACACACAGCATCACCTTGTTGCGAGTCAACCCGGGTTTCGCCACAGTCTGTGAAGCCTGACCGGCCTTTGACCACGATCTTTTTCGCACGTTCTTGTCGTACGTGATCCACTTTTCATCACCAGTTATCAGCTTCTTCAAAAATGGTTCGGTTTCATTACGTCGTAATAAAGAATCACAAATGAGTACACGGTTCATTAGGTTTCTTTCAGTGAGCTCATGAGGCACCCAAATTTCGAGCTTTTTTGTGTACCCAGCTTTTTTCAAATGCGCCAAAACCGTTTTGTGGTCAATCCCCAGTTCTTCAGCTACATTGTAACTACTAATATGCCGATCTTGCTCCACTTTTTCAAAAATGGCAACAGTTTTGTCCGTAACAGGGCGACTAGAGCGACGTGCATCTTTGATATCAAAATTTCCGGATTGAAAACGCTTAAACCAAATTTGCGCTACTCTCACAGATACTGCATTAGGTCCATAAACATCACAAATTTTTTTCGCGGCTTGTGTTGCATTTTTACCTTTTTTGTAATAAAATTTTAAAATGTATCGAAATTCTTCATAAGAATCACTCATTTTAACAATAAGAAAAACAAATGAAAATCTCAAATTTACCTAATTTGAATTTGGAATTGTCTTCTGTAAAATTAAAACTTTTTAATGATACCAAAATCAGCCAGATACAATTGGTATAGCCCAAGATATTTTATGACAAGTTCATACATACTATAATGCGAAAAGACTTTTTTATTTAAGTATATAAATATTACAATTTTCATATATTTATAATTATATAATAATATTTAAACTACTTAAAAATATTATCAAGCTTTTTACTGTTTTTACTATTTATTTCTTCAAATTTATCCGGATTATTTAATTTAAGTCTCTCTCTGTACCTCCGTTGTTTCTCAGCAGGTGTTAAAGGCATCTAAAATAAAATAAAAGCAACTTTAGAAACACTTAAATATTACATTTAAAATAAAATATACATAAGGATAAAGTAGTGTTAAATTTTACATATCTAATAAATATAAAAACGCCTAAAAATAATATAATAATAATATAAACATACCTAAATACTTTTTTTTTACGTTTTAGTGCTCTGTAGTAGTAAGGCAGGGAAGAATTTGATAAAGAACATAAGTACCTACTAAAAAATTTAATGTCAATTACGTAAGGTAAGTATGTTTTCTTTCATTTTATTTTTAAAGCGTAGGTACTACGTATATAAACACAGCTTTAGGTAACACAAGGTAACCCAATCAGTTGACTCGCGACAATTTTTTTTTTTTTTTTCCCTGTTATCAGCAATCAGCAAAGAGCTATAATCTGATGTGATCACTATATTTTGAAAATTGTGGTTGTTGTTCCCTTGAACATCATTCCATATTCAAAATCTGCTTCCTTTTAAGGCGAGCAGTGTCTCCTTTGGTGTTGAGGAGATTTTTCGCAAGTATATTTTTATGTTCATTGAGTCTTCGCTTGTATTTGTTACTACTAGAATGAACAGTTTCTCTGATTGCTTCCATTTGCAGGTGTTCGTGGATCTCTGAGTTCCGTATGAACCAAGGTGCGTTGGTCATGGTTCTGAGAGCAATATTTTGGAACCTCTGCAGTATTTCTATATTAGAGTTACTTGCAGAGCCCCATAGTTCTATGCCGTAGGTCCATATTGGTCTTATTATGGTCTTGTACACAAGCAATTTATTGACCAAAGATAGTGGAGAGTTGCGACCTATCAGCCACAATAGGCCTTTGAACTTTAGGTTTGCTTCATTCTTTTTGAATTTTATGTGGCTAGCCCATGTTAATCTCTTATCTAGGTGCATGCCAAGATATTTTACACAGTCCCTTTTAGGCAGTACTTCACCTCCTAGATGAACTGGCGAGCATTCGTTCTTTCTTAATGTAAAAGTTATATGAATCGATTTGGTGGTACTGGATCTTATTCTCCATCTTTTTAGCCATTGATTAATTTTGTTAAGTTGGACTTGTAGTTTTTCTGATGCTTTTTCGGGGTCAGTGTCACTAGCAAGGCATGCCGTGTCGTCTGCAAAAGTTGCTGTTTCTACTTCTTCAGACTGGGGGAGATCTGCTGTGTATATTGTGTAGAGCATTGGTCCTACCACTGAGCCTTGTGGCACTGACGCTCGGATGGCATATAGTTTTGATGTTTCTTCTTCATATTTTACTTGGAATTTTCTGTTGTTCAGGTATGATTTCATAATCATGTAGAATGAGTTGGGTAAAATAGTTTTAAGCTTGTACAGTAATCCCTTGTGCCAGACCTTGTCAAATGCTTGCTGAACATCCAGGAATACAGCAGAGCAGTATTGCTTCTTTTCAAGTGACTGTCTTATTTTATGTACGACCCGATGCACTTGCTCTACGGTTGAATGTCCAGTTCAAAACCCGAATTGATGGTCTGGTATTAATTTATCTTTTTCCAAAATCGGTCGTAGTCTGCAAAGGTATAGCTTTTCAAACACCTTTGACAAGATTGGAAGGAGGCTGATAGGTCTGTAAGAACTTAGCTCCGTTGGAGGTTTTCCCAGCTTCTCTATCATAATTATCTGTGATACTTTTCACATTTCTGGAAAGTGTTGGACTCTAAATATTGCATTCATTAGCATTGTTAAATATACAATTGCTTTTCGTGGTAGTTTTTTAAGTACCTCGGCAGTAATAAGGTCAAACCCAGGTGCCTTTTTGTTTTCTAGACATAATATTGTTTTATACAGTTCTTTAGGTGTTATAAGTTTTAGAGGGAGACTTAGTTGTTGATCACTAGCCAGAAATGTGTCAATTTCCTGTTCAAAGTCGATGTCATTAGAGTCATTTGGTGTAAAGACCTCGCTTAAGTATTGGCCAAATAGTTCTGCCTTTTCTTTTGCTTGGCGGATCCATGTGCCATTTGGTGATTTTAGTGGCGGTACACATTGTTGTGGTCTTTTAAAGTCTTTCGTTATCTTCCATAATGAGTAATTGTCCTTTTTTAGAGCAGAGAGTGACGAAATTTTTTCTTTGAACGTATCAATTCTGTTTTCTTTTATCATTATTTTAAGTTCTCTAGCTGCTTTACAATAGTTAGCTTTATCATCTGCATGTCTACTTCTTTGCCACCTTCTACGGAGTCGCCTTTTTTCCTGTAGTTTGAGGCGGATTAAGTATGGTATATTGTTTGTTTGAGCGGATTCCAGGTATGGTGTAGAACGCCATGCAGCTGTTTGTATCGTGTTAGTGATATAGAAGGTTGCCTCATCAATGTCTTCTTTACTTTTCAGCCTAACATTGAGTTCAATAATTTCGTCAAGGTGTTTAGCAAATGCATTCCAATCAGTTTTTCTATTATATAACACTGGTTTAGGTTTTTTATAGATTGCTGTAGTGCTTAGGGTAGCTATAACAGGACTGTGATCAGACAAGCAATCAGCCGATGATTCCACATCTATATATATCTGAGATAATCCCTTTGTTACGTAAAAGTCGAGTAGATCAGGTGTTCTATGTATATCTGTGGGCCAGTACGTCGGTTCCCCTGTTGACAATGGCGTAAGCTGTAGTTTGTCTATGCATTTTTTAAGTTCTCGACCACGGGTGGTTGCCAATCTAGAGCCCCAGTATGGGTGTTTGCAGTTCCAGTCTCCTCCGCTTATATACTTATGACCAAGAGTTTGAAAGTAATGGGTGAGCATGTCATCTTTAATTTTATGTTTTGGGGGACAGTATATAGCACTAATATTAATGCAGCCCATATTGGAGTCAACGGTAATTGTGGTTGCCTGTAAGTATTCTTCTCTAAATTTGCTATGTAGGTGGTGTTTTATATTTTTTTTTATGATGACAGCAGTCCCTCCGTTAGATGTGTTTCCTGGATGGTTAGTCGAGTACACGTTATATATTCATTATATTTGACTGATTTTTGGTCATTAAGGTGTGTTTCAGATATGAGTGCAACATCTATCTTATTTGCTTTAATCATCATTTCCAGATCATGTTGGTTTGGGACCAAACCGTTGATGTTCAGGGTGATAATACGCAATGCGGTCATTATTATTTCTTTTCCACGAGTTTCATAATTAGGGTTAGCATGGAACCCATAAGTGTTATAAGTTGATCTATCTTTTCAGCTTGTTTATAGATTAATTCTTCTAGGTTACTATGTTTTCGCTTTTGTTCTGGTATTTCATGGTAACTCTGTTCTGAGGGTATATCTTTAGGATGTGTTCTCTGCGACTTTTCTCGGTCGTCTATATTCTTTTTTTCTTGATTTCTGTTATTTACAAGTGTATGTCTATATCCTGTGTTTTCTTTTAATTTATTAATCGGGGTTTGTGTGATGTTAATAATTGGTTTTTCAAATGTTCTGTTTGGAAAGGTTTTGGTTATATCATTATATCTGTGTGGTCCATAATTTGTTTGCGGAGATGATAATATGTCACTATGCATTTCTGATCTTGCAGTTGTTTTTCGTTCCTTTTCTTTTTGAATTTCGTTTTTATGGTAAATTGATTGTTTTATAAGTTTTGACGTTTTTCTGGTCAGTATTTCTTGGTACACTTGACATCCTTTATAACTAGCGGGGTGAGCCCCAGAGCAGAGCGCACATATGGCTGGTGTATTTTTATCTATTGTGCAAGATGTTGTTTTATGTGGTCCAGCACACTTCACACATCTGTATGGCCTCATGCAGTTGTTTTTGGTGTGGCCGTATTGTTGGCATCTGTTGCATTGGACCACCATATTTTGTTTTCTAGGGTCTTCAATTGTAACTACTTGGTTATAGATGTGTCTTATGTTTTTTATTTGTTTATTGTTCTCATTAGGGTAGATGTTGACAAAGAAGACATTCATAGGTTCTTTAGTGCCTTTCCTGCGGGCTGTGGCTATTTCACCCTTCACCTTGTTCCCAGTTTCTTCTATTGCTTGTATAATTGCCTCCACTGGAGTGCTGTGGTGCAGGTTTTTTATAACAAATCTTGGGCATCTGTCTTGTTTGTATGTAAATGTATGCCCTATTAATCCTTTACTTCGTATGTGGTCAATCATAGTTTTGTATATTTCAATTGATTTTGTAGATATAGACAGTTGGTTCTTTGTTATGACTCTGTATGAGTAGTCTTCAACATTTACGACTTTTGAGATGAATTCTGTTAACTTCTTAAGGTCTTCTATACCATACAGTATTATTGGAGGTGGTTTGGATATTTTTTGTTTTGTGTATTTTTCAGCTGTGTCGGTGTCACAGTCCAAGTTCAGAATAGAAAAACTGTTTGATGTGAGAATATTTTCCTCCTGAACTATGTTGATGCCGCGTGCTTTGTTCATTGCTTGTTCACGAGATGTATTGGTTTTGGCTAGTTTCGAATTCTTTTGTTCGCTTTCATTTGGTGAACGTAGCCTTTTTTGTTTTGGCTCTGGCTGTTTTTGCCAACTCACATTTGGTTGTATGGTATTGGGTTCTAGTTGTGGTGTCCGAGATGTATCACTTGTTGACAAAGATCGTGGCCTGTTAAATAACCCTGGGTGGAAGAGTTGCTGTGTTAGCACTTTTTGCTGTTTGTTTAACGACGACGAAGAAGACGCGTGGGGTTGCAAAATTTTGTCCCCCCCAGAATACGTGGGACAGCCTGATTGCTCAGGGAGGGATTCTCCGATATTATCGGTACCCTCCTGGGGTAATTTCTCTTTAAATCTTGCTTCCATACTGTTGTTTTTGATTCAGGGTTTTCTCCCCTAACTAGGTATTTTATTCGGTTATGGCGCCGAAATTTCGCCTTCGCCTTTCATACTTGGCTGCTACAGTTACAAAGTAGGTGTTATGTGCAGAGTTTGTTTCTGACTGTAGCATTGTCCAGGGGGTACGACTCACAGATGTTGTTGTGAGCCCGTCACTATACCGCGGCGGCGGTAGTAGTAACGGCGTGGACGTGTATGAATAGACTTGTCGGTTCGCGTTATGTATTTGTCCAACTCTGCACACTTGGACATGGACACGCTGTAGCTGTTTCTCAGTATTTTTTAGAGATGTAGCACCTAGTATGCCACAACCCACCGAGACTTAACCCCCCCCCCCCCCCCCCCCCCGTCTCGCGACAAATATAACTTTATTTCTTGTTCTGTTATGATTTTTGAATATTTTTTGCTTTTATCTCATAAATAGTACTATAACTCACAAAATTAGAGCAAAATTTGATTGAATATGTACTTACCGCGAAGAAAATTGAGTTGAAAAGTGTAAAAACAAAAGTTTCACGCTGAAAACACAACTTCCCTTTCACCTCACAACAAAAAAAATGGCCGAATGCAGCAGACGCGTCAAATGCGTCAAAACGAACAGTGTTGCCGCTTTGAAAAAAACTGTTAAATGTTACCATTACCTAAAGTAAAAGTTGCCTAAAACGGTAACACAATGTCAAAGTAACACAATACAAAATACCGGAGACATTAATTTTATAGTGGTCATTTATACGATTTTGATATTAATAATACCTAACCCAAGAATTGGGGTACCCTACATGAATCATACTTCTACAAAAACACTTCTTTTTGTAAATGATCATCATGGTATTTAAGTAAATTACCATTAATGAATGTAAGGCGACGAGGGGACACTCGAATTTTGTATGGAGCCAAAACTCAGTGATTTAATTAAAAAATGGAAATAATAATGTTAAAACGTCAATTCATAGGTTTTTGTTGCATTTTATAACACCGAAATACTTAATGATTATAATTTAAAATGCTTTTAATAATTCATCGTCATCGTTTTACTGTAACATTAATATGAAGTTGGGAACATAGCCATTTATTTGCAAGCGGAAAAGTTACTCGGCCTTACCCATTAAGTAGTTTGTTCAAAATTTGTAATCTCTTATGTTTCAACCTACACAATTTCAGAATATCATACCTAAAGAAGAACCAATAGATTCACCATTAACAGATTATTCTGGGGAAAACACAAATGACACTGATATTGCTGTTTTGGATAACACTTGTGAGAAAAAATACCCAGCTAGCACTGAATGCCTTTCAAAAAAAGCCGCAAATAATGATTGTAATCTTAAAAAATGGATCAACGAAGTAAGCACCACACACACTCCACATTGTATTGCCCATGAAAAAGGAAATGATGGTGAGGAGGAGAAAGATGTAGAGATTGATAAGGAAGTAGAAACGGTCTTACAGAGTGGTACAATAGTGGAGTCACTGAGTATTACAACAGAGAACTTAAATTTTGTTTCCAATGAAGCTCAAATGAAAGGTACTTTGTAATTTTATGTAGTTAACTCATAAAAAAGAAAACATTGAGGGTTTTTGATATTTTTTCTGCCATTAGCGGGCAGACCCAACTCACACAAAGCGTCATCTGGTTATGTAAGTGGTATCAAAAATGGTCAATAAGAATTTTTGATTCTTTTTCTGTTACCAGGCGGCACTTGGTAGCACGACAGTCCTTGTGTCAAAAAGCTGTCAGCAGACGACTTTATAAACCCTCATTATAATAATTTTTATTGAATTTTTCAGACAAAAATACAACCTGCTATGCTAGTCCATCTTTTCCTTGTCCATTCTGTCCTCGGATTTACAACAGTTGGGGCTACCGCAGAAGACATGTCAAGTCTAGACATTTTACTAACAGGTATTAAATTATTAACTTCTGTTTATTATCTAACTTATTTTTATTTACAAAAAAAAATAAATGAAGTAAATTTTTAATATCAATGTTGATATTTCCTTTTAGTATGCTTGTGAAGGAATGCCTGATATTAAAAGCAGAATATTTGAATGTAACATATTTTATTAAACTACGAAACATTGACAACCTCTGTGGCTCAGTGGTGCAGCGCGTTGGTGTTCAAGCCAGGGGCCACGGGTTCGAATCCCACCAAAGGAACAAAAAAATTTTCTGTGTTCCTGGTTCATAGATGTGTATTAAATATGTGTATTATATAATAAAAATCATAAATACAGGAATACTTTGACAACTTTTACGTATGTTGATTTATTGTACTGGTGAAAAAATAATCCTGTATACAATGTATAAAAGTATTAAATATACTTCCCATTTTCTGGTACCTGTAACACAGGGTTTCTTAAAGTGGGGTCCACGGACCACCAAGGGGTCCGTAATATGTGTGCCAGGGGTCCGCAGCGTTCTGAAGATTAATGAAAAAAAATTGCAGTAAACTAACACAACTGATATAGATAAAGAGAACTTAATTGACATGAGATCAAAAGAAGTGTTGAGAGCTGAATTTCATGCAAAAGGTCTTGGTGAATTTTGGTGTTCGTTGAGTCAAGCTTACCCTCTTCTGGTCAAACGGACTATGTCCGTTCTGATACCTTTTGCTACTACGTATCTTTGTGAGGCAAGGTTTTCGGCTGTAGTGTCAATAAAAACAAAAAATCGTAATCGATTGAATGTCAAAGATAACATGCGCCTTGCCTTATCGAAGACAATCCTACAATAATTTAAAGTGCTCATTGAGGCCAAACAACAGCATCCATCTCATTAGCAATTTCTATTTAACAATTTAAATTTAATTAAGTTAAGCATTAGTAAGTGTGAGTAAATTACCAATAAACCACACAAGTTCTTCAGATACTTAGCACGGGGCCAGATTGACGTGGTGTGAAGCGCCCATAGAATATAGATATTATATTATTATAATATTAAATAGTTTCCCAAACTGTTTCAGGCTATCATGCAAGTGGTGTGTGTCAGTGTTGGCTTCAACTGGTGCCTGGTATTCCCATGCTACCCGAGCTCATGGTGTTCCACACGAGGAAGCTCGGAACTCACTAGTTGTTATGGTAGAAGCGCATGCTGTGTTGACACTCAAGGAACCCAGCGTTGCGCAGTTGCTGGGACAAGTTGGTATTACTGATAATAATGGAAAAAGCATAAGCGAAAAGAGCAATTAAAGTCAATAATTTTATTAAGCACTCAATAAATAAGGTAAGAGCACAGTTTTTGTGAGAGCGATACTTTTTTAAGAATTTATATGATGCATATAGTATGTGTATGCATAATTTAAGAAACGTTTTTCTAAAAAATATTTTTATAAAGAGCCATACATATTCTAATCATGTGCCGTAAACTTAAGGAAACAAAGTATACAATTGTGTGAAAGAAATTAATTAGGTTACGTATAAAAATAATGTGTTGATAAAAGTAAAATAAAAAGTTTATAGTTATATTTTTAAAATTAAATATGGTCTCAATAATACAAATAATATCATAAATTATAACAAACATATTATATATTTTATATTATAAACAATAAGTGTGTGTAGTGTGGTGAAAATATTTTTTTCATACATGAAAATATTTAAAAAGTAGGTATAATGTTAAAAATTTAAATCATAAAATGTCCATGCAAGTGTAAGCTTTGAAATAATATTATGGTCAGTAATTTAATATATTATGGTATTTTTAAGGTAATATTAATATTTTTGGATTGCCTATATTAATGTATTTTGTGATACTTAATAAAACCTGAAGCTGTATAGGAGTACATACGCATTAGTTATTACTATTATCACTTTGAATATTCTAAAAAATCCTTGTCCACACTTAAAGTAAAAATGTAATGTAATAAATGAACAGACATTTCTAAGTTATCCTCCTGACACACATGGATAACACATATTTTGAAACGCGATAACATGTCTAATATCGGCGATAAAACTTAAGCATATAGCTAAGAAAGTAATTAGCAATAATACCTATTACTATAAGTGTCACGAAAAAGTTTACATAAATGTGTAGCCAATATACAGAAAAGTCAAAGCTTGAAAATAGTGGTTAAGGCATAAATTGCTTGTGATCTCAAATCAAGTCAAGATCTTAGTACTCTAGTTTGTATATGTATGTGTTTAAAGATGATTATCAACTCTCTAATTATATTGTTCCAATATATTTTATTTAAAATATATTTTTCAAATACTTCTTAAAAATACTCAAATTATTTTACTATTTTACTAGACCTACTTCTATGTCTTGTTCCAATATATATTTATAAAATATACTTTTCGAATACTTCTACCACTTAAAAATACTCAAATTATTTTACTATTCTACTAGACCTACTTGTATGTCTAATACTTTTATGCTTTATCACAGTAAAAACGTGATTTAATCATTAATTTAAATTTTGTATACTCAACTTTTCATTAAAGACAGGCACGACTGAAATGAGCTTAGGAATTCAAGGGGTACAAAAAATGTATTTTTATATGACATTTTATTGTAGTTTAGCAATAAGTCAATTTATATCTGGCAATAAATTCTATATTATGACATAAAAGTAATTGTTCACGGGAGTCATTATTTTAGCTTTTTAAAATGAGAGGAATCGTTCACAGGGTTTAATGAAACAATGTTTGAATGTATTTTATACTCTGTATTTTTCATGTCCATGAATGATACTCACACATTTAAACATTAATGTTATCATAAATAAAAATGTCTTATGAAAAACATATCATAATTAGCATACAGAGCGTCAGATTTAACATTGTATGGTATTTATCAATATATAAAGATTCTTAGAAGTCGACGATTTTAAACACTCGATCCAATCACAGATTTGTAAATATTTTATTTCGTACCTCTTCTGGTTATTAACATTTAAATTTATCCCATTACCTAAATTGCAGGTTTTTATTTGTCTTTTCACATTTTTATGTATTTTATATGCATGTAACAATCTGAAAATATTTGCGTTAGTGCGATAAATCGTCTTCTTCTATTTCCAAATACCTAATTGCAGACAATATTGATAATATTATCATTTGAAACGGCTTGTCTATAGCTGCAACAAGTGTTTGCTTCCTTCGTTGGTTGCGAGACACATTCTAACATTTGTAATTCCTGAGTTTCCAATGTATTACATAATATTCACTTTATAATTTGCTTTTTTGTGCTCACGTTAATAGTTTGAAAGTTATTCGTTCCTCATAATGTTACAAATTTTTAAATTGAACAGTGAGCACTAAACAGCTAGAGACTTCCACATAATATAATAATGTATTTATAAAAGTGATACATCTACTACTTTTGCAGCGGACCATTTTCTTTTATTTTTGGCTGTAAAAATCATCTTTGAATAATAAATAATAAGTTACCAAAGCAATTTCGAATAAGGATATCATAGTTTATAGAGTGAGAGTGATATATTTTTCTACATTTTGGATCGTCCTTTGTATGTGTATTTTTGACAATATTGTGTAATTATGCTAGGCGTTTTCGAAGGCTCTAACATATTTTTTATACCTACTTAACTCTATTGAGTAATTTATTAACTAAGCATAATAATGACTTAAAGTAACAAGTAATACATGGCTTTAAACGTAAGTAAGGAACACTGTAACGATGTGAACTTCCAGTGCAATGGAGATCAAATATATTTTTACGGAACAAACATGTATTTGTATTACAAGTCTGTGACCTCCCCTTCTATAGTGATCCCTGGCGCTATTTCTATCGTTTCCCGTTCATCCCTATTGTCCCTGCCTGGGAAATTTCGCCCGGAGTTGTCCCCGTAGTCATCATAATCTCTTCCACCAAATCTATTCTCTTGATTCCTGTTACCATTCCCATTGCCACCGTAATAGACAGAGCGCGAATCGCCCGAAGACCTAGTTTCCTCGGCACTCTCTCTTATTTCTCCGTGCCTCTTCATAGACGCTCTGTTTCGCGGGGTCCGCTTTAGCATCGCTTGGAAATTGAACGGGGGATCGTCTTCGTTTTCGTTTGTATGCGACAGTTTCGCCAGGGCGTGCAACTCGCTTATGGGGTCCGGTAGGTCGCTCATGTCGACGTTGTATTGCACGCGGGTCGGTCGTCGAATAGGTTGTGAAGTGTTTTCCAGAACATTTGTGTCCTCATTCCATGGCGCCGGGGGCTGATAGTAAGCTTGCGGCGAAGGACTCCGCCCGGAGTTTCTGGGGTACATGATCTTGTTGGGGCTCTTAGATCGAGGATATATTTCGGGCTCATCGGGAGGGAGTGTCGGAACGGGAAGTGTAGGATCTCTGCAGAAGGGGATCGTTATCAAAGTCTGTGTACTTATAGACGCTTTAAAAGGATCGGTCTGCGCTGAGCTACAACGTCTCCTTAAAGGTTCATCCCATGTTTCGTTGTCGGAGTCAGTTGGACTTCCGATAGTGTCCCTGAAAATATTTTTGTTTTTTAATTTTTAAGAAGATTCTGCCAAAAGTAGATCAGGACATAACTAAAAGAGGTTCCTAAGATGGGAAAAAAGTTACTTAATTTTGGGATTGTAATTCAAAAAGTTATAATGGTTATACCAATTAGTTGGTGGACTTTTTAATACTATAAATAAGTCGCGAGTCGTAGCAGACTTTATTGGGGGTCTTTTTCAGGATCGTCTGATGTGATTGCTGTTTCAGGATCGGGGTCTGGTGTGGGTTCAGGTTCAGGGTCTGGGTCTGGGGTAGAATCGGGGTCCATGTCTGGTTCAGGTGGTGGTACTTCTGAGACTTGCTCAGGTTCAGGCTCAGTTGACGGATCTGCTGGAACTGGTTCAGGATCGGGCTCAGCAGGTGATTCTACGGGAACGGACTCAGGTTCGGTTTCGGGTTCAATTGGTGTTTCTGTTGCAATAGGTTCGGGATCAGTTTTTGTCTCGTCCGGTGAAACTGCCGCAATATCTGGATCTTGGGGTGGGTCTTGCGGAACAGAATCGGGATCTACTTCTGATTCTTCGGGTAGATCAGTTGGGGGGCCTGGGTCTATTTCCTCGTCGTCTGGGGGGAGTGTCGGGATAGTAAGAGAAGGATCTCTGCAAAAAGGGATCGTGATAAGAGTTTGGGTGCCAGTGGAAGTCGCAAAGGGATCGGTTTGAACGGAGGTACAACGTCGCCTTAAAGGTTCGTCCCATTGAGGTTCGTTGTCGTAGTCAGATGGACTCGCAAGAGTATCCCTGAAAATAGGCGTCGTATGAATTTTTCGACGTTTCGAGTGTGAAAGCAAATGCTCTACTATAATTTTGATGAAAATTAAGGAAACTTAAACTTATAAATACTAAAGTTATTAAAATATACATACGACTTTTTCATGTTAGGATCGCACATATGCGACGTGTCGTAGTATTGAATTTGGTCAATTCGGAAGGGCAACTTCCACACCGATTGAGGTGCGGTTCCGAGGAAGGTGTTTTCCTTAGCTTGTGGGTCTACTCGGTCCAGCGAAATGGGTACGCTTGTATTTAGTATCGAGTCCACAACCCCTTGGTTGTAGATGTGCACCTGCAATGTTGCAGAGTTTTATTATAGGTAGGTACTTAATTTATTTTTGTTTGTAATTAGTAGTCAGGTTATAGTTTTTTTTTAATAAAATTTGTAGTTATTAAATTTCTTCACTGTCCTCAGTAATATTATAATTTGACATCCTTGAATTTTTGATACTGTAATTGACTTTAAAAGCTGTACCTGTTGTGAGAAGTTCACCAGGTCCTGATATCGGACTGCTCGGTACTGCAAAAGAACTTGGAACATCGACCTGCTCTTCCACTTTCTTGCGAAACTCTTAAGGAACTTTGCAGTCGTTTCGTCTATTTGTCCTGTCGATTTGTTTACGAGCGGTCCATACGCTTTACGTACTACAAATCCCCTGTAAGCTAAAATAAAGGTCTCATCAACGCAACATGTGGATAAATGATTGCTATTCAAATATTTCAGGAATACGTATTTATTGTCATGGGATACTCATCCCAACTTACCTGTCCGGTAGTTGTGGTATAGTATACGGGTATGCGACCCCGGCTTCCCTAGCTATTACTGTCCTATCCCTTACCCTCCTGGGCGGTAATATCCTATATTTCCTATTTCCCACTCTAACTTACCAATCTTCCCTTCCACGCCGCCTATCCTTCCCTTTCCCTATTCCTACCCTCCCCACCAATCCGTGGAAACGCAACGGATAATCATAAAAATAATTCAATTATCCAAAATGGCGGCGATGTGGTTCACCACCCATTACGTCTCGTTTCTTGCGGAGGTGAAAAGCGGACCATGGAGAGCCGCTTCGCTACGTTGAATGTAAGAGGAGGAATGGATGGTAAGAATGAAAGTGAACGAAGCGAAACGAGTATGTAAGGATCGTAGCAAGTGGCAAAAAGTGGTCTCTGACTACCCCTTTACGGGAAAAAGGCGTGATTATATGTATGTATGTATGTATGTACGTATTTATAAGAATCTTATCAATTTGCCATCAATCAGCCATTAAAAACTGCTTCGACATGTATGTTTATTGTTTCTAATTTAGTTTCTAAGAAAGTAAGTGGTTATTAATTAAAAACACCAACTAATACTGAACTACGAATGGAATGCGTTAACGAGATTTTAGGTTATGTACCTTTTTGTATACGTAATGCCGCTTCTTCTTCTGAACAATCAGGCTTTTGTTGTGATTGTTGTTTCTTTAATTCTTTGACTGAAATGAGCGAATAATTAAGTAGTTAAAATTTTTAAAAAAATCTAACGTTTCTAGACTCATTTACTTACTATGCATAGCTTTTGATTTGTCCTTCGTTGCCTTTCGTTTGGCTAAGAAGAGGCGCATCATACTTTGTACTTTGATTATCTTTTTAACTTGTGTCTCATATAGCCTGTAAATAATATCTATCTATCAATTTATTACTATATTTATTGAATATATTTTAATAATGTTATCGTCATATTCCTCAGTATTTATGCACGTAAATTAACTTTACCTTGACAAGAACTCTTCGTTATAGTACTTGAGAAATACTTTAGTTTTTCCTAGCTCCCAACCTTCCATTTTTAAACGAATTAGAAGAAGTCTGCAATTGTCGGCCGTTTCGTCTACTGTTTCATCAAAATCGAACGCCAGGAATCGGTATCTGTAAAAAAATTTCATGTGTCTGTGTATAATGTGTGTGTCTGTGTATAATGTCAGAAGTTATACTCTAATTCCTATTGAATTATACATGCCTTCGAATAAATTCAGCAAACGGTACCCTACACGAGAAGCCAAATTGACGAGCTTTGGCTGTGTCCAAGACAGCTAAAGCCCGCAGTTGCTGCTTCACAACCTCTGTCTGGAAGCCTCGAGGACTGTCATTGAGGTCTGTTCTGATACATCTGACATAGAATGTCCCTCCACTGCCTGGCCCTATTGAGAGTTGCTTCAGAATTTCCAACGAAGTAGCCCTGTATACGGCGGATGCTGTCCTCATCCTACGTATTTGCGAGTACTGCCCTTTGGTTTCCACGTTGTGTTTCTGAAACAGGTAGAGTTTTGTACATGAAGATCCTTCAAAATACAAGGTTTGTTAGTCAATATTTTTATTGACTAATAAACCTTGTACCAAATAGGATAAGACCAAATTGGACGTCTATAAATTTATTATTAAAGTACAGTGTTTGGAGTTTTTATAAGAGGAGTGCACCATATGATATTGTGTAAGTATTAAAATATTGATGCAATGTAATTTAAACTGCTAGCATAATAAAGGTACTATAAAAATGTTATACCCACCCTTGCTTTAAGGTTATCTAATTCCTTTTCAGATTTGGATCTGCCTGGTTGAGCCGGTGATGCATCGGTCGAAGCTGTAAGATTACCGGCCTTCGTGAACTTATTCCTGAACAACTCTTGTAAGATCAAGTTTGAAGAGCATCGCATCGTCTCTATCATTTCTGGAGGTAAGAAATCCTTATTTTTGTCAGCCATTTCTCTTACGTCGTAATTCACTTTTCCTGTATAATGCGCTACGCTGAATTCATGGTTTCCGCAAGCTTTAACATATGGACCCTTGCATTTAGTTTTTATTGTATCTGAAAGAAATAGGTGTCTTAAGAGTGCGCTAGTCAACGGCTCGAACTCAGTGCTGCGCGCGGGAAAAATGCTTGTTATTTCACCTAATTTTGGGGAAAAAAGGATATACCCATAAAATAGTAATCTATACTTATAAGAGAAGCTATACTACACACATTTATGCAGCTGTGTAAAGTATTTTAGAAAAGGCGTCTTCAAATTACGCAAATCGTCACTCAGCTGTTGGTGTTTTATGAAAAAACTATATAATATTTTTGTCTGAAGTAAAATTATCTCAATTGCTGAATAATTAAACTGTGTCGGTACGTGCTTGATTTTTTATTATCATTCTTCGTTTAATTTTTATTTACGTTCAAAGTTGCGCTAAAAATGCGATGTTTGGAGGCTATTATTTTCTACACTAATTTGAATTTCAGAAATATAAGCAAATACCGACCTAGATAAGTGTCATAAAAATCGATATTACGCTAGAATTTGGGTCTACAATGTTTGACTTTGGAGTAAATCACCAACAGCGTTTGTATGGAGAAAAATCCGACTAGCGCAGCCTTAATCTAACAGTGTCCGTAATAGTTAATTTACTACCTATTCTGTATTTAAATTTGTGTAAGTAATTATTATGAAAAATAGTTACACATAAGCTACTTTATTCAATGTACTTACTCATTATATACTCTGTACTTTCGCCAACACGACTAGCGTCATCTAAAATATAAAATATACCCAAAGGCTTTTTCATAAGTTGGTCGACAGACTTTTTGTTATCATAAAAGTGTAATGCCGCTGCTCTTATTCCTTCCTCAGCCTCTTCTTGCATTTCCCAGGCAAACATTCTTTGATTGTACAAAAACTGTATCTGTTCGTTAGTTGTGTTCACGATTAATTGCTCTAGTCGGTTTCTGTGGTAGCATTCGAAACCGAACATATCCAGAAGACTAACAGAATATTTGTCACCACTGTAAAATATTATTAATTTGTGAAATATCTATCTATAAGATTTGGTAAAGTCAATTACGGATATTTTGGGTATATGATCTATTGCTTACCTATGTATAGACATTTAGGCAAAAAAATTGTTGTCATACTCAAAGTAAAAAAATCATCTCATGTATGGTTGAATCTCCGCTCAACGCAAACTCGCCCATATAAAAGAAGATTTTTTTCGATTATGACAATTATTTTTCTGCCTAAACGTCTATACATAAGCAGTAGATCATATGCCAAAAATATTCGTGATTGATTTTTCCGAACCTTATATTTATTCAACACCTATTTAAGTATTTTTATCGATTATGTACTTACAAAACAGCTCGCATAAACGCCAATTTAGAGTTGATAAGATTAACCATCCAGTCAATCAATCGCTTATATAAAGCACTTGCTAAAGTGTCTCTCGCATCTCTGGCTTCGTCTGTGGAGTGTCTTCTTTTAACTGCATTACCATTTTCAATTAGACAGTAATTTAGTAGTGCCCACAGGAATTTAACTTCTTCTAGCTCAAGTAATTTGGCAACTTTCTTAGCATCGTCCAGGTTTTCAATTTCTGCTGAACCATTTTTTCCATCTTTGAATCGAACATTACCCAAAATCAATATTGATGCTAAAACTCTTTCGAAAAATTTTATTTCTTCCTCCTCCCAATCTAAAACCTTTAGGTTTTCTCTGAATTCTTTGTATTGGCGTACGTTTTGTATAGGCGTTTCTCTAACTCCCTTATTTATTTTCCCTGGGTCTTCTAGAATCCTTAAATAACGATGTTTTCTATTACTTTCCAAGTGAAATTCGTTTAATCGTCCTTCCGCCTCTAGTCCATCGTAAAAGTAATAAAGAATGTTAAAATTAGCATGTGACCTGGAAATGTATACAAAACAGTGAGATTCAGCTTATTTTGTATAAATATTTAAAAATTAAAATAGATACAATATATTACATGTCTGTTGACGACACCCTCCATTTTTCAAGTTGATAAAGCCAGAATAAGGCTCCGCTTAGTTTTCCGGAAGTCCCATATGTAACTTGAATTTGAAATATTCCTCTCGTAGAATCTGAGTTGATTGGCGTAGCGGCAGTGATACAGTCCTGAATCACTCGTGCTCCCTTTTGGATTCTCTCACCTGTGTTGTTTTTCATAGAACCTAAGAATGTGAGATGAGAGAGTGCATGATTCATACTTGTAGTTTTTCCGGCTTTACATTCTCCTGAGAATACTATATGCTGAGGTTCATTATGATGTAGTGCATCTTGATATGCGGCATCAGCAACAGCAAAAATATGCGGTTCATTGTCTGATCTCGACTTGCATTCATATTTTCTGTGATACTGAAATACAAACCAGTAAATTAAAAAAATAGCAGTATAAGGCCGCGTGCAGACGCTCCGGTTTCTACGCGGCGCCGGACCAGTGCCAGATAAGTATGAAGCACCAAGGGCGCCGCGTACGCATACGCGCCGGCGCTAGCAACGGTTTGATTCGAAGTCGGTATCATACATAACCAGCGCCGCGCCGCGCCGTGTAGAAACCAGAGCGTCGATACGAGCCCTAAGAGTGGGAATACTTTTATGCGGGAAAGTGACTTACTTCATCGTGGTAGATGTCTACATCAGCATTAGGGTTAAGTATCAAAAGAACGTCCCCTATAAATGATGTAAATGAACCTTTTTTAAATTTGACCTGTAATTCAAAAAGTATGCTATCTTCGGTTAAGCGTTCTAATGCGGCAAGATCTTCCACTTGCATTGTTTCATGTTCTTTTCCTCCTTGAGTAGTCAGGAGGCCATTTTTGATAATTTTTTCAGGTGCTTTTGGTGGAGCTTCTTTATTAATTAGTTCAGCCGCAAGCATTTTTAATTCAGTTGATAGCTGAAAATGTGAGTTAGTTAACTTAAAAATGGTTAACAAAAATAATTTTTGATTTTTAGACATTAGGGTCAATCATACCAAAATGAAACGATACGCGACATGGCACTTAAGATTCAATTCAAAATTGAACTTTATTCATTACACAAGAAGATACACGTTTCATTGTAGGAGTTCGAATGCCACGTTGCACTGCGCTATACAGGGCATGTGCATTGTATGTGTTTTGTGTGGTGAATAAAGTTCAATTCTTTCCATAGCTATCTTAAAAATGTAGCACCGTGTAGCGTCGCGTATCGACACGGTGTGAGCTGACCCTTATAATTGTCATAAACGTATCGGTTCGAAAGTTCGAAACAAAAAAGGGTTAGAGTGTATTTTTCATTAAATAATGCTTACATGGAAGTCGTTTTCGGGAACTGTTTGTATGAAAGGATGTTCTTCTAGCTCCACCATGAAAGGTCGGTATTCTGGATTTTTGGACAAGCACCTGAAACCGATATTAATTTCTTAAATTCAATATAATTTGTACTTTAATGGCGAATACAGCATAACAATGATTAACAGATTTTAGAAATAGAAAAGTTTTACTTACTCAGAAACAAAATCATTCAGGTCATTGGAAGACATTGAAGGCTTGCAGACGCTCGGTGGAGGATTCCTTTGTATTTGGAAAAGTGCCCCCGTTGGATGCATATCTTCGAAAGGCCCTTTACCGTCTACCATTTCAATTGTTGATATACCGATTGCCCAAACATCAGACCTGTTTCCATAACCCTCCTCGCCGCTTGTGATCATCTCAGGAGCCATCCAACTTGGTGATCCTATGCTTAGTTTAGCTTTATCATCGGGGCTATTTAATTTACACGATAGACTGAAGTCTGTCAGTTTTATCTCTCCTTCCTTTGAAATGAGTATATTGCTGCATCTTATGTTTCTGTGCAGTATATTATTCTCGTGTAGATATACCACAGCCTGCAATTTCGTTTAATTTACAATCAACACTTAATTATGTAAATAACAAACTTACAAATAATAATCTATCCAGTATAAGTTTTTCATATGCTAATATCTGTAAGCGTTATTACAAATAAAATATGAATTATGATTTAATTGCATTAAGTGAAAGATAAAGGTGTATGAGTCAACTCGATTGCCCACAAAATGCACGTCAAGGTTGATCTTCCAATAGCAAGAGTCAACACTTATATATGGACAGGTAACGTAAGGACCGCCCTAACGAGTGTCCCGGCTTCGTCGATACTAATGTCACTGTCAATCAAGTGCCTCACGCCCCCAGTCCTATTGAAAGTCATTTGCATACCTGCGCTTATAAACGTCCTCCCGTCGCGGCTTGTCTCGCCTCTGATATATCAGTCGCTAATGCGTTGATTACAATCAACTCGATGCAGGGCTGGTACTCATTTATTATCGCAGTAATGAGACATTCTTGCGATTTTATTCCACTTTAGTGGCGAAATTTGCTAATTGACGTTTCGTAAGTAACAAATTGCATGATCTTATGTTGAGAGATGATTTTGGCCATAATACGATTCGAGTTTGTGTATTTTGGGAGTTTTAATTCAAATGAATTTTTAAACATAACTTCGAATTGCAATTATTAAGTATGCAATATCTTTTATTGGAACGTTAAATACTGATACGGTTAGATATACATGTTTGAGAACTCGATGAAAGGGATCCACTCGTATTGTGGGCCAAGTGGCTTGCATAAAGATAATATGCATTTAAATATTCTAATTCTTTTAGAGCCTAACGCATTTCATCGATCTCACTAATCTGATCCTTAATGCGAGCGCCGTAAAGGATGATCTGTATCGACGGATTCGGTATCGGGGGAACATTGGCTACTGCGGCAGGGTCCGTATATCTTGTGTGCGCGAGCATTATTTACGATAATTGAGCGATGCGCCGCGATGGGGGGCCATCATGGTGTTGTCGGAGGCGCACCGACATTCGCATCGACAAGTTCGACTGTTTCATCGCGAATCACATCACATAAAGCGGCGTGCATTTAAAGTAATGGCCCTAGATAGTATTTCAACGTGCGTGGACATTCGCCGGGCAATATTTTATTCGACGTCACGCCACGAGTCGAAATCGCCCGGACACAGATCCGAGAACAATTGAGTTTGAATTCAGAGTACCCAACAATTGATTCAGCCGTTGAAAGGTTGACTGGCAGGCCCTTTGTTTTATAAACAGCCATCTCGACTCGCATGTGACGAACGACATGTTTATAGGCAGTCGAATATGGGCTTACCTTGATCGTATATTTGAGGATGTAAGCGATGTGCTCTTCGGACATTTTTCTGTCCATTGCCTTAAGTTTCCTGACCATGTCGATGACAGATCCATATTCGCATAACTGGATGAGAAATAACTCTTGTTTAGTGAAAGGGAAACATTGTTCGTATTATTAATCTCTTTTCACATGCCTTATAACGAGGCAGTTTTTATTTTTGGATATCTATCTAATATATTATATACTAGCTGACCCGGCAAACTTTGTTCTACCTTAGAGGCAATAAATGAGCAGATTTTGGATTTCATTAAGTGCAATTTTTCATTAGGATAATAGATATAATTAAAAAGAAATCAATTATTTTAATGATTGTTAAAATGGGCCATGTATTTTGGTGCATGGGTTGCAATCTTCAGTAAAGTATCTTGTAAAAGACGACATTTTTCGTTTTATTATCAGGCGCAAGAATAAATAACGCAGATGGTCTTCCGATCCGTGAATATGCCACATATAATTGACCAGGTGAAAAAGATGGATTTTATAGATTCAGACCACAAACTTTCAAGGATTGGCCTTGTGACTTATTAATGGTCATGGCGAATGCAAGACGGATCGGAAATTGAAGTCGTTTGAACTCAAACGGCATATCGGTATTCGGTAGGGATCATCGGGATCTTCGGAATGAGAACTTCCTCACCTTCGAATTTTCCTTTGAGTATCGTCGCGTATATCACATTATTTGTAAATCCCTAAATCGCCTATTTACTAAATCCCGAAACAAATTTTTCTGCGATAAATAGTAGCCTATGCTCTTCCTCGTAGTATACTCTATGTCTGTGCCAATTTTCACGATGATTGGTTAAGTAGTTTTACGTAAAAGCGTAAATACAGTTGTCCACAGGAACCGTATTTTTTCTTGCAATAAAAAGTAGCCTATGTCCTTCCTCGTGGTCTACTTTGTATCTATAGCAAATGTCATGATGATCGGGTAAGTAGTTACGTAAAAGCGTAAATACAGTATTCCACGGGAACCGTACATTTTCTGCAATAAAAAGTAGCCTATTCCTTTCCCTTGCTCTAGGTACTTTATATCTGTGCAAAATTTCATGATGATCGGTTAAGTAGTTTTTACGTAAAAGCGTAAATACAATATTCCACGGGAACCGTATATTTTCTTGCAATAAAAAGTAGCCTATGTCCTTCTTCGTGGTCTACTTTGTATCTATAGCAAATTTCATGATAATCGGGTAAGTAGTTACGTAAAAGCGTAAATACAGTATTCCACGGGAACCGTACATTTTTATGCAATAAAGAGTAACCTGTGTTCTTCCTCGTAGTCTACTTTATATCTGTGCCAAATCTCATGATGATCGGTTAAGTAGTTTTTACGTAAAAGCGTAAATACAGTATTCCACGGGAACCGTACATTTTTCCGCGATAAATAGTATCCTATGTCCTTTTCCTGGTTCTAAGCTACCTCCCTACCAATTTTCAGCAAAATCGGTTCAGCCGTTCTTGAGTTATAAATGGTGTAACTAACACGACTTTCTTTTATATATATATATAGATATACAAATAAAGTTTGTATCATTATTTAGGTATTCTTTTGAATATACAAAAATTCACTTTGCTCTGAAAGACACTAAATAAATAACTGAGTCTTGAAATTTAATAATATATTTATACATACAAATAAATAAAATTGAAGTGTCTGTCTGTAATTTTAAATTAATAGCTTTTTCACATAATGCATATGAAAGTATATACCTACGATACTAACAATAAAAAAAAACACTTTTTAAATTTTTTGTCTGTCCTTCTGTCTGTCTGTTTGTTCCGGCTAATCTCTGAAACGGCTGGACCGATTTTCACGGGACTCACTGGCAGATAGCTGACGTTATAAGGAGTAACTTAGGACACTTTTTATCTTCATCATCATTATTAAAATAAATGTTTGACGCCCAAAGAAGTGCGCACGGGTCAGCTAATTACATAACAACAATTACCTCCAACACAAACCAAATTCTTTTCTCATAATCGATTCTCTCGCAGAACACTCCGTAAAAATCAACTATATTGGGATGTTGGGTGAAGTCTCTGAGGATTTTGTATTCATCTTGTATATGGGTCTCGTTTTCTTCGGTGTTCACTTGGATTTTAATGGCCACTGCTTTGCCGGCCGCCTGCGTATCCTGGGCTCGGTATACCTCCCCGAATATACCAGCGCCGAGCTTCTTCTCTAACTTGTATCTGTCCTGAGGACTGGGGAGGGACGAAATGTTCAGTCCGTCCCTCATTGTCTGAAGAAAAAGCAATGTTTGTTACTAATTTCTAAGAAGTTTTAATTCAATATTTGACTGACTACCTACTTACTACTATGACAAATGATTGAGACAGTCTAAAATATTGTTGAGAAGATAAACATCCAACATACAAAGTGATGACGTTTTAAATCTAAAACGCGACAGCATACACATATAAATTTTAATGAAATATGGGGGCAAACGAGCAAACGGGTCACCTGATGGAAAGCAACTTCCGTCGCCCATGGACACTCGCAGCATCAGAAGAGCTGCAAGTGCGTTGCCGGCCTTTTAAGAGGGAATAGGGTAATAGGGGAGGGTAGGGAAGGGAATAGGGTAGGCGATTGGGCCTCCGGTAAACTCACTCACTCGGCGAAACACAGCGCAAACGCTGTTTCACGCCGGTTTTCTGTGAGCCCGTGGTATTTCTCCGGTCGAGCCGGCCCATTCGTGCCGTAGCATGGCTCTACCACGTAACACATATAAATATTTAGGAAATAATTTCACAGTTTTTAGTTTAATTTCGTTTTAGCCACCATAGTATTTTGGGTAATATTTTGATTTCACCGATTTCTGTAGTATTATAAAATTTATCGAAATAACTCACCGCGAAGTCAGCACCACTTCACGACTGTAGCTGCAATACGGCTGGCTCCGCGCGAGCCCCCACAAGTGACATGGCTTCAGGAATTAAATCGCTTGTAATCCTCTATAACGCAGTTAGTATACACTAGTTGTTGTTTCTGACATCATCTACGTCTGTTTCTTTTTAATGTTGAATTCTTCCTTTTTGGTCTAGTCTTCGAAGTTTAAAAGCTGCGATTCCACATACAGACACACAGAAACGACACGTACTTATAACACCCTCCCAGTGGCGTAGGGTTCTTATAACATTCTTATCGGCTTCCCTTGTCACTTACTTTTTGCAAACCTTCATAGAAATCCCTACCTATTATACAGGCTCCGGCTTCCCTATGAAGGAGAAGCAGCCTTCACCACTGCACCCTCCTATTTAGGTTCACGTCTCGGAACCCTTATGATTTCGTAATGTCCGTCCGTCGCTTTTATTGGAAGCCCTCCCCTTCCCTCCCCTCTCTTAAAGCTAAAAGCTAAATTAAAAAACTCATGATGGTAGTCCATGTGATGAACTTTAAAGGAAAACTATAACGCCTTATACCTATAACATTGTTAGTTTAGGAGTTATAGATGCCTATCTTGTAAAATGCGTTTACTTGTAAAACTTCGTACAAAAATAACAAAATAATAAGTATGTAAGCATGAAAAATATTGGTATAATATGGTACGGAACCCTACGTGCGCAAGTCGGACTCGCACTTGGCCTGTTTTACGTCTCGTGTTATAAAAATCAACGAATAATAAGCAATATTACTCTGCTAATAATTGCTGGTGTCCATGGGGCGGGCGGCGGGCGGGCGGCGTGTTCTCGGCTTAATAATAAAAAGCATAGCGCTCGTACCTAGCTCTAGCTTGAAGAAAAAAACGAACAAACAAACAATTTTTGTGCATATACTCAGCGACCTTCGATGAGAAAACACTTCAGCTGGTTCTACCTCGGAGGTGTTCGCATTTGATTCGCCACAGCCGGGTATTGACAGTGCCCGGTAATCCACTTAAACCTAGATTAGGGCCAATAATTAATTTTAACCGTAGGTTCAAGTTGACTTATAATTACGACGCCATTATAGGGCCAAAAGTTAATTGTCTTCAATTTTAAATTGTGATGTCTTATTCATGGTACAAATGTTATGTTATAATGTAGATCATCTTATACTTCATCATCTTATCATCGTATTATCTTATAGTAGGTACCTGGGTGACTGCTCGGAGTTTTAGTAGAATGGAAAAAATTAACGGATTTCGCATTAGGTATGAATCTGGATTGTGTTGGCCAAATTATTTATTGATATTAGTTTTAAAAATATTAGTGACCTTGTAAATCTTCTTTTTTATGATAGAAAAAAACAGAATCACAGATATATTCCTTTGATCAAACATGCGCGATTTCCCAGGGAATAAGTCCTAGCTAGAACGATTTTGCGTCACTGAAACCTACAAAATTTAATGGACGTTGTTGAAGCCATTTTCGAGAGATATCTGATTATAAATATACAAGAATTATTGCTCGTTTAAAGTAAAAATATTAAGATCTTTGCTTCTGATTATAAATGTTTAATGTCCAGAATGTAATCCTGAATAACGCAATGAACCTTTTACATTTTTTTTGCAAATTATTTCTCTTAGGTAATCTTGTTATAATGCGTTTCAAATGAGAAAAGGAACTTCAATGACCTTTTTCTGTCAAATATCACTTGAAAAGTGCGATTTGCAGAAAAACTTATATGCATATAAATATTTATAGTCTTGCATCGAATTTTAATAAAAACGTTAGTTAGTAATCAATTATCTAAACATAAATTTTACTATCATATCAGTCTAAATTCGAAACAATATGGCGCTGACTCGATCCTATTCTCATTTAAATCGCATTATAGTGTTACTGTTTCTGAGTTGTGGAATTGTTAGTGTTTCTGGATGTACAATTGTGTATAATACAGTAAACACATTTCACTGCAAATTCTTCAAACCGGCTACTATGTATGATCTCTTTCATGTAAAATGGCGCTACAGTTTTTTGTGATCCAGAAAAGATTGAAAGTATCCCAAAGTACCGTTACTGTTAATTCATTGTGAAATGGACATTGATTCAACGATTGTAGCAAATCCTTAAAGCGATTCGTCATATCACATCAAGCGAACTAACATACACTGAAACATCAAACATTTTTTTTTCTTTTAATTTTTTTTCGTTCCATTGTTACCATTGTTCTCCCAATAACTTTACGCTAGCAATACTAACAAAAGATTAGAGATCAAAGATCTCTATAAGTAATTCGTTTTTTCTGTGTTCGATATCTTTTTCAACGTAAATATTTTGCAAAAACATTAAATGAAAAAAATGAATGGAATTTTTACCAAGCAAAATGATTTAAATTCCGATTTACGAAATGTGTTACACACTTGTTCGTATGTGTACATTATTAAAAATTAAAATACGAATTGTAAATAAAGTCTGAGCGGCAATTCTGCTAAATAAAACCTGCATTAATACAATTACAATCAAGTCCCTATACGCTAAAACTTGCAAACGGTGTTCTCATAATACGTTAAACCGACGTGAAACGCGCTCTGATTGGTCGAAACTTCATGAAATCCGTTCATGGTAACATGTCCCTTCACTTTAAATCCAATCAAAGTAAAATGAAAGTCTACTTTAAATACGAGAATTGAGGTTCAGATCTGTATTGCGGGATTTACATCGATTTTCGCCCTATTTATTTTAACGTGTGTGAGCTATGTTACGGCATAAATGGGCCGCCCGGGAAATTACCGAAGGCCCAAAGGGAGTTAGGGATGATAATATGGCTCTAGGACTATATGATCCGGAATACGACGGCTCCGGGAAAGTTCAGAGTACTGAATATAGAACTCTGCGCTGATACAATAGCTGTGTTCTGCGGATAAAAGTGCTTGCAAGCGCTTAAGAAAAATAAACAGATTATCGGCCAGGATACGTTTTCTAACTTCAATACTGCTAACATAATCCGCCATTTTGCTTATTTAACGCCAGCGGTCGCCATCTTGCTTACGTTTTTTTGTTAGCGCTATTTTCCGCGGAACACAGCCAACATATAGAAAATCGAAGTGTTAAGTGTCGAGCTGTCATATATTATGTCATATTGACATTTGACTCGACAATAGGCATGTTGCCGAAAAAATTTTTTTTTGTCTATTCGATGTTAGACAACATGTAATAAACAATTCAGAACCCATATTTGTATATCTGAATAAATAACGTAGATACAAACCATTGAAATTTACAATATGAAAGAGAGCGATATATCGGCCTGTGACGTCACAGCCTGCTACCGCCATACATTTGTCATTACAAAATGTATGGCGGTAGCAGGTTGTGACGGCAGTTTGCGAGAAAGAGATGGACAATATTTTTTATTTGATTATATTTTTAATCGCGTCACTCTAAATACCTATTTCTTTCAGATTTATGTATCTTTAATCAACAATTCTAAAATTTAATTTGTAAAATTGTGATATTCCACACTAGGCAACATCCCTATTGTGTGTTCGAATTTCAGCATTAATGTAGTAGCGCAGAGTTCTATTTCTAATGCTCTGAATTTTCCCCGGCTTACCGGATGCGCAACACCAGAAGAGTTTTGTGTAACTCCTCAGGTGTTGCGAGTGTCCATAGGCGGTAATCAGGTGATCCGTCTGATCGTTTCCTAATCCATCTCTTCAGAAGAAAAAAAAACAAACTCTTGAAAGTGCTTATCATACTTACCGTATAATATGTAACAAAAACATGAGACGCGTTGAAGTAAATGAAAAGGATCTTGCGCACCAAATTAAACGGAATAACAGGATAATTGCCATCCATTGAGACGTCTTGCTTAGTCAAGAGCCTCTTAAAATCCTCGGCAATACATTAATTCATCTCTCGATGCAGTTTAAAATTCATTCGGTAATCTGTAATCCGACGGTAATATTCGCTTACATAAAGATGAGTTTTATTTACTGTCTGTCCGTAATTCTTGAGCAGTATAAGTTTTAATTTAATTATACGGTTCGGTCGTGGGATCGATTCCCACACACATTATCTAGGTACTTCTGCTTTTAGGGTTCCGTAGCCAAGGGTTAAAACGAGATTCTATTACTAAGACTGTCCGTCTGTCTGTTTCCAGGATGTATGTATCTCCTTAACCGTGATAGGCAGACAGTTGAAATTTTTATAATAATAATAATAATAATAACATCGTTTATTTCAGACACAGCTTAGTAAAGTCCATACCATTTATAAAAATAAAAATAAAAAGTGACTACATATCCTTATATCTAATCATGTATTTTGTAGAAGGTTTATTTCCGTTGCAAAATATACTAAAAAAGAAAAAGAATAAAATTCAATATATATAAGGGAGCTTCCATACAACAAAATTTGTTGTGATTTTTGCTGTATTTTGCTCGATATTAATAACGGCAGCAGATTTAAATTAAATTATTAATTTCATATTTAATTCTAAAATAAATTATTAAATTATTTTTTTTAAATATTAAGATGAATTCCCATACAACAAACGTGATGTTTTCCGTTTTCGCATTCGCACTTAGCCGGCTTTGTTACTTTTAAAAAGATTATTGGAATGCGAGTTAAAGGGAAAACGGTATGAGCCTTTAGACAAGTTGCCTTCGCTAATTACGAAGACGAAGTTCAATAAGTATCGTTAAGTGACGTTAATGTGACTTAGCGATTCGTATGTCAAATCCCATAAATTTGGTTTTCGAACTTCGCCGTCGTATTAAGCGATGGCAATTTGGCTAAAGGCTCAGTATTATATTTATTGTTCTTTAAATTTGAATATATATAGGTATAATCTGTCTGTAGACGCTACCAGTTCGGGAAAATAGGAAATAGCAATTCACGATTACTTTAAAGCTAATTTATTTAAAAATATTACAAAGTTACAATAATGTTAAATAAATAGTACTTAACCAATAAATATCACATAACGAATACTTGAATTATTTACAAATTGAATGTAACGTAAAAGAAATGTCGTTTTGTGCTTTATTTTATTCTATATCTACAGCTAAAATTATTTAATAAATACTTATTTATCTAATTGTATATAAGTAGACACTTATTTATAATACATTTGGAGGTAGAGAAAATAAAAGCGTTCAAATTCAAGTACATACATCTAGCTCATGATTCTGTTCTGCGGAGATAGCTGTATTAAATATTTGAAATTAAAAAAACATACCAATAAGTACCAATATTCTATACATTTTTAGTACATAAGACTTACAGTTTGGAAAATAAAACTATAATGCCTGCCTGCGTGAATATATTTTTAAATGTGAAGTAAATTCGAAACAAGATTTTAAAATGATATTGTACAAGAAACAGAATGATCGATGATAATAATATAATGGCTTTCATAACAGTTACAAATTTATGAAATGATTATAATTACAATTAGTTTTAATATTTTCTCGTATGTATCCATTTCTAGGCCAGAATCTATAGTTTAAGATCTATCATCCATAAATAGTGAATTTACCATTGTGGTCTTGCATCAATATGGTCATATAAGTTATATTTTACCTTAGGTATGTCGCTAAATACACATTTTTACATTTTATTACGCAAAACCAAACCTTTAACAATGATTTTTCAAGGGCACGTTTTTTGGCAATTTGGCAAATGGCAAAAACGTTAGTTTGGCAAACGGCAAGTTCATTTGCAAATGGCAATCCACTTGTCGTCATGGCACCTCTGGCAGTCGACGCGGCAGCACCAGTGGAAGGTGCAGTTGCAGGGCTTGATGCTGGACTTCCTGATGAGGTTGTGCCCTCGGCCGCAGCAGAGGAGGTCGCAGGAGCCCGTCCTGGACGTCTTACCCGCGCGACACACGCGGCCGGTGGTGCCCGGTGAATCCAGCTTGGGATCCGCCTCGCAGAAGCTTGGTGATCTAAAACATATGACATGTTTTAGTGTTACAATTTTTTTTTGTGACTTGGCGGCCGTTACTCTAGTTTAGTTTGCTATTTCGTAGCAGATATTAATTGCTCCCCTCCACCGCTGCGGTAGTATATGGTTTTTATTTTAAGTAGATTTAATTTACTTATATTGTGTACTCTCTTGTTTAGTTTTGAATTTTATGTAAATATCCTACTACTATAAATGTGAAAGTTATTGAGGATGGACGTATGGATGGACGTTTGTTACACTTTCAGGCTAAAACTACTGAATTTTGATGAAATTTAGTATGATAGTAGTTTAGGCTCTGGATTAAAACATAGGCTACTTTTAATTCCGAAAAAGTTCAGCGTTCCCGTGGGATACTTTATTTACGCGAGCGGAGCCCCTTATTTTGTAAATTTAAAAAATGAATTCTATGCTTTAATCCTAAAAAATATAGTTTACGAGTTACCTTTCGTAAAACAGTAGGCTAGTTTTCGGCGCTGGCCGAGCTTTACTTCTCCTTTTTCCTCTGGGTCTTCCCCTTAGTACAGAAAACCCATCGTTTAACTCTTCCTGGGCTACAATTAATGCCTGTTGGAGAAAATATTGCAAAATAAATTGAAGAACTTAGTAAAATAGGCAGAAATGAAGAATGCAATATTTTTCAATTGTTAAAGGAATGAAAAAGTTTCTATGAAATCAACGCTAGTGGAAACTGTGAGGAAAAAAAAATTAAGCCGTACCTTGCGATACTCTCTTTTTATAGTAGAAGCAACAACTCTGAAGTCAGGAGTTGCTCGCCAACACGTCCTCACTTGGCAGCTGCCGGACAGACCGTGGCACTTGCATCTGACCTCCATGTGGGATGAGAGGATCTGAAAATCAATAAATACTAAATAGTACTTTTTATTTACTAATAGCAATAAAGTGTTCAACGATAATAAACAGGATTGATTAAACAAAACTGAACACTATACCGATGATGATGAAGATCTTAAAGCAAAAGCAATAGAATACCACACAAAGATAAATATTAAATCAGCTCAAAGCCATTCGATCCACTTTAAGGCTTAAAACAATCAATTCTGACAATGAAGCGCATCTAGAGATCCCGGCAACACAATGCGAAGTGTGCTCCACTCAGCGCCTCAATTGCCACATTTCAAACGCAAAGCAATAATTGAAGTCACGCTCGGGCCGAGATTACACCGCATCCATGTGGGATAGTCTCAAAGGCGGCTCAAAATCATAAATCCAAATTGTCGTGATACGTGACCGCATCTTTGGCATAATAACGCGTTCTCGCCACCCACCGCTAGTTCATAACATTTACATAATTAAACGCCTCTCCGCAATCACGCTGACGTCTTAATTTCGCGAGCGCCGCCGGCGGAACGATTTCCCAAATTGAGTCGGAGCAAAAATTCAAATAAATCGGCGTTCGGGCCCGCCTTCCGACCCTGCCGGCCTTAATAATGCGGTATTAAGAGCGTTCGCGATAGAATTCGCCACCCAAGACGCTCGTAATGCGTCGTAATGAAGCCGGAATATTAAAAATGGACTCGAACCGCTTATTATGTTCTCACCTTGGCGGGCGGCTCGTGAAATACGGCGGGCTAATGTGGGCCCCGAGCGGCCCGCCACCGACCGAGCTGGCGCTGGCGTCGCTTCGCAGGCACCTCGCGGTATGATGAAACATTCCCAATATTTGGTTCAGACTTCAGTATGACTCCGCTATTGACTTGAGATGATAATAAGCGATTACTTAATTCAATTGTATTCTCTAATTCGCAGAAGGCGTCATATAAATAAATCTGTCATACGAGTAAAGTAGATAATAAATAACCATTTAATTCAATACATGAACGTTTTTGCCTACAATGCAAAGGACTTCACAAGAAATTTCCATTTTGCCACTTACACAGTATAAATCTTTCAACAGTCATTACAGTCGACGTAGAGTATAGTTAATCATAATCTTGATGGATGTCTTCACACGTACGTAGACTAAACATGACGCCATTACCATAATAGGTCCCTTCGGTAGCAAAAAGTAGACATTGTCAGGTACGCGCAGCCCTATCATTATGCACTATACTCATAATTAAAACTGTTTGCGGGAGTATAATTTGGAGCTATTAATGATGAATAATGATGGGTTGGAGGTGACTTTGTCTGGAGGTTATAATTCTAATGAGATAGATTTGTTTTTGATAGCGGCATGCGCCGGTTTTGCTCGTGTTTTAGAAGTAATTCTGGCAATGATTATGTTTAACCTTGAACCCCCATTCTCGCATTGAATTTTCATTTTACTTTAATTGAATTATGAATGAATCGTCTTGATATCATAAACTGATTTTTGGAGTTTGGATCAATCGAAACAGGTTTGACGTTGGTTTGACGTTTATGAGACCATTTTTCAGTTTGAACATGTCTTGACTGGAACGTGACATTATAGTACGATTTAATTTGCAGAATTGACCTTTGACGCAAAAAGGGGTGTTATAAGTTTTTGGGAGAAAATCTATTTATTTATCGTGTCTCGTGAACAGTTTTCTTTAAGTAAAATTGTGTTGTAAGTGAGGTGAAGTAATTAAATTAATCTTTATCTATATTGGTATTCCAAGGCAGTGAGGTCATAGATCTGTGGTCGTCAACACGTAATCAGAAACAGTAAGAATCCGATACACAACGCGAAGCCACACAAGGTTTATAAATCCAATATAAATTGATTGTAACGTTATTACGTGGAACGTACTTCTTCCGAAGATTATTTATTTTTTGTAAGCAACATTAAAAAAATATCCGTGTCTATGTCACCGTAAAACTGTAAAAACCGTTAGATTGTAATATAACTAGTGAAATTGTAAAATGTTTATAGACTTCCGACGCGAATATTCTGCCTATAATTTAACAAATTATTTTTCGTTAGATTTTAAACATAGTAATTAATCTTGAAAGTTTGTTTGAAAGAGAGGAAGTGCAGGTACAACATCCGGCACCTTCCATGGAAGATAATATAAATGTTGATGAGAGTGAGATAAGCATGGATGAAATAGTGAAAGCAGTGAAAAATATGAGATTAGGTAAGGCTGCAGGATATGACAGGATTACAGTTGAGATGCTGAAGGCTGGACAGGGCATAGCAGCTAGCCAGCTGCACCGCCTTTTTAATTTGTGCTGGCGAAATGGGCAAGTACCAGGAGACTGGTGCAAAGCTGTAATCGTGCCATTGTATAAGGGAAAAGGGTCGCGGCAGGACTGCATAAATTACCGCGGTATAAGCCTCCTCAGCGTCGTCGGTAAATTATATGCGAAAGTGTTGATTGAAAGAGTTGTGAATGAAACAGATGAAAAAGTATGGGATGCACAAGCGGGATTCAGAAAGGGAATGGGATGTACGGATCAGGTCTTTTCCTTGCGGTGCATAGCCGAAAAGTGTTTGGCTAAAAACAAGAAGGTCTACTGCGCGTTCGTGGATCTAGAAAAGGCCTATGATAGAGTGGTGAGGAATGATTTGTGGTCAGCTTTGTCTGTGAACGGCGCGAGCAGTATCCTCATACGAGCATTACAATCTCTTTATAGGGATTCTAGTGCTTGTGTAAGGATAAACGGGGCATACACTGAATGGTTCAATATCGAAAAAGGTGTTAGACAGGGATGTGTAGCGTCACCGTGGCTGTTTAATCTGTTCATGGACAATTGCTTGACAGATGTAAAAGATAATGAAAGTGGGTTGAGAATGAATGAGTTACTCGTCAAATGTTTTCTCTATGCTGATGACCAAGTATTACTTGCGTCTTCGGCCGAGGAGTTGCAGGAGATGATGACTGCGATGAGTGGAGCTTCTACTAGAAAGGGAATGAAGATGAATGTAAAGAAGACCAAAGTGATGGTGTTTAAAAGAGATGAGGCAGTGACAGAATGCAATATCGTGATTGGAGATGAACAAATTGAACAGGTGAATGATTTTGTGTATCTGGGTTCAAAGTTTACAAGAGATGGAAAGTGTGAAAGTGATATTGAAAGAAGAGTGAATGCAGGAAACATGGTGAATGGAGCTTTGCACTCCTTCATGAACAGTCGGAAGGTGTCTAACAAGGCTCGTTTGGCGGTGCATGCGGGGGTGTTGGTTCCGACACTCATGTATGGAAGTGAAAGTTGGGTATGGCAGAAGAAACATGAAAGCAGAATAAATACAGTTGAGATGAGAACATTGAGAAGCATGATAGGAGTTAAACTGGGTGACAGGATAAGAAATAGTGAGATAAGGAAACGTTGTGGTCTGAAAGAAGATGTAGTGACAAAAATTGAGAAAGGTATGCTGAGATGGTTTGGCCATGTTGAGAGAATGAATGAAGAACGATTGACGAAAAAAGTGTATAATGCGAGTGTGAATTGAAGTGTTGGAAGGGGTAGACCTAGGCGGACGTTTCAAGATCAAATCGGGGACGTCTTGAAAAAAGGCCAGGTCAAGAGTACCCTAAACCGAAGAGCATGTATGAAGGGAATAATGAAAGTGGATGAAGCAAAACAAGTATGTAAGGATCGTAGCAAGTGGAAAGAAGTGGTCTCTGCCTACCCCTACGGGAAAGAGGCGTGATTATATGTATGTATGTATGAAAATTCCAACAGTGCAATAACCAGTTGCTAAATTTAAAAGTTGCAGGACTAAAGAAGACTAAAAACGAAAAAAGATTGCTATTTTTTAAAAACGAAAATTACTTACAGTTCATATCCTTATGTTATTTACGACATTTTTTGTTAGACAATGATAATATACATAAATATAAATTCAGTATTTAAGTTAATAAAATCAATTTTGTATATTTTATCTTCACATTTATACATTTCCAATTGCTGTGTCGTCACTCGTGCATCAATTTTTGTATAGAGCGATTGTATATTTTTAATCCTCTCCAACGATGTCACTTTTGTGATGACCGTACTTCGTCGATGGTTGATATATGCCATTGCAAAGGCAATATTTCCTGGCTTATATACGTACGTAGGTATGTATTTTTCTTAAAATCCAATAAAAAGATAGTAGTATACATGTTTCCCATTACAAATTAAAAGTGATTTAAGCCGAGCTATAGTAAATCCTGGTATAATCTAGTCGGCGATTAACTCGGTGACTAACACTAATAGGTCCGCGACGGCCGTGGCAAATGCGAACTTCTATCTACCGCACACGACGAGTCCGTATATAGATAATGAAATGTAACAGCAAATTGACTATTACTTCATCCTTAAATACATGTTTGAAGATTTGTATGTATGAGGTAAGATGACCTATGGGACCAGTGGCAGATCTACGACTTTTTTGAACCAGGGCAAACACTTCATATGGCGCCCCTCAACAACCCCCCCGGTTTTCACTCTAGGACTTTTTAGAACCGGGGCAAAAACTTGTCACTTGACGTCGCGTTCGACATTGACTGTTTGAATTTATTCGGCTCGGCTTGTGGCAGATAGATCATGCACACTACGCACGCCTTCAAAAAGAAATTTACTTGATCTGTTATGATGCGTCAAAAACTAACTGGGCGTATGGAAAAAGTTCGTTTTTCAAACATAATATTATAATATTATGTTTCGATTACTTGAAAAAACTCATAACATTGTAGGAAATGAGGCCTCATATTTAATATATTTTGTTCCGTATTTAGAATTCTTGTCTCAAGGATTTGGCTGATTTGGCGCCCCCATGAAACTGCCGCCCGGGGCAAGTGCCCCCAGTTGCCCCCCAATAGATTCGGGGCTGATGGGCACAGGGGCAACACTCAGCTCTGACAGCTTGAGCACCGGCGAATGTCAGCCGTGTCGAGGTAAGCCGACTTTCCAGTAAAACCTAAGATTTACCAACTCAACGGTAACAGCACGAACCGCTCTATGCTCATTGATTATCTCGGAGTTTTACCACTAAGTGTATTCACTTGTTAAATCTTTGCATTTATTATTTATTTGTTTATTGTGTACACAAAACAAAATATAGCCAATAATAGTACAGTATTAAAATTGACAACCTACATCCCTAAGCATATGAATTGTGAATACAACATGACAATATTTTACAATGATTCGGAAATTAATTAAAAGACACGGTAAAATTGTTTTAAACACTTACGGATTTTGTCGCGGTGCACTTTTCTTTTGCCCGACGTTTCGGCTACTTTCCAGCAGCCGTGGTCACGGGAGGACTGAGGTGTCAGTTGTCCTATTTGTTGAAGTTCAAACTACCCGAAGATTGTTCAATTATTATTTGTGTTCCGATCCACCGATCCGATGGAAAGTAGCCGAAACGTCGGGCAAAAGAAAAGTGCACCGCGACCAAATCCGTAAGTGTTTAAAACAATGAACAATATTCGCGTAAACATAAGAAACACGGTAAAACTTGATATAAACATAAGAGAGCGGTGCATGCATAATATATAATGTATGCCTATGACGGTATAGTATAAAATGACAACTATGATTTCTTGATTACTAAAATTTGTTTATTTAGGTACTTATATTAGTCAACGTAGGCACTAGTTTTGCGGAGATCCTTAATATTACATTAGTAAGTCCCTTATTTTTGTTTTCTTGTATTTTTTTTAAAGAAACAACTTATTTTCTTATAAATTCACTGAGTGGGTGAGTAAGCAATTGTTTTGCTTTTCTCATACTAGTGAATTTTCACATTAATTGCATTAGTGAAGTCATAGAAAAATCTCGTTCAAATATAGAATTGTAAACGGTGTCAGTTTTAATACAATAATGCACAGAGGTGAAGAAAACCGATAATTTTCAGTGACGTAAGCGTCAGTTCACACTGTGACGCGACGCCACGCGGCATTTATAAGATAGCTATTCAAAATTGAACTTTATTCACTACACAAGAAGTACTATTTTATGAAATGTTGCACGTGTGTTCGGTAGATATGAATATACTTAGGTTGTAACTTGTAAGCTATTTTTACCCGACTACGGCGAAGATAAAAGGGGGAATGATTTTGGCTGTCTATGTTTGTTCCACCGTAGCGCCTAAACTACTGATCCAATTTTCATAGATATATAATATAGGTTCGCAATAACAATCAGGGTAACAATAAAAGATAGACATATACTGTCGCGGACATTTTTTTAATATCATTTAAAGAGGAATAATTCTTTTATATTATATATTTTTGGGTGACTTGAACCGTTTACGCAAGTCACGCAAGAGAAGCCCTCAATTAATATGAATAATTTTCCCTGTTTTTGCAACATTTTAACTGATACTTCGCTCCTATTGGTCGCAGCGTGATGTTATATGGCCTAAAGCCTTCCTCGATAAATGGACTATCCTACACAAAAATAATTTTTCAATTCGAACCAGTAGTTCCTGAGATTAGCGCGTTCAAACAAACAAACAAACTCTTCAGCTTTATAATATTAGTATAGATTCCGGTTCATAGTTAAGACAGAACAACGTCTGTTGGGTGCAGCTAGCATGATAATAATAATTAGGTAAGTATAAATTGGTATAAGGTAGGATTAATCGAGTGCCCCCCGATGGTTGCACGCCTTGTCGTGGCGGTGGGGCTTAGTAACCGTGGACTGGACACCCACGGTGAAGCGAAGAGGCAACCAGGGCCGGCTTGTTTGCCAACGGCTGGCCCGAGGAGGGCGCTCCCAGCGGACTGGAGGAGTCCGCTGCGGACGCGCTTAGAGGTGGGACCGCAGAAGAAGAGGAGTGCCGGTATTACGGTGCGCCGTACTCCCTATCTTCTGCGGCCGTGGAGGGATCGCAGGGGGAGAGGCGTGGTGGTGTTATGCCATTCTCACTACCCCCCTGCGAGCTGGCGGGGCCGTTCCGAAGGTTAACGGCATTGGTGGGGCCGCAGAGGAAGAGGCAAGTTGGTATTACGGTGCGCCGCTTGCCCTATCCTCTGCGGCCGATGTGTGGTCGGTGGCAGAACCATAGCCCTGATCTGCCACCGGGTACCGGTTGTGGAGGCTGGTATCCGTGGCCTTCTAGTAGCAGACTCGGGGGGAGTCTGCTACAGTGCTGGTGGAGGCCGAGGAGGGAGGCGCACCTTACCATCTGGTGCGCCTGGGGCCTTCGGGCCTAGGATGGAGCCGGTTGTTGGCGGCTGCCGCCGGCGGGGTCGCGGATGTGTTTATCGTTCCCGTGGCCCCGTCAAAGGGTGGCGAGGAGGAAGGTGGGGGGTGGTTTTTAGTGGGTATACCGTGGGTCTCATTAGCCTATACGGGAGTCCCACATCACCACTCGGGTGCCCCCTGCGCCTGGGTGGTATGCGTAATGCATTTTCCCCCCCGGAAACAAAAAAAAAAAAAAAAGTTTTAATCGAGTGCAGTGAATGATGAGTGATGATGAGTAAATCGAAACCGGTCGTGTTTATATATAAATTATTGTAAAAATCTAAATAAAGTGTAAAGTGTGTATAAAAAGTTGTGTGATATTATTATGAGTTCACTGAACTCCAAACTTTCAATTCAATGCAACATTAATCCAAAATGAAATAGTTTTTGGTATATACATATCGATAAACATCTACACGAATATATTAACTCATTGAATCAATTTTTTATATCATAATTATCACCTTGGCCCTCTAATGTGGTACCTAATCTCGTGTGGGCTGGAGGTCCGAAATATTAGAGAGGGTATTGCCGCCTCTTACACAGTCATAAACATTCAATGTATAAGATTAAATTTTGTATGGACATAATAATTAAGTATTTTTTAACAAATCGATTAATGGATATTTTAAAATTCTGAAAAGCTGTAGTTGGGATTTTTACAGTTACTGTAGCCTCCAAGGTCAGAGTGTTAAAAAAGTGATTCCTTATACACTTACTAAAAAAATAAAATAATATGCACCATATATTATGTTTAGCATTCTATGAGATAAAATTGATGACGCATGGTTATTAAGTGCCTAAAAATATAATAAATAACATATTTTATTGGCAACAAAAAAGCTACCCCAAATATTATTATCTCAAAGAAAACTACAAAAAACATAACGGTTACACAACGGTGTGAAGGCCGCCTATATTTTGACATTAATAAAAATATCATCGGGGGTTATTATAAGAGCGTGTCTAACTGAGATCTCACTGGGAGGCTGTTAGTCTGTTAATTACGTGGCCAGAACAAATGGAACAATGCTCAAGTGTGGGGTCCAGGGTCCGGACCACCGTCGACGTCTGATGATAAGTCCCATTGATCCGATATTACTTTATTGCGATTGATAGAGTTTCGTTATTACTCGGGTAATCGAGAATTCCGATTGTGATTTGATTCGATTTTAAAGTGAAACTTTTTCAGTATCGGTGTTTTGGAATTGGTGAAGCCCGAAAGCTAATTAATAGTATTAAGACACGCATTATACTACCAGAACAAGCGATGTTGATACTCGTAATAATTATTTAAGAGTAGTTGCACGCCATCTATACGCAGCTCAGCGAACTTAGATTTGGGAAGATTTCACTTAGCATAATATCACCAGGGCCTCTAGTCAAAATGCATTCGATAATTTCGACGGCGAAGTTCGAAAACAAAATGTTTGGGATTTGACATAACGCATCGCAAGCGACATGTCACGATGACTTAAGTCAAATCCCATACATAATATTTGATTTCTAATTTCGTCGTCGAAATTATCGAATGCATCTTGACTAGTTGTTGAGACTAGACTTGCTCTGCTCCATGCACTTGTAGATATCGCACAAGCCATATCTTTAGATAGATCATTTATCAGCCTGCGGATGGCTTTATTTTAGACTTTTGTTGAAATAATTGTTTTACAAAAGAAAATAAGTTAAAAAACACGGCTTAATATATAAGCCGTCTGCTTTTATATTTTTACCCGACTGCGCAACGCAAAGGAGTGGTAATGTGTTTATCAGCCTATGTATGTATGTATGTATGTATGTATGTATGTATGTATGTATGTATGTATGTATGTATGTATGTTCCTTTGAAGCACTATAGAGACCAAACGCCTGGGCCGATTTTAATGATTCACACGTCAATCGATTCCTCTTAGTCCGGGGAGTGTCACTAAAGACATGACGTTAGTGAAAATTCAATACGGCGACTACTGGACGCCATATTGTGAAAATGAAAAAAATGAAAGTCAACAAACTATATCAAGTGGGGTATCGTTGAATAGGTATTTAAAAATCATTTTTAGTTTTCTCTCACCATTTTTCGATTTGACTGACCGTTTAGGATCTATATCGATTTAAAGTTGCGTAACAACCATTTTCACATTCCAGTGCAATTGTGATATAGTATTGATGCTGATAGGAAATCCAGCCTGGTAAATAGCTAGCTAGGTACTCATAACTCAAAAGTATAAAATAAAAAATAATAATTTAAAAAATTTAAAAACCCGACTGCGTAAAAAGTGAAGCAAACTAAGTAGTACATAATGAAAAACTGAAAAGAAAAAAAACAAGCACTTAGATGTCCGGTGGTCTAGAATTCTATAGTATATTATTGAATGAATACTATTGAAGAAAATAAAATATAATCTATTATTGGAACATAACAACTGAACAGTCGGGATCCATTATTCGACAGCCAATCTAATTTTTCAATGGATCCTGACTGTTTAGTTGTTATGTTCCAATAATAGATTATATTTTATTTTCTTCAATAGTATTCATTCAATAATATACTATAGAATTCTAGACCACCGGACATCTAAGTGCTTGTTTTTTTCTTTTCAGTTTTTCATTATGTACTATTTAGTTTGCTTCACTTTTTATGCAGTCGGGTTTTTAAATTTTTTAAATTATTATTTTTTATTATTCAGTTCAATGAGTCACATTGAGTGGTTTTAATTTTCTAAAAAAAAAGTAGTGAACTAAGACCTAATAAATAACAGACCACCTGTGTTCGATGACATCTTTGTAGTCGCACTTACCAGTAGCTTATAATTGGTTGCTGTTCATAAATTACACGTTACCTTTATTATGGTAACTTATTGTGTCGTAAAAGCAACATTGTAGACCATGTTTCCATTTAATAATTTCCTGTTGATCGTAAACGTCAAATTAAACCAAGTGTTAATATTAAATTATGAGGGAACCAGAGGCTTCCTCCTGTCTCCTTGGTTATCTAGTTACATAAAATATTAAATACCTACTGCTATAAAAATAAACATATCTAATATTGCGAAAAAATGTATATTATATTAAATAGTATTGCCCAAATAAAAACATTTAGACTTCTATTTCAAGTAGTTGAATACTATTGTAATTAAATTTGATTCGAGCTCTAGTAGGTATGTATAGAGAACAGCTTATGTTAGAAACTAATATTATATTTCTATTTACGAATTAGCTTGACGATGATAAATTTTCTGACACCGTTCTCATATGATGACCTCGTGATAAACTTCATCGTTTTTGTCGCCAATTTGTATTTTATGCCATCTTCACTCAATATGAATATTGAGGCAGTTATCTTCATCGCCCTATCAAATACACAAAAAATTTTCCATCTGTTACATTTCTTACTCTGTAATGAAAATCACGCATCAAACTTTACACAAAAGGTGACTTTTAACATGACGATTGCCGATCAATGAAAAACAAGCTAATAATTAGCCCAACATTTCCCAACGTTGTACAGTCACCTAAAAAGTGCGCCCAATTAATTTAATTAGAAGTACCGCAATTTTAAAACATTGGTAATTATAAATACGAGGCTGCGAGGTAGCCGTCCCAGATACCGATGTAGAAACCTCATTAGTTGTGACTTGTGTCACAAGCTGGGCATTCATTAGACTCCAATTATTGTACAATTAGCTGTTTACAAATGATAATTGTGCGTATTAAAATCGATCCGAACTAAATCCGAATCATTCGGATTCGATTGTTAGATTTTGTCGCACACATGCTTGTTTATTGGCCGAATACCTTTATCAAAATTAAGAGCCCTCCTATTCACAGGCTGTCTCTGTCTCTTCTAACTGAAATGACAAGGACAGCATGTGACTTGACTAGCAAGCTTTCATATAAACAGTGAAAGGTAAATTCACAACATTTTTTTTATTAGTTCAGAATTCTGTTTCACAATCTTCTTAAAAGTGTCGGATATCTTATTCAGAAGTTTTGTTTCTGCTTACTTTATATCGCGCGACAGAGACAAAACATGCAAATAAGCTACTTGAAACATATCACTATATTGTGAAACAGGCATAGATATATAATATTAAAAAGAGGTAGATATGTTATAAACGCGTAAAAATGAAGACTCGAATTGGCCCGAGTCGGGCCAATTTTGGTTAGTGTGCTCCACGAGTAATAGCGTGTTTTGTGTTACTATGCGACGTTGACACGTTGACACGCGTCCCATGTCAATGTGTGTCGTGGCACAGAAATATTGTTTTTGTAAGGATATAATGTATCTATGTAATAATTAATCTTGCAAAACTTGCAAGTGTGATCATATTCGGATGTCGCGCCTTAAACGGTCCGTGAACAATCGGTAGGGGAGACCGAGGGGTGTTGACACAATTTTTACATTTTGTCTCATATACCAAACACTATTTCCAGAAATGGTATGATATTAGTACCAAACGTTAGGTCATTCTTTACACTTGCAAATAACTAACATAAAGAAATTGTAAGTGGTATTATTGTGGTAAAAAATCGACTTAACCGCAACGAGTCATCTTGTTTCAATTCCCCTCATACTGAGGTAAAATGAAACAGGGGTTGAGGAGAGTTATTAAGGGCTGTAAAATAGAAGTTGTGATAAGGCATGTATCAAAATGTATCTTATCAGGCACATATTTTGTTGTTTTACGTATCTATTCACATTTTGTACTGATATATCCCATGAATAGATGACTACAGTTCTAATACATAATATGATCAACTCCTAAAGTAGTTAAAAGTATCATACGTCATTATTCGTAATATTAATTATAATAACAGTCAGATAAACAAAATGTTTTACATTCATTGCAAATCATTAAAATAAAATATTGAGTTTCAATAAATAATTAACTTTCAGTGGCTTCTCTATAATTATAATCAGTTTTGATATATATTTCTTCAAATATTTATGTAACAATAATCTCACAAATATCAAAAATGTAAATAGAAAACAAAAAATCGTCAATCTGGTAAAAATGTGGCAAAATTACTTAATACTATATCTTCTGCTGCAAAATCATATATTTTACGACTTGCCATACCTCTGTCAGTCTTTATTTTATGATCAGTAGGCATGCTGAAACAAAATAAATAAATTGAAAAGCATTCATTTAATTGACACAACGTTAATGCTTTTTAATGCGTAAATATTCTGATACAAAATTGAAAACGAGGAGATTTAAAACAACCTGTTTCAAATCTCCTCAGTAAGAAAAAACCTTAATTTAACCTGCAATCAAGAACAAAATACACAGAAATAAATTGTACCAAATATATACAATAAATCTCTAGATAATGAGCTTTCGAAACCAATATAAATCGAACTAAAATACAATACCCTTATCAAAATATAGGCATGGTAAAAATACGTTAATAACTTACTTTTCACGATTTTTGTCACATGGCACGCAGAACTCCATAACCGCGCGACTTATGCCACCGACGCGTATTGACAAGTCAGCGGGTGGAGGGGAGTGGTTAAAATGCAACGTTGCGAACTCGCTAATAGTTTTAAGTTCCATGAAATCGGTACTGTTTCAAATCACCTTTGTGTCAAAACCCCTCGGTCTCCCCTACGCAGTAGAGTCAGATTGACATGTTTATTATTAACGGAAGGGCCTATTAAACTATTAGCTATAATCCGACTCAGTTTCGGCTTAGCTCCTCGGCGGGCTGGTTTAGACAGACAAGAGCTCAGACATATTTATGTGACAGCGGCTGTCAATGTCATAATAGCCTGACAGGTCTTGACTTTTTAAGTCTTTAATTAAATCGTACCCTTGTAGTCTTGATACTTACTTTTCTACCTACCTGCCTGTCTTTAATATCCGATAAAAATGACTTAGGCATTTTATTAATTAATTGTATAAAATTATGATAAACTTGTACTTTGTTAAAAACAACAGAACTTCAAAGAAATCCAAAGTTAATGATTTTTATACGAAAAATTAATCAAACTCTCATTGCGAACGAAGCACAATAATGATAAATTCATGTTTTCGCGGAACGAAGGTAATTGTTGTTTTTATGGAAATGCGATTGTGTTCACCCTTCGATGATCAAACCGCGGGTATGCCGAGCCGCGTCTAATACACCAAATTGAAGGATGCTTCAGCACAAGTGGTGTCATTTCCGACTTGTTGTTCCCTTTTGTCTCCAACATCAAATAGATCCGAGAACCCTTCATTCGAAAATACCATACTGTTGAAATTAATTCAATAGGGGTTAAGGCGGTTTAATGATGGTTTAGGTTAGCTTACGTGATGTGTTTGGTATAAATAGTATGAATAATACACAACACTTTTACTGTTACGGTTATTCCGCCAACCGGATACCCTTTGTGGCTCAGTGGTTAGCGGCTCCAGCCGGTCGCGGGATTGGATCACGCAAGGGAACAAAGTTTTCTGCGTTCTTGGGTCATATATATGTGTATTATAAATAAAAATCTTAAATATAAGTATAGTATGAGAAGCATTACCTAAATATATTTCCATTGTCAGGTACCCGTAACACAAGTTCTTCGAAAACTTACCATGGGATAGATTGACGTGGTATGAAAGCATCTATAGATTAAAAAAAGTATTTCTCTTGAAACATCTAAATAGGATGCCTAAAAGTACTAAAATATACTCACAATTCTTCCAGCGTTGTTGTTGTGTATATTGATCTTCGACTGTAGATCGTCCACTTGCTCCCGGACGTCCAGAAACTTCTTCGAGAATTGTATCCCGTAGCCTAGGTTGTGCGAGCAGCCGCTCCACTCCCATCTGTTGGTCTTGGCCTGGCCCGGCCGGGCGCGGGGCCTGGCTCGGTAGCCCACGGTGTCGCAGTGGCAGGCCAGAAGCCGGCCCTGCGCGCAGGCCCGGGCCACGGCGTGCGCCACCCCCGCCGCGGATAGAGCGTACAGGAACGATGTCTCGCGGAAACCTGGGGAAATGTGATGACGTTATTACAGTTCGAAACAAATGACGAAAAGCACATCAATATGATTTATCATGACCTACGTGATACGATCCATCCAATAATGTTACAGGTAGGTATCTATTTTATTTTAATTTTATGAAAAGAGCCAGGAAACAGCAGACGGATCACCTGATGGTACCTAAGCGATTACCTTCGCCCGTGGAAACTCGCAACACCAGAGGATTACAATTGTAACTCCTCTGGTATTGCGAATTGCGTTCCCAGTCCTTAAAAACCCCCTTGGGCCTCCGGTAACCTCACTCACTCGGTGAAACACAATGCAAGCGTTATTTCACGCCGGTTTTCTGTGAGGCCGTGGTGTTTACCCGGTCGAGCCGGGCTCACTCATGCCGAAGCGTAGCTCTACCACTTTCAATTAATAGTTCCTGAATAACCGCGAGCTTTGGTCGGAGTTTTAATAAAAAAAAATAAACAAAAATATTTATCTGACCGGGATTCGAACACACATTCAGAATTTTCGAACAAAGAAAAAATTATACATGTAACGCATACCAAAATGCCCATCGGACTGACATATTATTGGAGTTTTTGATATACTGTTGGACGGCGAATGAAAAAACATACATAGCTTAAATATGCGCAGTTTCCCAGGTAGAAGACCTAGCTAGTTCGATTTTCTCCCCCAAACTCCCTGTCTAGTAAATTTCAAGGTATTGCTTGCAGCCGCTTTCGACAAACCGATTATAGGTACATAGATTTGATTGACAATATTGTCTCGTTTAAAGTATAAGATATTTAAGCAAATACAGATGTCTTCATAATAAGTACCTCCAACATTTACGGCACCCGGGTCAGCTCCCGGAATAGCTTCTATTACGTAACGTACAGTTTCCGGTAAATCAATAAACAAACAATATAATCTTACTGCCTATAAACATGTAAAATATATCCCAATAAAACCGGCATTCTCACCTATCAAGGTAATTTATATGTGACCCCAATTTGCAATTTAATTAATTTTAATACGCCTAAGAAATTATCAAACAATAAATCGAACAGGTGGCCATATAATTAGCTAATAAAATGGCCGTTTAAAATCGCATTAATACAGCGGGCGCTCACAATGGCATAGCGCGAATAACACATTAGCGACTTAAGGCCGATGCATATCACCAATCATCTGTTTAAGGTAAAATGATTACATTGTTTTGGGCCAGCTTATCCCTGCATCTTATAATTTATTGCATTAAAATAGATAAATGTATCTGCGTTCCGCGTTCCGGAGCGGAGAGCATTGCGTGACAGATAGGAACATCTAGATAGGGTAGCAATGATTCTTATAATATTATATATTACTAGCTTCTGCCCGCAGCTTCGCTTGCGTCAGAGGGAATGCTTGTTCGGGAAAATACTAATTATACCAAAATTGAATACATAATGGTGTAGGCACTTCACAGCCGTATCAGTTGTATTTTATTTGAATGTTTCCTGCGACTTCGTAGGTACACTCAAGAAATCTACCGAGAACTGTACCATAAATAAAATTTAATAAGCTGCAAAAAGTATTCTGTGTTAATTCTGCTTAACCTACTACCATACCAAATTTTATCAACATTCTTTACGTGTTTTCTTTACTTTACTTTACTTTATTGCATGAAAAACTAAACATATTATTATGTACATACAAACTTTCGTGTTTAGGTATAATATTAAGTAAAGATTTCTTTGTAGCCGATAATTAGTATTTTAACGATTTCGAAAATCTTTTCAATGGGAAGACGTTGTGGACTTTGAACTTAATAAAAATAATTTGGATTGTGATCGCCCATCCTAGTTGGGACCACGGCAGAGTTTGAGAGAGAGATGAGTTAGCAGTAGGACCACGAAGCCATCTAGCTTCTCACTTATTCCTCATATAATAATCATACACATTAATAATTAGGATTAACCTAGGTAAAGTTTTAACCAATTCAAATATCTGGTTATTTTATAGCATTTTATACTACGTTATTTTTTAGATTGATAAAACTTTTTGTAGGTATGAACCGATTGAATTGAAATACCTACACAAAATTATAAGCAGAGCTATCCTAATTCCTATCCGCGTGGAACCCGTAGGTAGGTACCCTAAAATTTTCCGCGATAAAAAGCGAGTCCTATGTGTTTATCCAAGGGCTAAACTACTACGGTAACAAATTTTATAAAAATCCGTTCCGTAGTTTCTGAGATTAGCGCGCACAAACGCACAGATCGAAAATCTTTTAAGAAAATCTTAAAAGTCATTGTTTTGGGTTAAAACTAAAAACCTATGTATTTAACACTGATAAATCAAGCACAAATAAATTAAATATTACATATTATAACAACAAAAGAGAAAGAAATTTAATTATCCCTACCCCTATCCCTAGTATGTAATATAATAAGTATTATGAATATAATAATTAATGCAGCAATCACAAATATTTAGGTGCCTAGTTTTTCAAAGAAATTTTCATCAAATTTAATTTTCACATTCTTGTCAGATTTATTTTTCAACATGATGACAATATATTATGTCAAAATAAAAATAAAGCTCCCCAGTCACGGTCTATCGATTGCTTCGATCAAATTGGAAAATAATTCGTATTTGAAAGTAAATTGCTAACGACAAACTATTACACAAAATGATTAGTGTAAGACCTACCAGCTAGTTTTTGCGGTGGGGGTCAAAAGTTGGAACAAAATTTACGCGTATATATACGAGTTTTATATGAAAAGTGTAGTAAGGCGGTCCTAGGATCTCAGACTATATTTAATTTTTATCTCAACCGATTTACTTGCAACTACGAATCCAGTAAATGTTTAAATTGTAAAGACTAAATCGATCGATCGCTTGTGAGTGGGAGCTTTAAATCAAAAGCACTAAGGAGTATTTATATCAACTTTAAAGCAAATCGCTCCCAAACAACTTTTTTTCCCTTTTTATTCCCGTTAGGGGACGAATTTCAATAAACTATGATACACGAATTCCATCAATTCTGTTACATAATGTTTGTGCAAAATATGAAGTAGATTGGACCAAGGAATCACGTTGTCCCATACAAACTGTTTTCCCCCTTTTCACCCCCTTAGAAGTCGAATTTCGAAAAATCCCTTCTTATCGGATCCCTACGCAATACAAAGAGCAAGCCCTGCAAGTTTCAGGTCTCTACGATCAGCGGTTTAGGCTGTGCGTTGATCCGTCAGTCATTCAGGACAAAGGATTTTATATGTATAGATAAGAGCTTGTATTAAACAATTTTCTTGACTGAAATGGTAACTAGCACAAATCTTAGGTCAGTTCAGATCGAAACGAGTGAACAAAATTGAACTTAATTCACTACACAAGACGATACACGTTTAATTGCAAGAGGTCGATTGTGTAACTGCACCGCTTTGCGTAGCCCAGCACCGATTTTGCTATGAAACGTGTATCTTCTTTTACTGAATATAAAGTTCAATTTTGAATCACTATTTTGTAAATACAGCGCTGCGTCTTTTATCGTCTCGTTTCGGTGTGAGCTGACCCTTAAGCATAGTAATTACCTACTCTAACTAGCTGCTAAACACAGAATCCACAGATATTTTCACTAGCTAACGTTCAAATTATACACTATATCATTCACTATATACCTATGCCGTTATTTATATTCCAGAGTCCATATTGGTTATATTTTGTCTGGAGATATTTCTCAAGATGCAGTTGAGCAAGGCGGAATGAATTGTATCGACGATTATCGGTATCTGCGGATTAGCAGTTACTGCTGGGCCTAATTGAACGAGATACGGCTGATTGGTGTGATGGGGGCTTAATACTTCTTCCTATCAAACTGATGAAAAATAATGCAACACATACAATGAAGAGTACAGGCAGTCCTGAGATAGCTATGTTCCATTTTTTTGGAATTGCAATCGCCGCATCTAAATTCCGCCATATAGGTATTTGAATGATACAGACGCATTAATAACCTCTGTGGTCCAGTGGTTTAGAGCTTGGCTCTCGACTTGGAGGTCGTAGTTTCGATTCCCGCGTTGGAACAACAAAAAAGTTGTTTCCGAGTTTGGTTGGGACAATACAGGCTTGATCAGCCTGCATTGTCCCAACCTGATTGTCTGACAAGAAGGATGATCCATGCGTCGGATGGACATGTAAAAAGTCGGTCCTGGGCCTGATCTCTCGCCAGTCGTGTCGGTCATCCGTCCCACTGGATTATGAGAGTAAAGGAAGAGAGAGTGCTCTTGTGTATATTTGTATTTGCACACACTTGGGCACTATAAAATAACTCATGCGTCGCTGGCCTGGTTTCAATGAGTGGACCACGGTCAATGAAATTGGTGTGGGCAGTGGGGAGCTATTATTATTAGATATATTAAGATTATTTTGTCGTGCACTTTTCAATTTAATTTTAGCATGTTTCTATGTAAGTGCACGTAATGGGTACCTATTCTAAAAGAAAATGTGAGGCCCCCGTAAATATTTTATAATAGACGTCATATCATAAAGTAACAAATATAGGATGTTCCCACACAACGATATAAAACAAGATAACATTAATTCTCATGTACTACAATGTGTACATTTCGGGCAAGTGCTAAGTGCCTGACAAATTGGAAGGGATCATAAAATTATGTGGGTGTATCTTAAAATACACTAAGAAATATAAACACTAATTACATAGCTGTTTATTGATACTGTATATTGTATACACAATGGTATACATCAGATCGTCGAGACCCTTAAAACGGTAAATCTCCAATAGTTGTAAGTTATTGTATGATTAAAATGTATAAGTCTGTTGGACACAGCATCAGCCGGGACGACATGGGGACGACGCAAAAAGTGGACAACCAGTGATTTAGGTCGATACGCGCATAACCATGTTACGATAATCTTTATAAATCAAGAATTATCTCGACTAAATCATCGCTCCGAATTAGCTTTATAAGCTCTTATATGTGACGATAAATCGTAATCTGTCTGACTGTTAAATATGTAGATGTAGTTAATGTAATGAAGTGATAGTATTAGGGTTTTTTACAAGTATAAAGAGACGAGGTATTTATTTTTGTTTGGTAACTTTAAGTACTATTTCTTACATAGTCGAGATGTAGAGTAAAGCAGCTTTAACATTTTCAGGTTGACCTTATTGCGACTTTTTTTTTTTTTAATGAAATAAGGGGGCAAACGAGCAAACGGGTCACCTGATGGAAAGCAACTTCCGTCGCCCATGGACACTCGCAGCATCAGAAGAGCTGCAAGTGCGTTGCCGGCCTTTTAAGAGGGAATAGGGTAATAGGAGAGGGTAGGGAAGGGAATAGGGTAGGGGATTGGGCCTCCGGTAAACTCACTCACTCGGCGAAACACAGCGTAAACGCTGTTTCACGCCGGTTTTCTGTGAGCCCGTGGTATTTCTCCGGTCGAGCCGGCCCATTCGTGCCGAAACATGGCTCTACCACGTAAAGACTTTTGAGACTAGCATTATTTTGAACACTAGTTGGTACCTACTTATGTAAGTACGTCAATTACCAAAACCCCTTGTAAAGTTTCTTGTAATGTTTGTCTTTCCAATACAAGTTAGTGTCTTTGTTTTACAAGTGGGTTTTCCAACCTATACGACAAAGACAGCAACACGGATTAGCGTATCCGAGGTGTAAATATTTTTCTTAATAAGACGGGAGTAAGTATAATTTAAACTTGGCTTGTGATTTTTTATTGTTTACGACTTTTCAGGTGTTTAAGTTTACAATCGTATTTTTCGAAAATTTGTCGTTGATTTCATAACTTTTTTGTTGACCCCGAGTCGTGACATGTAAAAGTGCATACGAGGTTGTCTACAAAGCAAACGTTACTGCGTACTCTCCAAATAGGGTAGTGCTATTGTTTATTTATAAAGTCGAGCTTTTTCCGAGTGGCCGGTGACAAATTTATATTTGTCGATCGACGTGATAGAATCGATACGAAGCGATTTATAGCACACTCCAATGATCGATTTTGATGATTTCGATTTACATTCCAAGTACTGTTATGGTAGAATTTATACGGCTCTAATAAATCTTTCATTATTATCTTATGTATCGTTTATACGATAAAGAAAATTAAGTGTTTCAACTAATCGATAAAGTGAAAATTGTTTGCAGTAATTTATTTTAGCTACTTTGCCTAATATAGCATATTAATACTGGACTTTTTACCCGACTACGGAGAAGTCAAAGGAAAGGGTAATGATTTTGACAGTCTTTGTATGTATGTTTGAACCCCTGTAGCGCTTAAACTGTTAATCCGATTTTAATGTATGAGGAATTAATTTTTAAATTTAATCAATAGACTTGTAATAACTGCCGGGGTAACGTAGGCTATTATTAGGGGATCGAAGACCGGCCATATTTAAAAAAACCGGGTTTTTCGGTCCCAGCCATCTTCAAAACCGGGTACCCGGGTTTTTTCGGGTATTTCGGGTTTTTTGTTGATTTTGTAGAATTTTGTTAGGAATGTCCTAAAATTAACTTTTATCAGCTGCTTTCTGTTGTAACAACGTAATACTGGTAAAATGTGATCCCACCATAAACATTTTCATGTAAAGTAATTAATAATTTCACAAACTTTACACCTTAGTCAAAATACGTTGCCTGGCGAAATGGCCATGCCACATAATTTGACTAAAGTGTAGAGTTTGTAAAGTTAGGCTTGTAGAGTTAAGGCGTGTAGAAACAGAAGTGCCTTGCCGGCCTTTTAGGAGGGAATATGCTGCCTTCTTGAAGGTGTTCAGGTCGTAATGGTCCGGAAATATCTACTGTTGGCGACAATTGGTGATGAGGATGATAAATATTTTGTCCCTTCGAACGATAACGAAAAGTTGCAGCAGGTATAAGTCCGAACAATTCCTCGGAGCACTCCCCGTAATATAACCGATATATGATGCAGAGCGATGCTCATCTCTACGTAGCTCTAAGGAGTAAAGCCTGTTTGAAATACTATGGCAGTCGACAATTCGAGCGGCCCTTCGTTGGATACGATCCAGAGGGAGAAGCTGGTACTTTGGCGCTCCTGCCCAGAGATGAGAACAATATTCTATGTGAGGCTGAACCTGCGCCTTATAGAATTGTAGGCGTTGGCCCGGACTGAAATACTGCTTTGACCTGTTCAGAACACCAAGCTTCTTGGAGGCTAACTTGGCCTTACCCTCCAGATGATATCGGAACTAGACCTCGCTCGATATGCTAACACCAAGTATTCCGATGTTGGAGGAGACAGTTATGGGTATGCTTTCAAAACGAGGACATACGACCATCGGTAACTTATAAGCGATGAACGCGCAAACTTGTGTCTTAGAGGTGTTGAATTGGACTAAGTTAAGTCTACCCCATTCAGAGATCTTCTCCAATGAATTCTTAATTTGAGAGACAAGTTCGTTTCGACTCTCAATGACGTTTTGCCGAGAGATGTTCGGGCGACCTGTATATAAGGCATCACCCGTACTGTCGTCATCACATAATATTATCATTGATATGCAGTATGAACAGGGCAGGTGATAGCACACCAAAGCTGTCTACCAAGATGCCAGGACTGGTGCCAACTCTGGAGCACACATTTTTAACACAATGGGACGGATTCCGTTAGGCCCACTCGATTTTTAGGGTTCCGTATTGGTATCATGGGAACGGAGAGCAATTCGCACTGAGCGCTGATGGAACCGAATAATAAATTATACCAAGTTATGAAGGTCCAAAAAATCGACGAATCGCTTGCGCTTCGCTCACTCGTCCTGGCGTGCCCTCAAATGTACTACATACAACATGAAAACATTAAAACTATTGTTCTAAAATTCTACATTGACAATCACAAGCCACTATAACGTTCGGTTTGTGACTTTAACTGTTATAAACTGTTGTAGAATTTCATAATGAAAAAAAGCTCGAAAAAACCGAAAACCGGTTTTCAATATTTTGAAAACCGGGTTTTGTTGTAGGCCCGAAAACCCGGGAAAACCCGGGTTTTCGGTTTCGGGTAAAACCGGTCTCGATGCCCTAGCTATTATATAATTTGCGTAGTAGGGTTATAGTTTTTTAAATTTTGATTATTTATAACATTACTGATATATTTTTAAGTAGGCTTTGGTTTCGGAAGGAAAGCTTTCAGAAGGCCTAGCAGGAACATTTGACAGCGGCGTAAACGTGACGTTATCGAACGAATTGGTAGTTTACCAATTAGAGAGCATAATGCGACTTAGTGGCGTATAATGCCGAATTGTGCCGATACTTAATTGGAACGTTAATTAGTTTTTAAATACACCAGCAGTAACGAATGCTTATTACTAACGATAATATATAAATAAAATTTCAATCAATGCCAACTTAAAGAAAAAGCACTTGTTAATTTTCGGCTACTGAGCTGGTATCGATTGCACGAGTCACGCGAAAGCACTTTTGAGACTGCTCGATTGTGCGAGGCATTGCTGTAGTTGAAACATTTAACGTTGAGTTTTATGCCGCATAATGCGCTTTAGTGCTGTAATTGGAAAACAGCCTAAGATATGAAAATCTGTCAAGATTTAAGAGCATGATAGCGTTCATACAAATTTTATTCGTTAACGTTATATTTACGCCGCTGTCAAACGTTCCTGCTAAGCCTTCTTCTATAAGGTGGCGTTGTACATTTGATATTCAGAGTATTTGAAAAGGTGCAAACGTAGGTACCATTAAATTTGCATTAGACACCGCGTCGTTTGTTTCAAAGACAACCGACCAGACGGCACCGTTGAAGAGGACAAACGGTAGCAAATAAAAAGAAAGGCCAACATAATATACTATCTTGCAAATTAACTTTTTGCGTCGCCGGTTCCTATTTGCGATTACATCGTTCTACCATTTAAGTGTATATAGGTTACAATTAGTATGCGCATACGTCGGCTACGAGCGAAACGGTTTGATGAATGAAACGGCGCCCCTGCTACTGCTTCTATAAAGGAAAGTATGGCATTCAAGTTTTTGCGCCGGTTACGTACACCTTATGATGGCAAAAACAGAAATAAACAGACTTTGTTATGGCCCCGTATAAGTTACACTTTGTCGGTGATCGTAGTATCACTGTACATGTGACTGATAAATATTGACGACAAATCGATCTAGTAGCTGAAGGAGATGAGTCTCGGAAACTAAGTAGATCTTATACTAGCATTAATTGCCCGCGGCTTCGCCCGTGTGAAATAAGATTTTACTTACGTCCCCTATTTCACCCCCTTAGGGGTTTGGATTTTGAAAAAATCTTCTTAGTGGATGCCTACGTCCTATGAAAAATACGTGCGCAAAATTTTAAATTTCAAGCCTTAAGGGTTTGGCCTCTGCGTTGATATAATATTAGTCAATCAGCTTTGCCTTTTATATACCGATACCTATGTCACTGTAAAATTGTAAAAACCGTTAGATTGTAATATTAGTTATATTACAAAAAAAAAGTAAAATGTTGATAGCATAGACGGTTGATAGACTTCGGACGCCAATATTCTACATGTAATACATTGTTTTTCGTTTTAATTTTGTTTAAATTCGTTAAATTGTAAATATATAGTTATGAATCTTTTGACATATTTTTATAATCTCGTCAGGTAATTTACAATCTAACGGTTTTTACAATTTTACGGTGACATAATATCTAAAAAAGATTAATAATACGTGAAGTGAAAACGTCTTACCCATTTTTATGAAAATTATGCAAGCAGAGGCATATGAAATTTAGCACAGTTAATGTTTTTAAATGGAGGAATGTGTGCAGAAAGCTAATATTTTTTAAATATTGCTTAGAAATACATAAAATTAATAAAGCTACCATGTATTTGTATAATAACCCTCTTTTTAATATTATATATCTATGATAATTACAGTAGGTTTTACACAATTGTCTGCAATCATAGATGTATAATATTAAAAAGAGGTCTGCAACTTTGATTAATTATTACATAGATACGTTATATCCTCACAAAACTGACAATATTTCTGTGCCACGACACATATTGACATGGGACGCGTGTCAATATGTCAACGTCGTATAGTAACACAAAACACGCTATTACTCTCGGAGCACACTAACTAAAATTAACCCGACTCGGGCCAATTCGAGTCTTCATTTTTACGCGTTTATAACATATCTACCTCTTTTTAATATTATATATCTATGGTCTGCAATCTTTCTTTCACATTCCATAGACAATATTTACATATTTTTATTTCGTATCTGAAAGGCAAAGGAACCCTTAAACGTTGAAACTTAAAACTCTAAATATAAATAATCATTATACTTAGTATTTACAAGATAAATAAGCACTAAAATGAATAATGTATAAAACATTAATTTTAATCTTACTTTTTGTGAAAGGACCATACAATCATCTGTAGCTGTATCGTACAAAGCATTTCAGCCATGTGTCAACAAATGAAAGTAAATACGAAATCTTTCATATTTTTTACGGGCATTTCTCAATTTATCTCAAAGCTTGTAAACATCGATCGTCCACAGCAGCGAGATAAATCAGTATTCGATGCAATTGTATCTGCACAAAACATTTAGTCATATTATGCCCGCTACACACGTTACGATAAAACTGCACATTTCGCGTAAACCAGTATTATCGTAGGTCGGTAACGCGCCGCAGTTGAATTATTTGTTTAATATTAGATTTTGTTTTCCCCACATTTTGTCTTCATCGCTTTTGCATTTGTCATTTGTATTATTTTAATAAAAGTTAATAATTTTACATTACTTTATGTACACCCACCTCACCACAACAGACAGCTAGGTATCAATTAGGTAAAAAATTATCTTGGAAGTGCGGCTCAATTAATTTATCTATTATCACTTATGCCCATTTGCACTAAACTTAAGGATCGCCTAAGTTCTTTCCTAACTTGTTTAGGCTGATCCTAGCAAAAAATACTATTGCACTAACCTTAGGCCATTCCTAAGTCCACTTAAGATATTCTTAACTTTATGAGCCCGATTAGGAAGTGCGTAAGCGTAGGCAACACATAAATCGGGAGTTTTATCTAGTCTTGTAGATTATTTGTAACTATTGATATAGTTTTATTGATATACTATTGTCAGAGATCTAGCCTTAGATGTATTACAATAAAAAGAGGTATATTTTTAGCAGATTTTTTATTACAGTGGTTTTAAAAATTCAAAGCTTAAAATAGTCAGTACGCAATAACCATTTTTCATAATGAACAACACGCGAGAACTAGAATAACAAGATCACGACCAAACTGCTTCCAAAATTTCGATGAAATCAACTTCTTCAAGCGGTATAGGACGTGCAAAAGAATTATTTCTCTTTATTGGTCATGGCATCGTGAGAAGTTACTTTCGATAGGATGCACGGGCCTTCGTCGCACAACAATCGCACAAAAAATATTTTTTCCTCCGCCGTAAAGTTTGCGGTTTTTACTTTTTCTTTTAATTTATTTTCCATTATAGATAAATTATTAATAACGATTCGAAATCAATCGTAATGTATAATTATTTTAGTCAACAGTAAACACGTATATATAATATATCTGTTTATTCTATGAAACATGCACCGAATTTGACAAAATATGACAAGACAATTGACAGCCTTTTGATGAATTTACGTTACCAAACAAAATAAACCAAGGTCTTATCTTTTGTCACTTTTTAACACACGACAGAATCAATGTAAAGAGAAGGCCAAAATATTTTCTATGGACTACATTACTTAGCCGGTTTATAAAACCATAAACAACCAATCTTCACATTCGTTCAATCATTCACTTAACTAAGCAATGCCTAAGCTACGACCTATATAAGTTATATCTGTTAGTGCAAACAATATGTTTAGCTAGGCTGTTCTTATTTTTAAGTATATCTTAACTAGGACAAGCCTAACCTACGTTTAGTGCAAATGGGTATAAAAGCTGGCTGGCTCATGTCTGCCAAAAGGTTGCCGACCATTGGTTTACACCGTTAAATCGTTACGACAAATCGTTACGTATATGCGGAACTTAGTAAACGTCTGCACGACATGTCAAATTAATTCAAACTCCACGAACGCCTCCACGCATTTTTAAAATTCGTCCCATTCTTTTTCACCCCGTCCACAAATTTCACCAGAATTACAATTGAGTGACAGATTTTAAATTCCATCTTACACTTGTGTTCTGGGGCTTCTTGTGCGCACGTTTAATAATGCATGATGTAATTATTTTTAAGAGCCCATGTGGATTTATACTAACGTTTTGCAAGTCAAATTTTCTCTTTGTTCGATGAATTATCTTTCATTATCAATATTTCCATTATCATCATACCTTTTTCTAAATAGTTCTCTTTTACACTTTGTCATTGAATCCTACATCTATGCTTGGTAGATTTTTATTTTTTTATTTTATTGATAAAAACAATACAAAATACACAAACGTAGCATAACAGGCCAGTATTAATTAAAGTAAGACACCGGCAGCTGCAAAAGTGTAAAACTGCAGCGCAGTTACCAATGTCTTTCACAATATTATGTTATTGAGTGTCGACAATACTTGCATGTAACTTATTTGCGTGACTGGGTTACAAATGGAATATCAAAAACAGTATTCATAAATAATAAAATAAATTAAAACAATTAAAATTTTCATTTTTGTTATTTTCTTATGATTGAATTATATTTATTAGATATTTTTTAAAAGTATGTCTGTATGTTTTAAAAGTATACCTCTACAATATCTTCTACCCTAAGGTCATCTCTCAATATCGAAACGCGACGCAGCGTGGCATTTGAAGATAGAAATATCTACCAAGCATAGATTCAAAATTTAACTTTATTCACTACACAACATTGCCGGAAAGAGTAATGTTTGGGCGTATCTCTGGATTCTCTGGTGGATAAAATACGATGTCATACGCCAGAAATTAGTTCTCTGGCGTACACCGACATTGCTCAACGAATTAGGTTTCCCCCACATTAGGCGAGCGCGTTGCGTGTCAGCGATGTGGGCGCTGCTCGAGCCACCCCACGCCCGAGGTACGTGCACGCCTAATGTGGTGTCAGCCTTATAGCCTAGCCGCTCTGAAGTGGAAGTGGGCCGACCATATCTGCAGACGGACAGACAGTCGATGGAGCAGACAAGTATTAGAGTAGAGACCACGCTTAGGCAAACGTATTGTAGGAGGTCCAGCTGGCCGATTCTGTATCGTACATTTTGTGAGTTAATCACTGAGTTAGTAACGAAACGGCGGAGTGAGTAACGGAACGGAGAACGGAGTACATTTTGTGAGTTAATCACTGAGTTAATAATGAAACGGAGGAGTGAGTAACGGAAAGTCTCAATACAAAAGTGAGTTCCGCTCCTCACTCCTCCGTTTCGTTACTAACTCAGTGATTAACTCACAAAATGTACGATACAGAATCGGCCAGCTGGACCTCCTACAATAATACGTTTGCCTAAGCGTGGTCTCCACTCTAATACTTGTCTGCTGCGGATGGATGATGGCTGCCCAAGATCGGCAATAGGCTGATGATGATAATGCCGTGCCGCTTTAACTGCTACAGGATGATAACTGGTGCTTACTTCCTAATTCCTATAACATTCTTAATACTAGTAGTTGCTTTTATAGAGCATATTTAACACTGTAAATGCCTATTAATAAGTCTACATATTTCCTTTGCGAGAATAATTTATCGTTTTACGGATTTAAGTGGCAAATCTTCAGTGCCCATATACGGAGTCGGCGCCGCGCGGTAAAAACACTAAAAACAGACTTCTAAATAAACACAAATTTTAATTATCATATTGAGCGTTTTGTTTTCATTTTCAATTCATTATTTTAAACATGTAAGCTTTAAGGCTGCGCTAGTCGGATTTTTTTCCATACAAACGCTGTTGGTAATTTACTCCAAAGTCAAACATTGTAGACCCAAATTCTAGCGTAATATCGATTTTTATAACACTTATCTAGGTCGGTATTTGCTTATATTTCTGAAAATCAAATTAGTGTAGAAGATAATAGCCTCCAAACATCGCATTTTTAGCGCAACTTCGAACGTAAATAAAAATTAAACGAAGAATGATAATAAAAAAGCAAGCACGTACCAACACAGTTCAATTATTCAGCAATTAAGATAATTTTACTTCAGACAAAAATATTATACAGTTTTTTCATAAAACACCAACAGCTGAGTGTCGATTTGCGTTATTTGAAGACGCCTTTTCTAAAATACTTTACACAGCTGCATAAATGTGTGCAGTATAGTTTCTCTTATAAGTATTGATTACTATTTTATGGGTATATCCTTTTTTCCCCAATATTAGGCGAAATTACAAGCATCTCCCCGCGCGCAGCACTGAGTTCGAGCCGTTGACTAGCGCACCCTTAAAGCGAGGTTTTATTTAATTAGATGTGCATACTCAGGGGTTTTGCCGTTGACTGGCTGTTGAGTTTTTCTTTGTCTCATTACAATTTCGTTACGCATATGCATAATGTTTTTTACTTTCTGCGCATTTTCGTGATTTATAATGTTTTCGTATGTTACTTTCGAGTAGTTTTTTTCGTGATCGATCCCTAATTTTGGTGCCAAAATGACTTTTATTATTTATTTATACCGACTTCGCGGAGATGATTGAATATGTAGAACTGTAGGGAATGGATTCTCAGTGTTTAATAAGGCGATTTATTAAGACCTCCCGTGAAGGTTTTTTGTCGCACGCTGTACAGTTATGTAAATTCAGTTAATTCCTGTAAGTGTTTGTCGTTGTGTATAATTGCGGAAATGTTTCGTTTATCTTTGGGTTAATTCACACCGAAACGAAACGATACGCGACATGACCCTGCATTTTTAAGATAGCTATTCAAAATTGAACTTTATTAATAACACAAGAAGATACACGTTTCATTGTAAGAGTTCGAATGTCACGTTGCACCGCGCACAGCGAATGTGCAGTGTATATGTCACTGTAAAATTGTAAAAACCGTTAGATTGTAAAAAAAACAACAAGATTGTAAAAATATCACGAACGATTAAAAACTATATATTTATAATCTGACGAAAAATAATGTGTTAAATTATAGGCAACATATTCGCGTCGGAAGTCTATCAACATTTTACGATTTCACTAGTTTTATTACAATCTTACGGTTTTTACAATTTTACGGTGACATATTATATAACTGATGTCATATGAAATTTGCATTTTTTGTTGTTTAATTTTGAACAGCTATCTTAAAAGTGGACGCGACGTGGTGCTACCACGTCGCGTCCCGTTTCGTCGCAGTGTCAACTGATCCTTACGCATAGCGTGTGATATAGACTTTACCTCAGCTTTTCACTGTTGTAAGATTATACTAAGTCCCTGTTTCACAATCGCCTAATAAATAACGAATAGCTTATTCGGAAGTTTTGTCGCCGCTTACTTTATACTGAGCGATAGACACAAACTTCCGGATAAGCTATTTGTTAGATATTATTCGATTCTGAAACATGCCGTAAAATATCCAGTTTATACAGATTATAACGGGACACAGTTATTACAACAAAGCCGCACTATACCGCTTGTTTTACGTATATTGCAACTCTATTATGGCTTCCATCTCAAACCACGCCCCGTACAAAATCGCCACATCACCGTTCTCGAGTTAATTAACCTTTAAAAGCGGTTATAATCCTGTACAGAACAAAGGGACCACAAAAAAACGAGGCTCAGGGAACTCAGGGGGGCCGGGGGAGGGGGAAGGGGAAGGGAATTCATATTTTTATAGGTCTTTTGTGTTTCTCACAGCTCCGAGACATCAGCAGCACGATTTGACGCCGGAGATAACATCGTGGCCATTACAATTGAGACATTTCGACACGTACTGCTCCATATCCGTCTGATGTAGATCGCAGACACATGGGCCTTCACGTCCTTATTCATAATATCGTACCTATAGCCTAGTAGGTTGTAGGTTCTTTTAAAATTTCGGGCCTCTAGTCAAGATGCATTCGATAATTTCGACGGTGAAGTTCGAAAGCAAAAAATGTATGGGATTTGACATAAGTCATCGCTAAGTGACAAGTTGTTAGCGATGCCTTATGTCAAATCCCATACATTTTGTTTCCGAATTCATAATTATCGAATGCATGCCTTCATAATTATCGAATGCATCTTGACTAGAGGCCCTGGTTGCGAGTGTTTTGCTACGACCATATTCGTAGATGACGCTACGATTTCTTTGAGTATTTCAAATCAAGATTATCCTGAACTTTTAGAAACAAAAGTGTACGAAATTCATAATCATAAATCGAATGAAGTAATCATCATCGTTCCCACTGCGACAGATATGTTGTTTTTGCTGCCGCGTCAGTGTCGTCAACTCGTCACCTCTGCACGTGCGTCATGTAAACGCCAATAAATGTCACTTTTTTATGACGCGCGACGTGAATGCTGCTCACGCGCGTCGACGTGCGCGCATCACCCGTCACGCCGGGGTTGCCAGACTCGACAAGACATTGAACTTTAAATATTTATACTACAAAGTAGGTAATGAAAGGCATACTTTTTATTTATTCTTGTTAGGTACAAATAATTTATTATTGATTAATTTTGCATAACTACAGAAAATAACATGTATATGTCACCGTAAAATTGTAAAAACCGTTAGATTGTAAAATAACTAACGAGATTGTAAAAATATGTCCAAAGATTAAAAACTTACAATCTAACGGTTTTTACAATTTTACGGTGACATATACACTATACGATTAATTTTTTAAAGAAGCATCATCACTTATTATCGCAATGTTATACGTATGAATTACAATTATTACATATTTACAAACGTATATATGTCACCGTAAAATTGTAAAAACCGTTAGATTGTAATAAAACTAGTGAAATTGTAAAATGTTGATAGACTTCCGACGCGAATATGCTGCCTATAATTTAATACATTATTCTTCGTTAGATTATAAATATATAGTTTTTATCTTTCGTCATATTTTTACAATCTTGTTAGTTATTACTTATTTTACAATATAACGGTTTTTACAATTTTACAGTGACATATACATTTTTCAGACGACAGGTCTGCAAAGCACCGTTACCTGTGGAAAAATTAGATCCTGGCAACCCCAACACCATATTCTCATCAAGTGGTCCGATCTTGGGCGATCTCACGACAGCTATTAACGCGGGTGGAACAATTTTCCTACAATCGTCTCATTAGCCGCACAAAGGTCATTAAATCGTTGTGCGTACCTTTGTGCCAGCGTCACGTCGCACAAGAGCGCTAACTATGCGTGGACGATACGGGGAAGCGGAACGAATCCGATCCGGCCGTCCCCACACGACCCGACGGAAAAAATCCGAACGGTCCGAATTCATTATCATTCTTCGATCGTCGATCGCTATTATCCTATTTAAAAGCCTCTCGATTTGTTCTATTTTTTCCGTCCGTCGGCGTTTGGATTCCTTCAACAATGGATGTTAAGAATGATGTTTAGGCGTTTAGTTACGCTATTTTTTCGCCATTTTTGAGTTTGAATTGAGTCGTGTCGCTGAAGGGCCGGAAGGTGTCGATACGGACCATTATTTACACTGTGCAGTGTTTGTTGAACAATACTTTAGTCCTGGTGTCATGTCATGTAAGCGGATGAATTCTGTCCGTTACTAATGGATCATCTGCTTATTGCAATAGCTTATTGCGAAGATAATACAAATAACAACCGGTACAGTTATATTAAGCCACTATAATATTATGAGTACCTAATTTGACTATGGGGGTTAGGTTAACAAAGTTACTTACTATCTGACCCCTACAGACGTTATTCTGTCTTCTTTATTATAAACAGGATTAAATAAAAACTATAGGTACCTTATACTACACCTTGGTAGGTGTATAGGTACCTATACCTACAACCTACAGGTAAACCTACTACCTACACCTGTACGTACTACCTATACCTACCCCTACAACCTACAATGCCTGAAAGAATACACACGTTGGGTTATCGACCATGACTGAGGGTTGAAGATTATTAATACTGTACTAATAATATCACTATTAAGCAACGTGAGTTGGTGTTAGAAGAGTGGAAATTGAGTTATATGTATTTTAATTCCAAACCAACAAATAATAAATATAAAAAAATGTAAAAAATGGCCGCACGTATCACTTAAGGGTATGAAAAATAGCCTACCACCTGTTCTCATACCTACCCAAACTGCTATTTTAAATCGGTCTAGCCGTTTCGGAGGAGTTCTATAACGAACAATTTGACACGTGAATTTTATGTATAAAGATACAAATACACATTTATCTCACTAGGTACTCATATAGAGGCTAATTTCACATCTAGACATATAAACATCACTCGCAGGAAGATTATTACGCCTGCCTCATATCAATCATAAAAATCATAAAAGCAATCATCGCTAATATTTTTATCATCGGATAAGTCATTTCCCGCGTCCTATAGGGTTCCGACGGCTGCGTTCTGACGATCTCAGTAAAAATATTAATTGGTCGGGGCGGCGGGGGAGGGGTGTGGTGGGCGAGGGGGGCGGCGGGAGGGAGGGGGTGCTGGACCCACACGAAGCGTGAAATCGCGGGCGCGGGAGCGGCCCACCTGGCCACCAAGGAACGACTTATTATTTGTTGTCTCCCATCCTCCATGCTCGTAAATTTCCACGTCAACGTGTGCGATGATTGTGGAAAAAACGACGAGCCTTTTCACACTCGGACACATAAAGACCCGCGGTAAATACGAGGTTGTCGGTAGGTCTTAATACGCGTGTATAATTTTTCGTCGTAATAAATTCGTATTGTAACGGCCGATCGCGATTGGTTTCCGTTTATATCGATATTAAACTTCGTATCGAAAGCCGGGAACGGGTTTAGTGTGCCAAGTGCCACCTACGGACTGAAGCTTACAAAGTAATTGCTCCTCCACCATTTGCGACAAAGTGTTCGTAAATAAATACCTGTGTTTATGGCCGTTTTGAAGTTTATATTCCTCTGCATAACTAAGCAATCTCATTAGGCGAATATTATAAATAAACGCGCCTTGGGTGTTCTCGCTTATTAAAAAACTATTTGAATATTAATACAACATGAACATCGAATTTACATCGACGACTTTATGTCTGCATTACCGAGGCAGTAATTTAATTAAAGTTTCAACATAATATTATGAACATTCATAAAAGTAAAGGGAAGTTGGAACATAAGATGGATATTTAGGTACATTTCAGACGTATACGATTTTTTAGAACAATAGCGCCCTGCGCATCGGACTGCGATCAAAACCGCGGAGGGATCTGTGCGATTTGAATTGTGGATTGTAATGTTTTGCTAATTATGACCTAAAGTTCGCCAGTGTCTTACATAATGCGTTATAGCGCGCGGTTTAAACTGTGGAAAATGTTTCGACATTCCAGATCGGACTGTCGGCCCGCGCATTTACACTTCGGTTCAGAACGTGAGTTGGAACGGCGTGTGCTATTTACCGCAGTCAGAACTGTATATTAGACGGGCGCTAGTAAGTAGAGCATAGATAATCTGCTTTTATATTATAATTCGTGCGCGCAAAAAAAATCGCAGAAACCGTTCATTTTCCCGCAATAAAATGTAACCTATGTCTTTTCCCATGCTCTACTCTATATTGATTCCAAAATTCATCAAAATCAATCCAGTAGTTTCGAAACTTATTCAATTCAAACAAAAATTTTTTTCCTATATATTATATTGATTATATATTTATTGGGGCTATTATATTTATATAATATGATACTATTACGCTCCTCTTACGCTATGACGAAATCCATATCTACATCCACATTTTCCACATGTATATTAGTCAAACTCACCTCTTCGCATGATGGCGCTGGCATGCGGGTTCGCGCTCTTGGTCAGCAGGCTGGAGCAGTTCCACCGGTGCCATCGGAACTGGTGCTGGCACTCTTTGACCGCCAGCTGCAGACCCTCGAAGGCCACGGCCGCGGTATCCGGGGCCTCGTGACAGAGGGCCTTCTGCTCTCGAGACAGGCCCGAGATGAGACGGCACGTGAGGGCCGTGTTTAGCTCCATGTGGGGTAATATGCTGTTGCGAGAACTGGAAAAGATGTAAAAGATGACGTGTAGTTGGTGCAAAATATATTATATCGTCTTGGCGGCGTCATTGCCGTGGCACCATATGAAAAAGGACTGCAAAAACAGGAACGAACTTAGGCTGGGACTATATGTACCGGAAACCGGAAGGCCGCAGAAAATTCAGAGCATTGAAAATAGAACTATACGCTAAAACAATAGAGTTGAAAATCGAACATACAAGTGTCGAGTCAAATGTCATTATCATATATGACAGCTCGACACTCGACTGTTCCATTTTCTCAACTCTAGTGTTAATAGCGCAGAGTTCTATTTTCAGTGATCTGAATTTTGCCGGGCCTGCTGGATTCCGGATCATATTGCCCCAGCCTCAGAGCTATATGGGATTTATATAATACTAGATGTTGCCCACAAAAAAAAAACGCGGGAACCGTACATTTTCCCCACAGTAAAAAGTAGCCTTTGTCCTTCCTCGTGGTCTAATCTACGACTGTGCCAAATTTCATTAAAAGGTCCAGTAGTTTCGGAGCCTATTCAATGCAAACAAACTAACTTTTTCTCTTTAGGTAATAAGTGTAGATTAAGTTTTACGCGCCTAATTTTTGCGCTTCAAATCTCCAAGAAAAGTGCGTATTTGTCTTTAAAAGGCCGGCAACGCTCTTTCGACTTCTCCAGTATTGCGGGTGTCCATAGATGACGGTAATCGCTCTCTATCATCCGTCTTCTCGTTTCCCCTTTATCTTCTTTCTTATATATAATATATAAAAGGCAAAGCTGATTAACTGATGTATCAACGTACAGGCCAATCCCTTATGGCTACAAATTTGAAATTTTGCATACGTATTTCTTATAATATGACGTAGGCATCCACAAAGGAAGGATTTTTCAAAATTCAACGTAAAATAGGGTACGAAAATTTAAAACCTAATTTTACGCGGGCGAAGCCGCGGGAAATTAATGCTTATATTTCAATAAAGACACATATTTCACAAATTGCTCAGCAAACAAAGCCTACTTTAAAACTAATAAAGGAAAAATAAATCGTTAAAAAATGTTATTCAAAACCAATAAAAACAAATCACTAACAATATTATTAGCGTCCGTTATCAATAATATTCACATTAGTGTAAATTATAGTGTTAATTAGTTGATTTTATAACGAATTTATTGGAACAGATGCTATCGAGTCGGAATAGTTTATTAATGAAATAATTAGCATCGACTCCCGGAGAAGTATTCGGAAAGTATTCGTATATACGCGGGATTTAATTAATAATTTGTTGAAATGCTCCGATCTCGTGGCTGCTTTGTTAATCTGAATACTTTGAATATCGAGAACATCGGTGTGGAGGGTGGGTGGTATTTTTTATGGAATTTATATTGGAAAACGACGCAGACAAAGGAGATAGACGATACGAATGGTTGGGATGATCGCAACATTTTTATATTATCTGACGACCTCTGTGGCTCAGTTGGTTGAGCATGTTGGTGCTCAAGCCGGGGGTCGCGGGTTAAAATCCCGCCGAAGGAACAAAAAGTTTTTCTGTGTTCCTGGGTCATGGATGTGTATTAAATATGTGTATAATATAATAAAAATCTTAAATATGTGTATAGTATAAAAATTATTAAATATATTTCCGTTGTCTGGTACCCGTAACACAAGTTCTTCAAGAACTTACCACGGGATCAGATTGACGTGGTGTGAAGCATCCATAGATATTATTATTATTATTATTATTATAATATTATTATATCCTGCAGCTAAATAATATGTGAAAGTTTGTGAGGATGGATGAATGTTTGTGACTCTTTTACGCAGAAACTACTGAACGGATTTTGATGAACTTTAGCATGGTAGTAGTTTAGGCTCTGGACAAACACATATGATACTTTTAATCTTGAAAAAGTACAGTGTTGCCGTGGGATACTGTATTTACGCGGGCAGAGCCGCGGGTAAAATCTATTAAAATATAAAGGAGGTTGGATAATTAATAGACTCTTTAAGCAAATTTTAAATATTACAAGACGCGTATTAATTTTCATTTACTATTTTCGTTGTCGATAGTAAATGAACAGAACACCAATTCTCGTAATTAACTTAAACTTTTATTTTACTTTATAGTTCACTAGATGTCGCTCGCGACTTTGTGCGTGCAATAGTTTATTTCGCTGAAACCGTACATTTTTCCGCGATAAAAAGCCTATGTCCTTCCCCGTGGTCTACTCTATATCTATGCCAAATTTCATCAAAATTGGTTCAGTACTTTCGGAGCCTATTCAATGCAAGCAAAGAAGCAAACAAACTTTTCCTCTTTATTATATTAGTATAGTATATATTAGTTAGTAGGTATCTATAGATGAGAATACCATTTTGCAGTTATAATATATTGGATCGTAACTGTAATACTGCAAAATTTAATAAGAATCGACATGCAGAAATAATATTATATCCTTTGTACCAATGTCCACGAAATATATAATAGGTTGGGGAAAAAGTCTTTTCGCATTATAGTATGTATGAACTTGTCATAAAATATCTTGGGCTATACCAATTGTATCTGGCTGATTTTGGTATCATTAAAAAGTTTTAATTTTACAGAAGACAATTCCAAATTCAAATTAGGTAAATTTGAGATTTTCATTTGTTTTTCTTATTGTTAAAATGAGTGATTCTTATGAAGAATTTCGATACATTTTAAAATTTTATTACAAAAAAGGTAAAAATGCAACACAAGCCGCGAAAAAAATTTGTGATGTTTATGGACCTAATGCAGTATCTGTGAGAGTAGCGCAAATTTGATTTAAGCGTTTTCAATCCGGAAATTTTGATATCAAAGATGCACGTCGCTCTGGTCGCCCTGTTACGGACAAAACTGTTGCCATTTTTGGAAAAGTGGAGCAAGATCGGCATATTAGTAGTTACGATGTAGCTGAAAAACTGGGGATTGACCACAAAACGGTTTTGGCGCATTTGAAAAAAGCTGGGTACACAAAAAAACTCGATATTTGGGTGCCTCATGAGCTCACTGAAAGAAACCTAATGAACCGTGTACTCATTTGTGATTCTTTATTACGACGTAATGAAACCGAACCATTTTTGAAGAAGCTGATAACTGGTGATGAAAAGTGGATCACGTACGACAAGAACGTGCGAAAAAGATCGTGGTCAAAGGCCGGTCAGGCTTCACAGACTGTGGCGAAACCCGGGTTAACTCGCAACAAGGTGATGCTGTGTGTGTGGTGGGATTGGAAGGGCATTATTCATTATGAGCTGTTACCGCCAGGCAGGACCATCAATTCTGAACTGTACTACGAACAACTGATGAGATTAAAGCAAGAAGTTGAGAGAAAGCGGCCGGAATTAATCAACAGAAGGGGTGTGGTTTTTCACCATGATAACGCTAGACCTCACACATCTTTAGCCACTCAGAAAAAATTACGGGAGTTTGGCTGGGAGGTGTTAATGCATCCGCCGTATAGTCCTGACCTTGCACCTTCAGATTTCCACCTGTTTCGGTCGCTGCAGAATTCCTTAGGCAGTGTCAGGTTGACATCACAAGAGGACTGCCAAAACCACTTGTCGCAGTTTTTTCATCAGAAACCCCAAAAATTTTATAGCAATGGGATCATGTACCTACCAACAAGATGGCAAAAAGTTATCGAACAAAATGGCACCTTTATACTTTAGTCACTTGTAAATAAACTTTATAAAAAAACCTTTTGAATTTTCATATAAAATGCGAAGAAACTTTTTCCCCAACCTAATAATATAGTATATAACCTGGTAGTGGCGATATAAGTACAAATTAGTGTCATGATTATAATAGTAATTGTCACCGTTACCTCTATAGTAGGTAAATATGTTTTAAATCTTAAAGGATTTTTTTTTTACAATAATAGTCACACCTTGTTGTTAATGATAAGAAATTAATGGATGAATTTTATTTGATAAATCACACATTTAACACCTTTCCGCATAATTAATGTAGTCGTAATTAATAGACATTTAAATCATTTTATCACAGGGAATATCAATAATTTCTTTTTAATTCATCACTTTTTTATTTTGTTCTTGGGTGGTAAATTATTTTAAATACGTATTTGAAATAATTTATGCAATTTCTTACAAAAAAAGCTAAGAAGACCTTAGGAATAATATCTAATAATATCTATGGACACTTATTTGTTCCTGTATTAGCATTTATTATTATTGGTAATTAGTTTAAATCTAAAAATAAAATATAAATCTAAAAAATATATAATATTATGTTCTTTGTGACGCGCGCAAAAAGAAATCCCGCAAGAACCTATTTAATATTTAACCGTGATAATAAGTAGCATATTATGAACTTCCTTGTGGCCTTATCTATATCTGTGTCAAATTTTAATCAAACTCGATCCAGTAGTAATGGAGCCTATTCAATGCAAACAAACAATCAAACATACAAACAAATTTTCCTTAGTATTATATTAGTATGGATGATAATATGAATAGGTAACTAAAGATGTAAGCTTTTCCTTCAAAATCTCAATACGGTATTTTCCTGTAACTTTTGTTAGATACATACACGAATAATGCTCTGAAAAATAAAACAGCTTACAAAAGGAATAGTATACTAAAAAATAATATTTTTGGGAGTTTTGTAAAAACATAACTGATTGAGAGTACTGTTAGTTCTAGGTGGAAATTCATGTTCATAATATCAAACAACATTGTTTATACACTTTTCCACTTTATGTAGGTTTTTCAATTAAATATTATAAAATGACGCATAAAATCTTAATAATTTTTACTTTTATCAAGTCGTTAGACCTATTTATTTCTTAATGATAAAAAAACTAAATTTTAACATGTAAGCAAATACCCAATTATGTAGACCCATAGAAATATGTTGAGCGGGCGCGTCATTTACTTTGGCGTTGGTTTTAGGGCGTGTAGAAGTTCCTAGAACCTCCTTATCGTTTGTAGAACAACGACGTGTCGCAGATAACACTTATCTCGTGAGAAATACGTATTTGTACGTGATACGAGAAAAATATTTCCTTCGAGTACAGAGAAACAACTTTCGTAGAACGTTCCAAATCGATTTCAAATTTGAATTTTTTTCCCCCCAAACGGTCCACGATTTTTCCATACAATCGTGGACACATCGTATTCTTACTTTCTTATAATCAATTCGAAATCTGACTATGAATCTGTTTATATGTGAGTAACATATGAACAGCTTCATAGTTGGCTTTCGATTTAACCTGTACTTCGAGTGCTTTGACGTTTTCGCAGCGTTGAAGTCTTTTTCACTACAGTTTTTGGCAAGTGTTAAGTTACACTTAAATGGCAAGTTAACCAATAAATTATATCAAGACTTCAGATTTTATAACCATTAATCATTAAAAATGAGGGTTAATGTTAAGATTTACATAAAGCATTTTATTATTATACCTAATCGAAAAATTTAAATTTTTTACCTTCGCTAGTCTTGTTATTCAAACGTAGTATGCATTTTTCGTAAAGGATAATAAATATCCATCTTAAATTCCACACTATTGGCAGGAATTTACTGCTGAACCCATTGCTAGTTTTTGTATTGTTTCTTGTTCAAAATCACGACGCTAACAAAAGTCAAACAGTTTTCTTCACATAACTGTATATCCTTCCCACGCTCAGGAATGCTGCCCTAAGGCTGGACTTTTCATTAAGTCGTCCTATTATTAATACCATTCTTATATCATTTTTGCATCGCGGTATAATTGCGAACAAAAATGCTTAATGGCCAGATGTGAATGAGTGTACTTCGAGAACTGTGAATTCTAGAGAACGGTATTTTTATTGCGTAAGAGGTCTTCTTGAAGTGCAACTCCTTTAGCAGTGTTGTTAGCGAAATTTCAAGTCGCGTCACATCACACGTCACGACACGATTTTGGATACATTACCACGATTTTGGATGTAACACCATATGTCAGAAGCTACTTATTCTTCTTAAATAATAACTTAAATTTCTAAAGTACGGCTCTATACACTGATGGCGCTATGTGTACAAATTTGAATTTTTCTATTCTTTTTTGAAGTAATGTCCTTTAGGCATATTGAGCGCATTTTGGATTTTAAATGATGAATGCTTCTTCCACTTCTGCTACTTTTACTGTCTACACGTATTTTTAAGGATTATCCTGTGTAATGTGATTATTAAAATATTCATATTTTTTCATTAAAAGAACTTAATAGATTTAGGACTAGTTTCAGTTGGCCTCGCTCTCTGATAAAAGAATAACGAATGTGTTTGAATATTTTTTCTGATTTACTTAAAAACCGAAACGTAAATATTTATTACCTAATTCTATTCTATTATTGACAGTAGGTATATTATAATAGAAATTACACTTAAAATAGGTTATTACTAGTGTAGCAAATCAAAAGTAAATATTTGTTGTATTTTTCGTTCGTTCGTGTCCTTTAATCTATCTATATCTATACTTCTATTCTATACTTTAATATTATAAATGCGAAAGTGTGTCTGTCTGTCTGTTACCTCTTCACGCTTTAACCACTGAACCGATTTTCATGAAATTTGGTATAAACATAATTTAAGTCATGTGAAAGGATAAAGGATACTTTTTATCCCGAAAATGTACAGTGTTTCCGAGGGATACTGTATTTACGCGGATGGAGCCGCGGGTAACAGCTAGTTGTTGATAAAATACTACTGCTGACTGCAATGGCATTCAGTGGCCTATAATTCTGGTACAATTTTTGGTGGATCGATTAAATTATTTATAATCATATGCACCATAGGAGGACAAAGCAGATATAACTACGAACATCTGCCGAGTTATCATTAAACCAAAATACCACCAGACTAAGTTTCAATTTTAATGATAAAACTTTGAAGTAATTAACGTTGCCATATAATGACTGGAAGTATCGTTTCATCATCATTATATGCTATCAAATTAAGCCGACGGGGACTGTTATAAAATTGTGCAGTGCTTAGCACATCATTTCATCTTTGTCATACCGGTGAGTTATGTTGCGTTTTTCCGCCGGTCGTTAGGCCCGGTGATCCAATTAAACCTCGGCCGGCTTAATATAATCGCTTCGAAAATTCCGCATGACGAGATAAAAACAATAATTTCGTTTAAGACGACGTCAGCAAAAAATAATAAATCCGACGTCGGGCCCCGACTGATGTGACGCTACGATACTCATTCACCGAGGCTATTTCAATACAAATTACAGCTACTTGCGTCGCTTCGCCCGGCGTGCCGACAATTCTGCGAATATTTCTCCGTTCTCTAATACGCGGGTATATAGAGGCTCTACGATGTTTCGTTTGCGCGATTCTGGGCTTTACCGGGTACGTTTTTTGATCCGTTATCGCGTGCGGGCGCGCGCAGTTGCGGCGTTGCGTCGCGGGCGCGGCTCGGTCTGATTGAAATTCCATGTTCCTACAGTATGTACGCGGTCTTTAATACCTATTTGTTCAGTTTTAATCTGCGGGGAGTTAAGCGTGATTTGTAAGTGGAACCTTTAAAAATGTTTCCATTATTCGCAATTAGTATTAGATAAGATTGTGGGCTCCGCGCATTAATCTCCGATAGTGCAATTAATGCAATATTCTGTACGGGTGTCTAGTCTTAGCCGATATCTGGTATCAGCTTGAGACTAGATTTAATACTTCGATATTTAGTCTTTGCTCTTATTGACATTTGTTTATTTAGCGTAAATATCCGCGCCAACTCTTATTGTTTTAATTTATTTATACCGTCCACATATCCAGGCCACACATATTGATACAAATTAAAGAAAGAGGAAAATATGGACTGCTATGTAGCAGTGGCGATGGCTGCTTCTCCTTCATAGGGAAGCCGGAGCCTGTATAATAGGTAGGGATTTCTATGAAGGTTTGCAAAAGGTAAGTGACAAGGGAAGCCGATAGGAATGGAGTTATAGGAACCCTTCGCCACTGCTATGTAGGTACTATGTAGTAAGCTTTCGATTTGATGGCACTACTACAAGCATACGGAGTGTGACTTTTGTGTGGAAAAATTGCGTATCGTTGAAAGGGACGTCAAAATTATTAAGTTTGGATTGATTTGTATCGTTCTATGAAAGCTGTTTATAATATATAAAGTTCATGACTGTTTATAAATAATTATTGTTTCGCTTCTTTCTTTTTAACTCGATATTTTCATTAGTTTCCCGGAGCCAATACATAGTGCAATAAATCAATCAGGCATCATTAATCTGAGCCTCCATTAATAAATTGTTCATGAGGAATTTTTGGCAAAATGTTGTCGAATCACGAATGTGAGGGAAATGTTGAGAGTTTTAAATATGTTGTCGGATAACCGTTACGTTTAATGGCCGCCAGTGATTACGGAGTGTTACTTAAAATAAAAACTTCATTTTATAAAATTACGCCTCACGCTCAAAATATTTATTACCCGCTCCGTAAAATTTATAAGATTTCCACATATAAAGTTGCTTCATTTGTAGAGCCTACGAGATGTTTGTTGCAATGCTTTTGATAAGCTCTTACTCAACTGTGAAGTAGAATTTGACAGTTTAGTTTTAATTGTAGACACTTTCACGGACTCACACACAACATTGTGTGAACAGATACTCATCTTGCCATTGGTTCTTTTGTAAATACGTTAAAATAAAGATAGAGAAGTAACTAGGTAATATATTATAATAAATAAAAAAGGCTAGTACTCGAATTTTCGATAAAATTTGACTTTTGATTTATAAGTTACTAGACGTGGCATGTATGCACGCAAAAGGAAATTCCGCAGAAAACGTAATTTTTTGTCAAAAAAAAAGTAGCCTACAGTCCTCCGTAGCCTATCGTACCTTCCCCATAGTCTACTCCAGTATTTCCCAAAGTGGGCGATAACGCCCCCTTGTGGACGCTGGAGGTCTAGAGGTAAAAGGCCCAGAAAAAATTGGAGGGCGCTGATGTGAGTAGCATTATTATTGTTTAGTGTTGTATATTGGTTAATTTTGAATAGATCAAAGATACTCTCCAGGCAAGACTAATATGTAATTGGGGTTTTTAAGGTGAAAAAAATGGGGGGCGCTACAAAATAACTGATTTTCATAGTGGGCGTTAGACGAAATAAGTTCTGGAACCTCTGGTCTACTCTATCCTGTCCTAAATTTTATCTAAGTCGGTCCAGTAGTTTCGGAGCCTATTCAATGCAAACAATAAATAAACAAATCTTTCCTCTTTATATTATTAGTATAATATAAAGAGTAATAATAATACTTACATTATAGAGTTGTGTTACTTAATTGTGTTCAATTATCAGTAGGACCAAAAAATGGTACGTACCTACATCTAGTGCATCCTCAATGATCTAGTATTTTAATTATTATCTCTTACGCCATCAAAGGAAGTAATATTATAAGGAGTTCTTAGTAGGTAAGTTGGTAATACGATTTTTATTCGATGTAATAGTTAAAGTATTATCAAATGAACAACTATCAATGGCAAGCGTGTATGGAACATTATTTTATGGAAAATTTTATTTTTACGAATTACATACTAAATAACCATACATTGTAAACGTAAAATATATAAAAAGCTATTAATTTACACAAGAATCCGCATGTCTGTCGATTAGTCACAGTCTATTAATATACAGAAGATAAATAAAATTTAAGTGTCTGTGATTCTGTAGAGAATGCTTGATGTCCATAAAGTGAGCTTATTTACATATTACCATAACTAAAAGTTTTAATTCGTTTGCTTAATCTTTATCTCTTGATTGGATAACGATGACTAGGATTTTTCAATGATTAATCAACTAAAATTGTGTTTGCTTACTTCTATTAAACTTTCAATTATTACGAACTACCTATCCTGACGCACGTTATTCAGTCTAAACTATGATCTGGAATTAAAGAAGCAGGTAAACTGAATGCACCTGTATTTGACAGTCAAATGACAAATTGAAAATATTGAACATTTAGTATGGGAAAAATTCAATCATCGTTTTTAGTATTTTCCCGCAATTGTTTCAATATGTTTTATCATTTAAACCTTCCATGAACTACCAAAATCATATCAAGACCAAAATTATCTAAATCTGTCCAGTCGTTCTCCAGATTTAGCGAGACATTGGAATAACAATACATATTTTTTATATTATACTAGTTGTCCCGACAAACGTTGTTCTGCCTTAACTATGAACTGAATTTTCTCACCGTTTAAACCTTCCCTGAACTTATACGATTATTTTAAGATCAAAATTAGCCAAATCGGTCCAGCCATTCTCGAGTTTTAGCGAGACTAACGAACAGCAATTCATTTTTATATATAAGAAGATTATTATAGAATACGAAGGATTAACTTAAAAAATTAAATAAAAAAATGTATGTTTAAATTATTCATCCCCTCTCGTTCTCCTGCCATGCGAATTTTGGAAAATCGTTTCTGAGCAAACGCTAATAAAAACGCAAATTTTTGTAGCGGGAATCCATATTGTTTGTAATGTAATGTTCTATTTTTGTCTTATGTGATCGAATAAATGGCTTATTATTATTATTATTAATAATAATCTGCGCGCTGAATTTCAGAGCAGCATTTCAATTATTTGAGTTTACTATGATGGATTCGTTGATGTTTGATGCATCGGTTGCATAATATATACAGGGTTATTTTTTCACCAGTACAATAAATCAACATACGTAATAGTTGTTAAAAATAAAAAATACTAGCGATTTTTGTTACTACCCCTTTGGAACAAAAAAACAAAATTATCAATCCCCGAACTTATCCGCTAAACTAATACAAAATGTGGATACGTTACGCATCTATCGATGCTTTGTTGCCAACTCGTGCGCCGCCCGGCCGATCGCTTACCCCACCTCGCCGCCCCCTACCTCATACCGCACCCGTTGACGCCTTGTAGTTAGTGCGCACATGCGGTATTAGATTGGTTATAGGATAAAATAATTGAAATGAAAAAAAAAAAAAAATTTTTATTTGAGAAATGTACTCTATTATCGATACCAATGACGTGGTAAAATTTATTGTACCGATGAAAAAGTATTCCTGTATAGATGAAAATATTTGATTGTCCCATAAAACATTTTAAATAAAGTATCCGATTTAAACGATAAGGATAGTGACGTCTCGATCGCTGTGCGCGTTAGGCGAGTCTTCGCAATGAGATAATCAATATTCATACTGTCACGGATATACGGTGACTAGACGTGATTACAGCAATATTATATTAAGGGCCTGATTCACAATCTTCTAATAAGTTTCGGATTGTTTAGTCGGAAGTTTTGTCACTGCCTAATTTATATCGAGCGACCGAGACGAAACATACAAATAAGCCGACACGTAGATTTCAGATCAGAGATTGTGAAATGTTTCTAGAAGGATTTTTTTGCGGCTGTTTTGAATATTTAAGCTAAAATATAGCTTTAAGTTTCACGTTAAAGCTTAAAAAACTAAAAAGTAAATTAAGCTTCAAATTTATATCACAATCCTTTGAGTCTATTGTGACTATGCTTAAGACTTTTTAATTTCCAATTATTTACTTTCCAATTATTTAATTTTTTTTATATAAAACTAGGGGGCAAACGAGCAAACGGATCACCTGATGGAAAGCGATTACCGTCGCCCATGGACACCGGCAACATCAGAGAAGTTGCAAGTGCGTTGCCGGCCTTTTAGGAGGGAATACGCTCCCTTCTTGAAGGTTTGCAGGTCATAATGGTCCGGAAATACTGCTGGCGACAGTTCATTCCAGAGTTTTACAGTGCGCGGCAGAAAGCTTCGGGTAAAGCGCACGGTGGAGGACTGCCACTCATCAAGGTGATGAGGGTGATAATTATTTTGTCGCATGGAGCGGTGGCGAAAAGTTGCATTAATACATTACACTCAACACAAGATTGCAAAAAATACATTACACTCAACACAAGATCTATTAAAGTATTTTTAAACAATGATTACGACCATTGTTTTAACAGTAAACAATACAATTAAACCAAAGACAGCACATAGCTCTTCTAATTTGTATGCGCCGGTGCTTCTAGTGTACGTCGGGGCGTGTATCACAACATTACACGCGGTGTGCGCCGGCCCTTATTACCATACCGACTGGGTGGGCCCGCTGATTGTCACCTTTTAAATTTGCATTCATTACCATCGTATCAATCACGCCTTATTATGTACAGTCACGAGTAAACCAATGGCGAATGAATTTATGTTAACTAGAAATCCGCGAGTGGTCGACATTCGACGATAATTCTTAATTTAATTTTTAAGTTTAAAGTTTTGGGGGTTATTTTACCTCTTAGAAACGCAATAAAAATGTTGTCTATATAATGTAGAAGATATATTGAAAGTTTTGTCAAACCAACGCCCACTGTTATTAATTATTATACAAACGGATGTGAGTGAGGTAGTGTCTGTAACTTTATTTTTATTTATTCTATGTTTCTAAGTATTATAAAAAAAATATTAGGTTTCCGCACACCTTCCTCCACTTAAACTTTAAATGTTCGAAATTTCATACTCCTATGTTTGCACAATTTTCGTGAAACCGTACTCAAAGTTTTTGCTTTACGCATTAATATGATGATAACGTAAGCTTAGGTGTATATTGGGATTGGGACTAATTGTCACTTATAATGTCATTATTTATTTTGAAAGGTACAACCAAAACAACGGATTCAAGAATAGTGTAGCAAACTATAAAGCGGCACTAGAATTAAAACTAAAGCTTTCATCTCATTATACTACGAATAGTAAATATCCTTTATAATTGGGCTATTAAGTAAAAAACTCACCTAGCCAATTTAACCAACACGGCCAGTACAATTAGGACCGGTTGGAGCGCCTCGTTCATTATGTAGTTTTTCCCTCCGATTCGTTTTTTCATGTTGGCAACACATCCACTTTGATCGGTCTCATTTTCGAGTCAACGGAACTAGTCACATCACAACCGTATGCGATAAAAGTCCACGGTTTCGGTTACGTCGTCATTGTCGGTTGCGGTTGAGTTACCCGTCGGCGTGCCGCCGTCGGCTTGTCTGAGCTCGAGGCGTGTTCCGCGCGCCGCCCAGACGCCGGAAAAAAGTTAGAGGGGCGTGCGAGCGTTCGCTCCACCTCCTCGTTATCCTTGTTTACGCGATCTTCCCGATATTTCGGCACGGGGGTGTAACGCCGTGTGCCCACAGAGAGGTCTCGTTTGTCAGTGGCGAGGTATGCTCGATCCCTGCTATATAAAACGCCCCACGCGTATTGTTCATGGGAAACCATTATTCTCGTTTAGGATGTAACAAATTAGTCATTCGCATTTGCCGTTCGGAAATTGAACATTACTTTTCAGAGTAACCTATAGATGGACGAAAACATAAGTTAAATGTAACCTATAACTAGTTAGGTAACTTTAAATTGAGTGTTGAGATACACCAACATGCAATTGACCATTATTTTATTCCAATCAACTTAATTTATACTAGCTTTTGAGCGCGGCTCTGCCTGCGTAAATACAATATTCCACGGGAACGATTTACTTTTAGGGATAAAAAGTAACATGTGTGTTGATCTCGAGCTTAAACTACTACCATACGAAATTTCATCAAAATCCGTCCCGTAGTTTTTGCGTGAAAGAGTTACAAATATCCATCCATCCATCTGTCCATCGTTCCACGCATCCATTTTTACAAACATTCATAAATATATTTACATCTATTTATATTCAGTTGTTATTCAATTTTTTACAATAAAATCTTTACATTTCTTATGAGCCTGCTGCATAATCTACTAATATGTGTCAGATAGCTTAACCGAAATTTTTTGTTTCTGTCACTCGAAAAGTAAGTAGCGACAAAACTTTCGAATAAGCAATCCAATACTCAATAAAGTATTCTAGAAGCATTACGTATACGATAATGCTTCTAGAACATCATTATTTATTATCACAAAATAAGCAACTAAAACTTTGAATACCATTTATCGATATCATTTTAAGCAATTGTGGGGTTGGTTGACAAAATATCCCATTATTGTGGATCGGCGTTTGATTGAGAGGGCCGCTGGGTCACTGTGACCCCTCGTTAGGGCTCAACCCCACAACTCTCTTCATTAGGGTTGGTCGCGTGACATTGTTAAAATGCAAATTGTACAACTATCGCATGTTTGCTTACCGTATAATGTTGTGTAATAATCGTACAAATGTTTCTTACTCCATTTATGATGTACTAGATGTTTCCGTGGCTTCATACGCGCAAAAGGAAATCCCACGGAAACCGTAAACTTTACTACGATAAAAAGTAAACTATGTCGTTCTCCGTGGTCTATTCTATATATGTGCCAAATTTTATAATGATCGGTTGAGTACTTTTTACGTGAAAGCCTAACAAACAACCAACTCACATTCTCATCCTACTAATCCAATATTATAAATGGAAAGTTTGTTAGGATGGATGGATGTTTGTTACTCTTTCACACAAAACTACTTAACTGATTTTGATAAAATTTGGTATTATATTAGTTTAGGCTCTGGTTTAAAACATGGGTTACATTTAATCCCGAAAAATCCCGTGTTCCTGTGGGATTTACTGTAGTTAGGTACACGGGCGGAGCCGCGGGCAAAACAAGTTTTTAATATTAGTAAGGATAAGTCTGCTTTTTTTTTTTTTTTTTTATGAAATATGGGGGCAAACGAGCAAACGGGTCACCTGATGGAAAGCAACTTCCGTCGCCCATGGACACTCGCAGCATCAGAAGAGCTGCAAGTGCGTTGCCGGCCTTTTAAGAGGGAATAGGGTAATAGGGGAGGGTAGGGAAGGGAATAGGGTAGGGTGGGCCTCCGGTAAACTCACTCACTCGGCGAAACACAGCGCAAACGCTGTTTCACGCCGGTTTTCTGTGAGCCCGTGGTATTTCTCCGGTCGAGCCGGCCCATTCGTGCCGAAGCATGGCTCTACCACGTTAAAATGCATCGCATCTATCTACTATTTTCCGAGGTCACAATAGAAAAAATTATCACATCATATTTTAAGCAACTCATTGTAGACCCATTTGTAGAGCGTCTACGTCATTCGTAGAACAGCTCTACGGAATTTATTTCGGTCCAAAAATTTGTCGCTCGTTAATAGTGACCCACACCTGACGAAATTATCTTCAGATATCAAATCTTACATTTTTGAAATACATCTTCATAGTTATTATAATAATACGTGAAGCAAAAACTTTCAGTACAGATTTACGAGAATTGTGCAACCGGAGGGGTATGAAATTTGGCCGGTAAATTAAAGTGTATGTAGAGGAAAGTGTGTAGAAAGCTAATATTTTTTATAAATAATGCTCAGAAATACATAAACATAATAAAAACATACTACCTCAGATTATTAACACACTACTGTGCGTTTGATAAATACAATTTTGTTATACGTTGACCTTTGACAATGTCACAAAATTTACATTTTTTGTATTTTTTTAATATCTAAAAGGCAAAAGAAAACCAAAAGTTCAAACTTAAAAAATATATTAATTATTGTTACGGACTACTTTTAATTCTTTAAATTTGCCATATATTTTATAATCTAATGTTTTACAAAGAACATTCCACAATTTACGGTCCCCAAAGACAAGGTGAGACTTAATGTCAGAATTAGCATCCAAACATTAGAGGCGCTGTATGCACGGTCAGGGCATGCAAATCTAGCGTCTTCTTTGATGTGCACTATGACACGACTCTACATAATGTTAATTAAAATTATGTTCCTCAAGACTATAAAAGTATCAAGATGAAGGCAAATTGCTGATTCAGCTTAATGGTATCAAAACTGACCCAAATGTTACGGCTAAGTAAGTGAAAAGAGAGAAGTTTTTTAGCCGACGACGACGAAGCCAAAAGGGTTAATGATTTTGGCAGTCTATGTATGTATGTATATTCCACCGTATAGCCTAAACTACCGGTCCAATTTTAATGAATGAGATGTCAATAGATTCATAATATTATCCCGGGCGACATTGGACAATTTACGTAGTCGTTACGTACGTAGTCTATATCTATTATACTATTACTAATATAATAAAGAGGAAAAGTTTGTTTGTTTGCATTGAATAGGATCCGAAACTACTGGACCGATTATGATAAAATTTGGTACAGATGTGGAGTAGACCACGGGGAAGGACATAGGCCACTTTTTATTGCGGTAAAATGTACAGTTTCTGCGAAATTAACTTTTGCGCGCAAGGAGTCGTGAGCGACATCTAGTTTTTTATAAAAATATAAGTTTCTTTTAGATCAGTATTCAAGTTAATTATATTAAAAAAAAGTCTTAAGCTTAACCACTAGAGCACGGGTCAAATATTTAGGCTGTAGTCCTTAATAAGCATATTATAATTAAGAACTACAGCCAAAATTTTAAGACCATATTCATGGATCTAATAGGTAAACATCTTTTATGCTGCGTAATATAAACGTATTACGTAGCATAAAAGGTCAATTTGTATTTAAATTTCTAAGCAAACAGTTTACAGGCTGTGGTACCAAAGGCTTTAAGGTGGTCCCCCAATAAAGTGCCAATTACCCGTACAACCTGTATACGTGGAGTAACAAACATCTGTCAATATCCTTCACTTAACATCCAGCAGTAAACATACGGTCGCTAATACGATCGTTCTGTTCGCTGCTGTTTATTTTCTATTATATTATTGCCGTTACTAGTATTACTTTGTATTATAATCCTACTAACATTATAAATGTGAAAGATTGTGAGGATGGATGTTTGTTCTTCTTTCACGCAAAAACTACTGAACGGATTTCGATGAAATTTGGTATGGTAGTAGTTAAGGCCCTGGATTAAAATATAGGCTACTTTTTATCCCGAAAAAGTAGTGTTCCCGAGGGATACTATATTTACGCGGGCGGAGCCTACAGCTAGTTCAAATTAAAGTTACAAACAGTTCATTCAAACAACTTTCGGTTCTATCCAGTATTATTATATTAATACGTGAAGCAAAGACTTTCAGTACACTTTTACGAGAACTGTGCAACCGGAGGATTATGAAATTTGGCCGGTAAATTAAAGTTTATGTGAAGGAAGGTGTGTAGAAAGCTATTTTTTTAACAATACTTAGAAATACACAAAAATAATATAATAAAGATGACAAGAACACACATACTACCTCAGATTATATATTAACACACCTGCAGCAAATGATTATTTTTTAATAATACGATCAACAAATGTTTATGAGAGTTTTTCACGAATAGCTGTATTTATTTAGCAAAGGTATTACAAAACTAAAATTTAAATTTGTAAGTAAATACATAAATGAAGTGCCTATACAAATTACAGTGTTACGTCAGAGCAACAGGTACTTAGAACATAAATTACAGCAGACCGCCACACAACACTCCTCACATTTAATGTTGCCATAGAGTTACAAAGATGCACTAAGTAGATATTGGCCATTTTTGTACAAAAATGTATGAATATACGGGATACTGTACGGGTAATGTACGGGAGCAAAATTTTATGAATATACAGGGTTATATGAAAGTCGACTTTGATTTTTTAAGGGGTGTAGTTTTCATCATTTTCAATATTTTCTTCAATGAAACCTATATTCCAAAATTAATACGATATTTTCTGAGATTTTCGACTTCTAAGTTTTTTGGCGACTTTTTTAAATTTTTCCAAAACATTATGATTTTTTATATTTTTTACAGTTTTTATGTAGCTAATGAGCTATTTTATTATTAGTAATACAATTAAGGCCGCTAATTATGAAAAGTAAGTCGTAGTGGAGGAATAAAAAAAAAATCAATTTCCTTAATTATTTTTACCCTATTTCTCAGCAACGCGTGGAGATATCAAGCTGGAATTTATATCAAATACTCTCAATCACGTCATGTCATCTCCAAATCAAACATGTAAGCTACCGCAATCAAATATACAGCCGTTAATGTCGCAAATTTCCGCAAATTTTCGACACTCGCAAACTCAAAACCTACAGGGTACTTCCCGTGAACTCAGAGTCTTGAAATTTGGCACGAGGCAACGTCTTATAGCACAGATAAATTACGAAAACCGTAAATTTTTAGTTACATCATATACAATAAAAATATTTTTATTAATTTTAAACTTACTACCCCTTTCCTCATGCAGAGGTATTAAATTGAAATTCATATCAGATACTCAGGTCTATAATACCTTTAAGTTGTAACAAAACCACTACAGGTTTATACGAAACCCTGGGTGCACGAGTCCAACTCGCACTTAGCTGGTTTTTTTTCACTTACCCTGACCTTCTTTACGTAACATGACCTACTTACTTACATGACCTACTTCAAGTTTTTTTCTTCTCCCTTTATTGGCGTCTACTGCCATATCTTACACACTGTTATCTCTATGAACGCCATCCGCTATTACTCTGTGATTATTGGTATAAAGTTTGCTTAAGGGTGTTTTAAGAGCTCAATAAGGAGTGATTATATCTTGCTTTACTGTAGAGAGAGTAGAAGGTTGGAGTAGCTAGAACCGATTATTTACCCTGTAGAGATATCTTATACTTTAAACGAGACAATTTTATATATAAAAATGGATTGCATTTTGAATGTCTCGCTGAAACTCGAGAACGGCTGGACCGATTTGACTAATTTTGGTCTTAAAATAATCGTATTAATAGTTCAGGAAAGGTTGAAACGGTGAGATATTTAGTAAAAATTGCAGGGAAAATATTAACACTATATTGTTGTTTTGTCGCACTTATAAAGGTGTGACAGAACGTGTGTCGGGGCAGCTAGTCTTCTTCTTCTATTAAATATAAAAGTGCATTTCAATTCTAATATGTCTCGATAAAATTCGATATTCGGTCGGTCAAATCGATCCAGCATAGACCGATTTGAATAATTTTGGTCTTGAAATAATTCTCGAAGTTCAGTGAAGGTTTAAACGGTGAGAAGTATTATAGAATAATTAAAAAGACAAAACAATATGTGTCGGGGCTAGCTAGTCTTGTATAAATATAATCAGTTTCTCGGAAATAGCTGCAAGTATTACCATAAAATTTAGTATGCAGGGAGTTTTGGGGCAGAAAAATCTATCTAGCTAGGTCTTATCCCTGGGAAACTGCGTATTTTTGAGCGATACATTTCTTTTTCTTTCGTCGTGCAAAAATATATGAATAATTTCGAGTCTATATGACAAAAAATCTTTAAGTGAATTTCTAAAGTTCGGAATACATTATAATTCTAAAGTAACATTATTTAGCCTAGATATATTATATTAAATATTATTTGGTGTCTAACCGGCGGTCATGATTACTATTAGTTTACTTATAAAAAATACGCATAAAAAGTAAATATGACAGAAATCTATTACGACCTTATCTACATAGATATTACATCCTTATATTGCACACTGTGTATAGTTTAGTGTCGTGAACTACCTGTGAATTACGTTTGACAGCCTACAGCTACTGTGGTGCATAATTTTCCATTATTATCAATTATTATCGTAAGGAAACTTTGACTATAGAGAAACAAACTATGGAATATTCAATTTAGTCGTAAAATGTTTATGTTTTGAAATTACATAGTATGTTATACGCAATATATGTAATCCGTTTTTGTATACAATTCCTAGGCATTTTAATGTTTAAATTTTAGTTGTATAAAATGCCTGTGTGGAATAAATTACATTAGACCTATTGCCTAGGCAATCTAAATAATGACGAAACCCCTTACTAATAAACGCTGTATAAGCTTTGAATAGTTATACAGTGGTTTGTTCCCATCACACAAGTGACATTTTTAATTCGATAGGAGACAAAACACTGTATAACTATTCAAAGCTTATACAGCTATTATTAGTAAGGGGTTAAGAGTATTAGGAGAAATTATACGTTAAATATATCAATGGGTAGCGGAGCAGTATAGGGTATGTTTTTTAACGTATTTCATACGTTATCTAAATAGTTTCGCCATTCAATACAATGCTTAGGAATTGCATAAAATGCCTTAACTTCATACATTACGCGTAACGTTTACACTAATATCAATGTCTATTACTATATTTGTGTTTAGATTTATATAATATAAGAGTTTTCAAATACCACTTACAGCTTTGGTCTAGATCGACTCAATGTTTACTGATGAAATAATAGTTCAAATATTAAAACTTTGAAGTGTTCATTACAATTCATTATGTTTTAGTGTTATAAAATATCAATACGTAGACGACGTCTGTGGCTTAATGGTTAGCGTATTGGTGCTCTAGCCGGAGGTCACGGGTTCGAATCCTGCAAGGAACAAAAAGTTTTCTATGTTCCTGGGTCATGGATGTGTATTAAATATGTGCATTATTAATAAAATTGAATATAGGTAAGTATAATAATTAGTATAAAAATATTAAACACATTTCAGTTGTCTTGTACCTGTAACACTAGTTTTTCCGAGAACTTATTACCACGGGACCAGATTGACGTGGTGTAAAAGCGTCCATAGATATTATTATTTTAAAATACTAGCTTTTTCTCACGATTCCACCCGCGTAAATATAGTATCGGATATCGCACGACAATGTTTTAATCCAGAGCCCAAACTAATACCCTACCAAATTTCATGGAAATTTTGTAGTTTGTGCGTGAAAGAGTAACAAACATCCATCCATCCATCCATCCTCATAACTTCCATATTTATAAACGATGGTCCAGATAGAGTTTAAAAAATGTACAAAAATCAAAATGTCCGCATTTTGTAAGAATTAAGCCCACACTAATTGCGTCGGAGATGGCTGAGATGAGCGCGGGCACATTCACTTTTTAGGGGGCCATATTGAGGGGCCATAAATCAGCGAGGGTCAGCGATAAGGACAGCCGCACAGTCAGTCCAAACACTTAAAGCAGTTGACTGGTAGAGATTGCTTGTAGCAAAAGTACGCCTTTTGTACATTATTAATTAGTATTAGCAATGTTGTTGTATATTTTGTATGTTTCTGGTATGCAATAAAGTGTTTTTGTATTGTATTGTATTGTATTGTAAGAACAGTATTTTATTGTTCTACAGAATGTTTGACGATTAAAGATGTTTTAGAGGTACATAAAAATGGTATATTGTGTCTGTTAAAAATGGTATATTGTGTCTGTTACGTCAATTTGATAATTATGTATATTGTAACATGTACTTATATTGTAATGAGCGTGAACCGGCAACAAGATAAACCTAACATGGTTTTTTGTCGCTGCATTCCATGTATGTATCTTTTTGGTTAACAATAAATAAATAAAAAAAAAAAAAAAAAAATACAAAACCTCAACAGAGGTACATACAAGGCCTGGACAGACGGACTTAAGCGGAACTGATACAAAGTAATAATAAAAACCAAAACATTTAATTACCTACAATTTATAGGTTTGTAGTCGAATTTAAAATCTGCTTTAAGATTTATTCTAATGATATAAGTAAAAGTTCTTTACTGACTGTAAATAAGAGCGATATATTTTTGGAGATTACGAAACTTTTTCGTCGTTCGTTCTGAAATGGCATGGAATGGCAAAGAACCATTGTATAAAAATTAAAAACGACATTTCAGAATGAACGACGAAAAAGTTTGAACCATGAATGAAATCATGCACACTAAAATTATTTTGACTAAACAAAATTAAACATTTAAAGGAATAGGGTATTATCTTATGATGAAAATACACATCAGATTGTTGATATTTTATCGCTAAACATTAATTTAAACCAATCTAACCAACTTTTTACACAAAAATATATGTATGATTTTTATAAAATATCAAAAATAAAATTATGAATTTTTCACGTTTGACCACGTGACTAAAAACGCACAAGATTGGAATGTGACGTCATATTCTTGTACTTCTTCTTCTTTTCTTAATGTCTTCCCGATTTCCATAAAGAATAGCCAGCATCGAATCGTTAACGTCATGCGTTAGCGAGTAATAGCCACTTACGCCGCATTTCAGTGTTCTTTGGTATGGTCACAAAGATTTTCCCCGATGTTTTAATAGACGTATTAGTGCATTTTGGCACTACGCACCATTTATAAGGCATTTTTAATAGGCTTAAAACATTTATTTAAAAACGTTAATAGTAGGTATTCTGGGATTTGGCATTTTCAGTGTAATTTGTCACTTGACAGTTACAATGTTACAAGAATGTGACGTCATGACAACTCATTATAGCGTTTTCGCGCCTATAATATTAAATTAAACTTTTAGGCTAATTTGCAAGGAAAAGAAAGAAATCCACAAATAATGGTTCAAACTGCTAATGTATTTTGGTATTAGGAACAATTTGACATACTTTTCAAAAACTTGGAAAATACCCTATTGTCAACCAATAAGCAAGTTGATGATGATAAATTATAGCTGAGAAAACTCTTGATCATATTATCAGCTTTCAAACAAAAATAAAATAGATAACAATCGGTCATCTGTTCGGGAGCTACGATGCCACGGGCAGACAGATACATACAAGTAAAACTTATAACACCCCTCGGTTTTCTTTTGTGGTTAAAAATTGGCAACATTAATTTATAGTTTTAATCGTAACCGTGTCCAGTGTAAGGTACATTGTAGAGCGAGGCTCGTTAGCATGTGCATGCGACATTTCGCATGGGCTAATTGCGAGCGTTTACCCATCTGATAAACGCCCGCGACCGGCGCACCTGCGTCAGTGTGCGTCGCGCGTTCATTAAAATATGCACAAATTGTTTACGTTTATTTCAATTAATAGACTAGTTTTTGCCCTCATATATTTGAACCACAGTTCAACTCACTTATAGAGTCGACGTTTTGATAGAGTGATATCCTACTAATATTATAAATGAAGTTTGTGAGGATGTATGGATGTGTGGATGGATGTTTGTTTCTCTTTCACGCAAAAACTACTGAACAGATTTTAATGAAATTTGGTATGGTAGTAGTTTAGGCTCTAGATTAAAACATAGGCTATTTTTATCTCGAAAAAGTATAGTGTTCCCACGGGATACTCGATAGTATATTTACGCAGGCGAAGCCGCGGGAAATAGCTAGTAATGTAATAAATTACTCAAGTATTCGAACAAAAGAAAAACTGATTGAGAATGTTGTAATGCCTTTCATATTTATGACAATTGATGAAAGTGTAGCCACTGACCTTTATTATATGTACAAAGGTCATAAAGGTGGATCTAAGGGGGGATTTACACGGATTTATTTTCATAGCACGCGACACTGTGTAAATGCCAATTCGGCTAGGCTCGCAAGGCAATTTTGCCAACAAAAAGGACAAGGCGATTTGTCAAGCATCTCATCGCACGGCAGCAATCGTACAATATAAATTCCAAAATTAATTTAAGACCCCTTATCTTCTAGTTACAAATTTATTAAAAAGCATTGCAAATTATACTTAGCACATCTATGTTTTATAGATCATGAGGATCTATAGATCCATTAGCATTCTAAGCACTCCCCAGCTCGGACCATAAACTACAGCAGCAGTTTCCGATATTTTTCCCGCGGCTGCTAGTAATTTGTTAATTGTATGGTAATACGGGTTATTATCATCCAATGGCTATCGATGCTTGCGATTTGCAATACATTACGAGTTTGTTTATGCTTAGAATAGTTTATGTTATTTATGATTCATCATTATCACCTAACGGCGACTAACATCCTCACTGGAAGGGCACGGATCTCTTTTCAATCAATAGGAGTACGATTTAACGAGTCTTCCAAGCTTCAAATTGTCAAAGATTGTTTAGTTGTTTAGTCTTAAGAGACTTCGCATGTTTGTTTGTACCTACGCATTATTATGTTTTCGTGGTTTCAATTTCAATATTCTATATCAAAATAATTAAATTCGTAGTGAATAATTATTGAGATATGAGAATATAGTTCACACCTCGCTCTCTATGATACTATAATTAATAACTATTGAAATATATAATAGATATCTATATGATAGATAAAATATATGATAGATAAGTATTCAAAATTGAACTTTATTCACTACAAAAAAAGATACACATTTCACATAACATCAGTTATACACTGCACATGCACTGTGCAACCTGACATTCGAACTCTTACAATGAATCGTGTATCTTCTTGTCTAAAGAATTAAGTGCAATTTTCAATAGCTATCTTAAAATTGTAGCACCATGTCGTGTATTGTTTCGTTTTGGTGTGAATTGACCCTTAGAGCGGCATTCGACGTCTGTCACCGAGCGTGACGTACGGCCGACTGAGCATGCCGCGCGCGCCGCGCGAGCGTTCATTATCTGTGGGTATTTATAAAAAGTTTTTTACATCCTAGTAATTGGTTCGAACTATACGGTATGTGAAATGCAAATTGCATCTAATTATAACGTTTTGTTTCTCTTTTTTGTTTATTTTAATTAAACATTCAAAAATTATCCCGCTAGGTCAGGGGCAGGTTACCGAATGAGTATTTCAAGTATATTTGAGGGCTCTATTTTTTGTCGTAGCGACCAGCGACCCTATCTTTAAGATTTGGAACTTTTGGTAAACTTCGTTGATATTGCTTAAAGGCCCCCACAGACGAGAGGCCGATCGTTTCAGCTGGAACTGACGTCAGTTCGGCCTGAACGGATTCGAGCACACACACGGAAAAAATCGCATCCAATCCAATTTACGTCAGTTCGGCCTGATCTGATTCGTGCCCACACACGGAACAGTCGCATCAGTCCATTCTGGTTTGCCGCGCGCTACGGTCGTGTTTATCAATTTTGTATTTAAACACCGCGAAAACTCATACAACGCTTGTACAAGATACACGCCCGCGCGGCAGCGGGTCGGGCAAGAACTGAAGCGATTTGTCCACACACGGTCAGGACAGGCCGCGCGTTCAGGCCGATCGGTCAGGCCAGAATTAATGTTGCCAACTTAGTTATTTTACAAAATTTTACTAAATTGAGTATTTTATTCCCTCCTTGGTAGAAATTTAGTTATTAGTAGTGTTTAAGTAGGAAAGAGCCAGACAGTAATGATATGCAAAATAGCTACTAAATACGTAATATTTCCTAGTATACTTTAATTTAATGGTAAAATTTATAATCAAATTCAATTAATGAAAAAAATTTAATATAATAAAACCTAAAATGCAGTGGTTTTTGGGGGGCTTCAGGAATTCCTAAGTTAAGTAGCCTCTTTAGTAGTTTTTTAGTAGTTTTAGTAGAAATCGATATGAGTTTAGTAGTTTCACAAAAAAAGAGCTGGCAACACTGGAACGAATCGCTTCAGTCCGTACGGCCGCCTGATGCGATCTCGAAATTGCACACACACGATACGATTTTGCATCCGTTCAGGCCGAACTGAAGGTAGACCGGACCATGTATGGGGCCCCTAAGAGTGCGCTAGTCAACGGCTCGAACTCAGTTCTGCGCGCGGGGAAAATGCTTGTTATTTCACCTAATATTGGGGAAAAAGGGATATACCCATAAAATAGTAATCTATACTTATAAGAGAAGCTATACTGCACACATTTATGCAGCTGTGTAAAGTATTTTAGAAAAGGCGTCTTCAAATTACGCAAATCGACACTCAGCTGTTGGTGTTTTACGAAAAAACTATATAATATTTTTGTCTGAAGTAAAATTATCTCAATTGCAGAATTATCGAACTGTGTTGGTATGAGCTTGCTTTTTTATTAACATCCTTCGTATAAATTTTATTTACGTTCAAAGTTGCGCAAAAAATGAGATGTTTGGAGGCCATTATCTTCTACACTAATTTGGAATTTCAGAAATATAAGTAAATACCGACCTAGATAAGTATCATAAAAATCGATATTACGCTAGAATTTGGGTCTACAATGTTTGACTATGGAGTAAATCACCAACAGCGTTTGTATGGAGAAAAACCCGTCTAGCGCAGCCTTAATGCTTAGGTTAGTATTATATTTCGTAATTCATTCATTATACTCTCTTACTAATTCATCATCATTTTCATATAAAACTAACCTATAAACCTAACCAAGAGCAAGACAGGACATGTCTAAGGCGGGTTCCGTAACTAACAACGCGCCAAAGGTTTTCTTTGAATCATTTCAAAAGTTGTCCGATTTCGGTAAAATATTTTTCCTAAAGAGTTTTTAGCATAATCTATCACAATGGAAACTTACATGTTTCTATCTCCTATAGTTTAGAAATATCAGGGAGGCGACCACCATATTAACAACTTTGGAAGCCGATTACTCGAAATTGGTTGAATTTGTAAAAAGTCGTGTATGAAACTTGCCTTTATTTTTAAAATACCTATTCAACGATATCCCACATGACGGGGTAGAATGAAAAAATATGTTTCATCCCTACTTCACATAATTATATGTAGAGCATCCCTAAAATGTAAAATTATTATTTTATGATGCCAAAACCGAGATCTATACACAATATTTAACTTTACCCATTTTTCATCAATTTATATTCATAATTACAGAAGCTTGTAGTTTTTGGTTTTGATATTGTAGGTGTAGTTGTAGGTATAGTAGGTGTAGAAGTTGGTGACAGGTTCTAGGTGTAGTTATTTATTTATTCCAGTTCATAGTTAAGACAGTATAACGTGTGGCGGATCAGCTAGTTGTAAACCTAATAATAATAATGTTATATGTTATCAATTCATACAAGGTGAAAGCCAGAATTTTCATATAATTTATGCCGGATACATACAAACGGATATAAGGGGAAAAATCAAAAGTTTATCCGAGCATCAATTTAAAGTAAATACAACTCAACATCTTAATATTGATATTAATGATATGCCGCGTTAATCAAGTGATACTGGTGTATTCGTGGGGAGCTTGCACGATAATTTGTCAGCGGTATGTATATCAATTCATGAGCTCAGTCAGTTCGATATTTATCAAATTAATCGATCGGATTTCGTCAGCTCGGCCATAGAGCTGTGGGAAAGCCACCGGTGCACAGTCATCGTCATAGATCAAATTGTGGAGGAGATTAATTATAGCTAATGTGAATAATATAATAATAATAATAGCTTAAGCTAATCACTAACTAACTAGTAGACCACGGAGGCTGTAACAGCCTCCGTGGTCTAGTGGTTAGAGTACTGGCTTTCGATTCGGAGGTCGTAGGTTCGATTCCCGCATTGGAACAACAAAAATATTGTTTCCAAGTTTGTTTAGAACAATGCAGGCTGATCTCCTGATAGTCTGACAAGAAAGATGATACATGCGTCGGACGGGCATGTAAAAAGTCGCACCTGCGCCTGATCTCTCGTCAGTCTTGTCGGATATCCTTCCCACTGGGTTATGAGAGTAAAGGAAGAGAGAGTGCTCTTGTGTACTGCGCACACACTTCGGCACGATATAATTACTTCTGCGTAACTGGCCTGGTTTCAATGAAACCGATCACCGTCACCGATAACGGTGTGGGGAGTTATTATTATTAATAATATCTACGGACGCTTCCACATCACATCAATCTGGTCCAGTACTAAGTATCCGCAGAATTTGTATCACAGGTCCTGGGTAGGTAATATTTCATACTATACATATTATATTTAATACACATCCAAAACCCTGGAAGTTGGAATACAGAAAACTTTTTGTCCCATCGGCGGAATTAGAACCCGCGACCTCCGGTATAAGCGCCGACGCGCTAACTACTGAGCCACAGAGGTTGTCAGGTCAGGTCATATTATGAGCTTTTTATAATTATTTATATAAAAGGAGTCAAATAAATATACAGGTATTTTCTTTAATTTGAGAAATTATAATTGACAAAGGCTCTACGTGTTCATCATCGTCATAACATAATGCTTTTAATCAAGTAAGATCAAAAACCTTTTAAAATAGTTCCTTCTGTAAATTTAAATTATCTTCATCTTTTTATTTTATACATTATTTATACAAAGACAAAAAATAATAGCACTATTTTATTTAAAAAAATTGAGTGTTGATTAATAGCCTAATTATATTATATCAATCATATTCCAATAACAAAACGTTATCTTGCCTCTCAAATGCTGCATGGTAGTAGATACAAAACCATCGACTCAGTAGTTTTCTATTCTTTGTAATTATTTAGTATCCCGACCACCAGGGTAGTCATAGAGAATATTTGGATTATAGTTTAATTACCTTCCATTGTGAGCGGTGATTCGAATCTATTGTGTCTATACCTATCATCCAAATTATGTTTTAGGTTTTTCTTCACACATGATTCATAATTTCCTAGATAAACCCACATTTAGCGCCTAAATTCATTAATCAATGCCAACCTTCAGTAGATGTTTACAATAAACTGAATTATTAAATACGATTAAGGTTGTTGTAGACATTGTATTGTAACCGGATGTAACTGAAGAGGCTAATCAGCGGTTAAGTTCCATTTTAAATCTGTCATACGAAATTTGTATACAAATGAATCAGACATAACATGACTTTTAAGTGCTTAATATGCCTATTATCTTCTTCTTCTTCTTCTATGAATGGCGGCCTCAGTGAGTTGCCAATGTCAGAGTGCTTATAATGTTAAAACTCTGCTCTATTGTAGGTCTAGTGAGGAAACAAGTGTACGGTGACCTAAATAATATCTGATGCTATGTTGTTGATTAATCTAAAACAATCACAAACAAATAAGTGTTAGTAGAACTTCTCAATTTATTATGTTCTTAACTGTCGACAGTATAAATGACGTAATAGACTTATCTGTCATTATAGATTTCGGCGTAGGTCTAGACGACATGCGAGCAGGAGGGCTAGACAAGATGCATTAAATAATATCGACGGCGAACTTCGTGAATAAAAAATGTATGGGATTGACATAAGCGTGCGTTAAATGACATATTCAGTCGTATCGTTAAAAAAATTGGTAGCCAAGCAGCCACTTTGAACGAATACGCTAACGATGCACTCATATAACGAATTGCTCTAACGTGTTTCTCCATACAATGCCTAGACAAGCGGCCGTAAGTGACATTTAGTAGATCGTGATCTTTATCTTTATCGACCTAACGATAAAGATACCCAGGGGGCTACCTTTATCGCCTCAACGAACAATATGGCGGATTTTTATTGATCAGCTGTTATTTGTAAATAATAATGATTTGCCTAAAGTTGCCTAAAGGGTCTATACAACACCTTCTGCTAGTAGTCTATATTGCATAAAGTCAAAAGAATTCAATCTAAAGTATTCAATTTCAATAAATCACAATTATTGTCAATACCTAATATGTAATTCATTGTATTCAAGTATAATTCAACACTTTGTTAAAATATAAATTTCTTAATTTGTAGCTTACTTGCAGTTTTTAATCTTTACACGCTACTATATCAGCTGAAAGCAATCTTTAGGTGTATAGTAGGTACCTAAATTATAGTAGGTAACAAATGGAGTTCATAATTAAGCAAGTTTCTCTGAAACTTCCTTAGAAATAAAGATTTGTATTTAGTTGTTAAAATTTATAAGTTTTTCAATGTAATGATATTTTATTGTCATCGATGCTCAACACCTTCGTCTTATAAATGGGTTAGAAGGACACAAACACCTCATAAAAGTTTTGAAATATTTGCTATTATACTTTGATTAATTATTACAAATTTAATATTATATATCTATGCTATTATACCTACACCTATTATAAACAGTCAAGTAGTGTTAACCAATTAAATACTTAATATTTAATCTCTATAGTATATTTGTGACTAAATAATTGAAAGTCTTTACAATTTTACAGAACTATAACGTTAAAGGAAGTGTTATTAAAGTACCTTGACTGTACAGGGTACTATTGCAATAAATAAGTAAACCTAACACTTACCACATATTGTAGACAAAATATTACAATGCGGCCATAGCACTTTGAATTTGTTATAAGCATTGTCTTGCTAGAATTATTCATTCATTCTAATTTAAGAGCTTTGCTCTTGTCAGTGATGCTTTCTCCATTCCTCTCTACACTCCGCCCTTCTCTTGACCTCCTGATACGACACGACCATCACATTCGCCTACACCTGTCCATAAAAGTTCTTCTCGGCCTTCCATGTTTTCTACTACCATCCCTTCAATTATTCCTCTAATAAAGTTGTAGTGCCGTATCAAGTGTCCGTATTAGGATTGATTAAATAATAACAATACAAGAGTATCTACATTTTATTTTACTTTTTTAAGTAAGTTTTACATGGTTTTAGTAAGAAAATAAACTTAAAATGTAAAAATATTTTTATTTCTTGCAAAGGAATTACATAATGCAGATTTCTTTAAATAATCTTGAAGTCACATAACCAATAATAACATTATACAATTTAAAAATCAACACAGCTAATAATAATTATTATTTACACAAACTAGTTAGAGCCTGTCACAGAATGAATACAAATTAACTTAGGTTGGTAGCGGTTTTGATAATTAATAATTACATTATGATTTATATCACTTCTCACTATCAGTGGCGAAGGCTGCTTCTCCTTCAAAGGGAAGCCGGAACCTGTATCATAGGTAGGGATTTCTATGAAGGTTTGCAAAAGGTATGTGACAAGGGAAGCCGATAGGAATGGAGTTATAGGAACCCTATGCCACTGCTCACTATGAATAAACTGCATTAATAAACAACATTATTGTATACCTACAATTCCTACAAATTATAAAGATTTAAAACGCATTTTACTTATATATAAGGTAATGATAATATTTACACATCACATCATAAAACATCGTGAGGAAACCCGCACATAGTTGGCCCCAGACGTATTGACTAGTCATTCCTCTGGACTAGGGTGGTTATGTTGTGAGAATGCCGTATGCGCTTGGGCAATCATACGATATTTAAAAACCAACTGTCCCAGGCACTACAGTATTTCAAGAGTGGTTACTTCGCTCGGAGAATACTGTATAAATCATCCATCATCGGATGTAAAGGCCTAAGTTAGGTAAATTGTTATTTTGTTAACAAACAAAAATTATTGTACTTCATCTTCTTCTTCTTCTTCTTCTGGCCAGTTTAAAGTGTTACCAGGACATGGATATAGTCCTAAGGATAGAAGACTCCGTATTTTGTAATTGCTAAAAAGAACTGTATTGCTTTGGTAATAGAGTGTATTTCACAATGCACGTATCATAGAGGCAAATCCGAGCCGAGCGAGATAGCCATAAGGGAGGCCGTGTGTCTCGTTCTTGCATGTTGCCAACCAGAAAAATGTTGGTATTTTTAAAAAGTAACTTGAAAAATCTTAGATAAAACGAGTGTACTTTATTATTATTTTAACAAATGTTTATACCTATATCATATTCTAATTAAAACAGTTAGTAATAGTCATTTAATACTAAATAAAAATGCAGTTTACATTAAAACCTTTTCTTTCTTTTTTATTAGATGGTATCATTCGCAAGACAATAGAATAGTACGCCATTACAGTCGGACAAGGATCTTTTGGCACTTGGATGAGGGCGTGAGTGTCGCAAATAAGAACAATACTTATTACTAAAAGTGAAATTTTACAAGACGGCGATGTTATTACTGATTTTATCCACGTGCCAAAAGGTAAGTGTCGCAACTACAAAACAATACAATATAATACTAAAAGTGACATTTTACAAGACGACGATGTTAGTTCTGATTTTGTCCACGTGCCAAAAGATCCTTGTCAGACTGTACACATATTTTATGCTGAACACCGGATAATATTAAAATTCATAATAGTACCGGTGCTGGATTTGCTGGACGCACCGTGAGTATGGCCTTTAGTGTAATCTCTTAAAATCTGTTTATAATGTGTGTCCTATGACCATTTGGCAAGAAATCTGTATAAAATCTGTATTATCAATGAAAACTAGAAGATAATTAATTAAATAATGTATTATCTATACTAATATTATAAAGCTGAAGAGTTTGTTTGTTTGTTTGTTTGAACGCGCTAATCTCAGGAACTACTGGTACGAATTGAAAAATTCTTTTTGTGTTGGATAGTCCACTTATCGAGGAAGGCTTTAGGCTATATAGCATCATGCTAAACTCAATACGAGCGGAGCACCAATCAAGAATGTTACAAAATCGGGGGTCTTTTTTTCCTTTTGAGAGCTTTCGCTACGTACGCTGCGGAAACGGTTAAAGTTTCGCTAAAATGATGTATGGCAGAATTGTTCCCCTTTAAAAGTTCTAAAAAAAAGTCCGCGACAGTATATGTCTATCTTATATGGTTGGCTCACTATAACCTTTTTATACTTACCAAATTTGTTCTAAAAGTAAGCATAATTTGTGAAGGTGTTTTCATAAAGATTATATTAATCCTTATCCAAGTAAATACGTTATTCAATACAAGCATTTAATCAAGAAGAAATTTGCCGTTTACATCATTTGATTTCAATAAGTATTTTAGAAGATATCGCAGTAATAAAATAATCATGCGCGCTATAGTAAGGCGCGCGGCGCGGGCGGGCAGTCGTGAGGTGGAAGCGCTTCTCCTTCTACGTAAATGAAGTCGCGGGTAAATTTTAGCGATATCCCAAAGTAACTATTCCACGCGGACGAAGTCGCGGGGAAAAGCTAGTATAATATAATTATTCAAAATAGAACTCTGGAGTCATACAATAGATAAACAGTTATCCAATTGTGTGTCTAATTTATAATCCTCTGAATTTTTCCCGGTGTTTCGGATTTCGGTGCATATTGAAGTTCCAGCCCACGAAGTATAGATAACAAGGAGTCCGAACGTAATGTTAAAATAATGGTCTCAATTACGGGGACAGATTTTTGCCGGTAGAGCGCGCGACGGTTCGACATGCACTCGTTTGAAATTACGCGGGAAGTTTAAAGTTGCTATTGACAGCTCTGGAAAGATTGAAATCTTATTATATAAAAGTTTTAGGAAATTCTTAGAAACTGTTCTCGAAAAATAGATACCGTAGAACACGGTAATTGCCTAACGGTAATTTAAAAATAATTGTAATAAATAATAGAATTGGCAACACTCGGTATAATAGTATTGGCAACACTTGGTACTCGTCGGTCTCGCACGCCTAGCGGCAGAAAAGAGAACTAAGATCTGGTCCTATTATTGTGTACATAATTATTATTAAAAAGCCTATACCGTTCGGACTCCTGGTATCTATGCTTCATGTTCCAGCCTTACAACCGTAATAAATTCAGGGCCGGATCTACCTAAGGGCTACTTGGGCTGCAGCCCAGGGCCCCGAGGTTACAAGGGGCCCCCAAACCCCGCTAAAAACAATAGGAGATAAGTTGAATTTAAAAAATGGTTGTCTGTAAGGTCGGTTTACGGGCGATATTTTTACGTGATATTGTCATAAGAAAACATTGTAAAAAAATTGCATACTTCTATGAATTGAGTTAAGGCGGAAAATACGTGTGAAAGGATGTTTTCATTCTGATTTTCATTAATTTTTTTAAGGTATTAAAATGAATATTATTTAATAAAAATGAATATTGATTATTTTATACATATCGCACCTTCAGAATTGAAGTGGCTTAATCCCAAATTCTTGATTTTTGGTAAACGCCTAAAATGTAATTGGAGAATAGGCCATTTTTTGTTTTTTGACTATAATAGTAAGTAAGTGCAAGCCTTTTAAAAATATGAGTTTAATTAATTAGAACCTTTGTTAATTAATCATTAAAAAAGATGTCACTTTTTTCCAAAATTTTTTAAATTTAATTGGCTTATTTAGCTTTGTGTTTTTTTTTACTAAAGCATTCAAAAATAAAACGAAACTATTTTTAAAATAGGTTATTTATTTCTAATGTAAAATTTATTTTTGGTGTCTAATTTTGGAATATGCTAGTTTATTAATTTCACTTTTAAAATTAAAGGTAAATTAGAATAGAGGACACTGAAAAAACTTTTATTTTGTGCGTAATAAAGTTAGATACCTTATATTTTCCTGTATTTTCCGTGTACATAAAAAAGGTACATAAGTTACCGTGGCGTCTTCCTATCAAAATAATGTTTATTATGCAGGAAAAGAAAATGCTATTTAAACAAGCCTTTCAATATCAGAGGTCAATATTAATTATTATCGACGGGGAAATTTCATCATCATCAGCCTACAGACATATGAATAGCCCACTGCTTAACGTAGGCCGAGCGCCAACCATCCCGATCTCGCCCTCATCCATCTGCTGCCAGCCAACTTTAAAACGTCAGTCCATTGTGCCAAAGGTCGTTCTACACTACGTTTGCCTAAGTGTGGTCTCCACTTGTCTGCGCCATCAACCATCTGTCCGTCTGCAAACATGGCCGGCTCACTTCCAGTTCAGCGTGCTAATTCTATGAGCAATGTCAGTGCTTTAATTCGTAGTAGTTGTTCCGGAGCTTCCCGAATGTAACACAGCTTATTCTTCTATTTGCCTCGTTCTCAAAGTTATGCCGCCCTAATTGAATAAGAGTTTGCCCAAGATATACGTATTCTTGTTTCTTAACTTCAAGACTAGCATCATTTACGACGACAGGTTTCTGGAGAATATATTCAATATGCATAATTTTGGTTTTGTCAAGGTTCATCCCGAGACGCACCCGTCTTGAACAATCGTTTAGGCTGTTCAGCATCTCTTCTAGGTACTGCAGATATTCTGACATAATGATTATTTCATCAAACTGCAAGTGTAAGATGTATTGGTCGTTTATGTTCAGTCTCAGGCCGTTCCAATCAAGCGACTTGAAAACGTCGTACGACGCGTTAGTAAACAGTTCGATGAGATAACATCTACCTGTCTCACTCCTTGACGAAGTTGGATCCGTTTTATGGTCTATTCTTTTACTTGGACAGTAATCGTTGCGGCCTTGAACAGACATCTTAACAACTCGAAATATTATCGGCAGTTAACGAGGAATTTCTGCATGAATTCCAGCACAGACCAGTACCTCAATTCTCGTATTTAAAGTAGAATTTAATTTTACTTTATGACGTTTCGACCAATCAGAGCGCGTTTTACGTTGGTTTAACGTATATAAAAACACCGTTTGAGATTAGCGTATTCAGACTTGATTGTAATTGTATTAATGCAGGTTTTATTTAGCAGAATTGACCTTCAGGTCTTGACGGTATCGAAGGTTTTCTCATAGTCCACATACGATAAGCAGAGAGGCTGATTATACTTTTCGATGTATGTATGTGGTTCCCGGTCTGCTCCACTGGCTGAAAGTCGTTGAACTTCTGGGAAGAATGATTCGAGATAACCTACGATAATAGCTAATAAACGTGGCTCAGGAGCGGAATGGGACGGTAGTTTCAAGTCGCGTGTTATCGCCTATTTTAAAAATGAAACCACCATGTTCTTGCTCCATACTTCCGCCAGGCAGAATGACGGAATTAAGGGGCTCAGTCAAGACAGGTGTTCCTCCTGCCTTGAGCAGCTCTGTGGTTATTTCGTCATCTCTTGGTGATTTATTATTATGAAGCTATGTTCGTGCCCTTGTTTCGCACGCAAGCATCGTTTGCTTGATGGCCCTAAATACCCAATATTTTTATATTTATAGAAAAACCCAAGCCTTAAATATCTTTTATACGTTTAGGTTTCGCTGAAATCATCTTTTCTCGTATTGTATTTTCATTCCGATTATATTTTAATAGTGTGGGAATAGTGGTGGCAAGCCCCAAAGGGAGATCTCCGACCGAGCGAAGTGCTATGCTCGGTCAGGCCGAAGCCCACTGTAGTGGTTTTCAGATGTCGTATATATGTCGCCGATCTTAGACTGTGACTGTGCGCTGATTGGTCCGCCACATCACTCCCCCCTAAGACCGGAGGTCGAATTTTTGAGTCTTCTGCTTGAGTCGCCAGTGCCAGAGAGTTCCAGTGAGTCGGAACTGTGCTGCTGCTGCACGGACTCCAGTGAGTCGGAGTGCTGCCGTGCGGGGCCGATATTACGTGCTGACCAGGAGAGGTGTGCTCTGCTTGCTAACCGATCGTTGTAGCTACGTGTGACGACCAGGAGAGGTGCCGCGTACTCTGTTGCTGATCGTGTAGCTACGTGTGCTGACCAGGAGAGGTGCTTCATGCTCTGTTTGCTGACCGGTCCGTGTAGTGGACTGCCCGTTGAAGCCGATGAGGGTTCGACCAGGCCGCGCTGCGTTGCGACTGGTGGTCGAGGTACCCGAAGAGGCTGACCGCTGAAGCTGGCTGGCGTGGTGCGGAGGGGTGAGGAGTGATGATGATGATGTCCAGAAGTAGGCGTGTTCTGTCGAGGGTCACCAATGTGGGATATGTGGCAAGCCCCAAAGGGAAATCTCCGACCGAGCGAAGTGCTATGCTCGGTCAGGCCGAAGCCCACTGTAGTGGTTTTCAGATGTCGTATATATGTCGCCGATCTTAGAAAACTTCGAGAGCGCGATTCAGGACTGTGCGCTGATTGGTCCGCCACAATAGTAATATAACATAACCGTCACACACATAACCTGTCAATTCTTTTACTAATTCATAGTAAATAAATAAAATTATTTTATTGTTTTTGTATATTCTTATGTATATCACTATTTCGGTTTCTCTCTCACCCAAAGGTTACCTGGAAGAGATTGCTACCACAACAATAAGGTCGCCTTTTGTACAACTATCACTTACGTAGATTTCAGTAATATTTATGTTTTTTGTGCGATAAAGAATATGTAATAATATCATTATAGAAACAGTTTTTTGACATGGCTATTAGTTGAGTACCTATTTAGATAGGGCCCCTAAGTAGTTACAGCCCAGGGCCCCACAAATCCACGATCCGGCCCTGGTAATAATCGGCCTTGTTAAATAAGTACCTACTTTATTCTTTTTGTAAATTTCTACACTTGAAATTTGATTCCATTTTATACAAAACACTCCAGGAATTTTCAATAAAACTTCTAGGTACGTACCGTTTTACTGAATCGACTGACTTGCACTGACTATTTGTATTTTGAACTTTGACTAGACATTAGACTTGAAAATAATACGGTGTTGAAATCATATAGGTACCTACATTAAATCTAGTTGTCTGCCTTTTAACTTGACACTGACAAATAGTTTTATGCCGTAACGCCATCAATAATTAAAAAAAAAAATATGACATTTGACAACTTCACAACTGACGGCTAAATTCTTGAAATCATAAACAACTAACGTTTGAGCAATTCGTTGTTGCGATTCGAACAACAGTGTGCGTTTGGCTAGGCACAAAATGTCGTGATCTCAAAAGAGAAGTCGATACGACAGATCTTTCCGAATTTTAACGAAGGTAATTTGTCTAGGCGCCCAGGTGTCGGATTTTTGTTGCGTAGTTTAGAGTTTTAGAGACATTCAATACGCAAAATATAATCGAAGATATATATTTTAAATACTATATTTACGTATTTATTTACGTGTAAAATTTTTTGGTATGGATTTTAGAAAATATTCTTATAAACCTTTTTTATTTGAAAAGATCAAAAGCCAATAAAAATCCAAACTTGGAAAAACTTTTTTCATTTGAAATTTCGCAACATCGTGATTCCAGACTGGAATTTCGGGAACTGTGAGAATGTAAGATTAAAAAGTGGGAAAAGGCAGGAGGCGGGGGCAGGGCGGTGTGGGGCGGGGCGGGGCGAGGCGAGGTCCAGTGGGTGTGGATGGTTTTCCGATACCTACGTGATTTGATCGCCTGTTTATACTGTAAGGCCCACTCGCACACGTCAAAGTTAACCCTGGGTTAAAGTATCGTGCTTACTCTTTCATAAATACGAAGGACGAGTAAGATAACATGATATTTAACCCACCGTTAATCTTAACCCAGATCTGTGCAACTGCGCCAGAGTGTAATATTATGCACTTCTCTTCGAGTAGGAGTGTTATTTTCATAGATTATAATAGGGAATATGCATAAAATATAAAAATAGCTTAAAATATAATAATATGATACTAAACAGAAAAATAAAGAAAATGGCGAGAAAATTTTCAATATCTGTTGATAAATGAGCAAGATATGAGCGGTCAAAGTTTGTAATCTATCTCTTTCTAGCAAAACGAAATTTAGTATGAACTTTCTATGAAAGTCGTGTTATGTGACGTCACGATACACGTCGGATCTCTCTGTCTAATAGACCACTTTAAACGTTCATATCTTCGTTATTTTTAATGATATCAAAAAACTGATTTTACCATACGGTTAACCAAACAAGATAGATCTATATAAATAAATAAAAAAAAATCGTGCATATATATATTGAGTAGGTAGTGAATTTGTATTAATTATTTTACCTTCTCGTTGAACACCCTCTATGGTCTAGTGGTTAGAGCTTGACTCTCGGTTGGTCGTCGGTTCGATTTCTGCATTTGAACAACAAAACGTGTTTCTTCAAAGTTTGGTTAGGACAATGCAGGCTGATCACCTGATTGTCTGACAAGATGAATCATGCGTCGGATGTGCATGTAAAAAGTCCCTACGCCTGATCTCTCGCTGGGTTATGAGAGTAACGGATGCGAGAGTGCTCTTGTGTACTGTGCACACACTAGGGCACTTTAAAATTACTCCTGCGTAACTGGCCTGGTTCCAATGAAACCGGCCACCATCACCGAAATCGGTGTGGGTATGTTATTATAGATATTATTATTTATTACATTTTCTCTTTAAGCCACTAACCGAGATATTATTCAAAACATTTTAGTAATAGAAAACTATACTTACTATTAGTAGAATCCGCAACTTACTACTAAAGTATATGGTGTGAGGGGGGTTATTTAATTTGTTATTAAAACCTTTGTCAATTTATAGACCCATAATTTAAATCATTGACTAGCTTCCCGACACACGTTTTTGTCTTAACTATGAACTGGAATGAATAAACAACTACACTTACACAAAACTACAACCTACACCAACATCTACACCTACACTTACAACATTCAACTACATCTACACCAACACCTACATCTACACCTACCAACCTACTAGGGTCGGCTGATTTTTTTATTAATTAAACCAAACAGGTTAACTGAACTCGCCTATAAAATATATTTCACAGTCAAGTGACAAATTGAATACAGTGAACGGTTAGTTAGAAGTTAGAACATTAGCAGAAAATTCAATCGTCGTATTTAGTAGGTACCTACTATCCTCGCAATTTATCAATTGCTTCTCACCGTTTAAACCTTCCCTGAACTTCTACAATCATTTCAATTTTAGTGAGTTAAAAATTTTAAATAAGAAGATTAGTGATAAGTCATGATTCTACTCTACTAACCCAGATAGCTACTCTTCGAAATGGCGAGTCGTCGTTGTTTTGCTTTAATGTGTTTAAACTTTAAGATGGTACGTTCCCATACAAATTTTACGAAAATTGATCTTAATAATATGATTTGCGAAAATTATACTGCTCCTAAAATCTTCAAAAATATTTTGACTGACGTAACATTTCATTTACTTAATACAAAAAACACATAATAATACAATCAGTAATAACAAACATCTAGTGAGTCAGCACACTCCCATAATATTAATTATAAGAACCGAACCAAAACCGTCAATTACTTAATCTTTATAATCTCGGAGTCACTTCAGATTCTCACGCGGGGCGGTTGACTTCATTATTAATAACGAAGGAGGGGCGATTGACACATTACTGAAGCCAGAGTTTCTGAACGCTTCGTCAAGGGACTATCGAACTTATGCCCTTGCAAGAGAGTCGTTATAAGCTGTGGCATATGTGGGTAGATGGAAGATGGTATCGCCGAGTGTCCGTGAGATCAGCTCGTCATCGAGACAGAGATTCTGACGCGTCATATTGTCATTATTTGCGTATCACTGTCAGTATTGAGTGGTCCATTTACTGTTGTTATGTAACTTTTGTTTTTTATATTCATCAATGCTGTTAGATGTTTTAATGTAAATACATTTTGTTTCTTTTTTTCATTTATGTCAATCGTGGTTGTAACGGTTTTGCACCATTCTGAGTATTTAAAGATTTTTTTTTTCGATTTTATTTAAAATTTCACATTAAACTAATTATTTGATTTATGTAAGTAACAACAACAAATTATACATTTTTAGGATCTCTCCTATTAGGTTATTATTAGGATAAACAGCACATTGTTAAACAACTTTAATAAAAATAAATAATTATTAAAATATTATTATAATGTTGATAATTTTCTAACTAATAAAATAATATTAAAAGATCAAATAATACTGTCAATGATGAGAGAGTACTAATGTTACAGTTGAATATTATTGTCATTTATTAATTTTGTTAGATGGAATATAAGTTTTGGCTTGTTAAAAAAGTATAGAAGATATGTAAAATCTGTGGGCAGGGGAATATTTAATTTATGTAATTGCATTGTTTAAATGAATGTTAATTTTGTTTAATATTGTCAAAAAATCATACCAACGGTCAACAATATTTGCCACTAAAACAAGTGTCAGTTTGTTAGCAACACCAAGGCGTTATAATATTATCTAATATATGATTTAAATAAGGAAATCTTATCATAATAAGCGTCAATTCACACACGTCATAAAATTAAACTTAATTCACTACTAGCTATTGCCCGCGGCTCCGCCCGCGTTAATACATTATCCCTCGGGAACACTGTACTTTTTCGGGATAAAAAGTATACTATGTCCTTTCCCAGGACTCGAAGTATGTCTGTACCAAATTTCATCAAAATTGGTTCAGCGGTTAAAGCGTAAATAGGTAACAGACAGACAGACAGACTTTCGCATTTATAATATTTGTATTAGAAGTATAAATGTGGTGCACAATAAGATATTCTCTTGTAATAAAACGTGTTCTTCTTGTGTAGTGAACAAAGTTCAATTTTGAATTTCTATCTTAAATGTCGCGATGTGAATTGACCCTAAGTCACAAACGGTGACGAGAAACATAAGGTATTTTTTTTTTCAATCAATCATCAATTTGTTCAGACACACAAAAATATATACAAAACAAATATACATAATTATATTAAGGAATATGCATAAAATATAAAAATAGCTTAAATATAATAATATGATACTAGACTGAAAAATAAAGGAAACGGCGAAAAAAAATTCAATATCTGTTGATAAATGAGCAAGATATGAGCGGTCAAAGTTTGTAATCTATCTCTTTCTAGCAAAACGAAATTTAGTATGAACTTTCTATGAAGGTCGTGTTATGTGACGTCACGATACACGTCCGATCTCTCTGTCTAACAGACTACTTTAAACGTTCATATCTTCTTTATTTTTAATGATATCAAAAAACTGATTTTACCATACGGTTTACCAAACAAGATAGATCTATATAAAAAAATAAAAAAAATACGTGCATATTCCCTATTCCGTGCTTAGTTCAACTTGTGTTACGACTTACGGGTCAAGGATAGGATCAGACAACGGATTTACTTTTATAATACACACAATTACACACACAATTAATTTATACTATACAATTCTATACATACATTTTATTTTCTATACTATTTACATTCACTCTCACACACACACTGTATTTAAATGTTTATTATCCAAATATTTCAAAACCCGAGATAAGCTATGACGTACATTTGACAGAACAAATCTTCATACAAGAAAAAGTTACGCCATCTCACCAAACTTACGTGGTAGAGCCATGCTTCGGCACGAATGGGCCGGCTCGACCGGAGAAATACCACGGGCTCACAGAAAACCGGCGTGAAACAGCGTTTGCGCTGTGTTTCGCCGAGTGAGTGAGTTTACCGGAGGCCCAATCCCCTACCATATTCCCTTCCCTACCCTCCCCTATTACCCTATTCCCTCTTAAAAGGCCGGCAACGCACTTGCAGCTCTTCTGATGCTGCGAGTGTCCATGGGCGACGGAAGTTGCTTTCCATCAGGTGACCCGTTTGCTCGTTTGCCCCTATATTTCATTAAAAAAAAAAAAAAAACTGTTTTCACCTAACTTTAAATGTCAGCCATCTCGTTTCCACTATACTTCAAATGTCAAAATAGCCCCAAACATCTCAAAGGTGGGACCATTAAACTGGAGACACTTTTTACCTGAACATGCCTTCGTCTTTAATATTATATACATTTATGATATTGCCAGATGCCAACTAGCAGTAGACTAGCATAAGCGGTTTTTCCTCCGCACATTGAGGAGAGACGTGAGGCCTTGCAGTTAAGACTTCGATCGGTGATGATGATGATTTCATAGAAACTATCCTCATCAAAGTATTGCTTGATCTTGTAGCTGAACCATATAAAACAAAAGCTGGCTAGTGGCTTTATGTTATAGAGTCTACAAGCACCATTTAAATACCTGTTCGCTAAGCAAACAATTTGATTCATGTGACGGAATTTCTTGGCCCTTCCTACAACTTTAAGTGGAATTTTCATTGTCTAGACTGATTTCTATGGAAACGATTGTGCTGATTTATTGCGAAAATCTTCCATTCAATTCCTCAGTGGTTTAACCCACTGAATCATTCTCAGTTAACTTTTTGTTCCCGTTAATAGTGTTCTCGAAAATTCTGATTCACATCTGAAAGTTCCTGAAATGTAGTTCCTGAAATGTAGGTATTAGTATACCTACATAATAATATTAATCATTAATTTGATTTCATCCTTAAGACGTGCGTTACTAAAATGCTGCTCAATAAAAATAGTAAATGACCATTATGTAATTGAACTTGAAAAATTAGATTTAATACGTTGTACCACAGATTAATAAATAGTAACAACGTAAGTTGTACATTGCATATTTAAGTATATAATATTATTCAAATAAATATGTAAAAAAAATTATTAACTGTCTCCTAATAATGTCCTAGAAATACAAAAAATTAACTCTACTACGAACATAATATGTTTTGAGAGACATAGCATTGTTAAATATCTGTCGAAAAAATTAATGATACTTATGTAAATAAAAAAATCGACTTCATCTAGAATTTAGATACTATTTACAATATAATTTAATAATTTCACAGTTTTCCAATTGTACAATTATGTTAATTAAACCATGTCAAACAGCGGCATATTACTCGCAGCTATTAGCGATCCATTAAGCGGGGATTATATCGATCCGCGCTCGCATTCCGATGAAATTGGTAATGAGATAAGGATCTCGTGAGCGTGAGAGAAGCAGCATTTTAACGCTCCAAGTTTTTTTGATTTCGCTACTTTTTTGCTTTCACTTATGAATCAACGTTTGACGCCTTTGACGCATTATAAATTGAGGCTCTATAATGGCAATTAGTGGTATTCTTTCGCATGGGTTTCGCATTATTTAAATACGATTTTACAATGCCTAAAAGGAATGGAGTTGTAAATATAAAGTTGCGTCTAGACAGCTACACAAAAGGTTCCAATGAAATAATTCGTGGATAAAGGTGACACCTTAAATCACTATTTATTGTTGGCTACACATCAAATTCAAATTCAATTTTTCTTTATTTCTATATAGGTTTTTAAATGACACTTATAGAATTGTCCTACATCATGCCTACCACCGGTTCGGAAACTAGCCCGCTCGCTATCGTGTCGCTACCAGATTTTATATCAGACTTCAGACTAAGGGTCCGTTCACTCCACGACGATACGTGCGGCGTTAAGATAGATATACAAAATTGAACTTTTTAGCTATACACAAAGATACACGTTTCATATGGCATCAAACGTGACAGTTTTTAGGGTTCCGTAATACTTAAGGAACCCTTATAGTTTCGCTCTGTCTGTCTGTCTGTCTGTCTGTCTGTCTGTCTGTCTGTCCGCGCCTCTAGCTCCTGTAATTATGAATATAAATTGATGAAATTTGGTGCAGTTATAGATTGTGTATAGATCACGGTTTCGGGATCATAAAAAAATAATAATTTTATATTTTAGGGGTGGCCCTCCATACATGTGAAGTGGGGATGAAAAATATTTTTTCACTCTACCCCATCGTGTGGGGTATCGTAGAATAGGTCTTTTAAAATAAAGGCGAGGTTTCATACGTTACTTTTTTATAAAGTTGACCATTTTCGAGTAATCGACCTCCAAAGTAGTTTGTAAGTTGGTCCCCCCCCTAGCATTTTTAAACTATAGGAGATAGAAACTTACAAATTTCCATGCTGATAGATCATGCTAAAAACTCTTTAGGAAAATTATTGTGAACCAAATCGGACAGTAACTTTTGGAGTAATTAAAAAAAAGCATATTACGCGTTTATAGTTACGGAACCCTACTTAGACATGTCCTGACATGCTCTTGGTTAGGTTATTAAGTCATAATTTTGAAACATGTATCTATAATGTAACAATGATGCGCTGTGCAGCACGGTGCAACCTGACATTCGATATATTAATGAAACGTGTAGATAACACAACAAGGTACATCTATACATCTATATCTATACAGATAAATATAATTGAAGTGTCTGTTTGTAATGTCAAATTAACAGCTTATCACTTGATGCATATGAAAGTATATTCGATACTAACAACAAAATATCAATTTTTAAAATTTTTGTCTGTCCGTCTGTCTGTCTGTCTGTCTGTCTGTTTGTTCCGGCTAATCTCTGAAACGGCTGGACCAATTTTCACGGGACTTTCACTGGCAGATAGCTGATGTTATAAGGTCTAACATACTACTTTTACTTTTATACTACTTTTATTTTAGGGTTCCGTATAAAAAATAGGGATCCGTTTTCGTTAGTTGCGGGTAACGAAGTTATGCAAACGAAGTTGCGGGCATCAGCTAGTAATATAATATATCTTATTGTGTAATGAATAAAGTTAAATTTTGAATAGCTATCTTATAAATGCAGTTCTATGTGACGTAACGTTTCGTTTCGGTGTGCATTGACCCTAAGCCCAAAATCCTTTTCCGTGAAAAGGAAATTGAAATAGCTCAATTTTATATGGATGGTGTTTTAAACAAAATAACCTAATCTAACCTAACCAAGAGCATAACTAAGGATGGTTCGGTAACTATCAATGCGCAATAGGTTTTATTTAAATTACTTCTTTATTGGCCTCTCAAAATCATTTTACTAAAGAGTTTTTAGTATGACCTTATCACTACAATCTTACAAGTTCCTATCTCTTATAGGTGGGGTGGGTGGGCAACTTATAAACCACTTCTCACCCATTTCTCGAAAATGGTTGATTTTGTAACAAACCAAAATCTGGCCTTTAATTAAAAAGACATATTCGACGATATCCGACAAGATGGGGTAAAATGAAAATATATTTTTCATCCCCTATTCATATGTATGGAGATTGGAGAGCAACCCCTAAAATATATTATTATCATTTTATAATGTCAAAACCGAGATCTATACTTACTATATAACTATAACAAATTTTATAAATTTATGTGCTTAATTATTCTGTAATTAAGTATATAAATTTATGAAATTTGTTAGAAGAGCGGAAAGACAGACAGTGAAACTATAAGAGTTCCTTGAGTACTACGGATCCCTAAATGATGTAGCGGCGATCTAGGTCCATTTATTAATTTTATTACCTGACACCTCGTTCTTGCTACTACGCTACTAAACCTACACGATTTACTCTCAAAATCACATTAATGTCAGACTTCGGGACTTCTGCTTTGTGTAAAGTGCATTGATAATAATCTCGACCATTCAGGCGGGCGAGAGGGATGGATATATGTTTTGTAGTGAGTGTGAGAAGTATCGCCATCGTGAATAGAAACATCAAAATTTTACAGCGTTTTTATTGCGCTCGCGCCGGTCCGAGTGTTTACACGCCCGCGTCCGGTATATTCGGTACGAGACAGGGGTGGCCAACTTTTTTCAACTGGACATAAGATTTTCTATAAAAACTATAAAAGCAATCCGCTAAATGTGCTAATGATCAAAATTAGTAAAGTGGCTTGAATGATTCAAAGTAACTTAAAGAAAAAATGTTTTATTAAGTAATGTGTTGAAAGGTTGACTACTTCTGACGAGTAGACGTAGACGTAGACGTATCCTCTGACCCCTTTACTAATAAAAATATTTAAACAGTGGATAAGCAATACAATGTTTTGTCCTTGTCTGATACGTGGATTGACAGACAAGGACAAAACATTGTATTGCTTATCCGTTGTGTTAATATTTTTATTAGTAAGGGGTGAATGTATTACGTAGATATACAACGGGAAAATCTACGGCACATAATATTTTTTTTGACACGTTACAAAGAGCTTTCTTTTTTATAAATAATATGTTCAATATTTCTTACACATTTTATATTATAATGAACTATGGACAATGGACACTACCTATAATTGGAAAGACGACTCATGTAAAATATTTAGTTTAATTTATATAGATACTCAGAAATAATCAGTATTATATAATATAATCATAATATTTTAAAGTACTTTTTTATAGTATTTTTTTTTATTGCATGAAATATGAATATTTTATGCAACAATAAAATTCAGTCGTCAAGCCCTCCTTTGCAACGAATAGCATTTTCAGTGCTGGGTTAATAAATATCATTTTAATAAATTTGTGGGCTTAAATTACTAAAGGTTGCTAAGAAAATGAAAAAGGAGAGCATAAAAAACCTTGCATTCCTGAATCATAGTCAAAGGATTTTCTGGAATACTCACTCAAATAATATATGCGATAAATTCGCCTCAGATGCTCGAGCACTGCTGGTGTAGTGGTATCATGCAAGATTCCCATTCTTGCGACCCGGGTTCGATTCCCGGGCAGTGCAATATTTTTGCTTTTATAATTTTATGGAATAAGCTTTTTCATCAATGTCATGTTTAAATTTTTGCTTATCCCGATTTTTCAATGGCTTAGCATACTTCTTACGTAAAAGACAACTTAGGTTCAGTTGAACTGGAATTCGTAAGGATGAGTCATAACGGATGGTCAGGGGCTCTAAAAAGGCCACTTTAGGTGAACATTAGATGAATCATGTGCAATTCATATTATGTGCGCCATTTTACGCATTCCTATTGAAAACTGTCAAAATTGACTTTTTCTGTCAAAATATATGAAACACTTAGAGTGGCCTTTTTAGACCCTCAGAACTTATACCTATTTATTGCAGTATTGTCGACAGTGTAGTGTCCGATCGAAAATGGTTTTTATGACCGAAAAAGAAACTGAAACCGAATCTCGGCAACGGTCTCAGTTTCGGCTGAAACCGAAAAAAATCGAAAAAAATAACCCTTAATGTTTTAAGGGAAAAATAAAAAAACGTTATTGTATTAATCAGTCAGTATTTAATATTTATTTTTTAGCTCTAATCCATCCATACATATAAATTACATTTTGGCGCTATAAAATGTACGATTTTGTGTCCTTTCCCGTGGTCTACTCTTTAATAATAATAATAACATCTAGATATGGACGCTTCACACCACGTCAATCTGGTCCCGTGGTAAGTTCTCGAAGAAATTGTGTTACGGGTACCAGACAACGGAAGTATATTTAATACTTTTATATTATACACATATATAAGAATTTTATTATATTATACACATATTTAATACTCATCCATGACCCAGGAACACAGAAAACCTTTTTGTTCCTTCGGCGGGATTCGAACCCACGACCCCCGGCTTGAGCATCAATACGCTCAACCACTAAGCCACAGAGGTCGTTGTAATTGTAATATTTAACAGCCTCTGTGGTCTAGTGGTTAGAGCTTGGCTTTCGACTCGGAGGTCGGGTTCGATCCCCGCATTGGAAAAATAAGAAAATATGTTGTTTCCAAGTTCGGTTAGGACAATGCAGGCTGATCACCTGATTGTCTGACAAGAAAGTTGATGCATGTAAAAAGTCGGACCTGTGCCTGATCTCTCGTCAGTCGTGTCGGTTCTCGGCCCCACTGGGTTATGAGAGTAAAGGAAGAGAGATTTCTCTTATGTACTGCTACTCTTGGGCGCTATAAAATTACTCCTGCGTAACTGACCTGGATTCAATGAAACCGGCCACCGTCACCGAAACTTTAGGCCAGACACTACTTTGTCTGACTTCAACAAAATCGCACTGATTATCTTTTGAACAGGACCTCTAAGGCCCACTTGCGCCAATCCGGGTTAAAGTTAACCCTGGGTTAAAAATCATGTTATCTCTCTCGTTCTTCGTATTTGTGAAAGAGAAAGCATGATATTTTAACCCAAGGTTAATTTTAACCCGGATTGGCGCAAGTGGGCCTTAAAGATTGATTACTAGGAATTACTTGACGTCACCGCCAACTTGAGCAGACGCTGATTGCATGAATTCATATGCAAGCCGTTGGTGCGTATTGTGTGGGTATTGAATAATCTTTAGTGTTTGTCTCAATACGATGGATTGAGCTCCACTACGCTACCCCACCGCGGGTTTCCGCAGGTATTAATACAATAATTAAGTAACTCATTGCACCGCAGCTGGCCAGTAAACGCGGAATTACTGTTAACGCTCGCTACGATACGTGCGGGCTTAGTGTGGATATTCCACAAGACAAAATTTAAGTAATCCCCGAAATATCAAGCAGTGGGTGAAGTGATAATAGGCAAGCGGACTGTTTTTTTTTATTGCATAAATGAATAGTACTCTTAAATATGAGTAACTTCTTAGAAGAAACCGTATATCAAAAGTCAATATTTTCAAAGGTACAGCGATTTGTATACAAAATTTCGCTCCGCTCCAGTACCAAAAAAAAATTTTTTTTTTTTGCGAAATTGGTAAACAAAACCTACATCATTAGTTTACTCACATCATATACAAAAACATTCATTATGGTAAGTATGACCTTAAACGCACAAATATCGGAGATATTTACAAATAATATTCCTGCGGCCATATACTTCATATACTACTTCATACTACTTCATATACAAGTGACGTCATTTTTAGGTCGACTTTAGTATGGAGCGTTTTTAGGAGGCTCGCGAAATTTTTTATACAAATCGCTGTACCTTTGAAAATATTGACTTTTGATATACGGTTTCTTCCGAGAAGTTACTCATATTTAAGAGTACTATTAATTTATGCAATAAAAAAAAATTGTCCGATTGCCTATTGTAGCAAAGAACACATCGTGTCAGCTAGAAAAAAACTAGATCAAAATCGTTCATCCGTTTGGGCGCTACGATGTCACGGACAGACGGACACGTCAAACTTATAACACACCTTTGTTTTCGTCGGGTGTTAAAAATGTATATAGACATTGTAAAAGTGGAACAATCGTAAGTCGGAGCTGTTCTATGTCTCGCTGTGGAATACGTTTCTGGATCTGAAATAATTATGGTGGTTTTTATATAGTTAATATTGTAATCCTAAAAAATATAGCTTAAAAAACAAAAAAGAAACACGCTTTCAAATCACATCGAACTAAAAATTATAATTATTAAACTAGGCACTGGCATTGTTTAATGGCTATACCTTATTTGTTGTTGTTTTTGAAAAATATGACAATTTAGTAATCAATTTTTGTGGTATGTTTAATTTAAAGTGTGTTGTCATCGGTGCTCGATAAATCTACAAAGTTTGAATGAAATCTAATCATTTAAAGTGGGTCAAAATTACGCCCAAAGGAGTCGCTTACAAACATACATACAGGTGAAGCATTAGCTTTATAATAATAAAGCGTGTAAAAAAGGGAAGCCGGCCTATATGCAAGCCTCACCTGTGTCAGACGGAACTTGACAATCCAGGGGAACGTGACATTTTTTCTGCATGCAGCTTTCATCGATTTATAAGACGTTATCGCATCAAAAATGAATACGGCTTGTCTACACTACCTCCGCGCTCGGGGAACAATAACTCGTAAATGTTTATCATCCGTTCCAAATGAGTATTTTTCAAAGGCACTAATTATTTCCCCGGCTACAGGAACAATTGATTTTCTGCCGCAAACGGCGATCCACATTGTTATTTTTCAATTTTTTGCGACTTGACACCCCGTATTGTTTTTAAGGTTGTAAAGTTGTAATTTGTGCCATTATATTTATTTTAATTTGGTTCCATGGGAAACGTGTAGGTAATGTGGCGGGTGAAATTGAGATTGTTGGTAACAGGTAACGAAGTAACGCGTCGCCATACTCATGTACGAAATAAATATTTTCACATCGCCCAAGTCCATAAATTCTATTAATCACATTTCGTAAAGTTTCTAAAGTCCAAATCTACATAGTGATTAGTGACGCGGACAGTTATAATAATATAGAACTATGGTTTTCCAACCTTCTTATGCGACTAGATTTTGCCCGCGACTTCTTACGCGCAAAAAATAATCCCGCGGGAACCGTATACATTTTGCTGCGATAAAAAGTAAACTATCTGTTAATCCAGAGCGCAAGCTACTACCATACCGAATTTCATCAAAATCCGTTCAGTAGTTATTGCATGTAAGAGTAACATCCATCCATCCATACATCCTCACAAACTTTCACAGTATTTTCAATAGTAGTTGGATATGTTCATGCAGCCTTGTAATTCATACACTTTTACCTAATCGTGACGTCACAGTTAGGTACGACTTTTGTATGGTGTATTTTCATGAGACTTGCGTTTGTTAGCAAATCGCTGTACCTTTGAAAATATCGATTTTTAGGGTTCCGTAGCCGAATGGCAAACAACGGAACCCTTATGGATTCGTCATGTTTGTCTGTCTGTCTGTCTGTCCGTCCGTATGTTACAGCCACTTTTTTCCGAAACAACCTATATAAGAACTATACTGTTAAAACTTGGTAAGTACATATTATATTCTGTAAACCGCATTAAGATTTTCACACAAAAATAGAAAAAAACAATAAATTTAATTTCCCATACTAATTAGAACTGAAACTCATCGATCAACGTTACAATGAGCTACAAGAACTTTTCTATAACTATGTTACTTGCTGCTACGGAACCCTTCATGGGCGAGTCCGACTCGCACTTGGCCGCTTTTTTTTAATATAATGTTTCTTCTGAGAACTTATTCATATTTGAGAGTACTATTCGTTTATGCAATAAAAAAGTCAATCGTCTAGGCTCAAGCCTATTAGTAGATAATACGTCCGTAACTATGTGAACATACTCGAGGCAAGTGATAGTATCTGCAGCTCATCGCGTGCGTCATTATTAGTCACAATTCATTAGGTTTTTCGTCAAGCTCACGACTTCAATAGGGATGTCTAGTGTCCGCTATCGACATATCGACGCGAGCATCTCAGATCGCTATCGACAATCCTGCACAGTCACCGGCCCGGGGTGGCATCATGCTTCATTGTGCCTTCGTTGAGCATCTAATGTATGGAATCTAATTGGAACTTACGCCGTATCGAAACGACAGGCAGTAAAATGTATGTAATGGCGTTTAAGACATTCGGTTCAGATTACAGATTATGACATAGCTCGTAAGTTGAAAGCTAATCAAAATGTTTTAATCGATCACGCGATAATGCGAGTGATGTGCCTCGCTCGTCCTATTTTTCGATGACAATTTAATTTATAATGTTTCTCAAGGAAGTTATGTTAAATGATTATAACTACTTAGTAGCGAAAATATTAGTAGCGAAAAAACGAATAGATTGGTATCTAGATTATCGGTAAGTTAAAAGATTCTACTTTTCATAAGTAAAAAAAAAAAACACAATTTGCATATTCAGTGACAGACCATTATTATTATTATTGTTATAAAACAGTTAAAACTTCGACTTTTCCTTAAGCTATATGTAGGATTCGTAATGCTATAATTATTGCACTTTTACATTTTCTATTTTTTATAGTATGCAGTATCTTTATAAATCAAACGTCGTTGGCAATTTGAACAAATATAATAATAATAAATACATCAATGCAAAATAGCAATAAAATTTTATATGAAAGTGTTTCAAATTCTACTAAGTTTCATAAAATTTTACGAGTCTGTTACATATTTAAGTATATTTAAATTTAACATTTTAGGTCATATTATTTTAATGGACTTATGATTATAAAATTAAGTTGTAAATGCTTTTTGGTAAATTTTGACTTGATAATGTGTTGTGTTGTCACACAATATACAAGGAACCCTTATAGTTTCGCTCTAACGATCTGTCCGTCTGTCTATCTGTCTGTCCGCCTGTAACTGTTGTAATTTCTGCAATTATAAATAAATAGATAAGATTTGGCATAATTTTAGATTGTGTATAGATTTCGTTTTTAGTGTCATAACTCATAACATAATAAAATTATCTTATAATTTACGGGTGGCTCATCTCTATGCATGTGAAGCGGGGACGATTTTATTTTAATTCTACCCCATTGTGTGGGGTATCGTCAAATAGGTTTTTTTTTTTTAATGAAAGTAATGTTTAAATGACTTTTTTACAAAATTTTCGAGTAATCGGCGTCCAAATTCCAAAGTAAACATTTATAAGTTGTTCGCCTCCTGGAATTCCTGAACAATCATAGTTATAAACTTGTAGATTTTCATGCTGATTATACTCGTAGGTCATGGTCATTCTTTACGAAAATTGTTTTGAGTGATTTTTGAAACTTTTGAAGTAATTAAAAAAACGCGCGTTTGCGCGTTGATGATTACGAAACCCTCATTTGCCATATTGTCCCGACTCCTAACATACTCTTTTCAAGATGTCAGTGAAAGATATAGATGAATTTATCGACATTTATTGTACAAATCTGTACATCACTACAGGGCAGAGGCAAACGTAACGAATTCTATGCATTACGAGTATTGATTTGTGGGACGTTTCTCGTGAAATGAACTACTATTAATTGGATTCTTCATAGTTTTGTGTTGTTAAATATAATTTACATGGGTTAAAATCTTAGACTAGAGATTCAATATATTTTCAACTAATTTAGTACTTTCGGTTCAGTGTCTTCCTTGAATAGTATTGAATAGTATCAAGTAGGTACTGGCCCATCTGTGAGAATTGAGATATTACTGAATATATTGTATAAATGCTTCAGCTTTCTGAGGTTTGTTTGGGTTACTATTACTAGATGTTGCCCGCGACTTCGTGCGCGCAAAAGTTGATTTCGCAGTAACCGTACATTTTTCCGCGATAAAATGTAGCCTATGTCCTATGGTCTACTCTACATCTGTGCCAATCTTCATCAAAATCGATACAATAGTAACAAACAAACATACAAACAAACAAACTTTTCCTCTTTATTATTAGTATAGAAAATAGCGCTTTTGATTCGATGACGCCTTTATTTTGATGACTTTTTCTGTCAAATTAAAATAATATTAATATAAGTATGTACATAAAATGTAATATTATTATGAAGGTTTTCCATAAACTTTTAGGTTCCCATCAAAAGCGCTAATGAATATATGAATAACCGACAAAAAACCTCTTTATATAATTTTCAAAAAAGTTACTTTTGTAAAAATTACATTTTTCTTAGTCTAATCGGACAATTTCCTAAGAACCTTGCAAATGCTTCTATCTGACACTTATCAGATTGTGAAACAGAACCAAAACTCTCGTAATTAACTTACCCTTTTATTTTAATTTTATTGAATTATAAATTAATCGTCTTGTTATAATTAACTGTTTTTTGGAGTTTGGACCAATCAGAATGGGTTTGACGTTAGTTTGACGTTTATGAAAATACAATTTTGCAGTTTTAACATATCGGGTCAGGGGTCTGGATCGTAACTGAATTATTACAGAATTTAATTATCACAATCGACTGATCCTTAGTCTTCAGGAAGATATTTTAGAGTTATGAAAATGTGATTTCACTTTAATTAGAACTGCTAATGTTCCTAATAAGGTTAGTCCATAAGTTCTCTAGACAAACAACGATGATATATTTTTCTATCGGTGGCGTGGAGCAAAAAGGCGTACACAGGAATGGTTTTAGTGAGGCACTCGATACGGTTTGTTTGGGCGAGCGTGTTGGTCCTGCGCATTCTGTGGAGTGTAGAGTTCTAGAGTTGTAGACCCACTCGTACTTGACGTTTGAGCCGCCCGCGCCCGACTGTTTGACGAGACTGTTTACATATTTATGGAGGTAATAAGACTAGAAAGTGTCTTCATTGAGTATAGAGATAGTAGAACAATGATATTTTGAGTTGGATGTAGAGAATAGAGATTAAGCTCGCTACTGAATTACATATCAATAAGGGTACATATACTCACTCGCCCGGGTTTTATATTTGTTACACGAATTATAGATATAATATAGAAGTAAAAAACAAAAGAAAAATACAGCGAGTACGCCCGCCCAAAAGAAGAAAAGAAACATCGTGTGGAAATTTTAAAGTCTTGGAAGACAATCATTATTGATCTGTGAAGTCTGCTAACCCAGGATGGTAGCTATATCAGGAGCCTAATCATTTAGTTTACATTATGGGCCTCTTTGGCTTAGTGGTTAGCGCGTTGGCGCTTTCGAATCCCGCCGAGGGATATTTTCAATGTTCCTGAGTCATGGATGTGTATTAAATATGATTATAATCTACTAAAAATCTTAAATATATGTATGGTATAAAAGAATTAAATATTCTTCTTGTCTGGTCCCCGAAACACAAGTTCTTCGGATACTTACCACGAGACGAGATTGACGTGGTGTGAAGTGTCCATAGATATTGTTATTATTAATTATTATATTACAAAAGGCGCGTTTAAAAGACCACAAGATTCACAAATATGATTCATAGCAAATTGAGCTTTAAGATGGGACTGTATTAGAGTAACTTCGCGGCAGCTCAACTACGCGACGCGGCACTCCATTGCGGTATCACTAGTAGGGAAGTGTCGCGTCGAGTCGCTCCGCTGCCGCTTGGTGTTATCTTACCTTTATTGGCCACAAAGCGCACCCAACCGTTAGTAGTTCGTACATTGTGGCTTAGTCTACTAAGGAAGGAAACCATGGTCAGTGATGATGATAATGAATTCATTAAATAATAATTATGATAATAGAAGGAGGAACAGATGTGTTGTTTCAAACAAAACTGTGAGTTCTAATTGAACCGGCCTGCTTGTCAAACAAGTGCAGTACTTTGATGTTGGCCGCGGACTTTGTTCTGTAAAACTAGACTAAACTGTTGAAGATGTTTCCGTTTTTGCATGTTTTGTATTAAATTCGCAAAACTGCTAAAAGCTTAGAGAAAAGCGTCTGAATGATATCACGTTTTGTGTGCATTTATGATATAATATAATATTAATGTGACAATCAAATTTAACAATTCGGACTTGGACATACATACTTGTGTTTGACTAAATGTTGACTTTCAAATCTATTCCAAAAAACGCGCTCTTATTATAACTAGCTAATGCCCGCGTAAATACATTATCCCGCGGGAACACTACTTTTTTTTTGATAAAAAATATCTCTATCGTCTATACCATATTTCATATAACCTAACCAAGAGCATGTCAGGACATGTCTAAGGAGGGTTCCGTAACTATAAACGCGTAATATGCTTTTTTTTTAATTACTCCAAAAGTTACTGTCCGATTTGGTTCACAATAGTTTTCCTAAAGAGTTTTTAGCATGATCTATCAGCATGAAAATTTGCAAGTTTCTATCTCCAATAGTTTAAAAATGCTAGGGGGGGGACCAACTTACAAACTACTTTGGAGGCCGATTACTCGAAAATGGTCAACTTAATAAAAAAGTAACGTATGAAACCTTGCCTTTATTTTAAAAGACCTATTCTACGATATCCCACACGATGGGGTACAGTGAAAAAATATTTTTCATCCCCACTTCACATGTATGGAGAGCCACCCCTAAAATATAAAATTATTATTTTTTTATGATCCCGAAACCGTGATCTATACACAATCTATAACTGCACCAAATTTCATCAATTTATATTTATAATTACAGGAGCTAGAGGCGCGGACAGACAGACAGACAGACAGACAGACAGACAGACAGACGGACAGAGCGAAACTATAAGGGTTCCTTAAGTATTACGGAACCCTAAAAAATCGGCTCGGCGGTTAAAGCGTGAAGAGGTAACGGACAGATAGACACACAGACAGACAGAAACACTTTCGCATTTCTACACTAATATTATAAAGAGGAAAACTTTGTTTGTATGTTTGTTTGTTTGTTTGTTTGTTTGTTTGTTTGTTTGTTTGTTTGTTTGTTTGTAATGAATAGGCTCAAAAAGTACTAGACCGATTTCAAAAATTCTTTCACCATTCGAAAGCTACATTATCCACGAGTAACATAGGCTAAATTTTATTTTGGAAAAAAATAGGGTTCCGTAAGATATTTGGGTTTTTCGGACACAAGGTGTAAAAAATCAACCAGAAAAGTTACTTATTTTGCGTACGCTGCCTAAACTATAAAAGATAGAACCATGGAATGTTCTAATTAATTGTAGATCTTCCGCGACACACTATACCTATCTATGTCGAGTAAGGCACAATAACCATTTTTTTATTTAGAAATCTTGAATTTTTTTTGGACTACATTTAATGCGTTTATTTTACTCATGTTATTAATCCTTATCAAAATAAATTATTTCATCACTAAGTACAGTTTATGTAGATAATATTTGGCGAAATTAAAATATTACGATTCCTGCTGCACGGCCCGTTGCGGAGTGGGCGTCACCAAGGCGGGGTGCGCGTGCGGGTTAATGTTTAGTTTAGTTTACTTTAGTTAAATAGTTTAGTTATTTTATAAACATCAAATTGATAATATCTTAAAATATAATACATTATAATATCTATACATCCATACAGTTAAATACAATTTAAGTGTCTGTTTGTAACTTCAAATTAACAGCTTTTTACATAATGAATCTGAAAGTATATTCGGTACTTACAATAAAATACATTTTTTTTTAATTTTTGTCTGTCCGTCTGTCTGTCTGTCAGTCGGTCTATCTGTCTGTTTGTTCCGACTAATCTCTGAAACGGCTGGACCGATTTTCACGGGACTTTTACTAGCAGATAGCTGATGTTATAGGGTCTAACATAGGCTACTTTTATTTTAGGGTTCCGTTTAAAAAATAGGATTCCGCTTTCGTTAGTCATAAATAAAGTCGCGGGTAAATTTCAGCGATATCCCAAAGTATTGTTCAACGCGGACGAAGTCGCGGGCAAAAGCTAGTATAATATAAAGTATAAAAGTATAATTATAACTGCGTAATACTTATTTTAACCGTATCATCATATACCAAACTTCATCAAATTCAGTTCAGTAGTTTTTGCGTGACAACCATCCGATATCCACCGATCCATCCATTAATTTTCACATTTTTTTTACATTTATAAAATGATTAATTGGGTCATTTACACTTGTAGTACATTCCTGGGTAACCGGGCTTTGCCTCTTAATATAACAAAAATATTAATGTGGCCGGGATTTGAACCCACCACATTCCAAATTTTTAAACAAAACAAAAATTATACATACGCATATTAACACCAATCGAACTGACATAATAGAGGCGAAATATTATATACTTATATAATATAATAAAGAGGAAAGGTTTGTGTTTGTTTGTTTGCATCGAATAGGCTCGGAAACTACTGGAGTAACTGGACCGATTTTGATGAAATTTGGCACAGGTATAGAGTAGACCATGGAGAAGGACATATGCTACTTATACGCATACTAAAATTCATGGTAATATTTGAAGCCGTTTTTGAGAAACCTATTATATTCTACAAGATTGTCTCGTTTAAAGTATTGAGACAAAACTTGGTCACTTTGTGAGTTCTGTCACAGTATCAAAACTATGAACTGTCGACTGTACGATGTAATTTTATATCCAAGTTAAAACTCATTGGACCTCGGTAATATTAACATGTGACGTATCAATTAGTGACGATTAATCACAGCCCATCAGGTGCGCCGACGACCGTTCACGTTTGTGACACGGATGACGCTTCTATCTACCGTCACACAAATCATACTAATGTAAGGAGAAAACTCTTTTACATGTAATAAGCAATAATATTTAGCCGTATTATCGTCGTAGGTGGTACCTTGGACGAAGAATATACATGGAAGGAGTACTAAAATCCAAGCAGTAAGCAGCTATCTGTCTCACAAACCTTGAAAAACAAAAACTTAAGCCTAAAGCTACACAGTCGAACATTTCATAGAATTTCATTTGCCACTACAACAATATATTTTTTTAAGAAACCAAGAAGAATTAAGGAAATGAGCAGACGCAACGCGTGATGGTAATAGATTACCGCTACTCGTGGACACTCGCAACACCAGAGGTTAATTTTCAAAAAATAATATACGTTATTCAGTACACCTTACACGCTCGATAGCTTGGCCCGGACGATTTTCAGCAGCGTGTAAATTTACCTAACCTTTAATAATGCACTCCAAACAAAACAGAGTATGATGGACACAGAGGCCGTCTAAATATAGACAACACGTGCGATCGCGCACCACCTGCCTGATGGGATGGTGCGATTTGACAATTTGATGGAAAATCCGACGTCTTGTTACTGTTACAGATCCGATACTTTCCGTTGCGCAATGTTCATTCATATAAAGGTCATAATGTAGGTGGTTGTTCGAGTCCCGTCAGTCGTCGCGATGAATTCGATAATGTTAGGTCATGGATGAATTCATAAAGAATATTTTTTAATATTTGGAACTGAAATTTGGAACTGAAAAGCTTTGGAACTGGTAACTCGACGTCTTATCAGCTAGTCGTTTACTGTTTAGTCGAGGATTAAATAAGTATTAAGTATTAAAGTATATTACATACTTTAATAATAATATATAATCAGTTTTGGCCCAATTTTAGAAATCTAAGGATAACTAATTATGATAGGTAACTAATTGTATTATAGACTAGGGCTTTAACTTTTGAAAATGGACAAAAGCAAAATAAATTTATAGTAGGATGAAACCCATTGGAAAAGGAAGCGAAAATAACAAAATAAAAGGAAAAATAATTTACGGGCGATTTAGGTCGGAAAGTGACTCACCCCTTCACTCATATAAGTGAATAACTCAAATAACCAAGTTTTTGGTTTTTTATTTTTATCTTATACAAAAAAAAATTTTTTTCGCGTAATTTGGTGAAAACTTACCTTTTTATGTCCCAAATACACTGTATTTTTTTTTTTCAAATATTAATTTTTTCACCTTATTTTGACTTAATATCGAAAAATTAACCCTAATAATCGAAAATTATCGCGTCAAAATATCAGCTTTTTTAAAAAGTCGGCTAAATTTATTCGGCTTTTTTAAATTCATTGAAATATATTATTTCTGATAATTTACATGATAAATCTATATACATTACCATTAATGTTCTCAGAAAATGCAAAGAAAAGAAGAGGTAGTAAGGACTAGATTTTCCTAGCCCGAATAAGACATCTACAATATTTTGAGTAATAGTCTTGAATAGTATTATGTTTTAATATATTGTGCACATAATGAGGCATTACTACTTGGTAAATCTAAAAAAATATATTATTTTCTGTAGTTTACTAATTAAATACATCTAAAAAGTACCAAAAAACCTACATCATTAGTTTACTTACATCATATACAAAATAAATCATTACCTACTTCATACACTTTAAATCATAAACAGTATATTATAAGGGTCTGCTTTAAGCCAAGAGTGACATCACTTGTAGCCCGACTTTGGTATGGAGCGTTTGTTACGAGACTCGCGAAATTTTGTATACAAATCGCTGTACATTTGAAAATATTGACTTTTGATATACGGTTTCTTCTGAGAAGTCACTTACATTTAAGAGTACTATTAATTTATGCAATTAAAAAAAAAGTAGGATCCCTTATTGTTACATTGCAATCCAGATGTAAAATTGTAATTAGCATTTCGTAATTTGTTTGATTGTCATGTGTTTTGTGTATTTAATTAGAATAAAGATAGTCAAAAAAAATATGACGACGGTCGTAAAAAGCATAGTTTATCTATTTTGCTACTGCATGTCTTGCTGTGTCTACGTATCAAATTACAATGAATTTGTTAATTTTTCTTTTGCACTAAGTATTCATAGGAATAATCTACATTTATTTACATGAGAGACGCATGAAAATAAATCAAAATTCCACTTATTAAACATTTTACATATTTCTCATTTCCTTATATTTTGTTTGTCTGCTCAGTAAGTCAAATTACTTATTAATGATTTTGAATATGTCATCCATTATGCTATTTTTCTATTTTTTATTAAAGAGTTTCATCTATATCTATTCTAATATAGTAAAGAGGAACAATTTGTTTGTTTGGACCGATTTTGATGAAATTTGGCACACAACTATGCCATATATAGTGTAGACTACGGGGAAGGACACAGTTTACTTTTTATCGCGAAAAGATGTACGGTTTCTGCGAAATTAACTATTGCGCGCACGAAGTCATGGGCAACATCTAGTTTTTTTTTAATGGTTATTGTTTGAAGATTGATTCCCGACGTCCGGGATTTTCTATAGAAATAATTTTAATGCTCTCGATGTAACTTCTATGAGTTGTAACCATGGGTTAAAAATATTTTGTGTTTTAGAAAATTGGTGATTATATATTTTGTATCCCTGTGAATCTGCCTAGTAGTGTATCGTATCTGCAATCGGCGTCTGTTAAAGTTTACATGAAAGAGTAATAAATATCCATCCATCCGCACAAACTTTCACATTCATATAAGTATCATCACAAATCTAACGACTTGTAGTTAGACTTGTTAGCGACTGACGAATGCGTTGCTTTTGTGCCGTAACGTGCGAATGCCTGGTGCATTTGTTCGCAAGCAACTTTTCCGCGCGAGTGACTACTGACTACCCGTTCGTATAGTGTATAGTACACTTTAGAGATCAGATGACTCACGAGCTAATGGTCTATATAGCCTGGCTATTACTTTATTCCATTAATTCCGTCTGTTGTTTGTCCCAGTCGAAAATAACGTCTCATGACATTTATACTGTTTATATATTAATATATTACACGATCATTTATACATTTACAGACTTATGCATATTTTAATAAAAGTTTATATATATTTTTTAATTCCAATAAAAATATTTTTATTGTGCGTGCAGAAACTAAATTTAGCAATATTTTGCAAGTTGTACATAAAAGGGAACAAAAAGGTTTTCTGTGTTCCTGGGTCATGGATATGTATTAAATATGTGTATAAAATATTAAATATGTATATGAAAATCTTAAATATACGTATAGTATAAAAATATTAAATATACTTCCCGTTTTCTGGTACCTGTAACACAAGTTCTTCGGATACTTAGCACGGGGCCAGATTGACGTGGTGTGAAGCATCCATAGATATTATTATTATATTATAGATATTATTATTATATAAAGAAAAAAATATAATAATTTCAAAGGCTATAAGAAAAGTTTATAATTTTTTTATACCTTTATCTGAGAATGGTCCAACGGACTAACTAGCGGGTACACCTATTACTTTTATTGTAAATACGAATACATACAATATGATAAACATTTCATCGGTAAAAATATAAGGGAGACTGCTGATCCTACAATCTCAGTCCATACCACCTTGAGATAGCTAGAAACATCTCAAAAAAAAAAAACGTTTGATTTTAAAACGTTAAATCGGAACCTATTTGAGGGCTCCCTGTTCCTGGTTGTTATGTATAGTATATGTAAGAATTAGAATTTTGAATATATTTTTTTAATATTCCCAGCCATTACTGATAATAATTAATATTCCATTATGTTATAACCTTTTATATGCAAATTCAGAAAGTTAATAAACGAGCCATTAGACTTTGAGGAAAATTGTAACTTAAAGTGAGCTTTATGTGAATATTAATGTATTATAATTTATACACGGATTCCTAATATCTCACGCGAAAATCAATACTTATATCGTGATCTTAGATAAGATAATCTTTATTTCCTCTGACACCGCTTATTTCCGATTTTTTATCCGCCAATTGTTAATATATTGTTACAAAACTAGTTATATATTATGTATGTTATAAATTGTGCAATTTATAACATGGATGGATATTTTTTCAGATTCAATTGTATTGCCATGTATGTATTGTTTCATTTATCATAATATCTAATAGGCAAGCGGACTGATTTTTTTATTGCATGAATGAATAGTACTCTTAAATATGAGTAACTTCTCAGAAGAAACCGTATATCAAAAGTCAATATTTTCGAAGGTACAGCGATTTGTATATTAAATTTCGCAAGTCTCGTAAAAACGCTCTATACTAAAATCGACATACAAATGACGTCACTATTGGATTAAAGTGTATGAAGTAGGTATAAATACGGCCGCAGGAACATATTTGTAAATATTTCCGATATTTGTGCGTTTAAGTTCATACTTATAATAATGAATGTTTTTGTTTATGATGTAAGTAAACTAATGATGTAGGTTTTGTTTACCAATTACGCAAAACTTAAATTTAATATTAAAAAAAATTAGTAAACTACACATAAAATAATATATTTTTTACATTTACCAGCTAGTAATGCCTCAATATTTCTGAATATATTAATGAAACTAAATATTTCAGATGTTGTCCGATACCCTATTACCCGACTACGGAGAAGCCAAATGGAAGGGTAATGATTTTGGCAGTCTATGTATGTATGTATGTTGTATATATTATGTTTGTTCCACTGTAGCATCTAAGCTACTCATCTGATTTTAATAATTAAGGTGTCAATATATTCGTAATAATAGCCCGAGTAACATAGGCTAGATAATTTAAGTAATCGGGTTATAGTTATTTTTATAAAAATTGTAGTTATTAAGTAATTATTGTAATGCGCGATCAAGAACGAACTAATAAAAATAATAGAATTATAACGAACATTTAGTTCAAAAGTCGAAAAGCGAAGAAATCCAAGTAGAAAAACTAGAAATATATATATATATATATATATATATATATATATATATATATATATATATTTCTAGTTTTTCTACTTGGATTTCTTCGCTTTTCGACTTTTGAACTTATCCGATTGCCAAGGAGGGGTAAAGTTTAATTAATTGAACCATCTCTACTTATACAAAATATCTCTATGTAAATTGTAAATCAGATCATAATTAGGCAATAGGCATATCCCAATTCCTAATCACATGGAGCCTAATTCCTGAATTTCCGAAATAGCGCGAAAATGGTCCGTGCGCGTGAGCGGGGTGGGAACACAGGTGCGCGTCAGTCGGGCCGCGACTCCCGCCGGCAGGCATCGCACGCGAATTTTCGGATCCGAAAACGAAAATCGTCGACAACTCGCTAGCTCGCGCAAAATTGCGAAAAACTCGCACAATCGGAACTCGAAAAGTCGCAGAATCGCGACGGATATCGCTTGAAAACGCGCGAAACCCCGAAATGTACTGGTTGTAGTGATGTCCGGTCATGCGGCCTGTCATCATCGCGGCCTGCCTGCTGCTGCTCGCGCCCATCACGGACTCCTGGTGGTAAGGCATTCGCACCGTCAAATATGAACTTCACTATTCCGGCCCGTCAATTATCAATGACACTACAAATACTGGTTTGCTATAATATGTTTAAAGTATCTAAATTTTAGAACAAGTCTTTTAAATTAAAGTTTAAAAACGCTAAAATTTAGGTTAGGATTGAAATCTACATATTGCAATTTCAAGCTTAACAAAAGATGCTTGAGTGAATATAAGTATGTCTTATACTATTAAAAACGCTCATATTTTAAAGAGAATGTGAACAATAATTTTATAAAATCATTGAGCTTAAAACTTAAGCGACAAATTGCGGATATGTTCATTTGTTAAAACTGTTTTTCTTAAAGAAGATAAGATTGTTTTGATTTACGGTCCGTTTCAATAACCTATCTACCAATAGCTATTTGTTAAAAACATCAAATTTGTACGGCAAAATACCGGCAAATGATTGAATGACGACGTTTTAAACAAATAGTTACAGATAGATAGGTTACTGAAACGAGCTGTTAGTAAGTACGATTAAAAAGGAAGTAAAACCGTAGGATACATCTATTCGATTAAAGTATAATTATAATAATTCAAATCAACAGCATTTACATCTATAAATCTTTTTAACTCATACTTAATAAAACTTGTACTAAACAATTCTAATAAAGTAATAAAATTAGTTTATAGCTTCATTATTTTAACCAAAGGAAACATAAAAATTAAATTAATTGGATTCCTTATTTAATGTTTTACATGAGTTTTAACAGTTCCTAGAAGATGTATTACTTCAGAATATAATCCTTTCAAAAATTATTTCTTTGTTCATTTAGCTCTAGATATTCTAGATAAAATTGTTGTACTTAACACTATTTCAGAAATCAGAATCATAATATTACGAGAATTGTGCGAATGAAGGAGTATGATATTTTGTACAGTCAAAGTTTATGTGGAGGAATGTGTGCAAATAGCTAATATTTATTCAATAATGCATATCTATACTAATATCATAAAAAGGAAAAGTTTGTTTGTTTGTATGTTTGTTTGTTTGTTTGTTTGCATTGAATAGGCACCGAAACTACTAGACCGATTTTGATGAAATTTGACACAGATGTAGAGTAGATCACGGGGAAGGGCACAGGCTACATTTCATTGCGGAAAAAGAACCTAACAAAGATCAAACTAATTTTTTTTTAATTATTATGGACGAATTTAGACCACAGCTTTATTATTTAATTATAACGCACATGTTAGAGGGAGAGAGAGAGATAGAGTCTTATTTCTATATTTGTTCTAATAGCTACGCCATTGGCATAAAAAGAATCGGAAATAAAAGAAAAAATCTTATAATAACAGCGGAAAGATAAGTAATAATTGGATTAAGATATGAATTTTTATTTGAAAACAAACAATAAAAAAAGGAAATAGAGATTGTTATAGCAGTGCTTTTATTTGAAAGATTAATTGAGATTTATTTAAGATATTATAAAAAGTATTATGCTACTAAACACACAATATTACAGGGATCAGGAAAAAAAGATTCGAGCCCGCGTTATTTAACTACTTAACCACTGAGCCAACAGTGACAAACACTGGGGATGGCGTAAAATCCAACGAAAACATCAAAAGTAAAAAACACCGTAAATTATTACATGAATGCATTATAATTAGATTAATAAATAATAAAATTCATTATCAGATTATAATAAAATATATCTACATAATATATGTTTTAGAATATCTCATAGTAATTAGGAATACTCGACGCATAATAAAAATATTATTTTTTTAAACAAATAGCCATAAATAATATCATTTTATTAAATTAATATGAGAATATGAAATTAAAGTGTTAATAGCACAAGGATATTATATTTGTACATTATCTCAAGCTAAAATAATATATGCAATGTAAACAGTAGATTTACTAAATGGGTCATAAAAACTAATATAATATTACATAACTAATATTTTTTATAAGAACTAAATATAATAACCGGAATACGTAAATTATATAGGCGGGTAACAATTTTAAGTGACTATTCTCTATTGACACCTAGTTTATTAAAATCGGATCATTAGTTTAGGCGATACGGTAGAACAAACGTACATATATAAATTACCAGCTTTTGCCCGCGACTTCGTCCGCGTTGAACAGTTACTTTGGAATATCGCTAAAATTTACTCGAGACTTCATTTACGTAAGCGCTTCCCCCACACGACTGCCTGATTATTACTGCGATATCTTCTAAAATACTCATTGAAATCAAATTATGTGAACGGCAAATTTCTTCTAAATTAAATGCCTATAATGAATAACGCATTTACTTGGATAAGGATTAATATCATATTTATGAAAATACCCATACAAATAATGCTTAATTTTAGAACAAATTTGGTTGGTATAAAAAGGGTATTGTGAGCCAACCTTAAAATATAGACATAATATACAGTCGCGGACTTTTTTAGAACTTTTTTTAGAAAAAACCCCGATTTTGAAACATCTTGATTGGTTATCCCCTCGTTCAATACGAGGTTAGCATGATGTTATATAGCTTAAAGCCTTCCTCGATAAATGGACTATCCAACACAAAAATAATTTTTCAATTTGAGCCAGTAGTTCCTGAGATTAGTGCGTTCAAACAAACAAACTCTTCAGTTTTATAATATTACTCTACAGCTATATACTACACATAGACAGCCAAAATCATTGCTCTTACTTTTGGCTTCGCCGTAGTCAAATAAAAATAGTTTAAGCATTTTTTGAAATATTTTACTAAACTTCCCATTCAGTCAATATTATTTGTTCTTTTACGAATCCTACCACTACTATAAATATAAAAGTTTGTGGGGATGTTTGTTACTCTTTCATGTTACAACTACTGAACAGACTTGGATGAAAAGAGATGTTTGATTTTGGGCCAGCTCTATGTACACTACATAGGTAAATAGGAAAAAAATATGGGAATTTCATAAAAATACAAAAAATACGTGCGTACAAAAATGATTATTTGAAGAGTTTTTATTGCGAGAACCCTATTTTAGGGCGGCCATGACAGTTGTTTTGACTTGACTTTTGACGTTGTTGACAATTTTAGGAAGAGACGTATTGAATGACATATGTCTTTCTTTGTCAAAAGTCATGTTATTGTCAAAATTACATTCTTTGTATAATAATTGTGATCTGATCCGCCATGTTTTATTTTATATTGTGTTCCTCTCCTTGATGAAGTTATTTTAAATGTACATTGAAATTAAGTGAAATTAAATAAAATAAAGAAAAGGAAACAGTAATATTATGTAGCTACTCGTATATTTACATATAGTGTACATAGTGCTGGCCCACGCCTCATACATTTCTATACATCTCTTTCGGTATGTTGTATTTTAAGCTCTGGATTAACACATAGTCTAGTTTTTATACCGAAATTACATATACATATATTGTATTTACGCAGGTAGAGCCTTGGGCAAAAGCTAGTTTATCATAAAAATAATAAAGCTTACACAAAATATTTTTTTCTATAGAAATAGTTAACTAGAGTCGCAATGTGGGTAGGGAATAGGAATATTGGACAACGCTCCTCTACGCAGCTCTATTTCATATTATAGAACCCTTACTATCCTATTAATATTATAAATGTGAAAGTTTGTAAGGATGAATGGATGGATGGATGGATGTTTGATTTGACTATCTACAGGTTTGTACGGAACTCTTGGTGCGCGAGACCGACTCGCACTTGACCGGTTTTTTATTTTTATTTTTAACCGCAGGATTAAGATACATATTACTTTTTCATTATATTGATGATGATGACGAATCGATTTACAAAATCAATAAGACATTTCTTGGCTTAAATACAAGTATAGCAAAAAACATATTATTAGACGGCAATCAACCGTAATATGAATTTTATTGGACATTTAAATACAAATAATAAAATCATTAAATATAGATGGATACGTTAATATCGTTTTATGTAAATATATTCAGTATTGTATAATTTTGTAATAATATCTGCTGATGCCATTTGCCTAAATTACTAGATTATTTTCTACTTGCTTACTATTTTATCAAAAATAAATCACAACCATTTTGATAGAGGGAACACGACAAATTATTTAATATTAAATATGTATTAGTTTTTATTCAAACGCTCTAAAATCTAAATATAACAGAATCTATAAATTAAATCAAATCCAATTAATCAAATTAAACATTAATAATATTTCGAAAGTTGAGTGTGTTATCAAAAGTTGTTGATATATATTATGTTTTTGCTTGAAGTACCTACATTGTAAAATACAGTTGCAAAAGGTTATCTAATAATCTACTTACTCTGAATGTTGACAAAACGAAAAAATATATTCAAAAATTTATGATACGTCTGAGTCGGATACAACCAATTTTGCAATATATAATAATAATTGCAATCACGCCAACTGTAACAACGGCCCCAAATTATAAGAAGTTGCAAAAATAAAATATATCGGTATTATTTTTGACAGAAATCTGAGGGTCAATGGTCAATTCTGTTAAATACAATCAGCAATAATACAATTACATCAAGTCCCGTCTCGATACGCTAAAACTGTCAAACGGTATTCTCCTAAAGGTTAAAGCAGCATCTAACGGCCTCTGATTGGTCGAAACTACTCAAAGTCAGTTTACGATAACATATTGCTTGACTTATAATACGATCAAAGCAAAATTAAAGTCTACTTTACATACAAGAATTGAGGTTCTGTCCTGGAAAGAGCACATAATTACACTTAGCAAAAGAATATGGAAACTTACATTTGTTTTTCCGACAACAACGCAGTGTTGCCGATAAAAAGTTAATACTCGAGGTTTACCGTGCTTTATGGGAGTCAATACTGACCTATTGAAATACAATATGGGAAGGCAAAACATACTTGAAATTGCTAGAAAGATCGCAAAGAGCAGTTCTTAAAGTAGCTACATCCAAAACTTACCGGTTTCCGACAATTGAACTTTATAAAGATGCCAATGCTTTAACGGTCAGAAAACTATTTAGTACTACTTTTTATCATGACAACTGTATTTACGCGGGCCGAGCCGGGGGAAAGAGCTAGTATTTAATAATAATTTGCGGCGTTCATATGAAGCATCGCAACATTAAGCTGAGTAATGGCGGGGGGAAATGGGGCAGTAGCGAGAGGTGTTAATGTGTCTTGTTTATATAGCACATTATTTACCGAAATAATTGCGAATTGCTAAGAAAATTCATGCTGGGACTCTATAATCCGGAATCCGGCGGGCGGTGAATTCAGAGCATTGATAATAAAACTCTGGACTAATACAATAGAGTTAAAAAACGAACACATGAGTGTCGAGTTGTCAGATTTGACATTGATATCTGACTTGACACTGGTGTGTTCGATTTTCAGCTCAATTGTAGTAGCGCAGAGTTCTAATATATTTACGGCGCTCTGAATTTTCTCCGGCCTTCCAAATTTCGGTTAGCTAGCGGGTCGCTTAGAACCCTGGACATAGGATACTTTCTATCCCGTTCCGGAGGGACTCACAACTCGAGAATAGCTGGACCGATTTAGCTAATTTAGGTCTTGAAATAATTATGGAAGTTCAGGGAAGGTTTAAACGGTGAGAAATATTGAAAAGTGGTATTTCTCAAAAAAAGGTGAGTAGCTTTAGGTGTAGAACCAGGACGTAGGTTGAATTGTAGGTGTAGTTATTTATTCAATCCAGTTCATAATATTTAAAACAGCACAACGTGACGGGACAGCTAGTAGTATCACAATAAGTACGTAGGTTTTTTTTTTTTTTTTTATGAATGCAATAGCTAATTTGGTCATGGCAATTTGGTGAGATTTATAACAAGGAAGAGATCATTACGGATCTTACCTCGTCCTGGCCGTGCCAAATGTATTGTCTTCAGTCCACATTTGATTTATAGCTTATCCTAGACATGTTATTGGTTGCTTCAGATAAATTATCCCACCGTTTTGATTTATACGTCACGTTTCTTGGACTGCCGATCAATTTTGAATCGTATATTGAAGTAATAAGACGCATCTCGGTTTAAAACGATTTCGTGTATGGAGCCCGTCTTTAGTCGTACTGAAACATTTTATAATAATCTATGTACTTTTGAAATGGTAGCCGGTTGCCGTGGGTTCGAATCCCGCCAGGAGACAAAGAAGTTTTCTGTGTTCTTAGGTCACGGATGTCTATAAAATGTGTATTATTTATTAAAAATCTTAAATATTATAGAGATAAGTATAAAGTTAATATTTTATACCTTTATACTTATAGATAAGTATAAGTATAAAGGTATAAAATATTATTTCCGTTGTCTGGTACCCGTAACACAAGTTCTTCGAAATCTTACCACGAGACCAGATAAATGTGGTGTAAAACCTTCCATTAGATATTATTAATATGATACCTTAATTATTTATATATTAATAATATACTAAGCCCCGGACTCCTAAGTATGTACTCCTGACTTTAAAATTTTGTCGTACGACTTTAAAAAAAAATCCATTACGTAACTATTTTTCCTGCTCTGAAAATATCTGAAGTTAAAGTAAAAGTTGTTCACATATTGCATAACGCCGTCCCAGCTTAAACTTTCATCACGATAACTTTTTCATCGATAATAATAAATCTTTAATTCAAGGCATAAATCAAAAGCTCGAAATTCAATAAAGTCGTACCGCAGGAACCACCTCGGAGGAGAGTTGAATTTGCAATTAATCAACTGAGCTTAAATTAGGAGCTTAAAGCTCGATCAATAAAAAATGATGCTGGCTAAGGAAGTGTTCATAAGGGGTTTTGTAACGCAAATTATTAAACCTTTTTGATAAGCTTTTGTAGGGTAATTAAAGACAACATTTTTGAGTTTTTGATGGGTATTCAGTTGAAATTATACCTATGGCTAACCTAAAGTGAAAATGAATTAAAAAAAATATTAAAATTTTTAAGTAAAAAAAAGTCGATCCAGGACGCCCGGCAGATTTCAAACGTAGGAAAAAAAACTTCGCCACTTAACCTACTTATACTAATTTACGGACACGACAGTTTTTCTAGACTTCTTAAGATATGTATTAAAATAAGTCCTGCAACTAATCTTACATCTACAGGCTTCCCTTTGATGAAGAAACCTGCAGCCTTCACTACCACCACCTAAAGTCTACGTGTATGTTATGAACAGAGCTTTACCTGTAATCTCCTGGTAATTCGCAATTTGCGCCGATACCATCGCTACGATACTGGGGCTCTGGCGGACGATAAGGATCCGACTCTGACGGTCTCGGGGACCTTACGTGATTACGTGACGCTTGTAAGAAATGAAGGTGTTTGGTATTTCTTCTGTCGTTAGGGGACAGGACCAACGCACACAAAGCGTCGTCTGGTGGCGTGAGTGGTGTCAAAAACGGCCGATAACAATTTTCGATTATTTTTCTCCAGGTTTATTTTTTCACCAGTCGGCGCTTGGTTGCACGACGGTCCTTGTCGTGTCAAAAAGGTGTCAGATCTCACGAATTAAAATACCCTCATTCTCACTTAATAGAAGGCACATTAGTAGTACCTCTCAAGGTCACTCACAGAGCACGAAATACTCGAATACACACACAACCAAAGATTTCAAAACCAAGGGTAGGCTGTGACGTACATTTGACGAAAAAGATCTTCATACAAGAAAAAGTTACGCCATCTTAATTTCAGAAGACTGACTGCGGAAAGCAAATATTAAGATGACGAATTTCAAACCTAAATGGCCCTATACAACCCCATGTTTGGGGACATTTAGGTGTAGATACTTTTGCCTCGACATGCCTCGTCTATAATATGTACTTCTATCCATACAACTATTTGCAACTGCCTCATAAAAGCTAACAGAAAAGCAGTGGTAAACCTTAAAAAGAAAAACAACAACAGAGTGTTCTAAGAAGCCAGAGTTCGAGAATATACAGTAAAAGTTATTCTGTTATTATTGTACGTAATTAATGACATAAAAACGTTTTACATACATGTTTCATTTCATTTCTCACGGGCACGAAACAAGCTTAATTATTCTCACAATGGCCGTACATAATCTACCAGACTATACTTTATCGGTCACTATTACGAATCTTTTTAATTGATCAATCAAATGCCATTACTGTTGACGTTGATTTAGATGTTTTCTACATTTCTTAATGGTCGCAAACGTAATTTATTCTGTAGTAAAATGTATTACGACACTAAACACGTGTTAAATATTATTGTCAAGTTTCTAAGCTGTTGCTACATCGAAGGAAACCCAAAACAACGTCTGTGAAATATATTATTTACATGTTTCCTTTTTGATTTTTTTATTTCCTGATTCTATGAATTTATTAGTTGGCATTAATCAGTAAATTTTGAGGTTATAAATTGCTCGATTTCTTAAATATTTTCATCAGGGCTTAGAAAGTCCTGAAAAAGGAAGAAATAATTCCTGCTTAATTGAAACTCTAAACTTTAAGGTCTTAACATTAAAATTAATAATGCATTAGCATTTCATGAAGTAGTACATTGGCCACCCTCGACTAGTCGCGCTCGTGAGTCCACACTTCTTACACTTATCAGGATAAATTGCTCCCCATTGAGTCGGGTGACAATGAATGACGGTGTTTGCGGACACCGGGCGAGGCGCTAACTCGCGACTTCGGCCCGATTAGCGACCACATGACGACTTAACTGTAAACATCATTACCATTACCATTTCACCACGTCACTACCGTCCATATCACGCAAGATACTCCTTATTCCTGTAGAAATAAAGCTCACAACAGCTGCAAGTGTAGTGTTGTGAGTGTCATCTGTCAACAGCCTGCAATCGTCAGACTAGATAGCTCTGTCGTAGAGCAAACACTTTTAAAAGTTTATGTGGCGATGAGCAATGTTGTCGCAAGGTTTTAGTGGCCACATCATTCAGGTCCACTGTTTGCTGAGTCGCTACGAATTGGGACGTTCCTGGGTATTGTCTGGTATTTGACACCTTGAAATTTGGGCCAAGGGACACTGGAGTTTTTAAAACCATGTTAGAACGGAAGCTTTCGGATGACCAATAAATTGATCTAATTGGACGTAAATACATGGCCATATTATTTACAGACTAAAAGAGATGACTAGGAAAAATCTAAAAGCGTAATTTTTAAGTCTGTAATTATTTTCATGTGATTAGAATGTTAGTTAAAATATTAATTCTTACTTTAAAAAGACGAAAAGTAAAGCTAAATCTGACTAATATAAAAAATATTTTTAGGTACGGCTTTCTGATGGTCACTCGACTTTTAAATTGTGACTCAGAAGTAACACTTAGAAAGTCCTTTTCTTTTCTCTTGCAATTGCAATGAAATTTTTACAATATTTTTAAGAAAAATAAATATTTTAGCACCGCGTATGACCATAATGGGTGTGCACGCGGCGTGATAATTGGACTCTACGCACAATGTCGCTTTCTGTGCGACCACGTCACAACGTCAAAGACTTAACAACAGACAGAAGGGTTTATTTTACAACAATTTCAATATGTTTTTTCTTCGCTAGTCTTAACAATAGGTGCCTATTTCCTTCAGGAGTCGTATATCTACTAATAAAATTCTTCTATGCGGGGAAGGTTAACGGTATCAATATAGGTACAGTTTATTCCTCGTCACATTGAGGAAGCAAGCTTCTCCAGCTCCAGCCTTATCCTTCCGACATTTATGGAAGAAGAGCTCCCCGGTATTTAAACTACTATTTTAACTATTGGCAGCTTCCATAGTCTTCGTGGTCCGTGGTTTAGAGCTTGGCTCTCGACTCAGAGGTCGTGTGTTTGACAATCGAACACACGACAACAAATTTGGTACAACAAAAAACAAGTTGTTTCCAAGTTTGGTTAGGACAATGCATTGAAATGCAGGCTGATCACCTGCTGTCAAGAAAGATGCGCCTGATCTCTCACCAGTCGGTTATCCATCCCACTAGGTTTCAAAAGTAAAGGAAGAGAGAAGGCTCTTGTGTACTGTGCATACACTTGGGCACTATAAAATAACTCCAGCGTTCGGCCTAGTTTCAATTAAACCGGCCACCGTCACTGAAATTGGCGTGGGAAGCTATTATTATTGTGATTGATATATTTTAGACAACGTAAAGTACATTGCTGCTCTTTTTTGTATTTAGTCTCTGCAACACCAGCACGACAGTGTTTAGCGGCGCTGCGCTAAGGGGAAGACAAACATGCGCGGGCGGCGGGCGACACCGGTGCTAAACGAACTACTTCTCATCGCTCCGTTTTACAGCCGTCTTAATTACGACACAATCATATCGAGATTGCGTAGAGAATGAAGTTCGGAATCGAAATTCATGTCTAAATCTACACGGCCCACAAAAAAGTCCTGAAAATACCCGAAAAACCTGCAAAAGGGGGAGCGAAAACTACTTGTGAAAACTTGCGTGTCTTAGAAGACTATAACCATCTTAAACAGGAAGACTATCATACAGTAGAGTAGATCTTGAAAGCATTATGAACGGAATTACACCCACACGAGTAATGCATTGGGTTTCTACAATGAAATAAGCTGAGATTAACTGAGATTTCGACATTATTCCGTTGCTGAGTAAATGAATCGCGCTTTATTCTGTTGCCGAGTAAATAAATCGCACGTTAATTAGTACGTAAATATCACGATATGGTCTAATAAACCCGCGCACGATGCCAACTGCACCCGCTCACCGCTCGGTCAGCATCATCTCCGGCTATTGATCTATTGACACATTCATCACTGTGTAAGTGATACAGCACTACATAAATACGAACAATTTATGGAAAAATGTATAAAAATATAGGTACGTGTGGTAGAAAAAATTGGTAGATAATTTTAAATGTGAAAGAGCTCTGAAATTTTCAGAAATCTGCAGCCATTTAAAGATAAAGGTAGCAGGCACAACAGGCTTTTTTGAATAAGCATCCCTATAGAATACTGTTATATCATGTCTATAAAATACGCAGACAAATAAATCTTAAAATATTTTTCTATTTAAAATTAAATAAATTTGCAAAATTGTCTAAATACTTAATTCTGCTCGTCTACTTTGGAGGTAACCATATCTAAATCACCAGTCACTTCGACCCGGCATGTATCATAAAACCCGTCTGTCCGTCATTACGGCCGCTTCCTCTTCGCGGCCAGCCGACTCTCACACCAGATGGTGCTTTGAAGAATAATTAATTGACATACAACTTATCACAGCTAATTTATTCGTCTGGATAGACAGAGGGATGTCGCGAGTTTGGCAATATTCCATTAGCGAAAGCCGCACTGGAGTTTTTACTCTAAATTAACGGGATAAAGTTGAAATTGTGTTGACGTGTTTGTGATACAATATTCTTAGTTCAGTGAAACGCTCCTGTCACTAAGATACGCTTAAATTGCCGCCAAAATAAACCGAAGCTCATTGACGGATTTCGTAACCGAGGCGCGCTGACAATAATGGCCATCGCAAATAAACGTAACGGATTGACGTGATCGGCGTTAAATTGTAACGGGTCGGTACAATAGAAGCGTCTATCGACGTAAAAGAGATTTATGTCCCCTTTTCATCTTTGATTGTCAACAAATCAGTCCTTGACATCGATATCTTCCTTCAACATCTCCCTCCGAAAGATCGTCGAAAATTATTGCATCCGTTATAAGAGGTAGACCTAGGGATTTTAGCCCGTGAACAAAATCTATATAATTAGAAAAACAAAGATGACGCAGATTTAATCCATATCCCGACATTCCAGGGACCGAATTTAATCACCATTAAATCTGAAAACACAATGTCACACTGAATAAAAGGACCTATTTAACCACAAAAATCTCGGTTGAGATCACTATAATATGTAGCAGTATGTATCTTTTAGACGCACGTCTCGAATGTCACAGGCGGACCATTCTCGTGTCACTCCTGGGATTGATTCAGGCGATGTTACCGACGATGGTAATGACTCTACGCGTTTGTTAACGATTTCACGAAAAGATCCTGTTGCTTGCTGGATTTATCGCATACTTTACGAGGCTCGCGGATCATCAACTCCTTTTATGTATCTAAGTAGGTAATGACGTGTCGAGAGCTCGAAAGATAATGTTATAGTAACAGTTTAATGAAGTAAACATACTACAAAATGAGAAATATAGACAAGGAAATTTATAATAGTCGGGTTTTTTTTGGACGCAGTATCAACATTTTTTACGTAATATGAGTGAAGGTTTTAGAATAAAATCTGAGAAAATCGCCTTGGTTCACCAGACTCTTAGAGTTATGTATCTGAATCTCTCAAAAATTTTGTGCACGTACTACGTCTGAGATTGAAGGCTGTCAGACGGCAATTTTAAATGGCTATGTGGCATTAATATGTGGCGAGCAAATAATGAGTTGTCATCTAGCAATGAGGTAAATTGCAGCAGTTGTTGGTCACTAAGAAATGAGAATGTTTCAGACACCAATTATAAACTTTCCAAAGTTAATCTCTGGCTTACGTAGATCTTTCTGAATTCCAGCATCGAAACGTGCCGGTTAAACAGTTCATGTACTGATAATAAAATCATTCCGGTGTTCCCATAACTCACGCCCGCGCGACTTTTACTGTTGTATACGCTGTAGTAAAACTACAAGGCTGAACACTAGGTGTTTATGTTGAAGTCTTGATGTAAAATCGATGGGTGACTAATGTGGGAAGTATGGAAACTCAACAGGATGAACTAAGCATTTTTATAGATCTGAAAAACACGTGTTTAACGAATGACTATTGCTAAATATTTCTCAACGAAACGACGTTTCTCGAAAGTATCAAAGTACGTAACTGAACCTTTAGCATTTATTGACTTAGCATTTCCATAAATATAGTGGATCAGAACTTTAACCTCTCACTTCACGAAGAAATTTCTATTCCACGATAAGTAAGATTAAAATGCAACCGATCGGAATTGAAGACATTTTATTAATTACTTGCGTTAATACGAGTGTATTTCAACCGGAGATAACAGCCTCGTAACCTTTATCAGAGAAATGTCTTAAATCTTCCCAAATTGGCCGGCCATCCTGGTCAAACACGTACCAAACGTAATTAATGCCTGTCATTTATATTGTCAAGCAATGTAGATCAAAACCGGCGTTGAAACATTAAAACCGGTAAGTTTTATTACTGTACTGATTAATATTGATTGAAATAAAGTAATTACTCACCACGCCCTGTAACTGTACATAGAGAAAGCATTATCATCAGGCTCTGACTTTTGTGGTCCAAAAGTACATTAGCTTAAGGGTAGAAAATTTGGCACGCATAAGAACAGATATTCACTAAACTCAGCTATCAATTCCATAAGCTTCAGACTCTATGAAAACCTTCTCTCTTATGTAACTTTTAAATTCGGAAGAGATTATTATTTAGTCCGATTTTATTCATTTTTTCTTTTTGCATTTTCTCGTTTTATCCGTATCTCTATTTGAACATATCACTTACTTAATGAAAGCGCAACCAACAACTTTTGCAAATGTGTTAAATGAAACTTGTTTTGCATGCTTAGCGTTTATTTTAAAAGATTAATTAGATTTTTTAAAAAGATAAACATTTATTTAATGACTATCACTACAGTATTATTAAGATTTAAATGTTTTCAACTACGAGATTTTGTGTGTCTACATAGAATGTAATCTACAGACTGTAGACTACACGTAGAAAAAAAAATTGAATCTGGCGGAATCAGTTTTCGGGGATGAAAATTACCCAACATCTTTATAACTATTTCTGCCTTATTTTATTTAAATCCATTTTATTTAAAGTATTTTCCTAATTTCATTTAAAGTCTTTGCGTGGAAGAGTAAAGAAAAAAAAAAGATACAATATCTACAGACATAATTCATTGTAATCTTTCGCAGTTTCTTATCAATGAGATACTAACAGTTTATCTGTATTAAAATTCGATTATCGTCTTTTCCCGGTATGTTCTAAATTTATTCGTTATAGCTTCGCACTCGACAATGAACTCTGAGTAAACATTGGATCCGTCGTCGCGCGCTGGCGCTCGTCTCTCGCTCAGCGCGATCGTTTACGGCACAGCACTAGTTAGTGTAAGACTTTTACGAGCGTCTCTGTTGGCTTTTTATAGTTTGATAATGATGATTTATGAATTTCGTAGTTTTCGCCCGATCAGATCATAGTTCATACTTATATGTTATATTCTTTGAAATAACTCTAAATTGTAAAGTCTGATGTCTTCAAATTCTAATGTACATCTCAATCGGTTAAGCCTTTCATGGCCATATACTATACTTTATTAAATATATTATATATAAATTATAAGGTACATACCTTTAATAAAGGTGAGGCGTGCATACAAGCCAGCTTCTCTTATGTACATTACTTTAAATCTATTATTTAATATATATTAACTAATAAAATATGGAATTGGTTCGTCATATACTGTCAGCGCAATAATTTAGGTGCATTGGGCGCAAAATATTGTTTTGTTTTCGTACCGTATATAAAAAAAATATAAGTATTATATAAATAATATACATAACGGAAGCCGGTTTGTATGCACGCCTCACCAGTGATACCTAGTAACTTAGTCTACTAAGTTCCTTGTTATTAACAAAGCTAGAGGTCTGAATATTTAGTTGTCAAAGAATCTTTAACAACATAAGCTAAGCTTTTAACGAAATGGAGTCTCTCAACTAATTGGCTAGTAATAAGTAATTATAAAAATAAGTAGCTTATGCCCGCAGCTCAGCCCACATAAACACGATCACACGGGAACACTGTTGTTTTTCAGGATAAAAAGTAGCCTATGTGTTAATCTAGAGCTCAAATTACTACGATACTAAATTTCATCAAATCTGTGGAGGACCCATAAAAAAACTTTGCGTAAGAGAGTAACAAATATCCATCCATATTCACAAACTTTCACATTTATAATAGTAGTCTAGGATTATACAAGTTAAAAGCTTTTTGATCGCGACTTCTTGCGACTAGAAGACTTTCTTTGCATTTTATGTTATTGTGAGATTAATATTTTAAAACTTCTTCTAATGAACTTTCAAATGATACACGTGAATACGTTTGTTTTCTATTACGTTCACTAGACGTACTGGGAGTGCCAGGAAAATCTCGCCCACCGCTGACAGAACAAACAAACAACAGAAATACTTACATCTTATTCATCTTCGCTAGAACTACGGCGGATGCTTCGTTACTATTTATTCAAACAATTCATTGTAAATTTTCTTTAGGGACATGGAGTCTTATTTGTCATCCATCAGCTCCATGGCCTAGTGGGTGACTGTTTGGTTCGCACTCGAGAGAGTGCAGGTTCGATCCCAGGTTGTGGCGTGTACCAATGTGACTTTTTCAGATATCAAGTACGTTATACGGACGCTCTAACGGTGAAGGAAAACATCCGTGTGGAAACCCGTATATGGTTGGCCCCAGACGTATTGACTAGTCATTCCTCTGGACTAGGCTAACTATGTTGTGAGAATGTCGTATGTGCTTGGGCAACCATACGACATTTAAAAACCAACTGTCCCAGGCACTACAGTATTTCAAGAGTGGTTACTTCGCTCTGAGAATACTGTATCAATCATTTATTAACGGATGAAAAGGCCTAAGTTTGTCATCGAGAGTAATATTTCATATTAAGCACATTTATCTGATGTCCTCGCAAAATGTTGCTCACCTTATTCGACGGAGTTCAAAGCAACAAAATGAGGCAAGAATAAGTGGAAGTACTTGAGGATTAAATGGGTAAAATAGTATCCCACAGAAACTTTTTCAGGACAAAAAGTAGCCTATTTGTTAATCCAATGCTTTTATAAATGTCAAATATTTGGCTAAAAAGTGTATAGGCATCTTGAAGTTTGCTTTTTAATTATATTAAAAAATACAAAGCCCAAACTACTACCGTAGGTACCAAATTTCATCAAAATCCGTTCAGTTATAGTTTTTACATGAAAGAGTAACATCCATCTTCACAAACCTTCACATTTATGACTAATAACAATAGTAGGATTCTTATGAGAATTCCAATGTAAAATTCTATTAAAAGCCATATCTTTGATTTTCTCTCATCGCTAATGTGGTGAGGGGTGACTGCATAATTGACAGACTGATAGCCTTTATAGTTTTGCCTGTGACTTCGGGCTTATTCACGTGGTAATTGGTATTCAATTCTAGGCAACGTGTTCTCTATAGGAAACTGGAAATAGATTGCAGGCAAGTAGGTAAAGGACCTTAAGGAAATTAACTGAGAATCACTTTTCAATAAATTCGGTAGTCAATAGATTGTTTGACGCGCGTACTATTATAAAGTGCGCCTCTATTCATTTTTTATAACCTTAACAATTAACATATTAATGCTAATTATGAAATCGATGTTTAACAAGTGATAAGACAAGCCTCGTTCATATATCACTGCCCACGTTTGCCCACCACGTGGGCGAAATGGAAATATACTTTTTATGCTCAACCATTCCTCAATAATATAATAACTATTTAATTAATGTTATGGTTAAAAGCTACGTTGGTCTTAATATATTTTTATCGACATTCGATTTAAAATTTTAGGCAATTTTATTGTTAGACAGAAAAAATTTAGACAGTTTATATGATTAAATTATTGACTGGCACATGACGCTCACATGATCAATTTTTGACCAACAAGTAGCCACCAATGAGCAAGCAATTACCTACCTATTGAAAATGATTATTATAAATTGATACAGGTTGCTTGTCCATTCTTTAGTAACATCAGCAACGCATTTGTAACTCTACTAATGTTGTGATTGTCTATGGGCGGCAATTATTATTACATTTACGCTTTTGCTCTACTTCGAATAGTAGAAAAATAGCGGTCAATAAAATAAATATCTTATTTCTTTCTTTTCTTATTCCCAGGGCGTCCGGCAGCGCAGTCATCCTCGACCCTCGCATGGTCTGTAAGAAGAACCGACGCACGCGCGGCCGCCTGGCGCAGATCTGTCGCAACGAGACGGGGCTGCTGCGGGAGATCAGCCGCGGCGTCACCCTGGGGGCAACCGAGTGCGCCCATCAGTTCCGACACAGACGCTGGAACTGCACCACCCAGAGGCGCAGCATGAGGAAGATTCTCATGAGAGGTAGGCAATATTTTGTCTAAAATATGTCCTGTCATCCCCCAGGATGTCACTGCACCACCCAGAAGATTCTCGTAAGAGGTAAGGTAAAAAAAATCCTTGTCTTGATTATGTCTTACATTTGCAACCTTTTGCTTTTTTGTCAGGCGGATTGATAAATAACAAGATGGTGGAATTCCATAGGAGACAGTATTCCAAAAATTCACTTCTGGGGGTGACGAAAGTTCCGTATCCCTGTTCTATCGTGGAATTTTATTTTTAATTACTACAGAAAATATTATATCAAGTGAAAAAATATAACTGAAATACTAGACAGTAGACAAACTATAAAATACTGATTATTTTGTACCAGAACAACTAATTTGTTTAGTAAACACGCGTGACACGTGTAAAGGTTTCATTTTAATCAAGTCCCAAAGTAGAATCTCGTAAATAACGCCAAATTCATTCGATAATAAGTTAATGGGTAGAAAAAAATTGCGATCGTTTTGTAAACGATAAAAAACTTACCAAAAGTGTAATAAAATTGATAAATCTATTTCACAACAGATCCGAACAATCAATATATTTATTGTAATGGCTGCGATGAGTTCATCAACATTTATGGCTTGATCACATTAGACCCTGTATATTGCACACGAAAATGAACCGCAGATGCTCAAAATAAAGATTATATTTGAGCGTTCGTGCAGTCAGTAACAGGTGAAATTGCTGAATCTTAGCACAAACCAAAACTTACTTTAAATACATGACAGATAGATTATTTTCTTTTGGCACATCCAAAGTCCATCTAGTGTGGTAGCTTGAACACCAACGTAGGTAGACGGACGGCTACCTGCGGGTTTATTAGTCGATGGACAAAAGAATGCGAAATGTGTTAAACCTCACTGATAGGTATCAGCACCTAATTCGATTAGGCCAGCAGTGGATTTTATACGTCCTCTCCTTTATCTCAACGCTTCTCAAGGGTTGGATTAAATTCTCGAGGGTATCGATAAAAAATAAATTAGTGAACTTAAACATTCACTTATATAAGACATTTGTTACTTCTTAAATATCATTACATTTTATGTGTATGTAATCTGATTGATGTTTGGAACATAGATGGATTTGTAAACAGGAATGCCTAAGAAATTTTCCTATAAAACTTGGAGACACGGACTGTACTCGTTTATTGGGTGTGAAAAAATACGTTACCAACTTCGCTTAATATGTATTGTAAACATTGAATTCGAATTAAACATTTCGATAGCAATTAATTAATGCCAAACATCATTAATTATGAAGACACATTTGGGACAAAATGGTAAGTTTTAAGAGCAGTATCGATAAAAATAAAATAAAACACAACACTAAACACCTCAGGCTGACCATTAGGTCTGGTCCTGCATCAATTTCGGATTCATTAGTATAAATTAAGTGGTATTTGTCAAAAATTCGTTTGTGTATACAAAATATTTATAAATCTTATGTCTTGGAGGTTTTAATATCGACAGTAAAAAATAGCAACTTAATATTATTTCGATTAGAATGTGAACAATAATGTCAGCTACCTTTTGTTGTTGTAATGTCAGAAGCATTCTTCCCAATTAAATATTTAATAACGTGCATTAGTTACCTATGCACTTTGTTTTGACCATAATGATAAAAAACTACACAACTTGTACACAATACTTTTATTTATTATACAATGTACACTCACACTTTTGGGCACAGATTCCTCTTATGATATGATATTTACTCCATCAAAATTGGCTCAACACTGAGCTCCTGGGGTATAAATACCTTATTTTACTTGTCCACCCCACTCCAGTTGGGGATGATTGTATAAGGTATTGCACGTTGTCAGTGTGGCCAGAATAAAATATTAATAAAAACTAACATTTAACAATTTATTATTTATAAATAATTTAGTTTAAATTTACTTAAATAAACTCTACAACACTGAAATCATAACATTATAATAAGTTTACTATGAATTTTAACTTCTCATATCAAATATATAATATTGAGTTCATTTATGACATTATGTTGTTGGTACATGAATTCCTCATTCGTTAACATTGATCCTACATTTTTACCCGACGACGACGGTTTTAGAATTCTATGTATGTGTGTGTGTGTGTGTGTGTGTATTTATGTATGTATGTTTGTTCTACCGTAGCACCTAAACTACTGCTCCGATTTTAATAAATGTGGTATTAATAGATTCGCAATAATAGCCCGGGTAACAAAAGCTATATAATTAACGTAGTCGGGTTATAGTTTTATATAAAAATTGCAGTTATTGCGACGAGAATTCATTCTCTACTAGAGATAACATGCCTCTATATATGTCACCGTAAAATTGTAAAAACCGTTAGATTGTAATAAAACTAGTAAAATTGTAAAATGTTGATAGACAGCCGACGTGAATATGCTGCCTATAATTTAACTACATTATTTTTCGTTAGATTATAAATATATAGTTTTTAATCTTTCGACATATTTTTACAATATCGTTAGTTATTTTACAATCTAACGGTTTTTACAATTTTACGGTGGCATATACATTGCTAGGTAATCCGCCAAATCGCAGGCGTCGCTGTCACGTATTTGTATGTATCTGTCGAATATCTCCGAGTGAAACTGGTGTAAACTGTCGCGCCGCGGCCGTGCGGCGTGAACGTGTCAACGTGTAATAGCTCGTACGTGATCACTTGGTTTAGCATGAACAATTGACAATAACGTATTCGTAATATATTGAATGAGACTTGTATGAAAATCATCACAGCGCCTATATACAGTTAATAATAATTCGATAACGATGCTTTCGTATGGGACTGTCGTTTTCGTCTCTACAAAGTCAGGGGAGACTTTTGGCAAACTCGGCCATTACATTCACATTTCACAATAAAAACATATTGATGATAACAAATAAAATGTCATCATCATCATCATCACCAGCCTATCGCCGTCCACTGCTGAACGTAGGCCTCCCCCAATGAGCGCCAACCGATCTTGGGCAGCAATATAAAATGTAGTATGAACTAAAGAATAGCATTTCGAAACTAAAGATCGTAATTCGTTGTAGTGGCTATGACGTACATTTTGACAGAACCAACCTTCATACAAGAAAAGGTTCTTATTATTTCTTTCTCAAATATCAGCCATCTTAATTTCATCATACCTCAAATACCAAAATGGCCCCAAACAACCCCAAAAGTGGGGCCATCTAAGTGGGGACAGTTTATGCCTCAAGAAGCATCTATTATATACGACTATGAGATCCTCGCAAATAAATTCGCAAGCAATTATTAATTAATTTTAAGGACTAATCGCCGGTGGGCCGGAGGCTGCGAGCTACAAATTAGGCTAAAAGCCAATAAATAAGGCTAGCGGCTGGGTGGCGGGATTAGCCTCTGGTTATCAGCTCGTGACGACAACTGTATATAGGGTGATGTTATTTATTTACTACTGATATATTATGTGGTCTTCCTTATGCCTGCTACAGATGGTAAAACGATAAAAATTGCACAGTTCGTGATCAAACTGTGCAATTTTTAAGTTATGTTTAAGTTTAGTTAATACTGTTAGGTGCGACTTGATTTAGGACGGAGCAGAAAACTGAAAGAATCGAGGGTCTAAAAATGTTTAACTCATAACGGAACCTTTTTTGGTGGGTAGCAAGCTGTTTACATGTAGAATATAAATTACTTAAACGCGAGCGAGCGGAGCGAGCAAGTTAATTTTATTTCCAATTTTAATAGTATAAAACATTTAGACATTTTACAAATATAGTATAACAAAATTATTATAATACGATATTTTAATTAATATTATGATTTATCTAGACAATTGGCGTTTCGATCAGGTGCAAATCGGGACGCCCTTTAAAATCCGGGGCAAATCGGGACCAAAGGCAAAAGGTGTTCCGATTTGCCCCCATTTTGCGATGCCAGGTGGCAATCCTAGTCACAGTAGATATATATAATATAATATTTTAGTGTGTTTGCGTGCGCCGATTCGGTCGGTCTAGCTAGTAGGTATGAAGATGTAGTACTATATAATATGTCTACTGCGCAGTTTTATCGTTGTGGTGTGTAGAGGGCATTAGACTTATCATCATCTAATGGAAGTCATATAGCGACTACCATACAAAGCTATACTTTGATGACTGAACAACATTGTGTTTTCAATCACTATTCACTACATGGAATTGCCTTTGGAAAAATTATGTGACCTTAAGATTTAAGATGTTAATGAAATATAATACTCATTCAAGGATCGCATAAAAATATGGCTTTTGATGTGTAAATTTAATGTAGGTATAACATGGCAATTTAATACTTGAAAAGCCATTGTTACAAATTGAAATACGGTATGTGACTTTATCGCGAGTTTATTTTAATCTTTCTCACGGGGCAAAACTGATGGGCCATTTTATTAAACAAATTTACTTAATACCTAATGCCCGAGATTAAATCTCCAACCTCCTGTACCACATTACTCATGAGAAAAAAATAATCATCGTTAATTGGTCCCTTTCATTAGTAAGACCCGTGCATTCTTCAACTTCTCGTTTTTTCGGTGTCAAATCTTTATCAATGAAAAAGGATTTCATTTTTATTTAAATTACCTTATCATACACGCACTCCGTCCCGCGTCCGGCTCCGCGGTTAATGAGAAAGCCTTTTAAATGTCGATTCCTCAAACCGTCGACTTTCTCGACCCATGTCGAAGCACAATTAGACGACTATTTAAATCGAGCGCAATAAAACGAGCCATAAAGTATCCGGACTTATCAATATAATAAAGATATTCCGTCGAATATGATGCTAAGTTTTGACAGGGCCCGGTTTATGGGCCGTCGTAAAGGCCGATCGAAACAAAACGACTACAAGAGACCCGCGATCGAAGTCAGCACCACGATGGATCGTAAATACCTCGACACCTTATCTCCTAGGTCCGACGGTGATATTAAACAAAGCAGCCTAATAAAGCTATAAACAAACCCGCAACACGGCCTTCCAAAATATTGGGGTATCGGGCCATTAAGTGTGGACAAGCGGAGGAGTTCGGGGGCCCATAAAGATTACCACACGATAAAACTACTGCAGGCGGACCTCACACAGCCCGCTGTGTCCTCGAGGCTTCCACAAAAACTCGCCGATGAATTTGGCGCCCCCGACACGTAAACGTCCTTAATATGGTATAATTTCCCGCCTTATCGTAGTCACCGGCCCCAGGGTTATAATTCCGATATCAGTAATTAGAATTCAAGAGTACTCATTCGATCTCCGATATTTTAGATCATTCTATTTCCAACACTAATATTATTCATTTAGATGTTTTTATTTATGAGTGTTATAGTAGCTGTGGTTCTTATTTTAAATCCTTTTTTGGATAACATTATTATGTAAGGAGAAACACAAAATATACAAAGACAACATGCTTTTTTAATGCAAAGTACCCAATATTATTGACAAGAAAGTAATTTTTCTATTGGCTTCAAAAACATTTGGGTTAAAACAAATTAAGAATGATTGTTCGAAGAACTGAAATAAGCTTAACGAAGAAGGCTCATTGATGTGATTGGTAGGTTTTGAACCTCAAATATTTCAAAGAGCGGTCAAAATAATTCGTGACCTTGAAACTAAAGTCTGAATAAATATTTATAAGTGCTCGATATAGCGCGTGTCAGCGCTGGCTCCTGTCTGGATAAACAATAGCAGCACTGAGTTATTTGAAAGTCAAACACCACGGAGTAATCGACGTCTCAAGCACAAAATTGTTGGTGGAGGCGATATCTCGCGACCATCGTGTTCGAGACCTAAGATCGCTTGTCTTCGCGTACTCCGTCCCGTTCTTCCCCCCGCGACGGGAATAAACTCGTCTCGCTCACAATCAAGTGGTAAATTATTCTGCTTTATTTTTTCTCCCGAAGACAAGCGGCCGTCCGTCCGTCAGCGGTGAGTGACGCGCGGGCCCGACGGCCCGACAGCCCTGTCACCGCCGGACACCGCGACCGATGGCTGCGCCAAATTAAACGTCCCTCACTATACTAAAATAGGTGCCGGAGGAAGCGCACTTTTTATTCCGAGGCTCCTGAGGAATTACAATTCCATATTGGTTTATTACTCTTAAATGTTTTTGTTGCGACTATACTTAATAAAGGAAGTCATTAGACGAGGGCAGGTGCGCCAGTTTTTATCGCGTCATCGAGATTTCGCCCGTCAAATTAGCGACCGCGAGCAGCGAATTAAAGCGACGATCGTCCGGAAATAATCGTTTATCATTACAATTAAACATGTCCCCGGCGACAAAAACGCGCATTACGAGAGCACATTAAAATTTCAAGCCTCTACGAGCGTTAAACGCTAAAACAAAGGTACCATAATGCATAAGCAACAGAGACATAGCTCCGCATCAACAAAGCTAATTATTATTCCTATTAAACGGGCACAATCCATTCAAATTAACCATCGGACATGTTAAATAAAGAATTCGCGTTTTGTGCGCGGCTGAATGACGCTCGGCCCCTTCCGGTGGGTGGCTGCTGTCACAACACGAGTGCGCGTCGCGGACGCACCGCGGCGCATAATGAGACGTTTACTCGCATTAGCTAAAGAAATTGACAAGTGAACAATAGCGAGCCGAGGGAAAAAGGAACGCGAAAACTCGCAGAAAGAGCCGGACAGTGTCGTATCGTATTACCCGACGTAAAATATCTGGGGGAAAGGAATGAGAAACGATCGCTCGATTTAAATACGGGCGGGACACGGGAGCGTTCGCGTGCGTTTGGTAGCGTGAGAATGCGCTTCGTCCGGGCGTACGGGCGTGCGGGCGGCGACGGCGGGGTCCGGCGGGTCCGGCGGGGCACCGATAAATCAGGTGCGTCCGCGCCGGCCGTATATCGCCGGAGCCACAATGGCCCCGCGCTGACGTGCCGACAGTGATGCAATTGCTCGCATGCGCTGTCACCTGACGTCCACCCTCACTTGCCCCGTATTTATTGCGCTAAATATGTGAATTAATCGGCCGAGATAAAAAGGCCGGGTCGGCGCGGGCATTCCGATGCGGTCGCGGCGACAGCTCGATGTATTGTACGTATATGGTGATCTCCTTTATATCAACCTAGCGCGCGCGTCTACGCCAGCCGCGTAGAGCCGACGTTGTAAATAATTTGAAACACAATCGTTTTATGCTTAAATATTTTATTTTTTATCTTTTCACCAGCTTCTTAATTATCTACGTTATTCAAATTTGAAATTCGAGGTAAGTTTAGCTCTACTCTACGTCACAGGGGCGACACGCTCTACAAATGACTGCTCGAGTACCGGTAAATGTCACCCATGTTGACGTAAGACGAAACGACCAGTGGCCAGTTTCGTGAACGAAAATCTTGGCATGAAAAAACTTATGTCCCGCTCGCCGCGCGCATCCGCCGCATATGTACATAGCGGCGAGCTGTCATTCGTAGTCTATTGAATGACGGTTCTTACCGTTAGTAAATAGTAATATATATTCTTTGTCTACATGCACTAGCTAACAATAACAAAGTAGAGCCCTTTAATATTTTTTTAAGTGACACTGCTTTAGCGGAGCTGCGCACTTTTCTTGGGATGGGTAAAAACTGTTAAACTCGAGCAGGACACGTGACCCTGATCGAAAATTCGTAAGATGCAACTTGCAATTGTTTGCTGTCTTGGTTTACGCGAGCATAAAACTATTTTAGTTCGTATTGACTTTTGCCCAAACCTTGCCAGACACATTGACCTTTGGCCTTGACCTTCGACCCCCCAAGCATCCTCATCACATATTTTTGACCTTTACCTCCATTTTTGAGACCTTTTTGAAGTTTGACATATGGTGAAAACACTATGGAGAAAAAGGTGTCTCCATTTAAATGGCCGGGACTTTTGAGATTTTTCACTTCCACCGGCACTCCCGGAGTAGGTACAATTTACAACTCGTTGTTTTTTTATTTCAATTTATTTATTAAGTCCACCTTGCCGTATCGCAGTACATATTTGTGATATAAAAAATTTTATATGCTAAACTACTACGAATCTATAAAATATGAGTAAACTTGATAGTAAAATATGATTTATCGTCTAGCTAATAGAAACAAGCTCCAATCAAGTTTTGCGCGAAATCCTTACATTGTTATCGGTTCAATTATCTTGGGTGAACGTGTATGGGCAGTCGTATAGTTGCATGAGAATGGACGGTTGTATGAGAGTATGAGGGTTTTATGAGTGGCGGTATGACATACATGTTTACGACCGCGGCGCCGCGCGACACACGATACTCGGGTTGGCAGCTAGGATCACCCATGACTCACTTATGACCTATGGGGATGGGTTTACGTGGAGGAATTCGCTTGTGGATTTGTTTTTGGCGAACGCTATTGCGAATATTTGTAGAACTTTTTGAATGCTTACGTCTAAATCTCAGTAATTTAACATTACAACTTATAGTTAAATATTCTTGCAGGTAACTGCACTGGCCTAACAATAGAGCACAAATTAGATAGCTGTCTATTTTTGGAAGTCGGTTAAAAATGGCACCTCATTTAAACTGTCAATAGGCAAAACAGGCAAAATCTCAGACATAATAATTAGAGTCAGGTCTGACATTCATAATAACTAGATATTTTGACAGAAATGTAGGAGTGAATTTTACTAAAGAAAATCATATTAAGTCATCAATCAGATCGTTAACATATTGTACGGGTCAGTCCACACCGAGACTTAACGAGATGCTTGAAGATGCTGTAATAATATGCAACGCCGCTGGGACAAGAGAAAAATATTTTGTCTATGGTATGTTCATAATATTTACCCATAGACTAACCTGCCCTCACCTCACCTCCTCACGCGGTTGTAGCACTCTCGCGACACACCCACATCTGTGTTTACGCTTGAGGACGCTCTATTGCCGAAGAAGTATTTGACCATAACGTTAGATTGGCTATACGTGACGGGCAAAAACAAATTAATGAACGGGCAAGTGTTGCCCGCGGCTCCGCCCGCATAATTACAGTATCCCATGGGAACACTGTACTTTTTCGGGATAAAAAGTATCCTATTTTTAATCTAGAGCTTAAACTACTGCCATACCAAATTTCATCGAAATTAATTCAGTAGTTTTTGCGTGGAAAACATCCATCCTCATAAACTATCACATTTATAATATTAGTAGGATAAAATAATTGTAGGAAATTTATGAATATCTTGAGCATTATAATTGTCATAACTGGGTTAAAAGGGTACAGGTATTAAGCCTGTAGTTTGTTTTTACTGAACAAAATACTTAAAACTAGGTACTCGTTTCAACAAGTAATTAATATAAAGGGCAGCGAAATGTCGTCCTGTCCGGTCGCCCGTATCAAATCTAGCATTCCTCTGCGCGCGGGGTAGACGCGATATGCATCGGCCGATCTAGCCGCGTCCGGTCCGATTGTGTGATCGGCTTGTGGTATAAAACTCGTGTTATATTTAAGGACCAAGTGTGCCTAGAACAAGTATGTAGTTTGTAAAATTGTGGTAGAGAAACCTCCCTCCGCGTCAGGGTCAAACGTGACGTGGCGACGCGTAACGCTAATATAGGTACATATTTTATATGAAATACGTGGTAGAATAATATGTGGTAGAGCCATGCTTCGGCACAAATGGGCCGGCTCGACCGGAGAAATACCACGGGCTCACAGAAAACCGGCGTGAAACAGCGTTTGCGCTGTGTTTCGCCGAGTGAGTGAGTTTACCGGAGGCCCAGTCCCCTACCCTATTCCCTTCCCTACCCTCCCCTATTACCCTATTCCCTCTTAAAAGTCCGGCAACGCACTTGCAGCTCTTCTGATGCTGCGAGTGTCCATGGGCGACGGAAGTTGCTTTCCATCAGGTGACCCGTTTGCTCGTTTGCCCCCATATTTCATAAAAAAAAAAGAAAAGAAAAGAAACAAACTCGCGGGTACATTTTGCCGCGATAAAAATTACCTATTCTATGACCTTTTCCGTGGTCTACTCTATACCTGTGCCAAATTTCATCAAAATCGGTCCATTCGTTTCTGAGCCTATGCAAAATATGTAGGTATTAGTATAGTATGGATAATTTCATACCTTCACCGTGTCTGCTAAGCGGACAGACACGATTAGTAGTTTTTATGTACCTAGTACTTATTTTCTACCCTTAGTTGTTTTCTACCATGAAACGGTAGCTTAATACCTGAAAAAGGTTGTGAGATGTGCTATTCTTAAATTATGTACTAGATAGAGCTTGTATTAGACTTTAGATTGTACTAGATATACCATGACTTCGTATGCCCAAAAAGAAACCTCACGGGAATCGTACATTTTGCTGCGTTCAAAAGTATGTGTGTTATTTCTGAGCCTAAACCACTACTATAAAAATTTTTCAGAACTCGTTCAGTGGGTACTTTTTTCAGTAGGTATTTTTTTCGTTAAAGAGTTAGCCCAAGCGCGCACTAGCGGCCACCGAAAAAATTTAATATGCATTGTATCAACGCATTTGGCTTGCATACATTTCGGTAGCCGCCGCGGCCTGGCTGCCAGTGTGCGCTTGGGCTAACAAACGTATACAGCCATACAAACTTTTGCGCTTATATTAGTGGACTAGCTTTTGGCCATGACTCCGCCCGCGTAAATATAGTATCCCACAGGAACACTCTCCATTTTCGGGATAAAATATAGCCTTTATGTTAACCCAGAACGTAAACTACTACCATACCAATTTTATTTGAATTCCGTTCACAAGTTTTTGCAAAAGAGTAACAAACATCCATTTATCCATCCTCATAAACTTTTACGTATTTATAATAGCACCTACCTAGTAAGATAGTAGTGGGATTAAAAACGAAAAGTATTAAGTAGAAAATAAGATTTATATTTTTGTACCGAAATTGTTACAATATAGAAAAAGTTTCCCGAAACACATACTTTCTGTTATAATAGAAATTTTACTTTAATAGAAAATTAAGTATTTCCCTACGAAATCACACAAGACCATCCCTAAAACCTTTTAAGTCGAGATTAGGAATTCTTACAATTTGAATTTAAGGATTTTTATACAGAAATAAATACATTAAACGTAATAAAATGATATCTTATCTCCTGTAGATAACATCACTTTATTATAAGGAGGTCATTAAGCTTTGTTTATAGTTGGGGTCTTAATTGATATGCTCTTAGATTTAAATGGTCTCACAGGTTGAATCGGAAATATTTTGCCCATATATAGACTATACACGGTGATCATATTAAGTGTGTGGGTGCACTAATAAAATAGTCGTGTCACGTGGTACATAGTATTTTATGGTCTATTTACTATTCGCGGCAAAGATATCGTAGATAACTATTCGGTCAAAATCCACTAAGAGATAATTCATCCGTCACGGTGCTGAATTTTTAAGATATAAGCTATTTAAAATTAAACTTTTTACATTACAAGAAAAACGTTTCATAGTAAGGGCCTTATCATACTAGCGGTTTGGGAGCGGTTGCGGAGCGGAGCGGGCGCGCGGCGAATGCGGAGCGGGCGCGCGGCGAATGCGTTGCGAACACGCCGCGGCTGCGCAGCGAATGCGTCGCGGACGCGTGGCAGATTCGCAACGAGTTTTGTTTAATTAACGAAACTTAAACGAAAGTTAAGCACTTGCTATTCGTTTCGCGTCCGCGACGAATTCGCTGCGCATGCGCGGCGAATTCGTTACGCGTCCGCAACGTATTCGCTGCGTGCCCGCTCCGCTCTGCAGCCGCTTTCGAACCGCTAGTATGATAAGGCCCTAAAAGTTTGAAGGTCAGGTTGCACCGTGCCGCACAGCGCATGGCTGATGGGAAAAAATGTAGTTTATGTTTTAATCCAGAGCCTAAACTACTATTACTAAATTTACTACATACCAAATTTCATCGAAATCCGCTCAGTTTTTGCGTGAAAGAGTGACACATATCCGTCCATCCATCCTCACAAACTTTTAGATTTATTGTAGGACTAACAAATAATAATAATTACCGCTTGGTAATATCATACAGAAATATAACTTTTCAACCTTCTACTGCCTACTTGGGTACTTGGGTACTCTCTCCTGAGTACTCTCTTTCACATGTCTTATTCTTGGACCCAAAAATATTTGACAATATTTAGCAGGCGGAATCAAACCCGCGCGTTTGCGTTAAACTGCCATTGGGTCATGGAGAACGGTCGCTCGCTGTAACGAAATACAATTATTTCGCAATTTATCGCGATTTCTCGAGCGTCGTGTACTGTTATAAATAAAATTAAAATTGTAAATAGTGATTTCACATCTAGGATACCATCGCTGCGTTATCTTTGACGGCTGCTGCGACGTCCGCGCTGTATATCAAAATAATTTATGTGCGTTGGATCAGTGTTGAGATTGAGTTTATAAGGTTTAACAAGGTATTAAGCATTCGATGGGGTTAGGTAGCTCATATTTTAATATTGTACTCATCTAATTGAGTTGTCTGGTGGCTCGCAAATGTGGCAATGTAACGCGTCGCCGCGTAACAGATAATTTAAATGATTTATTTTTGCGCGACAGCCGATTGTTTGTTTTTTTGGATTGTGAATTACACTAAAAATTTTATAAGCAAAGAGGTCACAATTTTCAAATACATGACAACCCTAGCCGTGGCATTTTAAAGTTTTCCATTTTCACTACAAAGTGGATCACTGAATGGAATTCCTCGCGGAACTGCCTTTTACAGATTAATTGACAGATCTTATTAAATACCGATTACATTAAATATAATATTATAAAGTATATTGGAGAAGACTACGTTTCTACTACGAAGACGACGTACGTTTTTTACGATACATTTTTAAAACCTTAAATCTTTTTTCTTAACTCCAAAGAAGTTGTGACATACGTAAATAACGTTAGTACCTATTAATAGCTAATCTTAAGGAGGCCGTCCATTGATAGGCTTTTAATGTTTCATGAAACTTTTATGTGTGTACTGGTACAAGTCACATCATAATAGGTTATCTCGAGTGCCTCCGCCGCGGTCGGGTTGGAGACGCAACAGGTTTCACGCACTTCATCTTATTCATTATTGCCGCAATTAAAAACTGCCTTTATTTTATTTCTTACTTCGCTCGTGTCCGCTGCGTGTCCTACGGGAACCGGTTCCTCGGTGCCACCTACCGGCACCGGAGTAGGCGCCCTCGACCCGACTAGTCGTCAATTATCCAATCCGAGAAAAGTGGAGGCGACGGCTCCGCGAGCAGCACGTGCGCCCCCCGGACATGAATGGCGGAACGACCGCCGCGGCCGGCGCGGAACCGCAAAAACGTCGACGCGCCGCGCGCCGGCACCCATGCCCGCGAGTGTGAACCCATCGGAGATCCATCGGCCGTATTGATCGATCGACAATTTCACTGAATAATTCAGCCGGACACGAATACCAACATTCCGGCTGCTCGTGAAAGCGAACACAAAAAGCGACCCGAAACCCCGAATACGAGCCTCGCCAGCCGCCGGGGGATTGGACGGGTGCAGGGCATAATATTTCGGCCGGAGACGATAGAAAAAAGGTAGCATTCGGTGATGAGAATGTCATGTCTCTCGATCCCGACGACATATCTGCGAGCGGAGGCCGCGTTTTGTGATAATTGCGGCACACGACGCGCGCGGCGCGCGAGGTATGCCCGTACCCCTGTGAGCTCGCCGCCGTCGCGGTCCGTAATGACGCGCGCGTCGCATCCGCGCTGGCCTCTGGCCCATCGCCGCTGCGGAAAAAGTGCGGCCCGCGCGGCATCCGCGGGGCGGACCCGTTCCCAGGCCGGCTCGTCCCCCGCGTCGACGCCGCTTTTTTCCCCCGTCGACCGCTACTAGCGAAATATCTCGAAATTGACATTCCTCTCATAATTCCGGCCGAGGACGCATCGTCGAACGGCGAAATAAAAATACCCGTCAAAATCGAAGACTGGAGTGATGCGACGTAATTGCCTCGGCAGTCGGCCGGTATGGGGTGTGCACTTTCGCTTTTTTGTCGCACGTCAATTATATAAGTTATTTGTGCAATAAATTTCGCTGTATCTGCGCGGACGGGCGGCGGGTGGAATGCGGGGCGAAGCGCGTCGTCGGCGTCCGGGCCCAATTAGCATGGGATCGATAGGCGCGGTCGATGCCGATCTGCCGACTGCACCGCATTGCGTAAGCCCCGCATTTATCTAATCTGGACTTAACGAATGCCTCACTCCTATCACCGAGGTGAGCAGACCCCTATCGGCGATTGAATATTCGATGACAGCTGCATCGACGCCTCCTATCTCCGTTGAGGCTTTCATTTTGAGTACCTAATGAATAAATTGTTACAATAGGCTAGACGACTGATTTTTTTTTATTGCACAAATGAATAGTACTCTTAAATATGAGTAACTTCTCAGAAGAAACCGTATATCAAAAGTCAATATTTTCAAAGGTACAGCGATTTGTTTAAAAAATTTCGCAAGTCCCGTGAAAACGCTCCATACTAAAGTCGTACGTAGCTATGACGTCACGTCCATGTTAAAGTGTATGAAGTATATGGCCGCGGGAACATATTTGTAAATATCTCCGATATTTGTGCGTTTAAGTTCATACATACCATAATAAAAGTTTTTGTATATGATGTAAGTAAACTAATGATGTAGGTTTTGTTTACTAATTTAGCAAAAAAATAATTAAATGTTTTGTACTTTTTAGATGTCTCTAATTACTAAACTATAAATAAAATATTATAATTTTTTACATTTACGAAGTAGTAATGCCTCAAATTTTCTGAGTACATTAATGAAACTAAATATTTTAGATGTAGTCGTGTAGCCTATTGCTTGGTGAGTAAAATTCGAATCGAAGCTCCTGCAACTATTGTAAGAGGTGACCGTAATTTATTTAACAGACAATTTCGTACAAATTCGTACGTATTGCAAATCAAGATCTATCATCAGGTACCTACTCGCTATCACATAAAGCTCTGATGATTCACCGGGAACATTTATAGCCATCGACCGTAACGAATCGATAGGTTTACACAATAGAGACTGTTCAGCGCATCCCACAGTGGGCTCGATAAGTAATTGTTGTTGGCAATCAATGGTTGCTAAACGACAATATCCATTATATTTACTATACCAACTATTTGATAAGGTAATTGATCATCGTTGCTCCCTCTCGTCAAATCAAAATAACTCGAGATGTTAAGGTAATTATCGAAAAAATGGAAATGCTTTAAGAGGAACTTTTCCAAGAAAATAATGAAAAATAGCAGATTTGATTTGAAAAAAGAAAATGGCAGAAATACGAGGTACGGATATTGGATACTAATTAATAGAGATTAAAATCTTAATCCTATTGCTTCAATGGGGAAGATGCATAGTTTTTTATTGGCTTTTCAAAAAGTACATAATAAGCCAGGAAATATTGTCTTTGCAATGGCATATCTACGATCAACCGTGGATCAACCATTGACAAAATACAATCATCACAAGAGTGAGATCGTTGAAGAACAACAAGTCAGTCAGCACAAGTGACGTCACGGCAGTTGAAAATATATGAAGATACATTTAAAATTGATATTTTTAGTTCATATACTGCTTTTATTTCAATAATTGTTTTAACAAAAGTGCCACAAGTACCTTAAGGATTTGAACAGTAATTTTCATTTTTCAATTAGCAAAAAAATCGTCGTTTTCAGAATTTTTTATTATTCCGGTAACTTTTTAATTCAGCAATTAATTACAGTACTTTATGATTTTTTCGGTCCACTTTTATGGCGCCTTTATGAAAATATAAGAATTTTGCTGATTTAAAACAAATTATTTTTATTATTAACATTATTTATATAAACTATTATTAACATCCACTTTCTGGTTCAACGTGGTCTCAGCTAATAATTGTAGCTGGTCAACAAAATAAGATTGGTGTAACAAATCAGATACACGCATAGACGTACTAAATCAAAACAAAACCAACCATCTCATCATCGTATATAACGACGTAAAACGATCGTTAAATAAAATCCACAATTAATTTTAGATACGCGAGAAAAAATCACAATTAACCCAGGAACTCCGTATAGAGTCATCGACCCAAAAATCTCATTTATATCCATGTACGACATTCAGTGGATGAGCGAAGCAATTTTCGAATTATTCATGCCGTCTGAATATTCATCCAACGCAGGTTTGGCCATTAATTGTTATGGCCTAACTTACACTGGACTGCCGTGGCCACGACGGCTATTGTGTCGGACTCGACGCGCCTATAAAAATATTTTATGGTGTATGAAAATTTACATATCATGTTTATTATTTATGGATATACGTTAATAACTATGCAATTAAATCCTAAATGAATCTTAGATGCTTGCTTTAATGGTCTTCAAATGACGACTTACATCTCAGAATTTTCTTCTAAGCAAAATTGTGTGCATAAAAAGTACATAAAGGCACATAAAGTGCATTCATTTTCAACGAGTTAATGCCGATACCGATATTAATTTGGTCAGTGTTGACTGTTGAGTAGTGCCTAATAATTCTACTACTTTTATAAATGTGAACGTTTGTAAGGATAGATGGATGGTCGTTTGTTATTATTTCACGCAAAAACTATTGAACGGATTTGATAAAATTTGGTATAATAGTAGTTAGGCTCTATATTAAAATAAAGGCTATACTTTCCCGAAAAAGTACTGTATTTACGCAAGTAGAATCGTTGGCAAAAGCTAGTAATTTATTTATTGTTCCTAATAAAATTGCAGGATCAGCCAAAATTAAATACATAAAATAACGTGAATAACATGAAGTGGGAAATAAAACATTAATTCATTATTAAAATGGGAATTCAAAATTCCTCTTAAAGACATTGTAGCACAGAATTTTCCGATAGCCAATAAAGAAACAGAGTGGTCGTTGAGATTAATTATCCCGTACGAAGTTTTCCGCCTTCGGTTCTGGAGAGCAGCGGATCACGTTTAAATGTTTTATGGATGAAGCCTTCGATTCGTGAAGCTCGTTGTTTATTACGGCCGTGTGAATAATGATTTCTGGGTCAACAACTTCAGCGTGTATAGTATTGTTCGGGTTATTTCTAGTATTGAAAGCCCTAGGGCGCAACAGCGTGGAGAATGAACAAGTACTCATGAAGACTCAATGGCGTTACATAATTTGCCTGGTTTTATTGCTTTACGACGTGAACGTGAATTGTATACAAATCCACTGACAATCATCATCAGTTCTCCATGAATAAAATTCTATAATCTATTAAAGAAAATTATACCTTCTTAGTTTAGTTACAGCCGGTCAGTACGCGAATTAAAGATGAGAGCGATTCAGTGATTCCATTGTAAAAATAGTAAGGATAATTTAACTTATTTTAAAAAAGAGAAAATAAACTAAAAACTTAAGAAGTTACAAAAAAATGCTCAGGTAGAGTAACGGAGTTTCCACACTGGATACTTGATAGAAATGGATACTCCGTGAGCCAACTTGTAAATACTTATATCTAACTTTTCACAATCCGACAATTTGTTTCGTTCCTACTACCTCCGCGTAAAAGCCAGTAAAATAAAATAAAATATGAGACCACGCAGTCAAATGCTTATCTATGTGTGTCAATAGTTCTCTATTTGTTCCAGATACAAGGGAAACTGGGTTTGTGAACGCAGTCACGGCGGCCGGAGTGACATACGCAATCACCCGGGCGTGCACAGCCGGCTCCTTGTTAGAGTGCTCCTGTGAAAAGGTTTGCGTAACCGTCATACAATATTGATAGATGTAGCAACGCAATTGATTCGAGATTTGCGATAGAAAATATTTTAGTTTGTATATGTCACCGTAAAATTGTAAAAACCGATAGATTGTAATATTACTAGAGATATTATAATATGTTGACAGATTGTAAAATAAAAATTTCTCGATACAATTGTACGCATTATTTTTCGTTATAATTATTATTATGAAAAAGGAAACAAATATGGCGGCGCGGGGCACTTGCCGTTTAACCAATCGCCACGGTAAATATTACAATATAACGCAAAATAACGAGTAAATTGTAAGAAGAAATTTTTATATGACAATCTGTCGACATAGTACAATATCTCTAGTAATATTACAATCTATCGGTTTTTAGAATTTTGCGGTGACATATATAATCAAAATCTCGGAAACGGCTTCAAGTATTTTCTATGAAATTTCAATGCAGGGGGTTCTTGAGGTAAAAATTCAATTTAGCTAGGAGTTATCTCCAGGAAACAATGCAATTTTGAGTTATTATGTTAATTCTTACGTCAGTCTGATATCACATAGCTTTTGCATTGTTTACAAATTGTTGATAGTCTCGGGATCGAATCCCGGTCAGATGAACCTTATATTTTTATTTCTTATATATGTAATCTTATATCTTTATATTTCTTTTTTTAAATATATTATCATAAAAATATTTACAACGTCAGTTAAATCTTTAAGAATATATTTAGTATATATAATATCAGAAACAAGTAACAAGTGCTGCAAAATTTATAAAATAAATAAATGCGTTCCGGTTCCGTTTTTTCCGTACTACGTACCAGAACTCCGAAAAAAGGTAAAAGAAGGAAAAAACTCGGTCTTCCAGGTACTATTGATTCAATGAGAAGTACTATAGCTCCTAGTCTAGACGTACTTGAATTTGTAGGTGATAAGTCGAGTGACAATAGTGTTAATTAATCTTAATAATCCGTTGTGCTAGAGAGGCATAAAAGGTCATGGTCCCAAATCCATACAAAAAAAAACCAGAATCAACAGCAATTGAATGGTTGACTTTAAATCTTAGTTGATATCACTAAAGCGGCAATCACAAAATATAAAAAAATCTGTCATGTGCGAGTCGGGCTCATGTACGCAGGGTTCCGTACCATTATATCAATATTTTTACTTAAAATTATTTCGTTGTTTATGTACAAAGTTTTCCAAGTAAGCGTATTTTAGAAGTTAAGTCCCTATTACTCTTATACCTACTAACAAAGTTATAAAAACCGTTTTAGTTTTCCTTTAAAGTGGACTACCATCATCAATTTTTTCAGATTTTTCTAGCCAGCCAGCCATAGAAAAACAATTTTTTCTTATTTGGAACTGCTATACCTGGCGTTTTTCGGGATTGGTAACCACTAGTTGCTATTGACGTTGGGTCAATTTATACCAACACCTTTATATCTACCAAGGAGCCATATGTTTCATAACAATTTTATTGATGGATGTTATTTTTCAGGATGTACCAAAATCACGACGAGGGAAGGTTTTCCCAGTTCCCACCCCACCAGTCACCACACAGAACGACAGGTGGCAGTGGGGAGGGTGTAGTGACAACATACGCTTCGGGCTCCAGAAGTCCAGGGAATTCATGGACAGCAGATACAGAAAGAGGAGTGACATCAAAACATTAATCAAACTTCACAACCACAACGCTGGGAGGTTGGTTAGTAATATCCCTAATCGATATAATCTTATTTACTTAGATCTTCAATTCTACTACTATAATAAATGTAAAAGTTTGTGATAGGACGGATGTATGGATAAACAGATGTTTGTTAAATTTTCGCTCAAAAACTTATGAACGGATTTTAATATAATTTGGTATGGTAATAGTTTGAGTACTGGATTAACACATAGGCTACTTTTATCCCAAAAAAGTACTATGTCCCTGTGGGATTCTGCCCACGGGGACATAGTACTTATAATTATATTTATATTATATATATTGCAAAATCGAGTTAATAATAAAATGCTATTTTTTATAATATTAGTAAGTAGGTACTAGTGGCGTGGGGTTCCTATAACTCTCTTCCTATCAGCTTCACTTACCACTTAGGTACCTTTTGAAGAACCTCATCCGAATCCCTACCAATTATACATACTGGGGCTTCCCTATGAAGGAGAAGCAACCTTTGCCACTGGCTACACCTATAGTTTGTTACTGTAAAATAAACTAATTGATATGTTTTATGTTTCATAGGCCATAAAATCAAAAATGAGGGTAGAATGTAAATGTCACGGACTGTCTGGTTCGTGTACATTGAGGACTTGCTGGTGGAGGATGCCGGCGTTCAGAGAGGTCGGGGAGAGACTTAGGGATAAGTTCGAAGGAGCTGCTAAGGTAATTATTATTCCATCGCTAATTACTATGAAGAAGCTATAATTTCGACTCCTTGAACTCCTCACCCCATATTCGGTACAACCCCACCCCTTGCGCTGTGACGTAATATATGGATGACCCCATAGAAGTAAAAATGTATGATATTATAGACGTATCGCACATGAAGACTCAGAATGATGTCTAATGTTACTAACACATGTACAGATTTGGTCCGGAGCGGACAATTATGACAGCACGACACTCGTGTGTTTGATTTTCAGCTGTAAAATCGGAATGCACTGTAAATAGTACTTCTTTACAGTGCATTCCGATTTTTGTGCAGTGTTCCAACTCTCAAAAATATTTCTCCCTAAACTTAAATAAACTGATAAACAAATAATAAAAAGAATGTTCTGTAATATTATTTTGCCCTTTATACATGAAAATAAGTACTACCAAAAGTTAATTTTCTACATGTTGACTTTTCTAATCGCTTCAGTAGCTTTATTTTTAAAATTATATATTTATATTTATATTTATTAATTTAATTTAGAATTTCGATAAAATTTGAATATACGGGATAGGCAATTACGATTGTTGTAACAATGAAAGCTAAATTAAAGTTTTCTTTTAGGTGATCTCCAATAACGACGGCGACAACTTTATGCCCGAGAGTACAAATATAAAACAACCAGGCAAAAAGGATCTAGTCTATTCAGAACAGTCGCCAGACTTTTGTTCCCTCAATATGAAGACTGGTTCTCTCGGCACGGAAGGCAGACAATGTAATATAAGTTCCGCCGGGACGGATAGCTGTGATCAACTGTGTTGCAGAAGAGGTTTTACCCAGAGCACAATACGCGAGGCTGAGAACTGCAACTGTCATTTCAAATGGTGTTGCGAGGTGATTTGCGAAACATGCTACGCCAAACGTGAAATACAAACATGCCTTTAATGTGATAAAATATATTATATTTGTTAAATAGATGTACCGAAGTTATTTAATGTCGATCTAACCATTGCCGACTAACGTTTTTATAACATCCTCCGGTGTTGGTTTTTTGGGTTCTTCTTTTTTCGGTTCTGTGTTACCTTCTTGCAGGTTTTCATCACTTTCTGATTCTTTAGCTCCAGTACCCTTATTTAAATGTTGAGATAATAATACGAATTTTAAAATGTCACGAATGCTAAAAAGCTTAAGATCCATCATGTCTTCCTGAAACAACAATAACAAAGGTTATTTTTTAATATAATGACACAAAAATAAAGGTTAAGGTAGCCTTCGGATCTCTGCGACCGTGACGCGAGACCGTGACCCGCGAACAAGAGCAGCAAACCAGCCAATCAGGTCTCTAGCCACACTTACCGGTCGCGCGACGCGGGTCGCGGGTAGGGTTGCCAGGCGTCCGGATAAAGCCGGACGTAGTAAGGCTTTTTGTTTGCGTATCCGGCCAAAATAATCAGTGTCCGGCTTGTCCGGATTTTATCAGGCTTTTTACATTTCTTAAACGATGCCAATGAACAGGCATTCGATTTATATATATATATATATAATATATATAAATCGAATATATATATATATATATATATATATATATATATATATATATATATATATATTTATTTTTTTTTTTTTTTTTTTTTGCGAAAATCAAAAAGGCTTGATTATAGAAACTATTTTACTGTCGTATTTATTAATACTGAGACAAAATACTTAAGAATGTAGGGAGTCCGGCCTTTTTACAAACTGGCTGGTCTGTCCGGCTCAAGTCAAGGCTATTAGATTTGGCGACCTGGCAACCCTAGTCGCGGGGATTGTTTAGTGCTCCACGTAAATTCATACTAAGCAGTGGTTCCGCAACCCTATTTCGATCTCGGGTTGCGGTCTCGCGTCGCAGGTCGCGTGCATCGGAATGTTACCTTTACACTGCTACCCTTTCAACGACACAGAAATGATGAATCTTACAAGAGTAAATTAATTAGAGTTACTTACGTTACTTCTTGGCCAAGCATTTAAATCCGGCAACAATTGAATACCTTGTATCCCATTCAAGCCGGGAACAATATTTGAGGCCAAATTGGGCTCTAATACCATATATCCATCACCTGTAATGAAAACATAACTGAACAGAAATTTAATCAAACAAGTATGTTGTATATTATTGTATTGTATAACCTTTGTACGATAGTACATAAGAGATAAATGAAATTCTGAAACCTTTAGACTTTTTATATTCAGGTTTTACAAATATTAAATTAACACTAATAAAAATGAGGCAAATGAAACATGAGTGTCCACGAGTAGGGTTGTAGGCGTAGTGGCCTAGTATATATCTGTATATTCTATGGTAGTGGCGTTAGGTATCGCCGCGAACGTTCTCGTGCGTGTGAGTAGGAGGAGGAGCGACATCGTGCACGCTCGTATAGGAACTCGCGTATGTTCGGAGCTAACGCGCGAACAACCTTCAGAGATTAGATCTATACGTATAAAAGGCAAAGCTGATTGTCTGATGTATCAACGCACAGGCCAGACCCTTGAATAGTTAGAAATTTGAAATTTTGCACCCGTATTTCTCATATGACGTAAGCATTAACTTAGGAAGGAGTTTTCAAAATTCAACCCCCAAGCGAGTAAAAAAGGGGATGAAAGTTGAAACCTAATTTCACGCAAGCGAAGTCAGGGACAATTAATTCTAGTATATCATATAGCTGTTTTTGTAAGTTATTAACTATGTATGAAATATCGTTTTTTAGAAGAATCGTAGCACAGCACACACGAAATTTTACTTACTTTTCGCGACAAAAATCAATAGATAAAAAAGAAATGCCAAACTCCCTAGTCGCCGTGCTCTAAGCATCTTATCGGACTATATTTTACACTTCATTTCACAGCTTATAAGCACATTTCGTCGCAAAAATTGAAATAACATTTCGATTCGGCTACCGTGAAATATGTTATGGATAAGATTTTAGGACATTATCACACTAGACAATAGTCCTAGTATTCGTTTATTTAATTTTTAACCTCCCCGTAGTAAATCGTTTATAAACCAGTCGATTTTTTTCTAGACGATATTTCCTGTTTGTTTATATTAAAATTTGTATATGATGTACAACTGATTAGAAATATGTACATAATAACATATAATGTATTTCCAATTCGTTGGTGCAATCAATGTAATATTGTAGTGCTGTAGTTTGGCTAATTAAATCTTACAATACTACAGTTTCTATGCAGTATCTATATAATGTTAGAATGGCAAAATTATATTCTCATAAACGTCAAACCAACGTTAAACGCGTCCAATTGGTCCAAATTCCAAAAAATTGTTTATGGTATCAAGACAATTCAATTATAATTCAATGAAAGTACATTCAAAGTCGAAGTTAACCCTTTGACGACCACGGGGAAACAGGCTTCCCTAGCAAATAATTAGAAGAATATCAAAAGTTATAAGGCCAATGCCTAAATACTTTTCTTTTATTAGTGGTTGAATGTTACCTTAATAATTTTTATAATGACAAAATAACGTAGGCATTGCAGTATACTTTTTATAGAAATTGGAAAATAACAGTTTGCTTAGCACCTTTTCAGTATTTTTAAAAAAAGTTTTTAGTAACGTTAAAGCGTTTTATATTGTTTTTTATTGAGCTAAAATTATTCCATGGTAAGTAATTTTATATTTGATATATTCATCAAAACCGTTATTTATGATTTATATTGAAATAAATCATCATAAACTAAAAGGGAAATCAGTTTCCCTATGGTCGGTAAGGGATACTAATTCCTCCATATATTATTGTATTGTACGTACAATTTATATGAAATTATTTCTGTATTCTTGTATTGATTTTTGAAATTACGCTGGATATTTTTGGATATTGTAGCGAAATATATTTCGTAAAGGACTGTGAAGATGTGAAATTCTAAAGAATTGTGAAATTCTACTGAAATTGGTCGATGGTAGTAGTGAGTAGTGATGAATAAAACGGTTTGCAACTCAAAAAAGCCGTAGCAATTTTGACGCGTGGTAATGATCAAGAGGTTCCTGGCATTGAAATTGAAGCTGACTTTCAAGAACAATAAGTTCCTCCTTCACCAACACCATCTACAGCGCGTCACCCATGAAGCAAATTATAATTGCTCCATGTCGTCACCAGATTCGCTCGGTTATCAAGTAAACAAATAGTTTTTCTATGGAAGCCTCTACTTCTAATTTATAGGTATTAGGTTGTTTCATCATTTTATTTGGTCTACATAACCTTATATGTATAGAAGTACCATTTATGACCAATATTATGCCAAATAGGTATTCGATTTGAACAGGTACACTAAAATCTACATTTCTTCAGTAGGTAATGCAGAAGTTAGTGATGCAAAAAGAGTTATGACATAGATTATCGTATTCGCTCAATGATAGCTACAGTATCGACTACACCTGATGGTAAAATGCCCTGTGCAAAGTATAAGACTAAGAGGAATTTTGTTCTATGTAAAGTCTTCTTTGTTATGCTAATGAAATACACTGTTTGGTTGGGTACTATGGAATATCAAGTTTTTATATTGTACTTATATATAAATGAATACTTTTCCTACAGTAATAATAAAGTTGAGTAAACAATACATCAAATATTAATAAAATATCGAATACGTAAAGTAGCTGTTGTAAGGCTAATATGTTACCGTTATGGACCATAGGGAAAATTGCTTCCCAACAATTTCCAAAAAATCTATAAATATTTTTTTGATTTTTATTAAAGAGTATGTTTATTATGTGCATAATTAACTATTTTGTACAACTTTCACATTTATATACCCTTCACTTTTCCTATGGTCCTGAAAGGGTTAAACAGAAGAATTAGGCTTCGTAACTTCAAGTACAAATTGCAGATGTTTAAAAATGTATCAGTACCTACCTACCTACGTTTTTGTAAAGAGCTGAGTGAACTGTATTAGTACATAGTCGTTCAAATGTTTCTTTTCATATTTGAGATTCTTTCTAAAAGTGGGTTTGAAAACAAAGAAAGTCACTGCCCCTCCCGCTTATCGTCTCACACGCAGTATTTTTGCGTGAAACTTTTACTCACAATTTCAGATTCAGCCACGCCAGCCGGATCTCTTATGACAGATTTCTCAACTCATAAACATAAATTTTCCCGTACGCGCGATATTCGTGGGAACGCGCCCGAGGCTCGAAGGACCACCGAGACAGAGGACTTTTCACTTTCGCCCGCGGTATCCACAATAATGGACCCTGCTGCACCACCATAAACATTGTTTTCCCTCGCTCCACTCAGCTAGAAAATAAAGCCGTATCAGAAAATTGCACGCTATCGAAGACACGGTCCACGGTTGCCTTCGTAATAAAACAAAATGGCGGATATATGACAGGTCGCGTTGCGCTCGCGGACGCACTCGCATAAATTGCGAAACGTTAGCATCATTTCACTCGACGTCGATGTTGTACAATGTAGTGCGCTGACTATAAATTATTTTGAAATGGAATTCAAAGATGCATCCTTTACCTATTAATGTTATTGTTTTACAGAGGTTATTCATAATATATCCGAAGCGATATGGACATATTTTCTAAAATTATTTAGGCAGTTTGCTTTCAACGGAAGGCAATACTTTGTTACATATACTATTGAATAGGCTCGGAAACTGAAACGACTATTGATAAAATTTAGCACATATAGAGTAGACCATGGGGAAAGGCATATGCTACTTTTTATAGCGGTAAAATATAGGGTTCCCGTAGGAAACATACAAGATGTTGGACGATGTTATATGAAGAGCCTGCCTGCGAAGTAAGTATTTCATACTATTTATAATAAAGCTGAATTCATTAATTACCTATTATACGATGTAGTAAATGACATAGTAAATATGTTTCTGCAAGAAGGAAACGTGTGATAGTGCCTTATCCTAGCCTACTGCAGGTCTAATTAGGCTGCATTCAGCTCTTATATGGCTATAAAAATAAACGCCCACACCTCGCTGAACCTTCGAGTAACTTTACAGACAGCTGTTTACCTTGATCACACAGTTTCCCGTGTTGCTACAATCATTATGACGTTTCTACCAAATTGGGTCAATGAAAATTTATCGTAATTGTGTAATATCGGAATCAAAAGAGGATTTTTTAAAAATTTAAAATAAAATACGTGTATTGCAGACCAATAGTCCATAGTGTTAGTACTTACATTTAAACCTTACACGCATATTACAGTATATTCTAACTATATAAATAATACTAGCTGTCCCGACACACGTTGTTCTGTCTTAAACATGAACTGGAATGAATAAATAACTACACCTACAATGCAACCTACGTCCTACTCCTACAACCTACACCTTTTCCAATATTTGTCACTGTTTACACCTTCCCTAAGCTTCCACAATCATTCCAAGACCAAAATTGGCCAAATCGGACCAGCCGTTTTCGATTTTTGAGTCCATCGGGAACGGAATAAAAAGTATCCTATGTCCTTCTGGTTTTAAGATATATCCCCAGCAATTTTCAGCCAAATCGGTTCAGCCGTTCTTGAGTTATAAATAGTGTAACTAACACAACTTTCTTTCATATATGTCACCGTAACATTTTTACAATTGTTAGATTGTAATAAAACTAGTGAAATTGTAAAATGTTGATTGACTTCCGATGCGAATATGCTGCCTATAATTTCACACATTATTTTTCCCCAGATTATAAATATATAGTTTTTAATTTTTCGACATATTTTTACACTCTCGTTAGTTATTTTACAATCTAACGGTTTTTACAATTTTACGGTGATAGAAGATTATTATTTGGCGTACCTGCGCCACTGGGCACATGCACGTGGACGTGCTCCCAGTGCCTCGCTATTGCGCCGTTACTTTGCCAACCTTATCGCCTTCAGTATATTTTACATAAATGACTAGGCGAATAGGTAAGTATAAGAAAATGATGCACAATTACCCCCGAGGCCCAAGGGAGGAGACATACATACAACAGACTTGCAACTCCTCTGGTGTTGCGGGTCTCTATGGGTGGTGAACGTCTTATATTATATTCCTTTTTTCCATATATATTTTTTTTTACATGTACCTCTCAAATTTCTTAAGGATTTTACATCACTAGATTGATAGGCTATTCCAGATGGTCTACTTTGTACTTTATTAGACTGAACTCAATAGGGAACATGTATTTATTTTAAATCAGCAAAATTCTTATATGTTCCGAACGGCAACATAAATATGGACCGAAAAACGCAAAAATTCAGTAGTCAATTACTACATTAAAAAGTTATGTTATCCATATCTTGCCCCTCAGTGGTAGCCTGTAATCAAGGTGACTTTAAAATTTAAATAGAGTTTGAGTATTTTGCTATTTCACTAAACATAAGGTTTCCCACACGGCCCACACAGTTAGGTGTGACATGTGACATTATTCGCACGTGTTGAGTTGGAGGTTGATCGACGTGCGACAAACTCCTGCTCTATAAATCACTTGAATACAGAGATGACGTTATTTTTCATTGTTAAAATAACGGCCTGTCCACATGTTCACGGCACGTCGTCACCAACGTGAAACGGCGCGGTCTCACGGCACGGTGTGTTGATGTAACACGCACTTTGCTGTAAAAATGCACACGATGACGCCAGATCGGCGTGACTTGTTAAATTTCTGTGCAACGACAACGTCAGACGCACCGTTCTGTGGCGAAATTGCCGTATCATGAACTAGTACGACGCGGACGCTGCAACACACAATGCTACGACAGTCTTACGTGATGCGACACCGCGCCGTTACACGTGTTCATGTGGACAGGCCCTAAGTATTCCACACCAGCCACTAACATCATCTCTGTCGGGGATTGGGTCTTCCTTCAATGTGAGAAGAGAGAATGGATATAGTGGAAGAACTTATAATAATAATAAAATGAAATTAAGTTTACATGTTGTATTATTTACGGTTTAGATACTCTAGGTATAAATTCTCTATTATCTGATTCCCGATCGATATCTAGGTTATTTTGTATTCATTAAATCAATAATTTATCGACGAAGTGTATTCGTATATAGCTGTGGTAAGTGCTTATTAGCTGTAGTAAAGTTCTAATTCTTTACAGAGGTGTGCAACGCGGAGTGGGAGTCGCAGGCGATGTCTGAAAAACAGATTAAAGAAAGAAGAACTGATAAACAGCTACATAGTTGGCTTTCGATTTCATTGCACTAGTATTAGCATTAAGCATACAGCGTGTCCACGATTGTGTGTAAAATTGTGGGCTGGTGAAGGGAATGTCAAAATTTTCAAATAGGCAAGCGGACTGATTTTTTTTATTGCATGAATGAATACTCTTAAATATGAGTAACTTCTCGGAAGAAACCGTATATCAAAAGTCAATATTTTCAAAGGTACAGCGATTTGTATATAAAATTTCGCAAGTCTCGTAAAAACGCTCCATACTAAAATCGACCTACAAATGACGTCACTTGTAGGTTAAGGTGTATGAAGTAGGTATAAAGTATACGGCCGCAGGAACATATTTATAAATATCTCCGATATTTGTGCGTTTAAGATCATACTTATAATAATGAATGTTTTTGTATATGATGTAAGTAAACTAATGATGTAGGTTTTGTTTGCCAATTACGCAAAAAAATATTTTTTTTTTGTACTTTTTAAATGTAATTTATTAGTAAACTACACATAAAATAATATACTTTTTTACATTTACCAGCTAGTAATGCCTCAATATTTCTGAATATATTAATGAAACTAAATATTTCAGATGTTGTCCGATCCCCTATTAGGATCGATTTGGATCGTTCTATGAAAGTAGTTTCTAATGTAAGAAGTAAGTAGTATAATATTTTCTACTATTTGAAGGAATCCAGAAACATAAGCCGTACGGCCTTTTTTTAGATGTGCAAGATATTGATTGATAAAGGGGTTAACTTTCATCTTATTTTTATTGTACTGTCTAAACTATGTGTACACTACAAAGATATTTAAACTAAGGATGGGCTATGACGTAATATTTATCCGGCCGAGCCAGCCCATTCAAGCCGAAGCGTGGCTCTCCCACAGTTATGGATAAATGCAAAATGTCGTTAAAATTAATGCCGTTTCGGCGGAGTTCGATAACAAACACCGTGGTACACAATTTTTATACATTTGACAATATTTAATTGTACATAATTACTATTGTTCTATAACATTGTTTATCTCTATTGATGTGTGCTAACACCTTTAGTTCATGAAATATTTATTTTAATGAAAAACAGAATCTGTTATAAAAATTGAATTATTTGATTTGTCACAGTAACAGCATGACGAAAGTCTTCTACGAGATCTAGTAAGTAGTTTTTTTTTAATACGTCATAAATCGTCTGCAATCTAGACACATCATATTATTCATAGTTCTTTGTAGTTACTACGGAACCCTAAAAAAATAGAAACAATGGAGCTGTACTTTTAGATAACAGCGGTCTGTATTAATTAAACAGTTATTCTGTGATTTGAGTAGCTATTAACGTTAACAAGCTTTTGAGTATTCCGCGGTTTGGTTGAAAAATACAAAATATAATAAAAATACATAGGGTGTCAGATGTAAATTATGATTTGGGCAAACTAATTTTTTATACCGGCAATTGGCCCACCACACTTTCCCACCACTGCAACTCCTGTGTAGCCAGGATCGACAGTGGTAACCAACCGCAAAAACCCTTTGATATGATCTCAGGGGTGCCCGGGGGACATGCTAAATCTGTTTTGGAACCCGCAACGAAATTAATCAGAAGATTGTAGGAGGAGTAGGAAGTATTCCAGTTTCCCTCCCCAAGCAAAGCGGGAGACAGCAAAAATTGTGATGACAAAAAAGTCAAAGGGGAAGCACCACGGAAATAACATGTTTTTTTATGACTACAAGATAATGTAATTATATGTTTTAATTTATAATATGACAATTATTACAATGGATTTATGATGACAAAATAGTGTTGCATTGTTTCCAATAGTACTTAATACTTATGACAAAAACGTTTGAAAGCCCGGAAGTTCTTCGCGCAGCCCACGAGATCTTCATAAAACACTACCCTAGAAACACAATGGACGCTGTTCAACATTTCGATTCTTTCGTCATACCAGAGATCACACTCCCAGAGTATGTGATGAGCAGTTTGTTCATAAGGGCCGCCTTCGGTCAAACACTCGCATAGCGGAGACGGGACTAATGTAAATCCAAAAAGTTTCGCTTTAAAGTTTCCGTGTCCTGTCAAAAATTGTGCGACGTAGTGATCTATTTCTAACCATTGCTTAGAGAGTCGATCGCGTACCGAAGGGAAGAAATTATAAAGGTGATGCCCTTTGATAGTGTTGTCCCACCGTTCCTGCCACTCAGAAATTAGGTTCTGTATAGAAATATCTAATGGCTCGAATAATCTAGTTATCTTATTACTCTCTTTCGCGCTTAAAAACTCAGGGTTAGTCATTTTTTTATTTTTATAATATAGTGCTGCACGACGCTGTATCTCTAAATCTACTGGTAGGACTCCGGCTAAGACTGGAAGTGCTTCAGTGCTTACGGTACGGTATCCTTACATAAACCAAACCTTGGGCAAACTAATGCCACAGCCAATTAGATTTGGAGAATGTCATGCTAATTTACACGCTTTTTGGGTGAAATGGTACAGTCGTGCCTATTAAATCAATTAAATATTTTATGAACATTTGACACACTAGTGTTGTCCAAAACAGGTCTTGGTCTTGCAGTCTTGGTCCTGTTCTTGCAGACCAAGACAAAAACTGACCATGCAAGATTTGAGCAAGAATAAGACTAATCCTGCGAGACTCTTGCGTCTTTTACAGATAGGTTAGTCTTTTGTAGTTAGGACTGAGTGTCGTTTCAGGGAGTATAGGAGTTCGGTGTATACGCTTAAAAAAATTAAACCATATTTTAGCACATGTAAGCTAATTAAATGTAAACGTTTATTAAGAAACAGACTGACTCCCGTAGGACACGGTAGATAGCTCAGTTGGTTAGGGCGTTCAAACACCAGCCGGTATCAGTTGATTTTTCGAATTTCTCATTAGATGTTTAGACAATTATTAATTCGGTTGGTCTTTACTATGGCTATGTTAATTCAAGCTCAAAATTTAACTACTGTGTTACGTTGTTCTAAGATCGTTTAATAAATAGCATTAGGCTAATAGGTAATTGCGAGACTCTTGCTGCAAGACCAAGACCAAAACTGGAGCGCAATACCAAGACCAATACCATGAGTATTAGGGCAAGACCAAGACTGGCTAAGTCTCGTCTTGTTCTTACATTTGGGCAACACCAACCCATGGCCTGATCTCACATTGAATGCATCGAGCTCAAAATGACCGATGACCATATCCTCTGACGTTATAGTTGACTTTCGAAGCGATAGAAGATCGAATATCTGTAGAGGATTGTCTTTAGCGACAGTGCCGCCGCGCCAGTAACGCTGCGACAGTGCGACAAATCAATGATTTCATATTTTATGATATTAAACTGGTTAACAAACATCCTCTGTACTGGTCCTTTGAAAAGTAGTAAATTTCTGATTACATTCGAAATTCGAATTGCCCGTGATCCTTTCTATTTGGTCCTTTCATACTAAAGATGGTTCGCGAATGTTGCGTCAATGACGCGTCGTCAGTGTCGCTAGACGCTCGCGACAGTGACGCGGCCACGCAGCTGCATGCCCCAACGCTGTCGCCACAACATCTAATAGAAGCGACGTTACAGACGCTCGCTTAGAAAGTCGATCAGAGCGACACTTAGACGCTACAGACGCCTCGGCACTGACGCTTGTTTCGTATATACGAAGTATTTTATGTACCTAATTAATCGAGTTAAAACCACACTTACTACAACCATTATTACTTTAAAATATATTTTTATAGCAATACTGTTTCAGGTTTTGATTGAATCTTTGTAGGCTAAGGATGGTATTTATTGATAAATATCGTTATAAATCATGTCAGCAAAATTTAATAAATAATTAAAAAAATAAAAAAACCCGACTGCAAAAAAGACATATACCCCGCCTGCTAACAAACATAACGTCGATTATTTCACTTAGGGTTTCAGCTCATAGTGTAGTCAGTTTTCTCAAACTTGTTTCGGTCTTTTTAGTGCGTTGCTTAGGTATATGTCTTTTTTGCAGTCGGGTTTTTTTATTTTTTTAATTATTTATTTTATTTCAGTCTTTTCAGTTGCTTTTGAATTGTAGTTATCTATGCAGGCGAGTTTTTGTTTTTTATTATGATTATTTATCGTTATATTTAATATAAAACTGCAAGTTATATACATATTTAGAATCAGTGTTTAAAATCCTTCATTTTGATACCCCACTCGATATACTTGGTAGATATTTTTTTTTTTACCTCACAACATGGCGTCAAACATCCGCCATTTTGTTTTTTTTTTTAATGTCACCTATCTAAGAACACTTGGGCTATTAAGACGAATCTAACGATACCTCAAATGTGAAAATCCGTTTAGCGGTTCTGAAGATACAAGGTAATAAAGAATATTACATACATACATACATACATACATACAAGATACGCGCTAAACACATAACCCTCCCCGCAGTCGGGTAAAAAGTCTACATGATATTAATGATAATTGACAAATAATGTGTAGGAGGTAATAAAAGAATTATAATAAGATTCATAATATTTTAATAACAACTAATCAATCAGAATCAAATACATTACAATATACAGTCAGCGGTGAAAATAAAATAATTTTATTTTATATTGTACAGACACAGGTACAAAAGTAATCTTTAACTTAGAGGTAGCTGCATCAAGAAAGAGATGAAAATATTAGTTATGTTTTAAAAGGAACAATTATTTTACAAACAATAAATATTAAATAAGATAGTATTTACAAAAATATTTTTAACTTAAGATTTTAAATACTTTTAAAAACATTACTAACACTAATCCTACTTTCGTGTGAACAAAATTCTAAACAAGAAGCTACCTTTAAAGGTTACTTTATTACATTAAAATCAATTTAGGGTGAAATATAAATTATTACAATAAAATGATTTACTCTAAAAAAGTCGAAAAGTCTAGCAAAATCAAGTAATATAAAAGGCTAAAATTTATTTCCTCCGCTGACAGTACATTTAATATTATACAAAGTCATTAGACCGTCACTGGACAAACATTTCCAAATATATGAATTACTGTACAGTAACATTGAGATTCAAAAAAGCTGATTTCATTTATTTATCTAATATAAACAATTAAAACGTTACCTAAATTCGCATAAATAACTTATCATTAAAGTAACCTAGATATTTACATGCGCAAAAAACATTTTTGCAATGGCAATTTCATATGCATTTTTAAAACTCGCAACACTGTCAGTGTTAAAAATATTGTATAAAATGTAAAGTTAAAAACGTTGTAGAATACTTATCACATTTAAGATTAAGTTTTTATTGTCTTTCGTATACTATTTCTAAGAATTTCAGTCTTCACATTTCGTATATTTAGAAACTTCTAGAGTCAACACATAAATATAGACATAAGCCGCTTTCTACAATTAAAAACGGTGGAACATATCAGTCAGGACCGTCGCGTCGGACACGACGATTGTTGTCGGGCCTTCGCTGCCATACAATAGAAAAAGGCCCATAACGGCCGGTTTCAATAACCTATCTACCAATAACTATTTGTTAGAAACGTCATATTTATACCAAAGGTGACTTTATTTGCGTTTCAATAAACTAACTTATGGAATCTTTGCCTGTGACAGCGAGATCGCTGACAGCGAGGTGGTCGCTGATACCAAAGGTAATGTTTCTAACAAACAGTAATTGATAGATAGTATATTGAAATCAGTCGTTAGAGTATACAAACTATAACTACAGATACCTAATAGGTCATGTCCGATGCAAAAGACTGATAGACGCGTCCGGTGTATGAATTCATTTGTAGCTTAAGATGTCAGAGGTTAGAAACATTCAAGATACAGCCTACATTTATTAATATTGACTCTAATATGAAAGTTAACACCAAAATACCAAAAAACTTTAAAGTCATATACCAAAACATTACGTTCATTTAAAACTAAAAGTACAATTTTTACAATATGACTGGACTAAGTTGTAATAAATACGACGAATAGTTTTATCCTAAAATTCTATGTCTAGCTAATATTTATATCACATTTGAAATATCATTTACGTTCAAAAATATGTTAATCAAAATTCTTATATAGGTAATATATAGCAGAGCGTGCTATGGAAAAAGACTCAAAACTTTATATTTTTTCGAATAAAATTACAAAAATAATTTGAAATGAGGTAAGTCACTTTATGAAGGCAGTTTTATAAAAAGCTAAGTAATGCAGTCCAAATTACTTCATTTGTAAATATAAACATTTAATAACATGCATTAGTTGCATTTAACCCTAAAAGGAGTATTGAGTGTCAAATGAACATGCAGCTTTATCTGAGGTCCATCAGACCCGGCACACGTAAAACTTTATACTGGTATAATACTGATAATTTAATTCGTTTAATATTCAATTAAAATTCTCGAAAGCGTTTATCTCTTAATGTGGGACACTTTTATGATGGCGCTTCTTACTCCCAGATAAGGCAAAGATATCGTCGAGCAGCTCATCGACATGCTTTACTTCATTACTTTTAGGTTCATATTTAATTACATTTATAAAGTTAATATAAAATAGTATTAATTTTGCTTTCCAAAAAGCTATAATTACAGATGGAAATTGAAATTACCATGAAGTCATGGTGGAGAATAAATAAATTATGAAATAAACATAAAATATAAAAATAAAATAAATTTTAAACTTTATAATGATATTACGGAATACCATTTAAAGTAGTCTTAAACATTCTAGTCGCCGCACCTCGCTCGTGTCTGGCCTCATCGGGATGCCTGTGGGTCCGAGTACTAACCGTGTGGAAATAAATCAACCAGTCTCATTACCGCCTGACAGCGTCCACAAAAAACTACTTCACTAGATCACAAGTTCGCACTTAATAGCCAAATAAATTAATCGAGTTAGTTACTTACAAATGTTAATATATAAAGCGATATGGAACAATTTACAAGTCAAAATGATATATCTAACGATATTTAAATTATGTACATTCGTGTTTAACGTCCACAAAGTTCTAGTCACGTTACGATCACTCGGCACAGTCTCGGCGATCACGGTCGTGTACCGGTAATTAGCGTACACTTCTATAAGCACGTGTGAACCACTTTTTCCGTGCGACACAGTTTACACTTGACCTCACAGCACCAGTGGAAGGTGCAGTTGCAGCGCTCCACCACGAACATGGTCTGCGTGCGGAACCCGCGGCCGCAGCACATGAGGTCGCAACCGTCCACGCGGTCGCTCGCCTCGTTGCATGTGCGCCCGTGGGTACCCAGGATGCTGAGTCTCGTGTTCTTCTCGCAGAAGCCGGGAGACGGCTCCAAGTACACGAGATCTTTCTTGCCCGGCGACTTATGCGTGGGGTTGTGAGGCTTCAGTTCGAAGCTGTATCGGTCTCGTCTCGCCACCCTCTGGGTCGCAGCGTCGTTGCGCTGTATGGGCGCTTCGATTCCAGTATTCGGCACGATCACGCGTGTCGCTCCATCGTATCGGTCTATCAACGCGTCTCCGACTGATCTGAAGCTGGGCAGCCTCATCCAGCAGGTCTTCACGGTGCAGGAGCCAGACATTCCGTGGCACTTGCATTCCTGCCGCATCTCAGTTTGGACGAGCTGTTGACAAAAGAAAAAACTGTTACAACCTCGATCAGTCAATACTTCGATGCTGAGAAAAAATATCACAGACAAATTCGAATCCTTTAATACTTGTCGATTAACATGATCGATGACGTTCAGAAGAGGACCTCATCGATCGCATCTTACTATCGAGCAAATTGTTACAAATCGTGGGGAGGTGGGCCGGTCGTCACTACGCGTGGACAGATCATAAATCATGCACCACAAATATTCATCATCCTAAGACGATAGATAAATGGATCGAGAATAGAGACATTAAATATTTTACTATTCCGAGATAACATTCGTGAGGTGATGGCCATAATTAATTTTATTCTCATGTAGATGAGCATGAAGCGTCTTGTGTCCAAATATGTGTAAACAATGTTGTAAATATTTATGCGGTCTCCCCGAGCGGGCGTCGTGACGGGAATCGAATATGTGTAAGTTATGTGTCTGGGTGGCTCGAGGCGCCTGACGCTTCTTGACGAATTTGAGGACCCGACAGTGGTTATGCAAATGTGGGTGTGGAGTGGGAGGGATGCGCGAGCGCGACGAATGGGTGTCTGACATGCACTGTTGAACGACGGGCCGATTCGTCAGATGCATAATTAAATTAACTCAAGCGACACTCGAGCCGACGATTGATAGCCACTCGCGATAAACACTCGAGACTTATATAAACATTAAAGTCAAACACTCGACGATACTCACCATTCTGCCGGCTTCATTGTTATGGAGATTCATTTTCTCTCTGACGTTTCGACCCCTCTCGCCGGTGTCGACGAATTCTCTGCTGAACTTGAATCCGAAGCCGATGTTGTCGCTGCAGCCGCCCCACTTCCAGACGCGCACGTTGGCGGCGGCGGCGGAGCGGGCGCGGTGCGGCTGCTGGTCGACATGGGAGTAGTCGCAGGTGCACGACTCGATGGAGCCCTCCGCGCAAGCGCGAGACACCGTGTGCGTCACGGCGGCACTGGTTATCGCGTATATGAATGCCGTTTCCCGACAACCTGTAACAAATTCGGTCATTAATACCCAGTGAAATTGAAAAAATGTTTTATTGTCTTGTAGCGTTTATAATTCTGGCTCTCGTATATAAATTTTTGTGGCCAACGATTAAAGATCTATAACAAAAAATAATTGCTCCAAAAATATTGGGTTAGAAAATAACGACAGACGTAAGTCAATCTTAATATGAATCGAAAATCGCTTCAAATAAAATGCTGTTTTAAATCATTTTTATACCAATTATCTTGAGAATTCAATAAAGGCACGATCACAAAATGGTCGATAAAGATTCATTCATCTCTCCAACGAATAAATCGATGTTCTCATTCCGTATCGAATACTATAAATAATTAATGATGCAGCATTAGAATCAAATACTCATAAAATACAATTAAAAGAGAGAGGGTATATCTCGGAGATTCAAAATAAAAGAAGTGCCTCTTACCTACACGGGAGATTATAAATTTGATCATTACAACTTGCACTGAGGCGAGCTTCGATCTCTTTGTTCTTTTAGATTTATACGTACAAATAGTGTACGTTTAGCGATCATTATAAACATTGTTAAACTGATAGTGTTTTTATGTAGCAGTAGTTTGAAAATGGCAAAAAACGCCGGGGGCACATTTAACACCTACGAATCATCTAATCTCAATGACAAGGTAACTGCCAAGCATCCACTGTCGAGCTTTTAGCAATAATTTTGAACACAATTTAAAGCATTTAAAAATCAACTAACTTAATTACATGGAATAAAAAGAGCATCTTTGGTGGGCCCTCCTCACACAATACGGTTGAAAAACAGCCGCATAAATTGAAATAATCTTAAAGGGACACATTTATAATAAACATGAATGTACGGTACAAGCCCGGGATCGTTATTAAAGACTCAATAAGCAAATGGAATCATTTTTTTATGGAGTTGTCATCGGCCGATATAAATTACGGTGCGCATCGGCGTGGTCTCTTTTTGTTCCCCTGGGACGCACAAAAGCATTTTATTCAGCAATTACTTGAGTTGTTCGATTAGGAATATTAACGTCAACTTCGCAATCATTGAATGGATAATATTGTTCAATAAGTAATTCGGATGCTGTACTTGTAAATAATCAATAAGTAATTATTGATGTAAGATAAAAAAATCGTATAATTATTGTCGAATAGATACCTAATTTTATCTCACAATAGTAAGTATTTCAACTTAACATAATTAATAAATTACATCAGTTAGTTCAGTAAAAGTTTACATAATAAAGTTATAAACGAATAATCGATTATATTTAATCGAGTACAGGTTAATCGATACCCCGGAGGTCTGGCGGCGGGGCGCCCAGGTGGATCACCACGTGCTGAGTTGACACGTCCACGCATCTGGTACACATCTGCCCCGCTGAGCACTCACGTAGGCAATTAACCAAATATTGACTCTTAAATACCTCACAGTGTCAAGTATTCCAATATTTCATTCGTTAAAAAACGATAAGATGGCATATCTATCTTGATTTTATCAGAAAGAATTTTGCGACGTAGAAAAATTATGACAAATGTAAAAAGACGCGGTGTAAAGGCAAATTAATCAACGTATTAAAATACAACCTTTATGAGCCTAACAAAGGTAATCCGGTTGATGATCCACGACAAAAATGCTTCGAGTCGTTTGACAAAAAGCGTTCCTTTTCTTTATTTGGAGTCCGTCAATCCGCGAATAAGAACAAACATGACTTATGGTACTTTATAAAAGTGGATTATTGAGTGTACGTGGTTTATATCGGAGATGAATGGGTCTAAATGACCATTCATAAGCGAGCAGCGAGTATTCTAGCGCATTTATATTAAAGGGTTAAAAATAATACATTCAGAAACTCATGAATTAACTCGACTTTCGATCATTTTTATAAAATAAAATTTAATCACTATTGACATGTGATGACCACCTGGCCAAATGCTAATGACTCAAACCTCATATTAATTAAATACTGGCCATTCTGAGCCATCACTAAGGTGTTTGTGATTAATTTAGAGATTGACTTATGAAGATTTTTGTGACTTTTATGACGGCGATTCATTCTATTCAAAATTAATGGCACGTAATTACTTTAAATCATAAATCATTGAGCTGGTGTTTTGACAACGACCCAGCAAGTACATGAGCGATTTTATTCAATAAATATTCAACCACAAGTGTTTGCTATTAGTAGGTGTTCCGTTTATGCAATTTGGAAAATGGAAAATAATAGCAATTAAAGTTGCTACTTTCAGTTATTCTGTTTGAAAGAATGACTCATTATTAACAGTTACACTATAATTCTAATAATAGAACGTTTAATTCACATCTAGTAGCTCACAAAAGTGGTTCCCGGTATGGACTGTTAGTAATAATTTAATTTAGTTCCGCTATCAACGGGCCATCATTCAGCATCCAACTTCGAGGTACTCGGAGTTGACCGTAACAATTCGTAAATTATGCCCTCATATATCACTCGACACGACAAAGAGCTGCAGCTACCAGCGGCTACTGCAGCGACCCATTCACGATTTCACACTCACAACAAAGACATTGTTTCCAAAACAAAACTAGAATCAGTACGTACATTCAAACGGAGAGACGATCATAATGTCAGTCAGTCAGTAATGCCAGATCATAAAGATGAAGATATACGCAACATTATGAATTCGATATCACGAGTCGTTACAAAACAATTTAAGCTCCTCGAAACCCAAATCGCTTATCTAATGAGCACTAAATATTTCGTCGAGGGCATTTTATATCGGTTTTATTCCGTCCTCCACCCACGACGATCGGAGGCAGACATTCGAGACGAAACGGGAAACGTCCGGGGAAGGTCGCTTTATCGGGTACCTGCCATTAGGACTCGCGATAGGTGTAAACGCGGCTTCCGTGAGCCGGGCCCCGCCGCAGGGGGCCGCCGCGGGGCGCAGACCCTATATTTCTCTATGCCGGGTCAACAATGCCCGTCCCATAAAGGCATTTGTGCCGTTGTCATCATTTGTGTTAATACGATGCTCGAGGTTTGACCACAATGCGATGGAGATGTCTCGCGTCGTGAATGGCGTGTCGACATTTATATTAGTGCTCAGGCTGGGGGGGCTTTGTCAGAGGCTGTTGTAATTATGGCGAGCGAACTATTCAAAACTATCGATAGTGTTGGGCCTTCGAAACGTTTCGGCGTCGCGAGGCCTCCCACCGGGCACCGTTGTCCGTTTTTATTAGTTACACAAACGAACGTAATTGCGACGTATTAAAAGTTTATCGACAGATTCGCGGCAGCGGGGGCCGCCCTGTGCCCTCAATAAAGTATTACGCTCTAAACGTACACGCGTACAACATAAATATCTTAATGGCTTTGCTCTTTTTATCGATTGAAATTATTGCCGCGGTGGTCCTGCGTTATCTTCGTAATTAAAAAACCTTAACCTTTCGAAGCGATTGTACAGTATTATAAATATTTATTTACGCTCTAGGCGATTCGATTCACGACCGTCGAGCGTATAACGTTATTGGGTGGCTCCGGTATGTACGGCAGGCTGCGTCAAACGGTCCGAGTATCTACCTAACTGAGACTCGACTAATGAGTATAGCCTTCACTGGTTCTGTTTTAGTTACATTATCTCAACATTTAATGTGCTAATGTTTTATGTTTTTTGATTGCGTTTATTTGACGTACGTTTTAACTTCTACATAGGTATACGTATACGGTTAATGGTGACCAGGGAGCTTATCAGAAACAACTACGTATTCGTAAAATATATCGACTGAAAGTCATGATTTTAATAAAATTCTCTTTTGATAACGTTACAAATACGTTGCTATCAATTGCTTGTGCTAAACCTCCTGTTCAGATTCTGTCTGAGATATAATTCTGTTGTGTAATGTTCAAGCTGAAATTGAAACAGATCAAGTTATGTGTTGATTATGCATTATGCAATGATTACTTTTTAGGGTTCCGTAATACTTAAGGAACCCTTATAGTTTCGCTCTGTCCGTCTGTCTGTCTGTCTGTCTGTCTGTCTGTCTGTCTGTCTGTCTGTCTGTCTGTCTGTCTGTCTGTCCGCGCCTCTAGCTCCTGTAATTATGAATATAAATTGATGAAATTTGGTGCAGTTATAGATTGTGTATAGATCACGGTTTCGGGATCATAAAAAAATAATAATTTTATATTTTAGGGGTGGCTCTCCATACATGTGAAGTGGGGATGAAAAATATTTTTTCACTCTACCCCATCGTGTGGGGTATCGTGGAATAGGTCTTTTAAAATAAAGGCAAGGTTTCATACGTTACTTTTTTATAAAGTTGACCATTTTAGAGTAATCGGCCTCCAAAGTAGTTTGTAAGTTGGTCCCCCCCCTAGCATTTTTAAACTATAGGAGATAGAAACTTGCAAATTGCCATGCTGATAGATCATGCTAAAAACTCTTTAGGAAAATTATTTTGAACCAAATCGGACAGTAACTTTTGGAGTAAAAAAAAAAAAAAGCATATTACGCGTTTATAGTTACGGAACCCTCCTTAGACATGTCCTGACATGCTCTTGGTTAGGTTTTTTTAATTAATAAGTTTCAATTAATTTCCTTCATGTTTAAGGCATTTTTATATTTAACTAGATGACGCCCGCAACTCCGTTGCGCCAAAATTCGTTTATCGCGGCGGAACGTACATTTTTCCGGGATAAAAAGTATCCTATGTCCTTTCTCGGGTCTCAAAGTATCCCTATACCAAATTTCATCAAAATCGGTTCAGCGGTTTGGGCGTGAAGAGGTAACAGACAGACAGACAGACAGACAGACACACTTTCGCATTTATAATATTAGTATGGAAGTATGGATTATACAAGAATCCAATCGCAAATAACGCTAATGGTTTTAATTTGTTGTAGGTAAAACAATTAACAGAAAGCAGCCGCTTTGTAAATACCTACTGTAATACCTAGAATAAAGTAAACTTGGAAATGTAACGGCTATTTATCTAAAGATACAGTGTCCTGGATATAAAAAAATACAGAGATAATATAAGAATGTTTTTGTAGAAAAAATATAAAACGACAACGTAAATTCCTGAGCCATTGTTAATTTGTTACGAATCTATATTATAACCTAAACATGAGCCATTGTTACAAATCTATATTGATACCTTATTTATTAAAATCGGAGAAAGTAGTTTAGGCGCTACGGTGAAACAAACATATATACATAGACTGCCAAAATCATTACCCTCCCGTTTGTCGGGTACAAAAATTAAGACAAGGTACGATGGGATGACTCGAATCAATAGAAGAACGCATTCAATATAAGATCGTTTGCCGCGTTGACTCTCGAGTTTCAAGTCATAAATGTCTGCCAATGCGGCCCGGGAAAGTGTGTGCTCTAGATATTTCCGGTGAATAGATACATCTGAGTGCGTTTGCACGTTTCATTAACGTCGGAGGTCGACGAACGTGCACTCCCGAACGCGATCGAATTAGACCGCTCTTAATACCAGATAACCCCCTAATGTAGAACGCGACCCCCTAAAAGCATATTTGTTTTCGATCCGCATTATACGGGGTATCTTTGATTTAAAATCTCTTTTTTGCTATTAACGAATAATGCACTGAACAGATGTTCGGGGCTATAATAAGGCCTATCGCGCACAAAGCATCGAAATCGGACACCGGAGATAAGGCAGTCCTGCTTGTGCAAAATTATTTTAGGAGACCTTATCGCTGATGTGCGCCAATTGCGACCTTGGATGCAAGTGACTAGGTTCAATTCATATTGTCGTGCTTTTACAACGTTTTTGTTCACTGTTGTTGTAAACATTTTAATTTTCATAAGTGCACCTTTTATGAATTAAGCTCGCCTCTTCATTATTACCCTCCTCAGTACTGGCATTTCCTTTTTAGTTAGCCATTGAGATTGTAATTTGGTAGCTGCCTTTTATAATGTGGATTAAATATTATTTGGAGATGTTTATCGATTTAATACGACACGTGATAATTTATGCTATTCAATCTTTTACGGCGCATTTTTAAGTTGCAATTACAATAAAATCTTTATTGTAAAAAACTAAACTTTATTGCATTTAAAAATAAAGATTCGACCATTTTATTCATAAAGTTTGATGACGTTTCTAACCGGCCAGTATTCGCATAATTCAACATTGTAAAAAAAAAAGTGGACAAACGGGATCGGGACGTCACTGCTTGTAATTGATCCAGAATGTGTTATCTCGAGTCCTTTATGTGCCCCCGACGCTACCCTCCGGCGAGCGCCGATAAAATCTTTTAAAAGGGTTGCCAACTAAAGATATCACTTAATTTGTAGCCACTCTTTGTATCTCGGATTAGGAGCTTGTCAATAAAAAAGATACGGGAATTCGACGTTAGAATTTTGAATGAAGAATTGTGTTTTCGAATATAGAATTTAATTAGCGAGTATGCGACTTGTGAAAAAAAAAACGATGAGCTGTGCAATATCTAGAAATTGATGATTAATGAAAAAAGGTGGCGAAATGTTTGTTGGCAACTTATCACAAATTAACTTATTGGTTTTAGCAATCAAAAGATTTATAGCGAACATTGTACGATAAGAAGCCGTGGGGCTGACGATTTGTACAAAAAGAACGAACTCCTTTATTTTGGGACAGATTAAGACTAAATGTCACTTCATTCGCTATTAATTGTGTTTTTAATGAAAAGGATAATCGCAGGTCAGGTATTATCTGTCAAACTTTATCAGAATTTATACGTAATTAAATCCTTAATAAACAATATAAAAATAAGTTTTTATGTTCATTGACGCAGCTTGACAGTATGCGTACGTCTAAATTTAAGCGCAATATTATTATTTTATATTCAAGGAAACCAATTATGACTTGCCATAAAAAGAATAAAAAATAAGGTGACTCAGTTCTTTCTTGGTGTAATTTAGATTTTATCATTTTCGTAGGTAGGCATTTTGCTACGTTTTTCACAAGAGTTATGAAATGTGGATTTAAAGAAACACTTAGTTACTACGCCACTTCATGAAGAACATCACTGCTTAAGTTCTAAAGAAGAAAAGATTAACGGCCGATTACTCCGGCGCTTTTCAAATTAAGAGTCTCTCAAGTAATTTGGTAGGCCTCAAACTTTACGAGTATGTACCTAGCGTTGAGTCGCCTTACCTAATACTGGATTTACACGGGTGAATAAACACGATAAAAATCGGCCATCTAAATGGCAATTTTTATTGTCGAATTTAGACAAAAATTGTGCAGTTTTAGTCACCCGTGTAACAACTTACGAATAAAAATACTTCTTACCTCTGTCAACAATCTTTCCAAACATGTTCTTGCCTCGCAAGAAGTTCTTCGTGGAGCAGTTCCATCGTCTATACTTGAATTGGTGTTGGCACTCGGCGACGGCGATGTTGGCCCCCTTGGCCACCGCCGAGAGGACCCCAGGGTTCTCCCGGGCCAGTCGCCTCTGTTTCCGTCTGAGGGTCGCGTGGACCGCGGGGTCCATGTACAGGACCCCGGGGGAGAGGGGGGAGAGGTTGTTGGGCTCGCCTGCCTTCGCCATGCCCCTGGAAAGAAAGAGAGACTTAGACAAAAAATTCAAACCTTGGAAGTCGTTTAAAATGGTAAGGAATATATTTTCTGTGACGTCAAAACGTGTTAATCGGATATTTTTAAAACTCGTGACTACCTTCACACTGTTTAATGTGTACGTCATTAATATGTACATTTGCAATATTTTCGCCGTTTGTAAGTGTGTATATCTATGTGAGTAATCGTGACTGTACTATTTATAGTCGAAAGTTGCCTCTCGTTTTACTTCGGCTTGTAAATTGGGTTATGTAAAAGGTAAATGTTACCTTCAAATATAGTGCCTATAAATACGTATCATATTATGAACCTACACTTCCTACTACAACGTATTAAAATTTTCTAATCTAATAACTAATTATCTATTCCTTGTTGTTACTAAAAGGCAATTTCGAATCTTTCTAGCATATCAAATGTCGTTCTAATCTAAAATGAGTAGAAATTTAATCTGCATTTATCTTCATCGGCGTCAAAACTTACAGGGGACTGTTTGCTATCTATGAACAAAACAATATTCGCGGGAGACTTCGAAAAAAAAAAAAAGTAAACACCCTCAAGACTCAACGCCACTTAAGGGCAAGTCATCGGGAACAAACAGCCTCAACACTTAAGGGCAGGTCATCGGGAACAAACAACAACTGTCAATCCACGTCGGGTCAATATTTGCGCCGCGCATTAATCCCTGGGCCGAAACAACCGCCCCGGCTCACCGGTTGTGTCAACAGTCGGACCACGTACCTAAAGACAAGTGCCTTACAAGATTACTCTAAAAAGTCCGAAAAGTTTTAGTTGTAAACTAGATTAGGTTGCCTGGAAGAAATTGCTGTAAGCAGTACAGTTCTTCTAGTTTATATATTATTGTTGCGTGTGGTTTTACTTGCGTGCAAATAAAGAGTTTTCTATCTATCTAGTTAAACTCGTGTCAATAGGTAGATAATACATATAAGTTAGAAGTCGAGGGACACCTTGAAATATGCGAAAGATTAAAACTGTTTTGTCATTTTACATTAAAAAAATCTATCCATTACAATACCAGGAAAACTTAAGAATAATAAAGACACTTTCTACACGACCAAATAGGTACTAACTACTAACTAACTTGTCTATGATAAGCAGCAGTTTGAAATAAACTGTTATTTAATAAAGTTATCACCGTATTGTACCTCTGAGAATAAGTGAATTAAGACGACTTATTAGTTTTACCGTCATGAATCACACAGATCATAAAAGTGAGTAAAACGGTTATTGTAAACGGTACACTTTCAGAACGTCGGAAAACGTACTATTTGCTTTTCTTTGTCGTGTGTTGCGTAAACACAAGCGTTCGTCGGAAATTCTTAACCGACTTCCAAAAGAGTGCTTTTTGACGGAAACATTGTCAAGGTTTTAGACGCCGTATAACGCGATTTGTAAACATAGGTATAATATTATCATTATTATAAAATATTACATTTAATATTTGCGATGAATCACTCGAAGTTTACGGCAGACGAATGCAAATAAAAGGAGTGTCAGCGTTATCCTATATAGGAATTTTAAAGTAATTACAGTACAGTATATAGAAATTTTAGATTACAAATTCAAATTTCATTCGATTCACATTCAAGTCCTGCATGTTACCTACCCCCGATTGAGAAACTACCCCAGCGAGAAGAGCCAGCATAATAAACTTGTTCGAGGCCACCTTTTAGTAGACAAAATATGGGAAAATTGTTCTTTAAAAAAAATTAAAACAATAAAGGATGTCCATGTTTGCCCGTCTACACTTGTCACGTTGGTAGGAAACCAAATACGAGGGACTGTGGAAAAAAATGAATAGCTTTCACGGACAAACGCGATGTTTGAACGACGATAAAGACTGTGTGAATGTGTCAAAATAACAAATATTGTGTTTGGCGGACCTGACTCGTCTATGGTCATTTTAATGATGGCCGGGGTACGTGCGATTATGTGGCCTTAAATGTGCCTTAATGATACATTGAGACTGATAAGATTCAATCAACGTTTAATGCTTAATATTCTTGCTATAAAACAAGAACATTCGAATTTAAAATGGATTATATAAATAAATTATTCGAATGTCGTACTTGATTTTTATAGACTATAAATAGCGGTATTTTGTATTGTGTAAAGGTGTTGTAAAACCTTCCGAATAATGGATGTAGACAGAAAATAAGTTTAATGATTATGTGCGAATTATTTATTTGCTATCAGTATTCGGAAATTCATCTCAAAAGTCTCATACTTTAAGTATTGATTTTTGCCGGGTATCGAATTTTAATCGCCAATAAATAGCCAAAAAAGATATCCATTAAAGTTGTACGAACCGTTTTACACTCTGAATACAAATGACACTTTTATAATTTAATTTGTTGGTCCTCGCGAGGCGTCAAAATAACGTGCTATCGGCCAGCGGGAGTTGAACTGTTCAGCTGAAACTCTGTCGGGTTTGGGGAAAGGTTAGATGAGCCAGTTAGATTCTTTAGGGGTCAAGATTAAGTGGTTTATCTCGCGGTGACGTCGCTCGCGATTTCAACGTAACGTAATATTATGGAGAACGGACACCGCATACAAAGTAGTCTGTTTCACAGGTGTGGCTTTATAATGATGCTGGAAATAAATATAGAAATCTTTTACGCACTATTAAATAAAGAGATATTTTTTGAGATCTATTTGCAGAAAGCTTGCTGCAATAAGTATCTATCTTTTACGCACTATTAAATGAAGAGATATTTTTTGAGATCTATTTGCAGAAAGCTTGATTACTGCAATAAGTACCTATAGGGGTGGAAAACATTGCATCCCATACTGAAATAGCATGATAGATTATCCGCGCGCTTATTTTCACATTTCATTTACGTTTACTTTCTATTTAAATGGAAAAACTTTTACAAAAAAAAAACATGCGCTAGGATTTTTAGTGTGAGAATTTGATTAATTGATGACGAATATGCAACTTATTTCATTTCATTTAAGGAAATCTTACACAATTTTCATCTTTATACACGGAGGGAAATAATACTATTTATGTATCATACATTAGAAAGCATTATAAATGTATCATAAATATGATAATTAGTTGATTAGAGCCAAAAAGTGAAACTTTATTTGCTCATGCGCACGCGCCACTATCTCGCTGATAGTGCTGTGACAAACATCATAATGTTGCTAGAAGTGACAGACCGACGGTAATAAATTGTAATGAAAAATTTGGAAGCTTAGTCTTTATGCAATAAAATATACCTAGGAACGAATAATATACATCGATTTATTAATGTAATAAAATATTATGTTAATTAAAAAACCAAAAATCCCTACTGCGTCAAACCATTTTGATGTACCCAACTACCCAGTGTCACTCTCACGATTAACCTAATAATACCTCTCAAGCTCTAATGCGACAAGCCGTTTAGATTCTAGAGTGTTCCAAAGAAATATACACAATACACATGCATAAAAGTGCACAACATCACCCTTCTTCTAGTTCAGTCAGTTAAAAAGGAGCAGAAGTTAGAAAAAGCTCAATTGAAACTGAAATATTTATTTATAAATTTCTATTGAGCTTCTGCTCATCCTACTACTCTTATAAATGTGAAAGTTTGTGAGGATGGGTTAATGGATGAACGGATAGTTGGATGTTTGTAACTCTTTCATGCAAAAACTACTTAACGGATTTTAATGAAATTTGGTATGGTATTTGTTTAGGCTCTGAATTAAAACATAGGCTACTTTTTATCCCGAAAAAGTATTCCTGTAGGATACTGTGTTTACGTGGTCTGAGTGGCGCGTGGGCAATTTTTTATAATCTCCCTAATTTAATATAATCCCTACTGCACCTTAAGTTTTATCATTAATTAAAAACATAATTAAAACAGACAAACCCGTCGGTTGAGTTAGTAAGCTAGTTTGTTAGCTATGTAGCTAATTACTAAAACACCTAAACATAAACATTATCAACTAATAAAATATTAATAACATGAATAGATTCACATAATTTGAATGAATATAATTAATATAAAAATAAATATTTAGGCACATTAATATGACTAATACAAATGAACATTTACTTTGTTATTATTAAATGATAATAATGTAATATATTACAATCAGTTATAATAGAATAGTCTCCAACACGACATGAAATTAATTGCCTCACGACCGCCTACGAACAACACTATAGAAAATATACTAATATTGATTTTATAATTTATAATTTTACTATAATTATTATTTGTAAATGAAAATATTTTGTGTTTTAATAATATTTTTTCTATAGAAGTGTTAATTTGTAATACTATGCGATTTAATGTATTAAGTATTAATAATAACAAATAGGCAGGTTTTCACTTTTACATAATATCTCCTATTAAGGTTTAGTGGTTACTATATTTTACACATTATTTTTCCAGAATGATAGAATTTTAGCTGTACCAATATGTTGATTAATTTGTTTAATTAAATACTTTAGTAAAAGAAAATAAAGTTTTAAAACAATAATTTGAAGTAGAAAAATTTATGATTGTGTTTTAAATTATAATTAACCATAAAAATGTTTATATAATTGGAACCGCTTCTGTTGACTTCACTTGTATTTCAATTTATTGTATTAAAATACTTTTATTCTTAATATTTAATATTCATAGTTTCAATCCCTTCTACAACTACTGTGAAAATTTAACACTTCGTCTACCGACGGATCCTAAAGTCCTATTAGTTTGCAGTGAAATTGTCCAAAACAAAACAATCTCATAATAATGTATAAAGTTTATACATTGTAGCCGCATTAAACTGAGCCTTAAATGTATAAAGTAATTAGTTTTTAATTAGTGAATATGAAACGTTCACTTTTATATGTCGTAAATAACTCGTCTCGAAACTTTGCACGTTATTAAATTACTATTTATCTCCTTAATCAGCGATTAACTTGAGATTTATGCGTACGATAAATTAACGCGTGTTTGGAATTTATATAAATTATTAAAATACATAATATAATTTTTGTGTGGGTTTTGGCTATTTACATATCATCGTAAATCATTTGTTTTTAATCGATGATTAAACATCAATTTTGGCATTTCTAGTAGATTTTTAGTTCTCGAATCCGGGGATTAGGCTGGTTGCATACCAGGAGCTTTGTGATAGCGAGCGCAAATACAAGAGTGACGGCTGTCACTCACGCTGACGAGCTAGGCCTTACGCAAATACACTTACGGTACAAAATTACTTACTAAACAAAATAAACTTTTAAATTCATTCATCATTCATTCATACATAGACGTTACTTGAATCAATTTTTTCAATAAATATAGAAGCATACACGTAACAGAAAGTAAATTACTCAACAATGTTACGCCAAAATTGGATTAGCATATTAATCTACATAATCAGCACAAGAAGTACAGGGAAACGCATAAATTAGTTGTAAGACTGTTTTTTTTTTTATAATTGAAAGGATAATATATCAGTAGCTAATGTATTTTTACAATACCTAAAGTACTTTTCGTAAGTTAATAAAAGTTTATACGGGCAATATTATTTTATAGGCAGTTTCGGTAGTGTTATTGTCCGGTGCTCGGTATCAAGATAAGACGTTATTGGCGGCGACATACTAATTTATATTCATTTCACTTTTTATTCTCATTATTATAATTTTAGCACCCAAATACAACTTCATTTTATTTTATCGCGATCGTAAATTTTATCGAAACACAAAGGTAAATGTGCTTAGATATTTGTTATAAATCATAAAAGAATAACATCAGATAACATCAACGCTATTTTATAAAATTATACCCTGATTATACATTGAAATTTTATGAATGAATTACAATGTATTATACGTTTAATCTAGTTTTATAATTAAATCTTTAGGTCAGTATGCAATAAACCGGGTTTAAGACTGTATGATGAAGTCGCAAGTTTTACGAGTTCTTAGATAATCTTCTGTACGCGATTTAAACTTTGATGAAATGAATATACAATTTTTATTGATTAATATTTTAGGAATGCATAGGAAGTGTTAAATTATATTTAATATTTATCTAAATATAAAAATAGAATTATCTATGATTAAAAAATTACATTACAAATAATGTCATAATAAGTCCACTCATGTGACTTAAATAAAACTTTGTTTTATTTTGTAAAGATACTATACACAATGTATGTCACACGACTTAGAATTTAGATATACCTTTACATTGAGATACATTTGATTGACACACATCTAGTAGATAGTAGATTTAATCGGTAAAATTTATTTTATTGGACTGAAATTATAATGTGAGGCTTTTTACATATTTATCGTTATTATAGTATTTTTGACATAAGTTTAATATAATTTTAATTTTATAACTTTAAATATATAACTATAAAATCGGACACTGTATTTTTGTTATGATTTGGGTCCTTTGTATAAGTAGATAGTAGATTTAGTAGAATGTTAATTTTCATTGAGCTTCACATTTAAACACTTTTATGTAATCAATAATTATGTCACTAGATCACACTTTTATTTTTAATTTCCAATACTTTAGTAGCATGTCGACTTAGTAGAAAATCATGAGTATCACTTATTAGTACTTTCAGTAGAATTTCGGTAAACAACGAATAAGTTAAAAATTATGACAGAAAATTAGTAGAATTTCACACTTTTTAGTAGAATCACTTGGTAGAACTTACCACCACATGCTGCCTCTCCCCTTCCTCGGCTTGTGCACGGCGGCGCACGTCACACACAAGAGCACTACCAGACACAGCCACTTCATGATGCGCGTCCCGAGCGCGCGGCGGCTCGACTCGGTCTGACGCGGCAGTGGGAGTGTTACCTGAGCGACTGACGCCCCGATTTTTTTTGTTGGTCGATATTGTCAGTTAGACGATATTGATACTTATGTTATGCGAGGAGTTGGGGAGACAATTGATTCGGATCAATATTGTATTGATGGCGCTTTTTTCACAACCAAACAATTACGTTTTTTTAGATAACTTATTTAGCTGTGATTTGGAACTCGTAAGATAGAATCACATAGAAGCCCACTACCCAAGTAAGAGATTGAAGTCAAAAATTATTAAGCAATACTGTGATTTGGAACTTGCATCGCGTGAGAGGGAATGACGTAGGAGGCAGTACTTTTAAGGCTTTACGTACTTTTATCGCGTGTGAATTGCATGAATTGCATACAAATAGGCATCTTTTACGGAAATTTTCACGTCTCGTCAAATTTTTTGAAGTGAAACCTTCATATAATAAGTTATTATTATTTTATCTTTTGTCGCTGACCTAGGTAGTAAGTATCTAGTATTAAAAAAATGGTCTGTTCCATTTTTCATTCTTTGAGTTTAATTTATATTGTTTTTCCTCTGGTCGAGCGAGAGATTAAGCTAGGTATCATCTTTAGGGATTCTAGAATCTAGGCTATCAAAGTTTAATTTAAATTGATGTTTTGTGAAATTTTACAGGTTTTAGCTACTTTTAATTAAGAGTTTACGAGGTGAAATTAATCACATTTTCTGTAATTATAATTTAAAATGAATTTCTTATCTTATACATCAGTGTGGTATCAACTGCAAGGCCTCAACGAGTGGAGCTTTTAATGAATGTGGCTCACCTTCGCCGTAAAGGCTTTAATTATTAAATGTTTTTAATTTTTTATAAAATGTCGTATGTAAAATTAATTTGTAGGTGTGTACGTGATAGTATTTTTATCCGAGATAGTCATAAGCTTTTCAAGCTTACGTGTTGGTATTGAATCACGTATTTTTTCCTACAATTTCATAATTATGTACTAAAGTGTTAATAATTCAAATCTGGATAGATGATAATAGATTTATATATGAATTAACTAGCTTTTACCCGTGGCTCCGCTCGCGTAATTACAGTATCACGTGACAACGCTGCACTTTTTTGGGATAAAAAGTAGCCTATGTATTAAGCCAGAGTTAAAACTACTAGCTTAACAAATTTCAACGAAATCAGTTTCGTAGTTTTTGCGTGAAAGAGTAACAAACATCCATCCATCAATACATCCTCGCAAACTTTCACATTTATAATACTAGTAGAATGATTGGCAAATTGCTACAACTCGATCGTACTACGTATAAAAAATCGCACTATACTCTGTGTGAGATGTGTCATTGTCTTTAATGCACTTTAGCATTATACGGAGACACGGTTTCATTGTTTACGTTTAGATTAAATTAGGTCTGAACGGAATATACGTCGAATTGGTGTAAAGTAAAGAAACCGAAGTTTCATCTTATCTTTTATTCGTAAGTCGTTACTTGTGTAAAATGTTGAAACCTATGCCATATTTATCATGACAATTATGCTTTATTTTAAATTCTTATTCTTAAATAGTAAAATCTTCGAAATTATAAAGAAAATTTTCTAATTATTGTTAGAAAATAAACTCATACCGAAGAGATTTTCAAATATACAAATATCATTGAAATGAACATAATATGACCACTCGATGTGAAGTTATCGATATGTTTGCGGTAACTCGTGCGCGGGCGTGCTAGTGGGAGGGGCGGCGCGGACCAATGGCGGCGCGCGCGCACCCGTGCCCGCCACACGGCCGCCGCACGCGCAGCACACTGCACGCTCCACGTTACATGTACATTCATTTCGACAACTACATCTATAGAAGTATCAATTTACAAAGCTATATCATGTTTAAAAAAGTCGATAATAATATAAAAAATATTTGGACATATCTTTTTACGATTTCGCTGTCGTTAGCTACTATTGGTAGTACTTTACTTACTCAATTATATTTATGTTATTTAAAAAGCCATGTTGGTTTTAGATAACCTTAAATAAATAGTAAAATGATAAGGCTTTAAAACTATTAACATTTTATGATTGGTCTGAAAATTCTACATTGATGATAGTCTTGTAGACATATTAAACTCGCCATTTTATTATAAAATAAATCATCTTATGTCTGAAATTAAAAAGAAATCGTTAAATACGTTAATAATACCTTCAAATTAGTGCTCACTGCTCACACGTTGCGGTAGCGCCATATACAATCCACCGTAAAAAAGACATCAACGCGCTCAAACTTTTCGCGTTTATTTTATTTGAGTATAAGTACGACTTTAAACCTTTTGTTTTTTTATGTTGCAAACTCAATATATAACGTCTTTAAAAATCAATTACGGATACTTTGGGCACATGATCCACTGCTTATTTAAAGACGTTTAAGCTAAAAAATATTTGTCATACTCAAAGTAAAAAATCATCTACTGTATGGGTGACTCTCCGCAAAACGCAAACTCCTCCATATAAAGGAAGAATTTTTTTTCGAGTGCAACGAATATTTTTCTGCCTAAACGTATAAACATAAGCATTAGATCATATGCCTAAAATATCCGTAATTGATTTTACCGAACCTTATATAATACAAGTATATACTATGCAGATTTAATTTTCATTGTAACACGTAGATATTTCTATAAATTTAGAAATGTATAGTAGTGGCAAATAAATAATTTTAGTATCATTTTTTTTGTTTTCCATTCCCATAAAATTCCTTTTAGCAAGATTCGAACTCGTCACCTTAATGCAACATCTGCATTGACCTTGATAGATATGCATACAATCTTAAGTGGCCTGAAAAAGTGTATGAAAAACTGTGGCACGGGAGTCGAACACATGTTCGCGAGCGATTGAGTCCGCACCTGCAGGCCGCTGGGTGGCAGATGGCAGTTGTGGCGCCGATATGTTTTTGCCACTTACAGACTAATGGTCGTGTAAACTGGTTGACTAATTGGCGCAGTTAGAGCAACAGGGGTCGCGGGTTCGAGACCTGTGAAAACTATTTCTGTTTGTTCCCATGCATCATGAAAAAAAGATTGTCGAGGCTAATAGTGTATAACGAAGATTTTATTTCGATCCAATCCGAATATTATGTGTAGTGCATACTTGTATAGTGTTGAAAATAATAGAACAATTATAATTCTACTAGCTGTTTCCCGCGGCTCCGCCCGCGTAAGTATAGTATCCGCTATCCCGCGGGAATAATGTATTTTTCCGGGATAAAAAGTAGCCTTTGTTTTAATCCAGAGCCTAAACTACTACCATACCAAATTTCATCGAAATCCGTTCGGTAGTTTTTGCGTGAAAGAGGAACAAACATCCATCCATACATCCTCACAAACTTTCACATTTATAATATTAGTAAGAGAAAGATAATTTTCGAAAAAATATATATTTTAATACTCTCTGGGAATCTAATTCACAAACAAATGGAATTTATTAATATTTATTTTTTTGTATTATAATGACAACATGTAGTCACAGAACAATTGTCAATGATATGTCACTTTGAAATTACATTAAATATCATAATACTAACAACAGTCTAGTAGGTGGATTATTTTATTTTTCAGTTTTCAAAATTTACTGTAAATGAGAGCAAAGAAAATAGAGAGAGAGAGAGAGAGAGTAAGTAAATGAGAGCATACTATATTTTTAATAAGATATATGTATAAACTAGCTTTTTCCCGCGACTTTGTCCGCATGGGGCTTCAATACAAAATTTTTACCCTTTTTTCACCCGCTTAGGGGACGAATATTCAAAAATCCTTTCTAAGCGGATTCCTACGTCATTACAACTATCTGTATGCCAAATTTCAGCAAAATCCGTTCAGTAGTTTCGGCTGTGCGTTGATAGATAGTCAGGTTTGCCTTTTTTCCTTTTATATATTTAGAGATAATCACAGATAATCATGATTTCACAATATTTAAATCTTTCAAATATTTCCTACACAGAGAATATTTGAAATAGAAACAGAAACAGTGCACAGACGGATGGCATCAAAGAAAGTAAGATGTTTCTTATCTAGGGATATTGACACATAATTGGCACTAACACAAAAGGCCATAAAAGGCTTAGGACCAACTTACGAAAGCACTAACCCATTGTATCTACCAGACAGGCGCCAAAACTTACAAAAAACCGCCTCTATTTGTGTCCTGCCTCATTTTAAACAACGGTAAAATAACCTAAAAATATTGTTATTTATTTACTTACCTATTGTAAATATTTTTATGTGAACCGAAATCGATTTCGTTAATGGTCTAACACTTTGGTTAAAACGGTTTCCTTTTTCGCTATTGGTGGTAGCGCTATACTCGAAAAAGGATTGGTCTTTTGGCCCTCCAAAAATGGATTTTACGATTAAAAATATTTCGTTATAAAATGAGGAAAGAAGGCACATTTTCTAAATTAATTTTTGTTATGGAAACATTTATAATTAATATGACCATGACCCATAAATACAGAAAACGATTTGTTCCTTCGGCGGGATTCAAACCTGTACTAACATGCTCAACCACTGATCCACAGAGGTCGTCAAAGTAAATATCCTATATCTTTAGAGGAGGCTTTCAAGTTTCGCCTTCAACTGAGAGAGATTATTGTATAGTGAGAAAAAAAAAACTTAATTACTTTTTTATTATAGGTACTTGTCACTTATTCACAGGACCTTACATAAAGTCTAATCGTACATTTGCAAGAAATAAAATGCTTTTTTATTTATTGATTTTTATTTTTACTTACATCTTATATCGCCTATACTCCGAGTTTTAATTCTCTTACTAATCGTTAAAAAGCGTTTATCATGTAAGAAAAGTTACCTCTCTTTATTACGACTACTTTTTTAAATTTCAAAGAACTTCAACACTGCATAACGACCAGTAAGCCCAACCATTAATGAGATCCCCAGGGACAGTACAGTCGCGAAAATAATTACTTGATCTGTAACTAATTGCCTACAATGAGCTACCCGAAACGTAAAACAGAACGGAAGGACACCATGACATTCTTCATTCAGTCGACAGACATTCCAGAAGCGGCTATATATCACATGTTGACAGACCATTGTGATGATTGTAATCATTGGTGATGATGAGTGTAGATAAGTTTAAGTATTGTTATCTATACTTAATATAATAAAGAGAAAAAGTTTGTTTGTTTGCATCGAATAGGCTCCGAAACTACTGGACCGATTTTGATGAAATTTGGCACAGATGTAGAGTTGACCGCGGGAAAGAATATAAGCAAATTTTTATTGCGGCAAAATGTACGGTTCCCGCGAAATTTCGTTTAGTGCGCACGAAGCATCTAGTAAATTATAAAGTAATTTCTACTGCTATTATAATAAAGTTTGTGAGGATGGATGGATGGATAGCTGGATAATCGTTAGTATTTCACGCAAATCTACTGAACAGATTTTGATGAAATTTGGTATGGGAGTAGTTTAGGCTTGGATTAAGACATAGGCTACATTTTATCTCGAAAATGTAGTGTTTTCGTAGTAATTAACGCGGGTGGAGCCGCGGGTAAAAGCTAGAGTTTCATATATATAAAAAGTATACTAGTTATAGTTAATTATTATTTTTAACATAAGTAGAATGTATTTTGGAACCTTTATCAATCACTAAGGTAGGTATCTAAATTAGATCACGGAACTGAAGCGCAGAAATTGTATTAATGTAATTTTTTAAACTAATAATAATTATATAATACTTGATGTTACCCGCGACTTCATACGCGCAAAAGTTAATTTCGCAGATACCGTACATTTTTCCTCGATAAAAAGTAGCCTATGTCCTTCCCCGTGGTCTACTCTACATCTGTACCAAATTTAATCAAAATCGGTCCAGTAGTTACAGAGCCTGTTCAATGCAAACAAACAAACAAACTTTTGCTCTTTATTATATTAGTATAGATTATATACTTAGATATATATAGATTATAGATTAGTACCATACATCACAAAGGAAAAAATATTAGGTAATAGATGCTGCCCGCAACTTCGTGCGCGTAAAAATAAATACCGCGGGAACCATACATTTTCTCGCGATAAAAAGTAGCCTATGTCCAACTCCGTGGTCTATTCTACATCTGTACCAAATTTCATCAAAACCAATTCAGTTTCGGAGCTTCAACGCAAACAAACAAACAATCAAATCCTCCCTGTTTATAATATTACAGTAGAAGTTAAATTTTGTGTATCCAATAAATTTAAATATCGAGTAAAACGCTGGATGTCTTATCTTAAAAAAGTACCTAATAAATATTTTAATATTCAATTTATTATCTTAGTTGGTGGCCAAAAGGAAACTATTTATTTGCAAGTGTCACCAGCTAACTGTGAAACTAATTTGAGTGATGTTTTCATTTCGGAATAAAGTTTAGAATCGCTTATTCACGAGCTCGCAGCGTGTAATCTGATGAAGGGAGTTCGTTTATTTTGTTCCTAAGAAGTGCGAGGCGTTAAAAATCGACGTATGGAACAACGAAAGAAAGAAATTAAGTTATTTGGTAATTATTTTATTTGAGACCGTGGCGAACTTAGGTTTTAGGTCATTACTGAATGATGAAAAAGAATTAATTTTGATTCATCAACTAAAATTATTTTTATTATATCTTTATCTTATTACCTGTCTAAGTTGCTATGTACTACAATTTGTATGTCATATTTTAAAGTATCACATAATTATTTATGTATATCTTGCCCCTAAGCCGAAAGCTGATGTCAAGACCCAACCTATATCAAAGTGATTTGAAAAACCGACAAAACAACAAGAAAAACATTTCTGTTGTATGGAAAATATTTTTTATTCTGATTTTAAATTGTTGTTATATCGGAAATAGAAATGCATGATCTGTCGAAATTTCAACTGTCTTTAAATCACGCTTTATGAGATACAGCCTGTAGACAGACAGACGAATCGACGGACAGACGAACAAGGGGTCTAAAAAGACCACTTTAGGTACGTTAGTAATATAATTCTTTGCTTTCTAAGGTTAACATTAGATGAACATTCGATGAATAGAATCATAATATGCAATTCATATTATGTGCTCCATTTTACGCATTTCTATTGAAAACTGTCAAAATTGATGTTTTAACTGTCAAAATATATAAAACATATGAAACACCTAAAGTGGCCTTTTTTAGACCCCCAGATGTACAGCGGAGTCTTAGTAATAGGGTACTATTTTTACCCTTTGAGTACGGAACCCTAAAAAAGGATTTAGTTCAACGCTAAACCATAATCCAGTATCAGAACCGTCAGCCTATGTACACATGTTGACGCAACAAATTGCGTCACGTCGCTATACTACTGAGAAATATAAAAACACCAGTACACTGAAACAGAACAAAGGAATTGAGCAAATATCTCATCCCTAGCTTATCTCCTTTGTAAGGAAACGCAAATACGTCTAAAACAATACTAAACTTAACAAATTGGTTCTATAAACGCACAATAAGTATCCACCTGAAAATGTCAACTGCACAATGGACTTTAAAGTAAACTAATAAAGTCCAAATTGGCGTGTGATGATGTAGAAAAGTAAGCAGTGTATAACATTTTAACCGTACTCGCTTATTGTATTTTTATTGCTGGAGGTGAACGTAAATATGGAATTTATTGTGTTTGTTGATGATGGTGGTCGCCGCACAGGGCGCAGGGTGCGAACATTTCCACCCTTAAATTGGTTATACTAGCTATCCCGACACACGTTGTTCTGTCTTAAATATGAACTGAAATGAATAAATGACCATACCTACACCTACAACCTACACCTTTTCCAATATTTCTCACTGTTTACCTTCCCTGAACTTCCACAATTATTTCAAGACCAAAATTAGTGAAATCGGTCGAGCCGTTCTCGAGTTTTGAGTCCCTCGGGAACGGGATAAAAAGTATCCTGTCCTTTTCCTGATTTTAAAATACCTCCCCACCGATTTTCAGCCAAATCGATTCAGCCGTTCTTGAGTTATAAATAGTGTAACTAACACGATTTTCTTTTATAAATAGAGATTAGTACGTAAGGCGTATTATTACGTAAGGTGAAAATACTTGGGCGTCTATGGCCATAGACGCCCAAGTATTTTCACAAACTTTTGGATCAAGCTTTTTGATCAAATAAAAAACCGGTCAACTGCGAGTCGACACGCGCACTGGGTTCCGTACAAATACGTTTGTTGTATGCGAGCCCGACTTAAATATTTATTTAATTCTGTTCTTAGTATTTGTTGTTATAAGATACTGGTCGGTAATGATATACAGCCTGGTGACAGATAGACGGACGGACGGACTGTGGAGTGTTAGTAATAGGGTTCCGTTTTTATATTTTGGGTACGGAACAATAAAAATACTTATTGAATTGTATTTTACATGATTCTATGCCAATTACACTACAGTAAAAAAGATAATTTAATAAACAAAACCGAAAATCTTTTTTTTTTTACTCTGTTATTCACCCAAGCCCAACATCGTAATACCGCCTTAACCTCTTTCATACTCAAAAAGGAATTGTCCCTCGAACGTCTGTGCACTTCCAAATTCGTAGATGATTTATGTATGACACGGCAGAACTAGTCGGCTGTAATGGAAATATACGCCGTCATCTTCATCCGTTCATTTCATGCATGGCTGGGGCTGGAATCGAGATATTTATTGACCGCTTGTCGCTGGGAAACTGAATTTATATATACATTGTCGATAAAAAATGAAAGGATTCTCATTCGACGATTTCATTGCTCTGACATCTTCATTTTACGAGCTCCGTGTGTTTTATTGTTGTGTGTTTATGTCAATTTTAAGAAGCTAAAAATTGAGCTATAGCACCAAGTAGATAGATCTTAAAAATAATTATAATACATTAACAATTTTTATTAAAAAAGACTATAAACCGAATATGTAAATTATAATATATTCTACGTTCCCCGGGCTATATTCCGAACCTATTGACACCTCATTTATTAAAATCGGACCAGTAGTTTAGGCACTACGGTGGAAACAATTAACAAACATACATATGTACCACCGACAAAGTTCCCGCTCGACCAGTCTCTAAACATTCACCTTTGCACTAGGACGCCTCAAAATATTTAAACGCAAAGGAAGTAACCGCAATGACTGCAGACGAGGTTGAACTACGTATTTACATGTGAGTACGTTTGCGAGCCCACTATTCAACGGCGCTGTTGAGCGATTTTCATCTTATGCCTGGTCGAGCGGGAACTTTTTCGGTAGTATGTATATATAGACTGCCGAAATCATTACCCTTCTTTTTGGCTTCGGCATCATAAATATCTACCTGCATTGTAAATTGTAATATTAGCGATTGCAAGCTACAGAAACGTTTTATAATAAAATTTTCATCGAAGTATAATTCTATAAAATATACGCACGCAATAAAAACATCAATGAATAGTATTTCCACTTAAATGCTCATAACATAATCGCGCAAGATAAATACACATATAATATGGCCATTTACATATTAAGTAGGTACAGGGGAATATTAAATTAATGAAGTAGGCTTTATAACATGTCGCACATTCGCAGAGGACTGCCACCTAGACGGAATAAGCAGGGAGGTCTAATTCCGAGTAGGGCTACCATATTCAATGATATTTTAGGACAAGATTTAAACGTATATTTACTATTATATATACGTATATTTAAACGTAGATTTTCTTATCTTGATGAAATAGCAGTATCTAAGTAGTTCTTGTGATAATTTAACTTTTATATCTACCTATATTTTTTCTATTTTCTCATATGTATTATCTCTAAATAGCTATTAATTTTTACATCTTTTGGTGTAAAAATATATAAAATAAATAACTCAAAAACAATAATCTGTCCATCAATATTCATCCACGTGGTTGCCCCACCGCGCTCACCGTGAGAGGATCGCAGCTCACACATAAACCATCAGACACGTCGGGTTCATCAGCTAATGGCAGCCCGAACAATGTTCGCCAAAACCGACAAAAAAAATTGAGACATCGAAATTCTTGTCCGCATTTAGGAGCGATAAAATCACCGCCCTCGAATGATATATCGCGCCTCCATCGCTAATAGTGTTTTAATATCGTCTTAGTCATCCAGATTTCATATTTTTGTCCTGTTTTTGTGTAATTTATGGGTTTCCTAGCGTGTCCAAGTTTTTAGGTTCCACGCGTTCGTGGTTATAAAAATTCTTATATCTATGAGCGATTTAGTTTTAGATTCCTGACATTTCAACATGGGAAACTAGCGCGAGTATGTACGCAATTTTGCTGCTGTGAGTCGTGACTATGAGTCATAAGCACAGCCGTCTTTTTATTATCATATTAAATTAAATTAACTCCATTTTCACTGACTCTGAAATTTTGAACGCTGCCATTATAATTCAAACTACACAATATTATTTTTAAGAATATCACCTGTACATTGGGAGGTAATAATTATGTCTATGTAAAGTTCAGACTGCGGATCAGACTGCGTTCCAAACCCCGGAAGGATGTGCAGTTTAGACTGCGGATCTAACTGTCGTGCTAATTTGTCGTTTGCACTCCCAACATGTTACACACGTGTTACACACTACGGTAGGAGTAATAGTGTTCTTTGGTGTTACATAATACGTCTAAATATGTCACAGCGCGCGGTTCAAACTGTGGAAAATGCGCTGTCATTGACATACCAGATCGAACTGTCTGCCCCACGCTTTTACACGGCCGGTTCGGAGCGCGAGTTGGAACGCCGCGGGCTATTACGCGCGGTCAGAACTGTACGTGTGACAGGCGCTATATATAACTTGTGCATACCTAACTGTCAATAATGTCAAATTCGAACGAGAAGTAAAATAAAATCATTTTTTTTTTGTTTAATTCGTCCCGAAATGGAACAGGCTAAGGTCTTAGACCATACTGCCTCGTCTGTCGTTTGAGGTATTTCTTTGTCTTATTACTAAATCGTCAAGTCCAAAGTCTAGTCAAAGTCCAAATAAGTAGTCAGGGTAGTCAATTAGTCAAGTCAGTCCATTCAGTAAAGTGTTGGACGCTTTACTGAAACTTCTTAAGGAGTTTTGGCGGGAAACCCAATTTAGCGCGCATTTTGTAGAATGTATCACTTTTCCACACTAATGCACCTCAACGAATAATTAATGGTTAATATTCCACCACTACAACACATTAAAAACCGAATTAACACGAATTTAGAAAAATAATACAGAAACACAAAATTGCTGATTGACTTTCCCGGCAAATCTCTAAATCCAACGTCCGCGAAGGCTCAATTAAATTAACAATACAATTATCGGCAAAAGGCTGTAAATCGCACGGGCGGCCGTTTTTTACTGAAGCGTCGAAAATATTTCAAAATTATGACATCTGTAATCTGCGGTCTGTGTCTGAGCCCTGACCACACGCATCACACGCTAGCTATTAACCGCGGCTTCGCTTATAAAATATACATACTAATATTAGAAATATTGTGTTTGTTTGCATTGAATAGGCTCCGAAACTACTGTATGGATTGAGACGACATTTAGCACAGATATAGAGCACACGGAAGGACTACTTTTTGTTTCGACAAAATGTACGGTTTCTAAGTGATTTCCTTTTGTTTGCACGAAGTCACGGGAAACATCTAGTCTTTTATAATTTTAAGGAAATCAAATTCAGCCTACTAGTTATTCGGTAGAAGAAAAGTGTAGACACATACTTTATCACAAGATTTTCGATTTCTCTCCTAAGAAAAAAAAAGAAGAGAAAGAGTCTACTTAAATGTAACGCTTCATTTTTAAGGTTTATAATAAGCTCCGTTCTATGAAACGTGTTTATTTTTGTAAAGTGAATAAAGTTTAATTTTGAATAGCTATATTTAAAATGCAGTGTCACCTCGCGTCGTGTATCGTCGCGGTGTGAATTGAGCCTAATTAACTTGCCATAGGCATCGGTTTTCATATTTTAATATCCAACTTTAATTTAATCTAATGTAATCTAAATTAACAATAAAAAGACAATTTTTAAAAATGTTGTCTGTCTGTTTGTTCCGGCTAATCTCTGGAACAGCATGACCGATTTTCACGGGACTTTCACTGGGCATATAGCTCATATTATTATAGGGCGTAATATAGAATACTTTTTATCTTCATCATCATCATGTTTAACGCCCAACGAAGTAGGCCCCGTGCCTACTTCGTTGGCACGGGGCCTAGTTAGCTAGTAAAAACTTAATAAAAAAATCAGCTTAATAAAAACAAAAAAAAAAAGTTTACACGTCGCGTGACGCACTCAGCTGGTTTTTATAAAACACAAAGCTCTATAAGTTATAACCCAGATTCGTAATGAAACTGAAATCAAATTATGTAATGAAACAGGTTTATAATTGCATAGACATCAATCTTCGTCGAACCCACTAACCTAATGAGTGAAGGTCGTATGTTCTAGATCGAAACAGGCGATTTGATTTGGTCTAGACAAAAAATTGGATAATTATAGTCCTATTGCATATGCAATAATACGTGCAAAAACTATTAATACGGCAAACCGGACCAACAAGTTATTGTATGTATATAATAAGCACTTGCGTGGTTGTAAGTTGTGCTATTCATTTTTGTTTTATCTTTATTCTACACTAGCTTCTTCTCGCAGCCCCGCCCGCGTAAATCCAGTACACCGTGGAAATACTTGTTTTAGGGATAAAAAATAACCTATGTGTTAATCCACAGCTCAAAGTTCTACCTTACCGAATCATAATCCTGAACGGATAGTTTGCGTGATAGTTTCCATACATAAATCCCCACAAACTTTCACATTTTTCTATCAGGTATATTTATTGTCGTTTATAAATGCCCAGCCACATGTAATGTGTATATTTATACACAATCAACAAATCAACTTTTTTTACAGTAGCTGAGCTAAAATCTAAATGCTAATAACTCAAACACGAAAAATGACAGAAATTGCTCTACTTTCCACTATAAGCAGACAATTTAAAGACAAGCTTTTATATACAGCTGAAAATGTTAACCTCCCAAATAATTTTAACTTTTACCTAAAGACAGGTGCTGGGTGGGTTGAGCACCTGGGGGCCGGAGGTTGGGAGGAGAATGGAGTAATTGATCCGAGAGCCTGCGGCGGACCACACCGACTCCTAATGGACGCAATACTGTTGCAATACATAAAGGGGTTTACTTGGATTCGTTACGTCGAGGGAGTTATGTTCTCCCCCTTTGTTTCTGTAATTGGTGTATACTTTGTTTTACAATCAGAACCTCCATTCTCGTATTTAATGTACTTTCATTTTACTTTGATCGTATTATAAGTGAAGCTACTTGTTATCGTAAACTGACTTTGTGAAGTTTCCACCCATCAGAATTCAGAGGCTGTTAGACGCTGCTTTAAAGTTTACGAGAACACTAGTTTCACAGTTTTAGCATGTCGGGAATAGGGAATATGTATAAAATATAAAAATAGCTTAAAACATTATAATAATATGATACTAGACTGAAAAAAAAAAAAAAAAAAAAAAAGGAAATGGCGAGAAAAATTTCAATATCTGTTGATAACTGAGCAAGATATGAGCGGTCAAAGTTTGTAATCTATCTCTTTCTAGCAAAACGAAATTTAGTATGACCTTTCTATGAAAGTCGTGTTATGTGACGTCACGGTACACGTCCGATCTCTCTGTCTAATAGACTACATACTTTAAACGTTAATTCTTCGTTATTTTTAATGATATTAAAAAACTGATTTTACCATACGGTTTACCAAACAAGATAGATCTATATAAAAAAATAAAAAAAGACGTGCATATTCCCTATTGATATTAATTGTATTATTGCTGGTTTTGTTTAGCAGAATAGACCCTTTATGATTCAAATGAGCAACTTTTTGTAGCGATGCAGTAGTGTCGTGCGTTTCCATCAACACAGTCGTAATCAGTGGCATAACTACAGGGTGGCTGGGCTGGCAAAATGCCGCGGGCCTCAGATGGTATAGTTACGCCACTGGTCGCAATGAACATACATACATACATATAATCACGCCTTTTTCCCGTTGGGGTAGGCAGGACCGCCTCTTTCCCGTAGGGGTAGGCAGAGACCACTTCTTTCCACTTGTTACGATCCTTACATACATCTTTCGCTTCGTCCACATTCATTCTTACCATCCATTCCTCCTCTTACATTCAACGTAGCCAAGCGTCTCTCCATGGTCCGCTTTTCGCCTCCGCGAGAAACGAGACGTGATGGGTGGCGAACCACATCGCCGCCATTTTGGATAATTTAATTATTTTGATTATCCATTGCGTTTCCACGGATTGGTGGAGAGGGTAGGAATAGGGAAAGGGAAGGATAGGTGATGAGGAAAGGAAGATTGGTAAGTTAGAGTGGGAATTAGGGAATGTAGGATATTACCGCCCAGGAGGGCAAGGGATAGGACAGTAATAGCTAGGGAAGCCGGGGTCGCATACCCGTATACTATACCACAACTACCGGACAGGTAAGTTGGGAAGAGTATCCCATGACAAAGTAATGAAGTAGTGCGTTAATAGCTCGTGCCTCGTTGGCATCACTTCTGTAGCACGTTGTAAATGCGACTAGCGCGCGTTAGTAGCGATGCTGTCGATCGTTTAGGAAATGCGCGACAGCATCTACAAAAGTCGCCGTGGGCTTTAGGGTCAGCTTACACCGAGACGTAACACGACGCACATTTTAAAATAGTGATTGAAAATGTACCACTATTCACTACACAATAAGATACAAGTTTCATTGCAAGAGTTCGAATTGGGAGATTTGAGAGATGCTCCTCGCTGCGCAGCGCCGCTTGCGCAATGAAACCTGGGCCTCTAGTCAATGCATTCGATAATTACGACGGCGAAGTTCGAAAACAAAATGTATAGAATTTGACATAACGCATCGCAAGCGACATGTCACTTAACGATGACTTATGTCAAATCCCATACATTTTTGATTTCGAAGTTCGCCGTCGAAATAATTGAATTCATCTTGACTAGAGACCCTGTATCTTTTTGAGTAGTAACTAGTAAATAATGATCAATTTTGAATCGCTATCTCAAAAAGTACGCGCCGCGTCGTGTTTCGTGTGAACTAGCATTTAGATCTTTATGATACCTCAGTCGAAAAGTCAAGATAGTTATCATTATAGTTTATATCGTAAAATGAAGTTTAATGCGAATTTTCAGTGGTAAATATAAAACTACTTATTACGATTAATAAGGAACGCCTTACCTACCTACCAATTATCTTATTGCATCTAATCACTGTCATTAGATTTTTTATATAAAAACGACTAAGAGGGTATCAATTAAATTGAGTAGAACTTAAATGCTAAATAAAGCCTTCAACATCAATAACGTGAGTCACCTTACCGTGTGGTCCTAATTACTCACGATTTGCATAACATATTCAAATCTGTAGAAAGGTTTTTAATATTTTATGTTTAGATTATAATCTTCAACATAATTTACCCACTACTGGTCGTCCCTTGCGATTAATCTGCGGTTTTAAAAGTTACACCAAAATGTCACGAGCCTTTTTTAGGGTTACAAAGTATTACAAAGAACCCTTTAGTTTCGCTTTATCAGTCCATCTATCTGTCTGTATATCTGTCTGCCCGCCCTTCTTAGTTCTGAAATTATGAATATAAATTGATGTGTATTGTTATATATTGTGTTTTTGGAATCTTGAAATAATAATAATTTTTATATTTTTGGGGTGGCTCACATGAAGTTTTTTTTTCTTTCTAACCCATCGTGAACGGTATCGTCAGATAGATATTTTTAAAATAAAAGCGACATTTCACATATATGCCTTTTTTTCAAATAATCGGCCTACAAAGTGGTTTATTAGTTGGTCTCATCCTTTGGCATTTCTAAACTATAAAAGGTAGAAACTTTCAACTTTCCATTCTGTCAGGTTTTGTTGAATACTCTTTAGAAAAACGAATGAAATCGGCCAATAGCTTTCGAAGAAATTTGAAAATACCTATTGCGCGACGATAGTTACGGAACCCTTCTTAGACATGCCCTGACACGCTCTTGGTGAGGCTATTTTAATTAGGTATCAAAATGCGGCGCCTACGCAACCTTATATAAATATGTCATAGAAAACGTGTATTAATTGGATTTTTTTGAATTTTATTTAAGCCTATTTAATTGGCATAAAATAACTTTTGTTATACCTCTCCTTTATAATAATAACTAAATATGTATTGTATTTAAATAAGAATTAATAAACTTTATAATTAATTAAATAAATAAATCGATTTTTATTTTTTATTTTTAGTACAAAGTTCGGTAGGCCGTCTGTCTGTCTGTCACCTGGCTGTATCTAGTGAACCGCGATAGCTACACATTTGAAATTTTCACAGATGATGTATGCTGTTACCGCTATAACAACAAATGCTACAACAGAATAAAATAAAGATATAATGGGACAAACGTACAACAAACGTGATTTGGCGTTTTGACCCTTTGTGAGCGAGTCTTGGCCGGTTTTTTTACAATTGCTTGAAATTTTCAACTAGAAGCATTACGTCTGGGGAAACTCAAGATAAATGATAGCAATGTAGGTATTTACTCTGTAAGTTGGTGTTTTTAAATGAATGTCTGTAGATTCTGTGCTCGAAGGTATCTATAATAGGGGATGAAAAACTAATTTCACGCGGGCGAAGCCGCTAGCAATGAATGCTATTGGTAAAATAAAAAATGTAGTAGTTTTGGTACCACTCAAACCTGGGTAGTAAAAATTCAAGCAAGTTGTAAAATTTACTTAGAATTGGACGGCAGACTAGAAGTAACACCTGCATTTTTCACATCGCTAAAAATGTTTTCCTAACAAACATTGTTAAACGGCCGGATAACAGATAGCCGTCAATGGTTTATTTAGTTTAAACAAATAGCCGGTGTTTAAACAATAGAAAATTTTGGCTTAACCACCTTTATTATCTTGCACAAAAAATGCAATTTTTTACACACCCTTTGTTTCACCTAAAGGGTTTTGGGGTGTTGCGAATATTAGTTAATTTATTGAGTTATTGTTATATTGACAAAGCTTCCGAAACAATGATGGCGGTTTATCCGACACAGGCAAGTGCAGACAAGCAGTCACCCGTTACCTATTCCAAAATCTTCTACATTACGTACCTGAAATTATTCACTAAAATATGTAAATAAGTATATTATGCCCGTTACAGACTACTACGATATAAATGCACAGGGCCTCAAGTCAAGATGCATTCGATAATTTCGACGGGTGAAGTTCGAAAACAAAATGTATGGGATTTGACTTAGGCGTTGCTAGCAACATGTAACTTAACAATGAGTTATGTCAAAACCCATACATTTTTTGATTTCGAAGTTCGCCGTCGAAACTATTGAATGCATTTTGACTAGAGGTCCAGTTCAGTCACATCTTACATATAGAATACATAATTTATACTGGCTGGTGCTCGCAACTTATTTTTTAAACGGAACCCTAAGATAGAAGTAGGCTACTTCTATCCTAGGTAGGGTTGCCCACTATACTGTTAAAACAGTATTATACTGTTTTAACTACAGTATTATACTGTTTTAACTACATTATACTTTTGACTGTTGAACAAAAATTAACTATACAAAATACTGTTTTCAGCATCAAAATAAAAGATTTTCTTGAAATGGTTACTGGCTAAAAGTGGAAAGGTTAGAAATAGAGAAACAGCTATTAATTAAATAAAAAATGAGCTCCTCGTTTATTTTAATTATTATGATTGTGGTGAGGCGTATGAAGTTTTAAAAAAATGCTGTTAATTAATAAGTCGTACGAGAAGCTCTAAAAATATATATTTAAAATAGTACATAAATAAAATACTGTTCATTTTTCTAAAATACTATTTAATATTCTTCTCAGACCTAAATAGGTATGCTTCTCTTATGTACTGTACTGTGAACGGGTTGCCAACTTTTTTTACGAGAAACGCGTAAAAAAAGTTGGCAACCCTAATCTTAGGGTTCCGTTTAAATATTACACAATTACATAATTTACACATTCTCAGTTATCTGCCAGTGAAAGTCCCATGAAAATCGATCCTCTAACAGCTGACTCGGAAAATCTGTAAAAAATTAATGATGGTAGTCCATGTGATGAACTTTAAAGAAAAACTATAACGACTTAGATAACTTTATTAGTTCATGAGTTATAGAGGCCTATATAGTAGGTCTCTTGCAAAATGCGCTTAGAAAATTTCGTACAAAAATAACGAAACAATAAGTTGAGTACGAAACCCTATTCTATGCATGACTGACATTCACTTGACCGGTTTATTGATATATCCCAACGTGTTAGAATATTTTTTTGTTATAACGGGGTACAGAAATATACACCTTAGTATCGCCGATTACCTCCCAAGATATTTTCAAGCAATTAATTCGGACATATCGTCAAAAAAGTTTTTATCAAATAACTCATCATTACCAACCAGGTAGACCGCATTTACCCAGACCACTATGAAAGACCTCTAAATCAAAAATACAAGTATGACAAAAAGCTCCTCTCTACACTGGTCGTCTATTCATAATGATACACGATCACTATTTAATCTTCTCGGTACGAAGAGGCAAAATAACTTAGTCACTGTCGAAAAATTAAAAGCGCATGAATAATTTTAACAAATTAAGCGACAAAACCACCACTTTTTTCAAGTTCGTTGCTGGGTGTTCTAATTAATGACTGGGCGGGGTTCGCTTTTGTTGACTATTATTGATATTTTGCCGCCTTTTTCTCAAATATTTAGGTCTATATAATGTGTTATTTAATAACAATGTAAGTTATAAGTTCGTAGTTTAAACTGTGGATTTATTTATGTTATCAAAGACGATTTATTTTGTTTTTTACAAAGCAGATGAGTGGAATATTGGGCATATATTATAATGTTCAGTGAACCCTCGGTTAATAAAATGGGATTTCTTGCTTTATCAAAATCTACCTAAACAAGTGCAAAGAAAACGCAACTAAAATCATTCAATTAAAAGGTCATCCTATCGTCAAGGGGTGTTTAGCTTTAGGCATTACATGAGAACAGTACTACATATTACCTTCAATCCTTAAAAACCTGTCTTGAAGTTTGACTACATAATAATATTTATTTACATTCCAAAATGACTTTACAGTTAACCGATCGCAACTGTCCTACATAATAAACAAGTCAGATTATTGTCAGTTTAACTGAAAAACATGACGCGGGGCGGTGCGTTCTGACATTATTCCTTCGAATTCCTGTACATAATTTATGTAATTGTATCTTCATTCACTGCCGCTCGCACACGTTGATAATGTCCCTATATCCGTCCCTTTCTATCCTGTTTACCAGAAAAGGACGGCGCGAACAAAAAATTCAGGTATCTATGATTTGATTGGTGTTTTTTGATTGCTCGTAATAAATTCTATAATAGTGATTAAGCTAATATTAATAACTCTAATCCGTTTAATATGACTTATAATGATGAGCAAACAGATTTTTTATGTTACGTAATTTTGGAATGTGTTACATTACATTAATCATCATGAACACGATTTATATTTTAATTAAAATAGCGCTTGAGTACCTACTTTTGGCCTACACTGGGTAGAGTTTTGTAAGCGCCATTTCAACAATAACCTACAAAAACGAGGCGAGGCTACATCATAAAAACCATAAATTCCATTATTCGTGTCAAAAACGCAGCTAAATTACATATTTCACTAAAATTCTCACACGTCTAAGACACTTAAGGCTCGGCGTTTCGGTCGATTATAATAGCAATATCCTGTCCAATGGCCGTCGATTGTCAAAAATTAGGAATTTCGGCAATTACACCCAAACCTCCCACGTGAACGCGTAAAAAATCTCACACCGGCCGCATCAGCATTTTCTCAAAAGGAGCCCGACGCAGCTTTCCTGTATGTGCCACAAGTGAGGAGAGAGAGCGAGGACTATCGTCGATTCATTGAGGCATATTTTTAATCAATCTGCTTTATTTTAGTTTACATAATACCACTTTTTCGGGTTCCGTAGTACTACGAGGAACTATAGCTTCGCTCTATTCGTCCGTCTATTTGTCCACCCTTTTAACTTCTGTATTTCTGAATATACTTAAATAGATGAAATTTTGTACATTTAAAGATTGCATATAGATTTTAATTATATTTAAAAAAAAGTGTACCCTGTGGGGTATCATCAAATAATATTATGACTTTTCAAATAAATATGAGGTTTCATACATGACCTTTTGTTAGAACCGACGATTATTCGATCACAAGTTAAGCGTACCACGTAATTGATGTGTAGGGTTTTGCGGAAGCGACAACTGCATATTCAGAGCGATATTAAGTATGTTAAATTGTAAGCAGTACGTTTTGATTCAAAATCCTTCGACAGTTTACAACCTCGCTAGATAAGTATACGATGATATGAAAGCGTATGGATGAATGGATTTATGGATGGACGAATAATGTTTGTTACACATTCAAGCAAAAACGACTTAATGGATTTTAATGAAATTTTGTATGGTAGTAGTTTAAGCTCTCGATTAACTGCACATAGGCATGTTGGGGTGCTGTATTTACGTGAACGGTGCCGCAGACAAAAGCTAGCATTTATAATAAAATTCCTTAAAATAGCTTACTACCATATTAAATCGTTCTTGTGCAAGGATAATCACTATGTTTTTTTTAATAGAATAAGACTCTGACTTAGCTTAATCTTTTGATAAAAGATTAAGCTAAGTCAGAGAGATAAAAATGGCTTATCTTTGTTTTATGTCTTACTACTCCACGCTGTCATTATACAAAGCGCTACTGAATATTACCATTTAATCTATACTAATATTATAAAGAGGAATGGTTTGTTGGTTTTATTATGCTGCATAGAAAAAAAAACTTATTTGCTTGAATCGCTTATGCCTGTCGCTTGTCCTAGACAAAACGCGTAACATTATTTTGTTTTTCCCTTTGAATCCTTTGTATGCGCTAGCGCCGGCGGTGGAGGCGGGCCCGGGGCGTCAGTTATATATTTATTTGTGTGTCCATTCTTGTCTTGACGTAAATAAATTAATATCTCAGATTTTGAAATTTCGCGCTTTCATGGTGGCCGGAACACAGGTAGTGTGAGTTTTTTCGTTTTTATGACTTTGGTTCAATGAGTGTTCATTAACGATGGTTTGCTCATTCATTCCTTTTTGTATTTTTTTGTAAAAGTTTTCAAGGATGGGGGAAAATTTTGATAAAATTGATTACATTTCCGTTGTCTGGTATCGTAATACAAGTTATTCGAAGTTACAACGGGACTAGATTGAAGAGGGTATTTGATATTTTACAAAGCATCATCTGGTGGGGTAAGTGGTATCAAAAACGGTCACCAGGCGACGCTTGGTAGCCCGACGGTCCTTGTCGTGTCAAGCTGCCAGATGTCACGAACTTATAAACCCTCATTCACGTGGTGTGAAATATTCAGGTGCTTAAATACACCTAATCATGGGCGTAGCCAGGATTTAGTTTCGGGGGGGGTTCAAGAAAATAAAACGTACATTACTTTCGGGGGGGGGGGGGGGGGTTGTGTTTCAACAAAAAAAAACTAAAAGTACATTAAATACTAGTCCTATTAAATTAACCTATTAAAAGCCATGGGCTCATTAGCTAATGGGCCCTCATTTTCTTTCGTTTTTACCCCTTTCAGCTTTAAAGCCTGAAAGACTGTGTAATGCGAAAATATACAATTATCAATAGCCTGAACGTCAGTACTGAATTTTATAATATGTTCTTTAAGCCAAACACGAGCGAGCGAAGCGAGCGAGCAATTTTTTTCCCATTTTACAGGTTAAAATCTGTTCAAACGTTAAGCTAAAATACTAAATAACGGTGAAATTTAGAAAAATACCATATAATGCACCAGTTAAAACAGAACATCGGTTCTCAATAATTTAATATATTTTTCATATGAAACGCGAGCGACCGAAGCGAGCGAGCAAATTTTTTTTCCTAGTTAATACATTAAATCTGTTCAAACTTTAAGCCCTAAGACTAAAAATAGGGTGATTTTGTAATTTCAATTTAAGTAAAATTTACGTAATTTATAGATGACAAAATTAAGATAGGTTTGTCGTATAATACTTATTTCATACTTTTTTCGTCGTACATAATTACAAAATTTTGTGATCAGTGACGTGCCCAAATTATGTCAAAATATTGTGTATAGGTTCGAGGATACGTAGTATCCCTATGTAGTTTGTGGTTCGAGGATTCGATGGCACGCGTGCCATAGGTTCACGATTCCTGTTTAGGCTATTGATTTTATTGTTTTTTTTTTAGTACAACAGTCTTTCAGGGTTTAAAGTTTAAAAAGATTTTACATGCAAAAGAGTAAAAAACATTTGCTCGCATTCTCAGTTTGAACGCATTTAACATAAACAGATACCTACATAAACATATAGTACAAATTAGTAACAAAATTCTGTTTTAGGCTGTTGATTTTTTTTTATTACCTTAAAAAAATCATCTTTCAGATAGGGCGGCAAAATATGTTAACTGTCCTGGGGCGTAAAATTTCTAAATACGCCTCTGTATTATGGGTCAGATCTCTATATACCAGCCGGCCCATTTCGGGGGGGGTTTGAACCCCCTAAACCCCCCCCCTGGCTACGCCCATGCACCTAATCATTTTATTTCAGTAATTATTTATTCTTAAAAAGAAAAATATTTAATGTAGTGTCTGTGTTTTTAAGGAATTTTATTTATGATCAGGCTATAGACAGGTTCCTCAGGTACAACAATTAACTACTCACTCCGACCCAAAGTTGTAACACGTCGAGACCTGCTGCTGGCACCTACTGCCGATTGCCTTAGGGCCTATTCACACCGAAATGAAAAGATACGCGACATGTGAATTTTTAAGATAGCTATTCAAAATTGAACTTTATTCCTTACATAATAAGATACATGGTTCATCGTAAGAGTTGCAAATTGCAGTGTATTACTGATATCATATTATGAAAAAAATAAACTGTGGGATTTTTTTTTCAATTACATGTGATTTATGATAATCATGTATTTAGTATAATATGTATTATTTTTTATTAGCTTTTTGCTATGCTATGTATTGATGTGTATGTATTATGTAGGTTTTAAAATATGTATGTATATATGTAATATTACCATATTTATTAGATTATTAATTTTAATTTACTTTATTATTATCTGATTCCAGTGCAATTGTAGTACAAGAAATGCGCCTACTTCACCATGTCTCTGCATCACCCTAAGGTTGGCTGGTAGAGAATGCCACAAGGCATTAATCCCGCCTTTGTACATTACGTGCATTAAATGTTATAAATAAATAAATAAAAATAAAAAAAAATAGCTACGCTTCGGCATGAATGGGCCGGCTCGACCGGATACATACCACGACCACACAGAAAACCGGCATGAAATAACGTTTCTGTTGTGTTTCGCTGAACGAGTGAGGTTACCGGAGGCCTAAGGGGAGGATTGGGGATTTTATGGACCAGAAACGCAAGCCGCAATACCCAGGGAGTTAAATGTAACTCCTCTGGTGTTTCGAGTGTCCATGGGCGGCGGTAACCGCTTATCATCAGGCGAACCGTTTCCTGGTTCATTTTTAAAAAAATGGTATCTTTTGTATAGTGAATAAAGTTCAATTTGGAATAGCTATCTTAAAAATGCAGCGCTGCTTAGCGTCGCGTATCGTCACGGTGTGGATTGACCCTTATATGGTATGTTGTAACTTGTAATAAGACATATTATTATAATGTACGCGCGATATAATATTGTATACCAACCTTTGATTAATTATTACATAGATACGTTATATCCTTACAAAACTGACAATATTTCTGTGCCACGACACACATTGACATGGGACGCGTGTCAATATGTCAACGTCGCATAGGAACACAAAACACGCTATTATGCCTACTCGCGAAGCACACTAACCAAAATTGGCCCGACTCGGGCCAATTCGAGTCTTCATTTTTACGCGTTTATAACATATCTACCTCTTTTTAATATTATATATCTATGATACCTACCATCAAAATGAAACCGAAGTAAACGCACAACGAATTACATCGCTCGCAAATTTCTACTGTTGCTTTCAAAATTTACTATATCAAGTACAGTTTTACGAGAATTGTGCGTACGGATTAGAGTGAAATTTGGCACAATTAAAGCTTATTCTGAGGAAGGCGTGCGAAAAGCTTTTTCTTTAAAATTTAATAATGCTTAGAAATACATGAAATTATTAAAAATATCAGCAACACACACTACTTCACTCATACTAGCATTTTTATAAATTACAGTAGGTTTGACACAATTGTCAATGAGTGTCAATTATCTTTCACATTCCAACAACATTTACATATTGAAGTGGCAAGAGAAACCCACGAGAAACCTAAAAAGTTGAAACTTTAAAATTAAAACATGAACATGAAATTATGGTCGAATTTCGGCCACAAAGCGACATGTAGTAGGTACATATTAAACTACCAGACATATTGAAGATGCCACTTCTAACCATGAATGAAACAGTCTAGAAGCTCTTACAGAAAAGATAAGAATTTTACAACTCTACATTCAGGAAACAGACTCACGGCGCCGGAACTTCACAAAATAAAAGAGAAATTATATTATGGTCAATTACTTAAACAATTCGGCCTTCGGTGCCCACAGTAAATATTTATTTACGACGTGTAAAAACCGTAATAAATATTGGGTCATACTAAATTGAATTTACAGCTAACCGTTGCTGAAGCGAGTTTATCAGATACTTGTTTTAGTTAGCTGCCCCGACACACGTTGTTCTGTCTTAAGTATGAACTGGAATAAACAAATAACTACACCTACTAAAGAGTAAAGTGACGAACATACATCTAAATATTTCGCAATTGAATGACAAGTAAAACATAGTGAACAATTATTATTTTTAATAAATATTAAGTATGGGAAAATTCAATTGTCGGTTTAAGTACTTTTGTCACATTTTTTAAATGGTGAGAAATACCGTTTAAACCTTCCACAATTAATTAAAGACCAAAATCAGCTAAATTAGTCCAGCCGTTGAGATGTTGTAATTTTTATACATAAGAACATAGATGTATTATATAACTTCATAAGAAAGAAGATTTTATTTGTTTCAGTCCTATAATGATGTAAAAATAATTTTAATTTCATATTTGCTGAAAATTTGTATTTAAATAAAATATTGATCAATAAAATAAGAATGCAACAGAGAATTTAAATTGTCAAGTTCTTCTTTCTGAAAAACTGATTCCTAATATGCTTATTATGTAGGTAAGTGAAAAAGCTAAAACATTATAATCCACACAATTTAATAACAAAATGATCAATTAAAATAAAATATTCCGCAATTATAGCTTTTGAATAATTATCGTGGTCCGTTTCATCAGATACCTTTCAGAATGCTCGGAGAATTTGCCATTTTCATCTCTCTGAGTAGACCGATAAGACCGTCAACTCAAATGAAAAATGTTCCATCCGATCTGTATCACTATCTGAATATTTGAGATGTTTGTTTCAAGCAGTAAGTGTATCTTGATCCTTTCGAGTTATATTTTATATGGAAGAAGGATTATTATATTAATTATTTTTTACATTATTATTATTGGCTCTAATAATACAGCTGTTTAATATAAGAATTTGATAATTGAGTCTCTCAGATATGATGTACCAGCTACTAGTTCTTCAACTATTGAAATAAAACTTCACACCGAAATAAGACGGAACGCAACGCGTTGCTTGTTTAAACATAGCGATTATAAATTGTATTTTATTTACCACGAGAGAAGATACACGTTTCATTGCAGGAGTTCAAATATCAAGTCAATCAAAGTCAATGTCGAAACTCTTGCTAAAAAGCCTGAACCTTTTTGTATAGTGAATACAGTTTAATTTTGAATAGCTGTCTTAAAAGTGCTGAGTCACAACGCGTCGCGTATCGTCGCAGTGTGAACTGCGACGATACGCGACGAACGAAATACGAACTGCTTAGGGTATCTAATATTGAAAGATTGAAACGAATTTTAGTATTTCCATTTTTATAATGAATGGCTTCATTAATTCATGAAGATTAAAGCTTAGTAAAAATAGCCTTACTACTTTGTAGTTGGATTAACCATCTTTGATCATTAGGGTTCCGTACCTAAAGGGGAAAAACGGGCTCCTATTGCTAAGACTTCGCTGTCCGTCTATTCGTTTGTCCATCTTTCCTTCCGATTGTCATCTGGCTGTATCTCATGAACAGTAAGAGCTAGGCATTTGAAATTTTCAGTTATTTTTACGGTTATTTATGTTGCCGTTATAACAACAAATACGAATAATCTCACCAAGGGTAAACAAGACATGTCTAAGGAGGGTACCGCAACTACCAACGCGCAATAGGTTTTCTTTTAATCACTTCAAAAGTTATGATCCCATTTTGCTCAAAATAATTTTTCAGTAGAGTTTTTAGCATGATAATAGAATGGAAACTTACAAGTAACTATCTCCCATAGTTATAAATGCCAGGCTTGACCAGCCTTATAAACCACTTTGGAGGCCGATTACTAGAAAATGGTTGACTTTGTAAAAATCTTTCATAAAAAAGGCAAAGGCCTTTATTTAAAAATGTATCTTCTTCGATACTTCGAACGAATAAAATATTTTTCGACCAAACAAAATAATTTTTGTTTGGTCGAAAAATATCGGTTTTGACATACAAAATAATTTTTATTTACATGTGTAAAATTTGAATTTTATGTAACACAATCTATAAATATGCCAAAAGAGATGTTCAAGAAATGTATGAGGCCTGGGCCAGCCCTATGTACAGTATATGTAAATATAGCTACATAATATAGTAACCGTTTCCTATTCTTTATTTTATTTAATTTCACTTCGTTTCGTATTTTTATGATATTCGCATATTTTTTTCCTATTCACCTATGTAGTGTACATAGAACTGGCCCAAAATCAAACATATCTTTTCATCTATATGTATTCTGTAATATATTAATGATTACAGAAGTTAGAAGGGCCGACCGATAGACAGACATGCAGACGGACGAAGAGAGCGAAAAAAGAATAAAATAAGTATTTAACTGAGGCCTTACAACAAACGCGTTTTTTGCCATTTTGCACGGAACCCTCCGCGCGTGATTCCGACTCGCACTTGGTCGTTTTCAATAATATTCACACCTGTTCGTAACGAATACATGGTGTACAGATCAGATAGCGCGCGCGGTCAACATTGGTCGTCGGCTGGTACACCGTACACATCACGATAGTACCGGAACACATCTCCGCCGATTGCCATCGCAAGCGCATTCGGTATTTCATTTTGCACGCGATTTCAATGTAATGGCGGGAATCTACAGGAGTATCGGTTTCAGTGCTGTGGACCTTTTGAATTAATATTTACATAATACATTCCGGAGTACGCTCTCTGGTATTAATGAGCGTCTGGTCTCTGTTGAGAGCAGAATCGATGCGGTGGAGCAAGGTTCCGAGCCATCGAATAAGGTTATTGCACTGGAGAAAACAGTCGAGTCGTTGAGAGCTGAGCTCAACGACAGAGACCAGGAGGCGTTAGGATCTGACCTAGACATTAGTAACGTCCCAGAGCCTACGGGGGAGAACGCGCTGCACACCGTCACCGTGCTAGCCTCTAAGATTGGAGTAACCCTGGCACCTGCGGATATCGTATTCGCAGAACGTGTGGGCCGCAGTAGCGAGAGCAGCGTCGATGAGCCGAAACGTGCGCGGCGCTTGGTGGTGCGGCTAGCTCGCCGCCAGCTGCGCAACGAGCTACTTCGCGCGGCGCGGGTTCGCCGCACACTCTCCAGCGCTGACCTCGGCGTAGCCGGAGCACCACAACGGGTTTACATCAACGAGAGATTAACTCGCCAAAATCGCCAACTCTTTCACAGTGTCCGCGAGGAGTGTCGTCGTCTTAAATGGCGGTACTCGTGGTCGAAAAGAAGGCGTATTTTTGCACGGCAGGGTGAAGATAAGACGGGTTTTTAAGAATGTTTCTGTTTGACGGTCATTGGGCTTGTTTGAATTATACAGTACTTATGCTTTTAGATATTGTGTTTTTAAGTTTAATATTAGTCAATAATTTTAATTTATATAAGAATGTTTTTTATTACTATTTTTGTCTGAGCTTCATGATTATTTATAGTGTATGTGGGTTGCCAATCGGAGCACTTATCTCTAACATTATTTACAAATTGGGTTTAATAACATTGAATAGATATATGCTATTATATTATTACATATTAAAACACTATCACTTTAAGATTTTAATATTTATGAAATTAATTGACATCCATAATCACTATAATTTAAATATTTACAATAATAATTCATCAAATACAATTTCCTTCAATGTAATTTATTTAATCATATTATTATCAACGTGTTTACATAGAACACCATTTTTTAATTTATTTAATCATATTGTTATTATCAAAATAATTACATACAATTTTTATTTTGCTGTGTGCAACACCTGTGAGGCAAAACTTTATTTTTTTTATTAACATTAGAAAAAACATATTTTGCTATTATGTCCCTCAATGTCACGGTATTGTACGATGCTTACATTATATACCTAAAAAAACTAATAATGATATCCAAAACTCTGAAAGTATGATTGTATAATGCAGGCTCACTAGGTACAAACCATGATAACATTGCCTCTAAAGTTAAGATGCTTGATTTGGACATACTAGCCATCAACGAGACATGGCTAAGACCAGGGGAGGATGGCCGGGCCCCCCATTTAACGGGGTACAGTATTTGCCATAAGCCACGTCATCGAGAGATACGGTCTCGAGGTGGAGGTGTTGGATTTTATATTCGTAATGGCTTAGCTGCACGTACCCTGTCGACACCCACTGATCCACTGTATTCAGCTGTCGAGCATAATTATGTGGCTTAAATTATCCATAAATAGTAAAAAAATTGTAATTGGCACTGCTTACCGCCCTCCCTGGCTGGATGTTGACACATTTTTAGATGCTCTCACAGGCAATATATAATGAAAAAGTTGCATATTTCAAACATAATATTAATAATAAAATAAATCAACCTAAGCAACTATGGAAAAACTTAAAAACAACTGTCTTACCCAAAAATGGAAATGAACTCCCATTACACTTCAGTAACCCTAATGTTATTAACAAACACTTCCTTAAGATACCTTCAGTGCCCGTAAGAAATCTTTCATACATGACTTTTTTTGAATTCCATAAATTTAGTGATGCAACATTCCACCTCGAGACCATATCTACAAGCACTTTGATTAAGGCCATAAAAACATTAAAATCCAAAGCGGTAGGGTGTGATGGCATTAGTTTGGATATGATATTGCTGTCCTTACCAAACTCATTAGACTCAATTAACTGTATTATAAATACATCTATAACAACCGGTGTTTATCCTGACAGTTGGAAACAGGCTGTAGTGAGGCCTCTACCAAAAACTTCCAACCCCACTGAGTTTAAGGATCTCAGGCCTATAAGTATATTGCCTTGTCTTTCTAAAGTGTTGGAGAAAGTGGTATGTGAGCAAGTTACAGGCTACCTGGAAAGAAATAACATGTTACCGGAGACACAGTCAGGTTTTAGGAAGGGTCGGAGTACAGTAACTGCATTACTTGATGTCACTGATAACATACTAAGTGCACAAGACAGTGGTTATTGTACTCTACTTGTCCTATTGGACTTTTCTAGGGCCTTTGAAACACTAAATATAAATATTTTGCTATCGAAATTGAGCTACTATGGGTTCGACACTGCTACTATTAAATGGTTCAATAGCTACCTTTGTGGATGTCGCCAATGCGTGCAGCTCTCTGATAACAGTGGGTCTGTTCTACTATCAGACATTCTGGCCATTACAGATGGTGTACCACAGGGTTCTATTTTAGGCCCCATACTGTTTATCTTGTACACAGCGGATCTCAAAAAGTACATTAGGCATTGTAGATTCCATTTTTATGCCCATGACACCGAAATTTATTTGTCGTGTAAACCAGCGGAAGTAAATAAGGCGGTTGAATTACTTAACGAGGACCTTAATAGTATAATGCTATGGGCCCAGAAGAACAGCTTGTGTCTAAATCCAGCAAAGTCAAAATACATAGTTTGTGGCACCAGCAGACAGCTCAGTCTCTTTGGCACTTTGCCTAACATTGTGTTAATGGGTGAACCTATTGAGCGTACATATGTGGCACGTAATCTTGGTCTTCTTCTCGATTGCCATTTGCGATTCCAAGACCACATTACTAGCTTAGTCAGTAATTCCTTTTATAGACTAAAAATATTGTACAGAGTAAGACCTTATCTGTCAAAGGAGTTACGTATCCGTCTAGTTGAGTCTCTAATTCTCTCAAAACTTAACTACACTGATATCGTTTTCGGTCCTCGTCTAGTTTCTTTCACTAAAAAACTTGTACAGAGAGTCCAAAATGCATGCGCTCGTTTTTGCTTTAATGTACCTCCTAGAGATCATGTCACCCCTTATCTGAATGAGCATTTGATGTTAAAAACGAAACACCGACGGAAACTTCACCTGGCCTGCCTTCTGTTCGGATTGTTAAAGTATGAGGAACCTAAATATCTTTTTAAAAAATTATCAAGAATGGCTAGTCTTAGATCTTGCGGGTCGCGAAAATGTTCGGTTCAGCTAGCAGTTGAAAAACATCGAACGGCTTCATTTAGGGGCAGCTTTCGATATTCAGCATCCAAATGTTGGAACAACATCCCGCCGCCCATTAGAAATGCTACAAGTCTCCCATCATTTAAAACTAAACTACGACAATTCCTTTTAAAAGAACAAAAAGCACAAGAAGGGTTGTCTCACGATATCTCTGTAATATGATGTAAATGTAATAGATGCATACGGGTTTATCTTATATTCTAAAGCCGTAGATGTTTATATTATGTATATTGTAGGTGATTTGGAGATTCGGTTGGCATCCTGGGTCACTTAATTTCTTGATTACACATGATACGCTATTTTGAGTTGTTAAATTAGATATATCATTATAATATGTGTCAATGGTGTTGGGTGCATATTAATTAGTTACTTTTAGTTTGTTTTTCGATTTTTTTGTTGTTGTTTATTCTTATTATAGACTTTGATAGTTGGGTGTGCAAATTGTCACAGATTATGCAACCTCTTGGGTGCGACAGTCGTTTGTCGTTCGTGCGACCAGCGACTGTCGCATACTGTCGCATCGTAGATTTAATATTATTAACATTGTTTTTTGCTTTGATTGCTTACTTTCTTGCTTTCTTCTTGTATTCAGATTATTTGCTTGGTTTTTAAAATTGTTTTTGTATTTGCGTGCTATGTGTTTTACTTATAATGTTGGGTCGTTTAGGTCAGCTATGACGTCACTAGTGACTCTAGCGGAAGACCGGCGCTGATTATGCCTTAGGTGTGCCAGCACATGCCGAGCTCGAGCCAATTTGCGGCTGCTGTTTAGACTTAAGTTTTAGTTTTAAATTTATTTTGTAATAATCACGTAATTATGTAGCTGCAAATAAACGTTTTTATTATTATTATTATTATAATATCTATGGACGCTTCACACCACGTCAATCTAATCCCGTGGTAATTTCTCGAAGAACTTGTGTTACAGGTACCTATTCCAGACAACGGAAATATATTTAATACTTTTATACTATACACATATTTAAGATTTTTATTATATTCTACACATATTTAATACAAATTCATGACCCATAGGAACGCAGAAAAACTTTTTTTTTGTTCCTTCGGCGGGATTTGAACCCGCGATCCTCGCCTTAGCACCAACACGCTCAACCAATTGAACCACAGAGGTCGTCAAATCTTAATATCTAAAACTGCTTCAAATATTTTAATAACCAGGGCAAAAAGGCATTAAGGGCCTGGTTCACGATCGCCTAATAAGTGTCGAATAGCTTATTCGACAGTATTATCGCTGCTTACTTTATATCGAGCGATAAAGACGAAACAGTTAGTTTAGCTATACACTTAGAAGATTGTGAAACAGGCCCTAACGTAAATTAACGTTAAACGTATATTTAACATAAATAAATAAATAATATTATAAATGGGAAAGTGTATGTTTCTGTTTGTCCGTCTTTCACACCAAAATTACTAAACCGATTTAAATGAAATGTGATACATAGATAGTCTAGAACCTAAGAAAGGACATAGGCTACTTTTATCGCGGAAATGTACGGTTCTCGTGGGTTACTTTACTTACCGTTTTGCGTAAAAACTACTAAGCCGATTATCATGAAATTTGGCACAGATGTAAAGTAGACGACGGGAAAGGACATAGGCTACTTTTTATCGCGGGGAAATGTACGGTTCCCGTGGGATACTTTATTTAAAGTTTCACGTAAAATCCACTACACCGATTATCATAATTTTTAGCACAGATATAAAGTAGACCATGGAGAAGGACAAAGGCTACTTTTAATCGCGGGACATATAAGGTTCCCGTGAGTTACTGCACTTACGCGGGCAAAGCTGCGGGCATCAACTAGTTTAACATAAGTCAAGTATATTTTTGTTCCACTTTAACTCTATTGAGATTTATGGCCAAACTTCTGCTTTTTCAGACGTCACAATTTAAATTTATATTTAATAACTGATAATATTTTTTAAATATGATCAAATTACAACTTCTCTGTCTAAATTTTTATATTTCTTTTGCTTTTTGCATATTTCTGATACAATAGTATTCGTATAAAGTATTTAAAAATATTAATCCTAAAAATAATAATCAATATAAAAAATATAATTAACTACAAATGATCACGCATGTAGATCAGTGCCTTCTACCGTGCATACATTTTATTTATTACCGTTTATTCTGCAGCTCGGGCGTGTGAAAGAGCGCTAATTAACACGTCTAGTGCGCAGATCTAGTGATAACACACGGGTGACAGTACGCAGAATATTCACTGTTCTGCATGAACAGAAATATCCAGGCTGAAGATAAGAGGTGGCAAAACAAAAGAACCGTATCGAAGCAAATGTAACGGTGAATGACTATTTGCACTCTGTCTCGTATTTATTTTCGCTATGAATCCTTAATGGCAGATTAAATTGATAGATTAAAGTTAATGGAAATATATAAAAATTATTAATTTTACATTTCCATTTTTTAAATTTATTTAAATCGTAACTGCTGTTCAATATTGTTGAATTCTTTGATTAATTATTACATAGATACGTTATATCCTTACAAAACTGACAATATTTCTGTGCCGCGGCCCGCGACACACATTGACAAGGGACGCGTAAACGTACGCGCGTAAAAAGTGAAGACTCAAATTGGCCCGCTATATCTACCTCTTTTTAATATAATATATCTATGGTTGAATTTACTGATATGACTTATTGATATTATTATCAACTCTAACTCAAATAATAATATATTATTCAAATCGCTCTATTCTAAATTACTAATACGAATACTAGAAAGCCTAATCTTAAACAGTATTCATTTAGTATTAATTTCATTAATTAGTAGGTAGATGTTGCCCGCGAATTCGTGCGCGCAAAAGGAAATCAAGCGAGAACCGTACATTTACTACTCTTTCCGTGTGGTTTACTCTATGTCTCTGCCTAATTTCATCAAAGTCGGTCACTGGACCTAGCAGAGTTTTGGAGCCTACTCAATTCAAACAAACAAATATACAAACAAACTTTTCCTCTTTATAATATTCGTATATATGTAATTAGTAAGTGTAATTTACATGTTTCAATTAACTTATTGCTAACATTTATTTTCAAGATCAACAATAACATTGAGAAGCGAGCCGTTATCAGTAACCAGGAATCAGCACTGCAGGGTGCCGAGACCCGGGAGCTTGTTACATAATACATTACATGTTACATTACAAACGAGTAACGAGACAGAGTTGTAAGTGTTAACAAAAAAAACTGAACGGGATTTCGTTGTTAATTTTGTTGACCGTACACAGATGTTGGAATTTATCTGTAATTCATAACTAAATATGTTTATAACATAACAACAACATAACTTATGTTTTCAAGTGCGATAGGTAATGAATATAATATATTTACCTGTCTATGCAATATGAATTCTTTTTATCCGCCTGAGAGTCATGCTAAACGTTTTTAGATGTGAAATTATTCTAGTTTCCGTGTAATTTGAATTTGTTGAAAATTCGTGTTTCATCAAATCCAAATTAATCCAAAAAAAATTGTCTGTCAAATGCAGATTCTAGAAAGCATGGCTCTCCAATGAAAATCTTACCGATAAATCCGGCGTGAAATAGGTAACGTTTGCGTTGTTTCGCCAGGTGAGTGGGGTTACCGGAGGCCCAAGGGGGGGTTAAGGATTGTAAGGACCAGGAATGCAAGTGCGCAGCACCATCTTAAGGGCGATTTTGCTAATGAAATCCTGTACCTATTATTACAGTTACCGTCCAGTTCCTATATGTAAAAACTAGAAAATTATATTCTTATTAACATCAAACCCGTTTTGACTGGCCCAAACTCCAAAAATGAGTTTTTAATTCAAGACGATTCATTTATAATGCAATAAAAATAAAATGAAAGTGTACATTATTAGCGTTATGGTGTTGCGACTTGCGACTGTCCATGGGCGGCAGTAGTCGCTTACTATCAGGCGATTGTGCTCGTTTCCATCTGAAATTCCATTCGAACTGAATATCTGTCGCGTGTGCATTACACACTAGGTTTTTTTTACTAACCACTAGATTTTTCCTAACATGTTGTATTTTTATGGTTCTTTGAACCAAATAGATCATTAAATTTTAGAAGCAAAGTTAATAATGCCCTGCGGGTCCAATATAATAGTGGGTTCCGGGGACTGATGGGGCTGCCGCGTTTCTGCAGCGCGTCAGGTATGTTCGCGGATGCCGGAGTGGATGGCTTTGCAGCCATACTGCGCAAAAGATCAGCATCCCTGATGCAGCGAATACGCGGCAGCTCCAACAGTTATCTACAACTAATTACGAGTAGAATGGACACCGACTGCCCATTCATGAGAAAATGGACGCAATTTCATGCTCTCATGCGTACATAATTAGATATAAGTGTATTTTTATAAATAACTAGCTGTTTACCGCGGCTCCGCCCGGGTAAATATTGTTTTATCGCGGTCGCGGATATGTGATTGATGCAAAAAATAGATAAAAACAATCCTTGATGCGGATTATATATCATGCTTAAATTTCAGCACGATCGGTGCAGAACTTTTTGAGTTTTTGAAGCGTACACAAACCAACACAATATTTTTATACATATAGATATGGGCTATGTTTATGTAACTATGTCTGAAATAAACGATATTATTATTAAAATTAAAATATAATTTAATTCGACTAGGAATTCAACTCAATATGTAACATCAATATGAACCCTCGTAACGAAGAGATTATGAGCTCTGACCGGCGCGGGCGCAGCATTCCTGATTATCCATGGCCCTCACACCCGCTTCTTAATTAAATAAATGATTCAGACGCTAGAATCGAAACTGAGCATAAGTCGAATCAGTGTTGAAGTGTTGTGACGTTGTTTTAATTAATAATCTTGAATATGGCAGTGAATTGATGACACAAATTCATTCGAAATTTGATTAGGATCAGATAAATTACCCCTATCATTTACACTTACTTGTATAGCTTGAGTTGTTTTTTACCCAACTACGGCGAAGAAAAAGGGTAATGATTTTGGCAGTCTATGTATGTATGTATGTTTGTTACGCCTTAGCGCCTACGCTACTGATACGATTTTATTAAATATATTCGTAACAATAGCCCGGGTAACATAGGCTATATAATTTACGTAATCAGATTTAGTTAATATAAAAAATATAGTTATTCAAATCAAATTTTCAATTCCGAAAATTCGTTTTCATAAACTTTGCGTATTTTAGGTTGGTACTTTGGATTTGTTTATATTTTTTAAATGATGTCATATATCTAACATCAAGCTGTAAGTTTAAATGCCGGCAACGTGATTTCTCTGGTGTTGCGGGTATCCACGGGCGATGTAGATAGAAATGATTTTCTATCAGGCAATTCGTTAGCTCGTTTGGACCTATTTTAAATTTTTATAAAAAAAATACAACCATATTTTTTTTATAAAAATTTAAAATCTACAACCTCAATTAAGGGAATGTAATATTTAATTTTTTTTTAAGTTAATATTTAATTTATAATTTTCCATCTTTTTGGTAAAAGATGGCCCCGTGCGAGTTTCTTACGCCGGTTCTTCTCGCCGGGCTAGTTTCCGAACCGGTGGTAGGCATCATGTAGGACAATTCTATAATTGTTATAATATAACCTATATGGAAATAACAATTTTGAGTTTGAGTTTGAGTTTTTATCATGATAGTGATTCATAATCCTCTCTATTTCAACTACCATGCAATATTTTTACACTATTCAGTAGCCCAAAATCAAGGACATTCAACAAAAGCATCGGCGCAAGCTGTACATCTATTATGCAGCTCAAATAGCACGCACCAGAGACCTCGAATAGTGTAACTAACTGTACTGTCGCAGCACAACTGTGTGCTGACACTATTGTGTGCAGATTATCTTGATATTAGTGGCAGGTAAGTGAGCAGCGCCTCGTCAACATAAGAGTTCCGTATCCGTGTAAAAAACATCAATATAAGTATTAGATTCAGTTGCGAAATAGAATATGACAGTTATGAATCTAATTTAGAATATTATCTTATACGCGTACTAGATATTGCCTGTGTCAGATTAGGGTAAACCCTAATCTATAGCTATAAGTGATATTAATATGTTACTAGTTCATTTACTGATATTTCAATTTGAATATGTAATTATTAAAGCAAGTACATTTATCTCAACCTAGCTCAGAAATTAAAGGTAGGTAGATATAAATATACCATTTTCTATGAGGATATTCATAACAGTTCAAAATACAAAACCAAGATAAATCAACATTATTTATTAATTCGGAAATAACAAAAACATGTGGGTAGCTATGTTATTTTATAAGACATTTTCTATTAGCAAAACACTTATTCTAAAGTTACACGAACTATAATTTATCACTTAGTAAGTACAGAATAATAATTGAGATTCAAAAGTAATATAATATCCTAACAGCTAGAAACAAACCATAGGTACATCAACTAGACAAAACAATCGTGAACAATACTAACTTTTAACAATTATAATAATTATTAGGAAACAATATAATACCAAAGGCTACAGCCATAAAATATCAAATAATATTAAACACAATATTTAAATGACAAACAATAAGTAGGTAACATCACCTGTTATTTCAGCTTCCCGTGTAAGAGACCGACTGGGCCTGTCTCGCCTTTTTATAGGCCTCGGGGTTGCTACAGTTGTCACAGACCATATTTTATATTACATTTAGTCTTCACACTTAATTATTTTACAATAATATTAATCATTACATCAACGACTCTTAACTAACTAAGGTTTACCTGATATTTAACATATCTTTAAAATTTGAACAGTATTAATATTGGTGTTGCCAAATATTTAACGGAACTTACGAAACCAAATCAGACTTAAGTACAAATACTTCACATATATCTATACCTCTATAGTATATTTCCATATCTAATACGGCCATACTGACAAAGACTTCGTCCCGAAGTCAAAAAAAGAAAAAAAAAACAATAATATTATAGTGAATAGTATGTACAGTGAATGTTATTTTTTTTTAATTATTTTTCTTTCCTTTATTTTTTTAACCAACCTATATGCTGTTGACACAGGGTTCCTTATTTCTCAGTATTACAGTAGGATTGGCAGCGTTTTTTCAGCTCGCGTTTCCCCTATTAAGATATTGACAGTAGGGTGGCAGCGTTTTTTCAGCTCGCGTTTCCCCTATTAAGCTATTAACAGTAGGGTGGCAGCGTTTTTTCAGCTCGCGTTTCCCCTATTAAGCTATTAACAGTAGGGTGGCAGCGTTTTTTCAGCTCGCGTTTCCCCTATTATGCTATTGACAGTAGGGTGGCAGCTTTTTCAGCTTGCGTTTCCCCTCTCTCATTATTTGACCACAATCGTATAACAAATTACTTAATAAATAAAAATAAAGTTACCGCCTTTACTATATCATCGTTATTTGCCACAATATACATATTATATCCGTCAACATATTATGAAAATATTTTACTTATAAAAAAAAACTTTAAATTCCTTATTGAATTCTATTACTATCAATAGTCTGAATAAGAATTGTATTATCGTATTCTTTATTAGTGAGAATGTACAATGTAAAACCTAAATTGTATCACAAGAAACAAACATCAGAAAAGAAAAATCGTTTTCCTATTAAATATTTATAAATCAAAATGTGAAAATGTTTTACTGTAAAATCTATACCTACTGTATCACATACGTTTATCGAGGAAAAATATTTTATAGACGCCATCGATAATGCTTTACTGTAAATGCAAAACATTACCACTGTCATATTTTAATCAGAACAAAAATCTAATACTTGAAAAGGTTAAACTATAAAATTGTTAACTGTATTACTGCCATTTATCAGAACAAAAATCGTTTTATAAACTGAAACTGAAGAGAAAAAAATATATATATATGAAAGTGTTTAACGAAACTAATAATTGTAATATCGTAAACTGTATCAATGTTTTTTATAAATGCAAAAATCGTTTTATAAACGTTTATATGTGAAAATGTTTTACGAAACTAATTGTAATTTCGTAAAATGTATCAGTGTTATTTATAAATGCAAAAACCTTTTTATATTAATGTCAGTATGTGAAAGCGTTTAACGAAACTAATTGTAATTTCGTAAACTATCAATGTTATATTTTATAAATGCAAAAATTGTTTTTAATGTCTATATGTTAAAATTATATAACTTTAAAATCGTTAACTGTACTGTTATTATCAGAACAAATCGTTATAATATATAAACGTCAAAACGCTTATTACTTAGACCATCAGATTATATTGATAATATTATGCAGCGAAATCCATCTTGGTCACGTCTCGATATACTTTTTTTCATACTACCTACATAATCGGTTCAACATTAATTAATATTTTTAACTCGAGAATAAAGATCTTTAAACCGAAAATGTGTAAATATATAACTGTATAATTTTAAACTGTATCACTGTCATTTATCAAGACAAAAATTGTTTTGTAATCGTCAATACGTGAAAATGTATAACTGTAAAACCATTAACTGTATCAATGCCGTTTAACGATTAATAGAACAAAGATAGTAAGTGTTGTACTTATTCAGCAATTAAAATAATATGTACCTAAAAATTATTATTGAAGTACCTACGTGTTTTTTTTAAACCATACTATTTTGCCATTCTTAAGAATTGTTATATTTCACACCATTTAATTAAATCCAAACAAGACTAGTTTAAACTATTAGTTTCGGAATGGAGATTAAAAAATGTTCCCCAATGCCAAAAAAAGGCAAATATAGTTGTAAAGTCGTAAGAAAAAACGGTTTAGAAGATTTTTTTTGTTTAAAGTTTAATTATTTTTGCCTCATCACGCAATGTATTACGCCGTACGGCCAATGTCGGAGGCTCAGCTGCCGCCTTGTGTTGTACATGTTCGTTGTACATTGCGTGTTGAAAGTTTTAACCTTTACAAAAACAATCGATAAAAAGCAAATCACTAGTACCAAATACCAATGGATATATCTCATGGCCTATTATCAAACTCGCAAGTTATCGGGACTGTTCTGTTTACACCCGGTCAAAATATAATCCTGATTAAGAGATTTAATTATTATTTTCATATGGATAAAAGAGTACCAATCATATTATATATGTATAGATATTTTAAATCGGCCTATTAAAAAAAATTACAGACTGAAGATGACATTTTATCAGATAAACAGTGGTCTCAAACTTTTACGGTAATTTTATGTAAAAATGTATGAATAAGGTACTATACAAATTAAACTATTATCGAACCACGTCTTTTTAAATCGTATCGTTATGCCTTTTCTCAAAAATATTATTAAATATATTAAATATTTAACACCAATATCAATCCGTTATCAATTTCTTTTGATAATTAAAACAATTATTACATTATTGTTCGTCAAACCTTCTTTTGTTAGACTAATATTTATTCTGTATCATTGTATAATTTTAAAATACCTATCAATATTAAGTTAACCAATCACTCCATTGGTTGTAAAAAAAATACATATAACCTTATATACCGACATTATCAATCGTATTGTAATACCTGTATAAACACTAAAATTTTATTCTACACTCACATCACCTTAATAACCGTTCGGCCAATTCTGACCAGAGTTATGATGCTCTGGGGTAGTACCTCAGATAGCTTGGAGCACCGCGGAAGACTGCGCCACTTTTGTGAGGTTGCAAATCTGTCTTGGACAGACCTTCAGACCTTGCAACGCGAAGACACGACGCTGCAACGCGATCACACGACCATTCTGAAACTGACAAAACTGTATTAGTGGGTTGTTCGTAATCCAACTTCTGATGTCAGATTAGGGTAAACCCTAATCTATAGCTATAAGTGATATTAATATGTTACTAGTTCATTTACTGATATTTCAATTTGAATATGTAATTATTAAAGCAAGTACATTTATCTCAACCTAGCTCAGAAATTAAAGGTAGGTAGATATAAATATACCATTTTCTATGAGGATATTCATAACAGTTCAAAATACAAAACCAAGATAAATCAACATTATTTATTAATTCGGAAATAACAAAAACATGTGGGTAGCTATGTTATTTTATAAGACATTTTCTATTAGCAAAACACTTATTCTAAAGTTACACGAACTATAATTTATCACTTAGTAAGTACAGAATAATAATTGAGATTCAAAAGTAATATAATATCCTAACAGCTAGAAACAAACCATAGGTACATCAACTAGACAAAACAATCGTGAACAATACTAACTTTTAACAATTATAATAATTATTAGGAAACAATATAATACCAAAGGCTACAGCCATAAAATATCAAATAATATTAAACACAATATTTAAATGACAAACAATAAGTAGGTAACATCACCTGTTATTTCAGCTTCCCGTGTAAGAGACCGACTGGGCCTGTCTCGCCTTTTTATAGGCCTCGGGGTTGCTACAGTTGTCACAGACCATATTTTATATTACATTTAGTCTTCACACTTAATTATTTTACAATAATATTAATCATTACATCAACGACTCTTAACTAACTAAGGTTTACCTGATATTTAACATATCTTTAAAATTTGAACAGTATTAATATTGGTGTTGCCAAATATTTAACGGAACTTACGAAACCAAATCAGACTTAAGTACAAATACTTCACATATATCTATACCTCTATAGTATATTTCCATATCTAATACCTGCAACTTCGTGGGCGCAAAAGTTAATTTCGCAGAAACCGTACATTTTTCCGCGATAAAAAGTAGCCTATGTCCTTCCTCGTGGTCTGTTCTACATCTGTGCCTAATTTCATCAAAATCGGTCTAGTAGTTTCGGAGCCTATTCGATGCAAAAAAACAAACCACTTTATTATATTTGTATAGTTAGGGCATTTTCCTCTGAAGCTTTCCATAAAAATCGCTAGCGCCTGTACATAATATATTTTAGGGTAAATACACACCGACGCGTCACTGAATTTTTAATTGAATTCTAAATTGAATTTTATTCACTACACAAGAAGTTACTGGTTTCATCTATACTAATATACTAATATACTAATAATAATATAATATAATATTATAAAGAGGAAAACTTTGTTTGTATGTTTGTTTGTTTGTTTGTTTGTTTGTAATGAATAGGCTCAAAAAGTACTGGACCGATTTCAAAAATTCTTTCACCATTCGAAAGCTACATTATCCACGAGTAACATAGGCTAAATTTTATTTTGGAAAAAATAGGGTTCCGTAAGATATTTGGGTTTTTCGGACACAAGGTGTAAAAAAACAACTAGAAAAGTTACTTATTTTGCGTACGCTGCCTAAACTATAAAAGATAGAACCATATAATGTTCTAATTAATTGTAGATCTTATAAATATCTACAAAAAAGTCCGCGACACACTATACCTATCTATATCGAGTGAGGCACAACAACCATTTTTTTATTTAGAAATCTTGAATTTTTTTTTTTACTACATTTAAACCCGTTTATTTTACTCATGCTCTTAATCCTTATCAAAATAAATTATTTCATCACTAAGTATAGTTTATGTAGATAATATTTGGTCTTTGAATGATTAAAATTGGACGTTTGGTTTTGAAGTTATGGCGAAATTAAAATATTACGATTTCTGCTGCACGGCCCGTTGCGAAGTGGGCGACATTCTGTCGTATTAGTATCAGTATTGTACCCGTGCGAAGCCGGGGCGGGTCGTAGGTAATAAAGAGGAAAAGTTAGTTTGTTTGCATCGAATAGGCTCTGAAACTACTGGACCGATTTTGATGAAATTTGGCACAGATGTAGAGTAGACCACGGGGAAGGATATAGGCTACTTTTTATTGCGGAAAATGTACGGTTTCTGCGAAATTAACTTTTGCGCGCACGAAGTCGCGGGCAACATCTAGTTGCATATACTCGTATTGCATTTGCAGAGTTAGAATTTTGAGCTGCTGCGTAGCAAGGCGCGGCGCCGCAGTGCGAATAAATGAATATATCTATGGGGATCTCAAATAATTAAATAATTAATTCTTACTTAATGTAAAATTCAATTATTTTTCTGATACACCTCGTAATCTTAAGCTATCTGAGTATATTTTAAAAGAAATAAAAAAAATACGCCACATTTCGAACATGTCCTTATAATATTATTCAGGTTACATTAGCATGATATTCAATAAGTAATGATCGTTTAGATTTGTTATTAATGTAGTATTAGTAACCATTATTCTTTAAGTATTAACAACAGGTACCTTTTATGGCATCATCTTAAAACTCAGTAGCCTTACAGGAGTCCAAATCGTATAAAAACCAACCCTTTAGCCTTTAAATAAAGAATAAATTTAAAAAAAACTTACGTTCTGAGAATAACGACAATTTTCCGACTCGTTGACTTTTAAAGTTTTTCAAAAACATTAGGACGTGCCAAACAAATCCGGGTATTACTTAAAGCTTATTTGAATACTTGGGCACACGATCCTTTAATCCTTTGTAGGATAACAATTAGATATCCATAAGTACATGCCCTTTTCAAGTACTGCTACCACTTTAATGAATATAATGAAGGAGCAACGGGTGGGCTTTTTTTGGATATCAATTATTACCACTTAATATCATATTAGCGACTTTCTTAGAAGGATGTTGAGATCACAGAAGTTTCTAAGCTGATACGGATAATATTAAATGATAAACTGTTAAAGTAATATTAATTAACTCAAGATTTTAGATTAAAAACTTGATAGTAAGCGACCTTTATATTATAGTTCCTTTCACTTATCATAAAATTATTATTTTTTATTATATTATTTCATGACGGACTTTAAGTTTTTGCAGATTAAATGTCCTTGCTCTATCTACATTAATTATTTTCTCTATAAAATTATTTTCACTGTTCTCTCTAATAGATTTTACAGTACGAAGTTTATTAGTGAAATGATCACCTATACTGTCAAAAATATCTATCGTTTATTCTATTTCACTCTAAAATAATAAGGTATAATATCATTTAAATCTTTGAAACAAGCTTTATAATAATTTAAATATATTTATATTATTCTTAAGTATTTAAGCTGTCTATAAATACTCTAGTGAATTAGAGATCTTTAGCAGATCTTCTGAGATAATCTCCTCTTTTGTTACCGCTGCCAGATCTATTCTGTATACAGTATTAGTTACAAATAACTCGAGTTATCGGGAAACATACGGCTACTTTTGTTGAGAGCAACAAAATGCTTATGGATTTAGAACCACCCAAGACTTAATACGTTTTGTCTTGTTATGTCCAAGGATTAGGGAAACAGAGAAGAATTTGACTAGCAAAATTATCTTAAGATTAGGTAAATGTTTCCCGCGACTTCATAAAGGCAAAAGTATATCACGTGTGTATCATTTTTCTACGATAGTAAAAAGTAAACCAAACTAAGTACATAATGAAAAACTGAAAAGAAAAAAACAAGCACTTAGATGTCCGGTGGTCTAGAATTCTATAATATATAATTAAATGAATACTATCGAAGAAAACAAAATATAATCTAATAATGGAACATTACAACTAAACAGTCAGGATCCATTGAAAAATTAGATTGGCTGTCGAATAATGGATCCGGACTGTTCAGTTGTTATGTTCCATTAATAGATTATATTTTATTTTCTTCAATAGTATTCATTTAATTATATATTATAGAATTCTAGACCACCGGATATCTAAGTACTTGTTTTTTTCTTTTCAGTTTTTCATTATGTACTTAGTTTGGTTTACTTTTTACGCAGTCGGGTTTTTTAATTTTTTTTAATTATTATTTTTTATTTTATACTTTTTAGTTTCAGTACCAGCTAGCTAGCTATTTACCAGACTGGATTTCCTATCAGCATCAGTACTACATCACAATTGCACTGGAATGTGAAAATGGTTGTTACGCAACTTTAAATCGATATAGATCCTAAACGGTCAGTCGAATCGAAAAATGTTGAGAGAAAACTAAAAATGATTTTTAAATACCTATTCAATGATACCCCACTTGATATAGTTTGTTGACTTTCATTTTTTTCATTTTCACGATATGGCGTCCAGTAGTCGCCATATTGAATTTTCACTAATGTCATGTCTTTAGTGACACTCGCCACTAAGAGGAATCGATTGACGTGTGAATCATAAAAATCGGCCCAGGCGTTTGGTCTGTATAGTGCTTCAAAGGAACATACATACATACATACATACATACATACATACATACATACATAGGCTGATAAACACATTACCACTCCTTTGCGTCGCGCAGTCGGGTAAAAAGTAACCCACGGCTTTCCCCGTAGTTTTGGAGCCTGAATAATTCAAAGAAGGAAACATACATACAAAAAATCCGACCTATGCGTAGAACAAAGTCCGATGTGAAAAATTGCTACTTTTCAGTAGAGGCAAAACAAGTTTTGCGAATTGAAAAACTTGAATAACTTATAAACGGTGAGACTTTTATTTTTGAAATTTTGGTATGTTATTATGACATCCTAGTCTAGTTAACCACTTTATACTGTTTATTAATAATTATTATACTTACTGAGATAACGAGTTCTATATCAACCTAGGACGTTTTACAGCGGAGAAGCGAGAGTTCGTAGTGATCATATTACGTTGTTTTACGGAGACATTTGAATGAAACGCCGTTCTATATTCATATGATTCGTTTTTTGTTGGAGTTATCCGACGTTTTTAAGTCCTATGTGAATAATCATAATCTATTATTTTGGTATAGTACTATCCACACTACGTATAAATGAATTATAATACATAATTATTTTTTTAAATCGTTTATTTACATTAAAAAATCTCAAAATAGGTGGTGTTTTGAACTATAATTAATCCATAGTCGGTACTAGGGACTTACTTAAAATTAAAGACTAGTTACCATAGTCTAAAACCAGCAAAAAAAATTTAAAATCTATAAGATATGCCCATAAAAATAAATATTTTTTGAAAAAATACATCAAGCCCAAAACAAAATTTAAACTTATAAACAATAGGCAAGCGGACTGATTTTTTTTTATTGCATAAATATGAGTAACTTCTCAGAAGAAACCGTATATCAAAAGTCAATATTTTCAAAGGTACAGCGATTTGTATACAAAATTTCGCGAGTCTTTATACCAAAAAAAATTTTTTTTTTTTTTTGCGAAATTGGTAAACAAAACCTACATCATTAGTTTACTCACATCATATACAAAAACATTCATTATGGTAAGTATGAACTTAAACGCACAAATATCGGAGATATTTACAAATATATTCCTGCGGCCATATACTTCATATACTACTTCATACTACTTCATATACAAGTGACGTCATTTTTAGGTCGACTTTAGTATGGAGCGTTTTTAGGAGGCTCGCGAAATTTTTTATACAAATCGCTGTACCTTTGAAAATATTGACTTTTGATATACGGTTTGTTCTGAGAAGTTACTCATATTTAAGAGTACTATTCATTTATGCAATAAAAAAAAATTGTCCGATTGCCTATTAAAACTTTTTTTTTACTAAACTAGGGGGCAAATTAGCAAACGGATCACCTGATGGAAAGCGATTACCGTAGTGCTTACGGTACCGTACCGTTACCGTAAGCGATAACATCAAAGAAGTTGCAAGTGCGTTGCCGGCCGTTTAGGAGGGAATACGCTGGCGACAGTTCATTTCAGAGTTTTACAATGCGCGGCAGAAAGCTTCGGGTAAAGCGCACGGTGGAGGACTGCCACTCATCAAGGTGATGAAGATGATAAATATTTTGTCGCTTGGAACGGTGGCGAAAAGTTGCAGCAGGTATAAGTTCGAACAATTCCTCGGAGCACTCCCCGTAATATAACCGATAGAGGATGCAGAGCGATGCTACATAGTCAAGTCTATTTGAAATACTATGGCAGTCGACAATTCGAGCGGCTCTACGTTGGATACGATCTAGAGGGAGAAGCTGGTACTTTGGTGCCCCTGCCCAAAGATGATAACAGTATTCCATGTGAGGCCGAACCTGCGCCTTATAGAGTTTTAGGCGTTGGACCGGACTGAAATACTGCTTTGACCTGTCATCTGAACATCAAGCTTCTTGGAGGCTAAATTGGCCTTGCCCTCCAGATGATATCGGAACTGACCTCGCTCGATATGTTTAACACCTAACCCTTTCTAAAACGTAGTTATAAATTAAACTGCTTTGGTACTGTATCTAATCTTTCTAGCTATGTTGTATAATGTAATTAAATAGGTACAAGTTCAGTTTAACCTACATGGGGGGAGGTATGTGCACGTCTATCCAAAATAATGAAAAATAACCATAATATTGTTATGGCCATAATCCCGTTATAATAAGCATGTCGCATTCAGGAGAAATAATACATAAAAAATCAATTTTGTCATAATAAGGTTCGGATTGATTTGAAGTATTCAATTCAATTTTCAATTCAATTTATTCAAAAACACATAAAATAGATACAAAACAAATATACATAATTAAATAGTATATATACCACGTCAATCTGATCCCGTACTAAGTTGAACTTGTGTTACGGGTATCAGACAACGGATATATATTTTTATACTATAAACACACACAATTCTATACTATACAATACTATACATAAATCTAATTTTCTATATTATTCACATTCACTCTTACATACACACACACTGTAGTTTATCACGTATTGTCTTTTTTCGGCGACGTGATGCGCGCATCGTTGGGGAGCCTTCCCCGAAACCTCCGGTAGACTACGTCCGTCGGCCAGAACTCTTCCACCTCAAAGGTCGGTAAAAGATGCGTCGGTACTCTCACCACAAAGGAACTGAAATTGACCTTGTGGCGTGATTCCAGACGCTCGACCCTTAAGGTGAAAGACGTCTTCTTTCGGATGTAGTCCACGACGTCCTCGACCTTCGTAGACCAGTGCAGGCGGGACACGTACAGCGGTGTGGCGCGCACTTCGCACCGCAGACGCTGCTCGGGTTCGCTGGGTGCGGTGCCGCGATGGTTGCGGACGGCGGGCTTCCTCTTCTTTCTTCTCTCTACCAGTATGAAGCCCTCCTCATCGCACCTCCTGCTCTCGTCCTTGACAGCTCGAGGAGGCTCAGCCTTACGGCTCTCCTTTACCCCCTTTGTCTTAGCCCGCGGGGGTAAGTGTCTATAAAATCGATTATCCTGAATGTGATAGTGTATATTATCTACGTATACACTATTATACTTTCTGTAACACCTTATAGGAATGGCCATCAGGTATTTACACTATAATGATTTAACATATCTAAAAGGTATTTAGCAGTATGTGATTTATCACGATTACCATTTCTTTAAGACGCGATGTATTCTTTGTACCGAGTCTCAACGTCCAGTTTGAGTCAAACTTTGTACCCCGTTTCAGAGTTACATATGATCACATTTTGCAAAACACCTTTTAAATAGTGGTCAAAGGCTTTTGACCGAGCGTGCTGGAATAATTATTAGAAATAATTAAATAAAAGAGCAACAATAGACTTGCATTACTCATGGTTAAACGTACTCTCACACATTTGCTTGCAGGTTTTGGGTATTTTTCTAGATTATACTTTTGAGATATTGCTAGATATAATATTAATTAAATTGTATACTACTATCTACATAATTGGACATGAAAACGCTGTCATAGGCGGAATGAACTATCAGCAGGAGACTGCATAGGAGTTAGCACCGACATTTCTTGATCAACTGATGGTCAGAACCTATGGTCAGAATTTTTTAAGTCTTTAAGTTGTATTAAAGGTGATTTTTCGAAACTAGGAGTCGCTTTTAAAGAAAGTATTGATGGCCGAAGGCCATAAATTCTCTCATTAGTAGATGGATTAGGAGGTGCGGGATCAATTTTATTTCAAACATCATCTAGTGGCTGACTTATTTCTTCTGCACCTTGTTGTCAACACTGAAATGTAAAAAATTGTATGACTACACTGCACCATAATATATTAAAAATAATATTATGTATGATATATTTATCTTGAAAACTTTTTAATAAAAATTAATAACATTTTTGTACAAAGCTATTAAAAAAAGTTTGAATATACAAGGTTTAATGAACATCGCAGTACAGAACTAAACTGTCGATCATAATGTTATATGATTCGCTGAAGACCCTACAAATGTGTATATATTGTAAGGTAACGCAGCTTTAAACTATTTTTATTAATTTAATATGAAATATATTTATATTTAACGATATTTTTAAAAGAACAACGTCCTAACTGATGTCATTATTCAGGCGATAACGTCCCATCTGCATATCGAACTGACAAAATGTATTGTAACTATTCTGTGATTCCGTAAAAAAACGTCCCATAGTTACATGAAACTCTTAGAAATTCTAAAGTATTAGTCTTATATAGTTCTAATATAACTTATAATCTCAACTATTTGGTACGTCAACTTTTATTGATAACATGACAAATATTTACCTAATAAATAAACATGAAACTAATCATACTTTTCGAACTAAAATGTATTTTTCTAACTCTCCGTCAAAAAATGTCTTATATGAATATAGATTTCCCGTTTCTATTTATGAGCTTAAAAAGCGGAATAGTAAAAAAATATAAATTCAAAGCATGATAATATTAAATTTGAAGAATAATTTAAGTAAAAATATCAGCTTACCCGGATCTACACCGTTATTCATAAAAATATATTGCTTATTTGAAAAATAAGGACTACGTTCAGGCTCTTTTTCTCCTCTTCTTAAAGCATATCCAGCATTATCCGTAAGCATGACATCTCAGAAATACTTTTAGTATGCAATAATTAGTAAAATTATAATTTTCGTCAAACCGAAAAAAAAAAAACACACACATGACATAAAAAACCCTTCTTTCCGCTCGACAACGCCTGAAGTGAAGATCGCGCGAGGCGCCCGCGCCATGCGCGCTCCAATTTCTCCGTCCTATGAACACTAGGAACATTTTATCATGGAGCTTACATCAAATAAGACGTTGTACGATTCTGTATCTCCGAAAATAAGCCAGATACAAAAATTCTGAAAATGTCAGTCTGTAGAGCTTTGATTCCTTATTTCATTTATCCAAAAAACGCACTTTTGCTCTATGATCACATCAGACTTTGTTCTACGCATAGGTCGAATCTTTCTTGTGTAAATGTACTAATAATACTAAAAATTTTTTTTATACAAAAATCTTTTTTTAATTGCGTATCGTTCAGCAAAAAGATTAAACATGTCGTTAAACTAACCGGCAAAGGTACTGACTTTCTGTAACTATGTATATTTACTTTACAATTACTTACTTTACGAATTGTCACTACTATTACACACAAAAATAATAAAAAAAAAAAAACAAATCAGGAAGCAAGAATCTGTCTTCCATATTAGTGATGAGAACAAAAAACATCGATACGAACGCGCAGCGACGCGTGTGATGCGATCTGCATAATATCGCATTATTATAATTAATTAACCCTCTCAGACAGAAACAAAAAGTGTTTAACGTCTTCATATCGACAACTTCATCGACTAAGCTCACATTCTTAATCGATTCCGACGTTTGATTTCCGTTCGATATTTATATCGATAATGTTTATTGAAAATACTCGTTTCTACTTGAGTGCCATCGATTTTTAATCGCTTACAAAACTATACGGGATACCTTTTTTATTTAAGTGCACTGGATACAAGCGTCAGCCAATCCCTAAATAAATGACTGTGCCGGATGAATAATTATTTTCAACACTTGGTAATAAATGTTAAAATAGTTTTAAATTGTACTATTAATATTTTCATCTTATTTTAGCAAAATTACTACTTTTTATAAACTTATGACCAACATTTTTTATTTTTTCGAATCGACCGCTATAAATGGGGATGTACACGGGTGACTAAAGACTTTTGGCGCACGGTAAAAATCGACCATCTAAGGGTCATTTCACACCAAGACGTGACGCAACGAAGCCCTGCATTTTTGAGATAGCGGTTCAAAATTGAACTTTATCCGCTACCTAAGAAGATACACGTTTCATATCAAGGAAGGCGCGGCGACGACGCGCGATGCCGCACTACGCAGCTCGGTGCAGCTCAAAATCTTCTTAAGTAGTAAATAAACTTCAATTTTGAATCGATATCTTAAAAATTACGCGCCGCGTCTCATATTGTCACCGCTCGATATGAACTGACGCAAATTGTCATTAAGCGTTGCGTCAAAAATCATGCGGTTGTAGTCACTCGTGTAAATGTCGCATTAGGCTAATAGCAAATTAACGAGTTTTAATTAACATTTTAATCAAAAGCAAACTCATATAAACTGTTTAAATCGCAGTAAATGAACAACCAACAACGTAACATTAAGCCATAAAGGTTTTTTATTTAATGCGCCTTAATAGTATGTAATTCATCCACCTAACATCACTTTTATTGGTAATGTCTCAGTTTTTATTATGGCTACCACGAATACTCGAATCGAACTCACTCACTTTCGGTTTTAAGTCCAACAGAAATAATTAATTACACAGAAAATAATATGTATTTTCTTAACAATATATATTATATTATTCATAATATAACGAATATTTTCAATACACATCTATACTAATATAATATAGAGGAAATGTGTGTTTGTTTATTTGCATTGAATAGGCTCCGAAGCTACTGAACTGATTTTGATGAAATTTGGCACAAATATAGAGTAGACCACGGGGAAGGACATAGGCTTTTTGTCGCGGAAAAATGAACGGTTTCATCGAAATTAACTATTGCACGCACGATGTCGCGGGCAACATTTAGTACAATATACATTCACTATATAGAGTTACAGATTTTACATAAATAGAATTCTTTAGAATCTACGCTAATGTAATAAATAAATAGAAAAATAAATATAATACGTAAGACGTACGACGTTAAAAATAGAGAAAATAATCATACCTACTCTAAACATTTTAATCTAGAACTAAAATACTCATGAAAGCACAATTAAAAAATTCAAAATCTTGCAATTCACAACAAAATATATCTCGCACAAGAAACTGAGAACCAATAGTAGTGATCGAAACGAGTTCAATAAATAAATAAATCTCCCGGTGTTTTTTCACTTTTTAACATCGCCATCGTAATTATGTATCGGTATAGAAAACAAACCGCCATTTTGTGGTCAAAGTTAATGGTTTACGAGTCAATTATAGGCGTCATGATTATAATGTAGCGCTTGTAGTAGTATTAATTATGGTTCATTAGGTGCGGGGTAATGCAGCCTTGGGATTTCACATTAGATTGAGTCACACATTGTGTGTGAGCTCGTTTATTTGGGTGTATAATATAAAGGTATAATATTTATTATACCTTTATTTTAATACAGGACACATTAGTCGAATGCGTCCCGACCAGACGGCAAAAACCTATTTTTTTTTTCTGAAATGAAGCAGGAAACAAGCAGATAGATTACCGCCGCCCGATGCTGGTACAGATCTCCCATGCTTCCATCCCTTCCCACCGGATCGACGACGTCCCCGGGGCCAGCCGGACGCACACCGGCCAGGCTGGCCAGCGATGAAGCAGAACAGAGAGACCTGGAAGACATTGATAGAGGTCTTTGCCCAGCTGTGGGACAGTTTAGGCTATTAAAAAAATTATATAAAATTCTCTTGTCATAGTGTCTGTTATGGTGTCTACAGACACACGAATTTGGTACGGAGCGTACAGCGGGTCTGGTACGCTCCGTACCAGATCCGAGCGTGTGTAGGGCAGTCCGGCGAACATAAGAAGAAGGCGAAGAGTACGCCAGAAGAAGGCGAAGAGTTCGCCGCTGTCCGCATCGGATCTGAGGGCCTAGTCAAGATGCATTCGATAATTTCGACGGCGAAATTCGAAAACAAAATGTATGGGATTTGACATAAGTCTTCGCAAGCGACATGTCACATAACGTTGACTTGTGTCAAATCCCATACATTTTTGTTTTCGAAGTTCGCCGTAGAATTTATCGACTGTATCTTGACAGAGGCCCTGGTCCGCTCCGTACCGAATTCGTGCGTGTGTAGAGCAGTCCGGCGGTTAGGCCGTACAACGGTATCAGTGTTGCCAACTTAGGGATATACCCCCCAAAATTAGGGAAAATATCTACGGGGGCTTACTAGGGGACAGAATGTTTAGAGTTTAGTCCTTATGAATCAATTTGTATGTAATAATAAAAAATATTTTAATTTGTGTATATAGCCAGGGATATGAAAATGTATTGGGAGTGAAATCAGATTAAGACAAGTTAGTTTTATGTTATTCACGGGTAAGTCTTTATGTTAAACACATAACCTTTCTTTCTAGCTTATTATCTCTTAGACATGTCAATGGTATAAGTAATCAGGGGTAAAATTTGGGGAGAAATATTTTTTTAAGTGTTGGTATCACTGCCCGTTATCAATGAATTGCGAGAATCATCGTCGTCGTTTAAAAACAGCACTGTAAATAGAACTCTGTGCTATATGTAATAGAGCATAAAATCGAATACACGAGTGTCGAGCTTTACGCTCCACTGCACCGTACCAAATCCGTGCGTGTGTAGCGACACCGAATTTGGTCTCCGGATATGGTTCGTTGTACGCTCCGTATCAAATTCGTGTGTCTGTAGATAGCATAACAGATATCGAAACGGCTAGACCGATTTGTATTATGAATTTTTTGGTATATTCAGTCAGTATATACCACTAGGCCATGGAGGCTGTTATAATATATTATACGTTGTGAGGCATTGTATACAATATGTACATCTATGGTTCTTAAACAGTGGCGTAGCTTCTTGCAAGGTTTCTAGCAAGGTGGGGCAGTGCCCCGGGCCCCCGACCTGACGGACTGAAGTCCTCATTCATTTCTTGCCCCAGGGCCTTCGATTACCTAGCTACGCCACTGTTCTTAAATACCGATTTCGATCTCGGGAACTCACGTCAGTAAGGAATTTATAAACCCATCAAGTAACCCAAAAGGCTTTCATAATTAATATATTGTGATGCTCAAGCGCCTTCGCGAAACATCTGTATTCCTGTTGATGTTTTCCACGCGTATAAAATTTCGCGTCGAGATGTTATCGAGATATCTCGCGGATCTCGACTGGGTGCCAGGAATGCGAGGTAATGTATATTGACCGGTACGACATACATTCGCCAAATTACCGATATTAAAATTGGTCATTTATAAAATATTCACGGTAAAGAGAGTTAAACGTATAACAGATGCAGTGTGTTAGTAGTTCAGAAATAATAAGTACCTCATTACTAATTGGTCATGTGAACTGCGCTGCTGATTTTATAACCAGTTTTTCTCAAAAAATATTATACTAAAAAATATCAGCTACAATTAGGGTTGCCGACTTTTTTACAAGAAATAAAGTATAAGAATATTAAACATTATTTCAAAAATGAACAGTATCTTATTTATTTAATGTTTTAAATACATATTTTTATAGCTTCTCGCACAATTTATTTTTTTACAATATTTTTAACTACATTAATTTGACTACTGCGCTGCACTGAGCGCCCTCTACGTAAAAAATAATGTGAGCGTCTAAGCCTTACACTTATAGTGGTAAACATTTTGATGCTGAAAACAGTTATTTTTATGAAACTAGGGGCAAACGAGCAAACGGATCACCTGATGGAAAGCGATTACCGTCGTCCTTGGACACCCGCAACATCAGAGAAGTTGCAAGCACGGTGCCGGCCTTTACAACCCTAGCTACAATACAATACCATTGCCATCAGGCAATCCGTGTGCTCATTCTCCGGTCTATTCAAAGTGTGTTCCCAGTCTATAGTCATGTGCTTCGGCACAACACAAGTAATAACTAATATTATTAATGTTATCATAGTATGTTATTAAGTTGGGACGTAAACAAAAATTTATGAAACGGTTTATATGTTACCTAGCGCCCTCTATGCGTAAGTCTTGATACTAAAATTATATCTTGCTTACTTGTACATGCTTGTACTTGGTGTGCTAGTCTTAAGTTTTCACACTAGATGGCAGTTTTAATTTTTAAATCCTGCTAATATTTTAAATGTGAGAGATGATGGAGATGAAGGGATTGATGGATGGAGTTCCATCCATCCTCTTCAAATTGACTTTTAAGTATGATTACCAATCGTTTGTAAGGGAGTATAGAAAAGCGTTGTTTTAAGACTTTTTCAGCCATTTTTTAATTTTTCTCTCCGTCAGAGCCATCCTCGTATTATTCTTCTTTGCTAATTATTTTTTGAGAATATTCAAGAAGTATTCTCAAAAAATAATTAGCGTAATCTTCAGCTGTTCTCGAGATTTACGCTTAGCAACACATTCAGCGATTTATTTATATATTATGGAAGATAACGTTTTTATAGTACCTATTTAAAGTATTGAGTGAGCTGGAATTCGATGACGTGAAATCGGCTTACAGTTCTTGCTATTCTTTCAATCGAAAATAACATAGCTCGTTCGTTAGATTATTGTGATTTAATTAAAGATTCTTAGGGAAAGCCGCAAACATCAATTTTAAACTTTATCATGTCTGTATTTGTTAATTTTGTAAATCTTTCAATGTAAAATATTTTAAAACTGAAATTTTATTTATTTGTATAACTTTAGCATTTCTCGCCAAACCCTAAACTCAGACCTACTTTCGCGTTCATTATGCTTTTCACGAAGGAAAGGGCCTTGCAAAGACTTGCCGCCCAAAGTCTCGCAATGGGTAAGGCCGCCGCTGAGTAAGACAACCTCTTCACCTGTTTATTCGTTTACAAAGTTTAGATTCCTAAAAAAATATGTTTTTTTAAAAACCTAAACTTTGTAAACTAATTTTAATAACTTATGGCTTTCCAGCTTTAAAATGTATCTGTTATTTTGTGTTTATAAGTTTTTATTTATAACTAATTCCTTGCTTCGCATGATACAGGCTAATTCTAAGTATTCATGGGTGTTCTAGCAATATAAACATTTCCCTCGGGCGTAGATACAACGAGCTCGAATATTTTATACTAATGCATCATAATTAATTATGCACTATTAGTCAGTTACTACTTTCCAACTTGTGAAGATTTACAGCAAGAACAGTAAACAGTAATCCCACCAAAAACATTCTGTAAAAAACTAGCCAAGTCTCGATAGAGCTGCTTGTTTATCTCTAAAAAGTAGTGAAATCTAGACAAAGTCGTGCCAAGTCTAAGGTTCCTTACTGCGATTTCTTTATTATTATAGTTAATGTTGTGTGACTTGGCCGTTGAAGGGTACACAATGGTACAAAAGGGGCTCCATGACACCATTGCTCCAATACATGTGTTCTACAATCAACAACAGCCTAAAATGAGACACTACTCACTAGCGTCCAATTACCAATACCAGTATGGGCTATTATCTCGCTTAACAAACATAGGTAGTTACAACAGATATACATTACGTGTAAACAAAATTGACTTGTACCCACTTGTAACGTATAAAGAATGTTCAACGGCCAAGTCACACAACATTAACTATAATAATAAAGAAATCGCAATAAGGAACCTTAGACTTGGCACGACTTTGTCTAGATTTCACTACTTTTTAGAGATAAACAAGCAGCTCTATCGAGACTTGGCTAGTTTTTTACAGAATGTTTTTGGTGGGATTTCACTTCTTTTTGTAGAAACGTGGGCATATTGATTTATTTTACTAGATTTCAGTGTAATTTGTTTATTTAATTTGTGTAATGATCGAGTACAATAAAGTTAATCGTTCGACTATTTCTTCTTGTAAACTTGTAAATATAAGTATAAAAGCCAGTCTAGTCTTATCCAGAGTTTTCCTTTAATTTTATTTATATGCGTATCAAAAGCAGAAAAGGTGGCATTCGCCCAGCAGTGGAATGCTACGGACTAGATTAAATTAGAAGATGTGTCCCACTTCGCTAGGTTTTTGATATGACAGTCGATTTTTTTATGTACCAATAGTAGAATGGCATTACCATATCTCTAATCAGCTGAAACCAGCTGAGAATTCTTCATCAGATACTTCAGACCTTCGATTTTTGACATCAAATGAAGCGGCCCACCACCATGTTGAATATTTTTTGTAAAGGCGGTATGTCGATCTCTAATAGTTTGGTTGGGCTCTTGTGTTTTCTAATCAGGGTCACCAGGTACTCCAGATGTTCGATTATCCTAGTTTTTATAGTTTTCCCTTTATGTGGCCATTAAACCCTAACTCTGTACCAAATTTCAGCTCTCTGAGTTCATGAGAAGTACTAGTTCTATTCTGATGATCATGAGTGAGTGACTGAGTGAGTGAGTGTCATAAATTCAAAACTTTGCTTTCGCTTAACTTCGGAACTAAATGACCTACAGACTTAAAATTTTGGATTTTAAGTATGTGATTATAGCTTACTAGATGACGAAAATTTCTGCGTTCTGGTCTTATCCAGAGCTCCTCAAATAGGGGCCTGAAAATGCGGCGAAATGGTTCCAGTAAAGAATGGTACGACAGTGTTTGCTTCGCGCTCGACTTGGCGGGGGCACTGCCGTGCCCCCAGATCGACGTTCTGGTCTTATCCAGAGGTTCTCAAATAGGGGCCTGAAAATGCGGCGAAATGGTTCCAGTAAAGAATGGTTCGGCAGTGTTTGCTTCGCGCTCGACTTGGCGGGGGCACTGCAGTGCCCCCAGATCGACGTTCTGGTCTTATCCAGAGGTTCTCAAATAGGGGCCTGAAAAGTGAAAATGCGGCGAAATGGTTCCAGTAAAGAATGGTTCGGCAGTGTTTGCTTCGCGCTCGACTTGGCGGGGGCACTGCCGTGCCCCCAGATCGACGTTCTGGTCTTATCCAGAGGTTCTCAAATAGGGGCCTGAAAATGCGGCGAAATGGTTCCAGTAAAGAATGTTACGGCAGTGTTTGCTTCGCGCTCGACTTGGCGGGGGCACTGCCGTGCCCCCAGATCGATTATCCTAGTTTTTATAGTTTTCCCTTTATGTGGCCATTACACCCTAACTCTGTACCAAATTTCAGCTCTCTGAGTTTATGGGAAGTACTAGTTCTATTTTGATGATCATGAGTGAGTGTATAAGTGAGTGAGTGAGTGTCATAAATGCGAAACTTTGCTTTCGCTTAACTTCGGAACTAAATGACCTACAGACTTGAAATTTTGGATTTTAAGTATGTGATTATAGCTTACTGGATGACGAAAATTTCTGCGTTCTGGTCTTATCCAGAGGTTCTCAAATAGGGGCCTGAAAATGCGGCGAAATGGTTCCAGTAAAGTATGGTACGGCAGTGTTTGCTTCGCGCTCGACTTGGCGGGGGCACTGCCGTGCCCCCAGATTAGAAGTTACTTATCTTACTACTACTATAAACGCAAAATTCGCTGAGGTTGGATGGGTAGGTGAATTAATGGATGGATGGATGGAAGTTTGTTTCTCTTTCACGCAAAAACTACTGAACGGATTCTGATGAAATTTGTTATGGTAATAACTTAATCTACAGATTAACACATAGGCTACTTTTTATCTCGAAAAAGTACAGTGTTCCTGTGAGATTTACATTTACATAAAGCTACTTTATAGACAACACAATGACAACCTTCAGTTACTATTTATTTACAAATATAATAATCTATGACCTCGACACAGGTGTCGCATTTGACGAAGCAGCAGTCCACCATCTTGCAGCGGCAGCGAGAGGTCACCGACCTGTTGCCCACGATGTACCCACGCCCACAACACAGCGTCGCACAGTTGGGCACATCCCTACAAACCCTGGACTTAGTACTCAAACATAGGTTCGGAGTCTTCTGTAGATAGACAAGATTCTTCCTATCCTTCTGCTTCTTTCGGACCTTTGGAGTTATCGCTCTCTTGGTCACCAATTTCTTTTTCAACGCATGATGGTAGTGCTTCTTCAGCAAGCCCATCGCTGAGTTGAAAGGACCGAGTCGTTTCCAACAGGTCTTCGTAGTGCAGGATCCGGAAAATCCATGGCATTTGCAAACTTCCTTTAATTGTTCTCCCACAGAGTTTATTCCTACCATTACGTCTTGTTTCAGAATATCAGCGACTTGATTATTCCCCGCGCTTTTGAAGTCTAGAAAGTTCTTTGTGTATCGCTTTCCAAAATTGAAATCGTCCCCACAGCCGCCTTTCCATTGCCAGGAGACGTTCTCATAGGTATCTGACGTTAAAGAAGAAAGACAGGAGCATCTGCTTAGTTCTCCTGAAGAGCAGGCTCTTGCTACTCCGTGGGTCATAGAAGCAGCGATCAAGGCATAGACAAACGCCGTCTCTCTATATATCTTCTTGAAAATATTCCTCTTGGGCTTCCTGTTATAGACTAAAGAACAGTTCCATCTATCATACTTGAAGGTTTCCTCGCAAGCGGTGATCGCCTGTTTTCTAGCTACTTCTAGAACTTTCTGGAGTCCCGGGTCGCGCTTGCACATCCTCATCTGCTTGCTAGAAGCTGGAAATATGTGACAGTCACCAGGGTAAGTGCCACCAGATCGATCCTCGAACAACGCCTGGACGGTCCTTTGTAAAACTGATTGAGATCTGCAGACAAAATGTTTCAGGGTTTGAGTTAGCAAGTATTGTTATAAGATTTAGGGCCAATTCACACCGTGACGATTTAAAAAAAAAAATATTCAAATTGTACTTTTACATTACAAAAAATATACATGTTTCATTAAAACATCAGTCACACACTGTACATGGGCTGTGCAGTGCGGTGCAACTTGACATTCAAAACTCTTTTAATGAAATGTATACCTTCTTGTGTAATGAATAAAGTTTAATTTTGAATAGCTATTGTTTCTATATATCGCTAACTGAAATATTCAAAGACGAATCTCTTCCTCTGTTACCCCTGCATTATTAAAACCTAATGCAGTCGTTACACTATTAAAATTTTCATCGGAATTCATTTCAGAAGCAGATTAGCTCGTAAAACTCGTCCCAAGTGATGAGGTGCGTGATATTATAAACAACTTTTATGGTTATAGTTTCTTTAGCTTTATAAAGGTTGAAAATTTTAAAACATTAATTGCATATATGACATAACTTATTTAAGTATTCAAAAGTAGTGACGCGATCGGAGATACTACGTTCTTGCATTATATATTAAACTAGCTTTTGCCCGCGACTTCGTCCGCGTGGAACAATACTTTGGGATATCGCTGAAATTTACCCGCGACTTTATTTATGACTAACGAAAGCGGAATCCTATTTTTTTAAACGGAACCCTAAAATAAAAGTAGCCTATGTTAGACCCTATAACATCAGCTATCTGCTAGTGAAAGTCCCGTGAAAATCGGTCCAGCCGTTTCAGAGATTAGTCGGAACAAACAGACAGACAGACCGACTGACAGACAGACAGACGGACAGACCAAAAATTAAAAAAAAATGTAATTTATTGTAAGTACCGAATATACTTTCAGATTCATTATGTAAAAAGCTGTTAATTTGAAGTTACAAACAGACACTTAAATTGTATTTAACTGTATAGATGTATAGATATTATAATGTATTATATTTTAAGATATTATCAATTTGATGTTTATAAAATAACTAAACTATTTAACTAAACTAAACTAAACTAAACATTAACCCGCACGCGCACCCCGCCTTGGTGACGCCCACTTCACAACGGGCCGTGCAGCAGAAATCGTAATATTTTAATTTCGCCATAACTTCAAAACCAAACGTCCAATTTTAATCATTCAAAGACCAAATATTATCTACATAAACTGTACTTAGTGATGAAATAATTTATTTTGATAAGGATTAATAACATGAGTAAAATAAACGCGTTTAAATGTAGTCCAAAAAAAATTCAAGTTTTCTATATAAAAAAATGGTTGTTGTGCCTCACTCGACATAGATAGGTATAGTGTGTCGCGGACTTTTTTGTAGATATTTATAAGATCTACAATTAATTAGAACATTTTATGGTTCTATCTTGTATAGTTTAGGCAGCGTACGCAAAATAAGTAACTTTTCTGGTTGATTTTTTACACCTTGTGTCCGAAAAACCCAAATATCTTACGGAACCCTATTTTTTTCCAAAATAAAATTTAGCCTATGTTACTCGTGGATAATGTAGCTTTCGAATGGTGAAAGAATTTTTGAAATCGGTCCAGTACTTTTTGAGCCTATTCATTACAAACAAACAAACAAACAAACAAACAAACAAACAAACAAACAAACATACAAACAAAGTTTTCCTCTTTATAATATTAGTGTAGATTAGGATAGAAGTTTAGTGATTAGAGCATTGGCTCTCGAGTCGGAGGTCGTGGGTTCGATTCCCGCATTGGAACAACAAAAAATCTTGTTTCCAAGTTTGGTTAGGTCAATGCAGGCTGATCACCTAATTGACTAACAAGAGAGATGATCCATGCATCGGATGGGCATGTAAAAAGTCCGACCTGCGCCTGATCTCTCGTCAGTCGTGTCGGTCATCCGTCCCACTGGATTATGAGAGTAAAGGAACAGAGAGTGCTCTTGTGTACTGCGCACACTTGGACACTATTAAATTACTCCTGCGTAACTGGCCTAGTTTTAATGAAACCGGCCACCGTCACCGAAATCGGTGTGGGGGTTATTAGGATAGAAGTTATGAATAATATGAAAAAGTGCTTTTTAGGGTTCCGTAATACTTAAGGAACCCTTATAGTTTCGCTCTGTCCGTCTGTCTGTCTGTCTGTCTGTCTGTCTGTCTGTCTGTCTGTCTGTCTGTCCGCGCCTCTAGCTCCTGTAATTATGAATATAAATTGATGAAATTTGGTGCAGTTATAGATTGTGTATAGATCACGGTTTCGGGATCATAAAAAAATAATAATTTTATATTTTAGGGGTGGCTCTCCATACATGTGAAGTGGGGATGAAAAATATTTTTTCACTCTACTCCATCGTGTGGGGTATCGTAGAATAGGTCTTTTAAAATAAAGGCAAGGTTTCATACGTTACTTTTTTATAAAGTTGACCATTTTCGAGTAATCGGCCTCCAAAGTGGTTTGTAAGTTGGTCCCCCCCCTAGCATTTTTAAACTATAGGAGATAGAAATTTGCAAATTTCCTTGCTGATAGATCATGCTAAAAACTCTTTAGGAAAATTATTGTGAACCAAATCGGACAGTAACTTTTGGAGTAATTAAAAAAAAGCATATTACGCATTTATAGTTACGGAACCCTCTTTAGACATGTCCTGACATGCTCTTGGTTATTATTTTTAATTTTAAACTTTTCATAATTATTATGTACATTGACTTTTATTATTTGTTTACTTGGATATTTACTTATTGACCAAAAAACTCACCCATCGCTCACAGCACGAGAAACTAACAATATTATAATTATACTAAACTGAAGCATTTTAACTTCACCATGGTGACTTATAGAATGCAGACCACGAATCCACCTCAGACAAGATACGGTTATCTTTGGGCGGGTCTTCCGAAAAAGGTAAAACTGTATCTGAGCAAATACATTAGTGGAGTCAAAGCAAATAATTGTCTAATTGCAATAGGTTGGGCAGGAATATCTAGACAGACAGACAAGCGATAGATAAATGAACATGGACAGTAGACATCCTATAATTATAACGTAATAATTCCATTTTTAGATGATTTATACAGTAGGTACTCTCCGAGTGAAGCAACCATTCTTGAAATACTGTAGTGCCTGTTACATAAATAAATAAATAAAATAAAAATAAAATTTATATTTATATGTATTTAAATGTGGTTATATTGAATATCCATGTACACATGGCATTCTCACAACTCAGTCAGCCTAGTCCAGAGGAATGACTGGTCAATTCGTCTGGGACCAACCATGTGCGGGTTTCCTCACGATGTTTACCTTCATCGTTAGAGCGTCCGTATCCTGAGATCTGAAAAAGTCTCATTGATAAAGACTACACGCTACAACCTGGGAATCGAACCTGCACTATCTGGAGTGCGAATTATAACACATTTTAATTATTTTTTTTTTAAAGATTTCTACAAAAATTTATGGAATGAAATTCGTGGTTTTTGTACATTTAAATGTATTTAGTACATGGAGCGAATTAGATAATAATAATATTATAATGATTTTATCCTAGTAAACAATCTTTAAAAATAAAATAAAAGAAAGATGGCCCATGAGGGGATCGAACCCGCGACCTTCGCGTTATTAGCACGACGCTCTAACCAACTGAGCTAATGGGCCGATGAGTCACGTATCGAAATACCTGTTCCAGTCTCAGAATACAGGTTCGAGTTATACCACAGAATAAATAATAGTACCTAGAGGTACAGAAGAACCACTCCGACAAATGGTTAGAAGAAATAGGGACTCTTTCTGCGATGCGATAAGGTTCAATTCAGCTAACACAACGCTTGATTACCTACGATTATATTTACCTAGAGGTTGCGTCTCTTTCTATCGCGTAATTCTTATCCTTTCTAATGACATTAGGGTTGTCTCATTTTAGAAAATTATTAACCGACTTCCAAAAAAGGAGGCGGTTATACGTATTATATATATTTTTTCTTAATATTTAATTACAACTTTTTTTACCTACTTTCTAGTACCTACCTACTGTACTTTACTGAACAAATTGCTTTCCAAATAAACCTAAGGTAGGTGTTAATAGTACTGTAATAATTTGACGACCTCTGTGGCTCAGTTGGTTGAGCGTGTTGGTGCTCAAGCCGGGGGTCGCGGGTTCAAATCCCGCCGAAGGAACAAAGAGTTTTTCTGTGTTCCTGGGTCATGGGTGTGTATTAAATATATGTATAATATAATAAAAATCTTAAATAAGTGTTAAATATATTTCCGTTGTCTGGTACCCGTAACACAAGTTCTTCGAGAACTTACCACGGGATCAGATTGACGTGGTGTGAAGCGTCCATAGATATTATTATTATTATTATAATAAATTTGCGCATGCCTATAAGTATATACATACTAATGCGTAAACGTAAGCATTTTTTTATACCTTCACGGCCTGATATTACTCGAAGAAGTTGAATCACGCCGCCTTATTTTTATTTATATTTACTACTAGGTACTACTAGGTACTTTTGTCAATAAATGATTCTTCAAGTCGTATCACATCGGAATAACATAAGTCGCGAACAGATAGTTCAAGTGGACTGTGGAGCCAACACCTAAACACTAAATATTGGTTATCAAGTAATTGCAGTAGCAGTAGTAGCTCAAACTATATTTTTAAATATTGTTATACATTATGTTATATGGTATTATAGTTATAGCTGGCCGGGTGATTTTTACCTAACTTACACAGTACCTATCGTAATATTATATGCACAGATTGTAAGGTATTAAATCCAATCCATAAAACATTGCGACGAACAAATCTCACGCATACGTCGCTCACTGCTCGCGCGCGAGTCCCTCGTAATTGGCCCGCCGCACGTACTTACATTTTTAATACCTACACGGGGAGTGGGACAGGCCTGGTTATACACGTGTTAGTTATAATACACGTGTTTAACTTTTACGTAATCATTATGCAGTTTTATTATTTACGGCCGGTCTCAATAACCTATGTACCAACAACTATTTGTTAAATACGTTACCTTTGGTATCATTTGCCGTTTCTTTGCGTTTCAATGAACTAACTTAGATATTATAGGAATCTTTGTCTGTGACAGCGAGATCGCTGATAGCAAAACCAAATGTGACGTTTTAAACAAATAGTTATTTGTAGATTATTAGAATCGGGCAGTTATTACGTTATTTTTATTATTTTTACGTTTTAGAAGTTTTAAAGAAAAAAATGAACGTAAATATTTGGCAACGTACATAATTATTATTGTCTCACTAGCTAATTAGGTAACTAATTAGATGAAATAAAACGATAATAATAATAATAATATCTATGGACGTTTCACACCACGTCAATCTGATCCCGTGGTAAGTTCTCGAAGAACTTGTGTTACGGGTACCAGACAACGGAAATATATTTCATACTTTTATATTATACACATATTTAAGATTTTTATTATATTATACACATATTTAATACACATCCATGACCCAGGAACACAGAAAAACTTTTTTGTTACTTCGGCGGGATTTGAACCCGCGACCCCCGGCTTGAGCACCAACACGCTCAACCAACTGTGCCACAGAGGTCGTCAAAACGATGTATCTATGTTTCGGAAGTCTATTTTACTAATCAAAGCATAAACTTAATGTAAATCTCTCTAACGTTTCTTATATTCTTAACTAGAGGTTGCCCGCAACTTCGTATGCGTAAAAGTTAATATTGCGGAAACCGTACACTTTTCAGCAATAAAAAGTACCCTATGTTCTTCCATATAGTCTACTCCATATTTCTGCCAAATATCATCAAAATCGGTCCAGTACTTTCGGAGTTTCGGAAACAAACATACAAACAAAAACTTTTCCTCTTTATAATATAATATTATAATATATTATAGTATATTATTATTACCTTGTATAGAAGTATAGATAAAATTTATCTCAGATCATTAACCTTAAATTAAAGATTTAACTATACCTACAGCTAATTACCTGACTAGATACAAAAATGTAAAAACTTTCTGCATTTGAACATCATTACATTAAAATTTGAGAAAATAAAATATCGCTACATTTCGCTTACCCGAGAGAATACTTAACAAGGCAAAATTAACAAATTCACTCTAAGAGCCGAGACCTTAATGAGACCAATGTGCTGAAATGATAATACAACATTAAAAATACAGACCTTAGACAAAAATAATATAAAATATCAGTGGCGAAGGGTGGTTTTTCCGCAGAGGGAAGCCACTATGGTCTTTATTCATATTAAACAAGTACATAGTAAATACATACCTAGAGGCTGCTTCGTGGGATTCTATTATTTACTTAAAAACAGTAATGTTTCGATGTAGTTACCGCGGTTACTAGTCACTAGACTCTAACCTTTCGTCGTGACCACGAAAAGCTAGTTCTTGTTTGCCCAATAAAACTACGGTGTATATTAAACGTTTCATTAAATTTCTATTTCTTTCAACTTTTTTGTTATGGACGAGAAAATTATTACCTACCAAAAAGTGGCTCAATTCTAGTTTTACCGAATTCGTGTAATAAAACGCAACTACGAACGTGTTTTTTGGTAGAAATATGTTTTTTGGAAGAATTCGCAATGTTATTTACATCTGAAAAACCAGTTTGACTCCATACGCTACTAGAGTCTGAAAATAATAAACATGGGTAACAAAACATTCTGTTCTTTTTACAGCTAGGTACCTGTGAGCCAAGAGAATTTATCATATAAAGATATATGAAAATGTTTGAAAAACCCGTCCTTACGTTTATAATCTATAGTCATGTTAGGGCAAGCACGGCCTAAATTAAGTATAGTATATTATGTTTTTTATTCTCAAAACTTAACTTTGAAAATGAAGTTTCCGCGTTAAGCAAATAATCTGTTGTGCAACATTCAATATGTATTAACGCCATTTTAAGAAATTCACGATCGTTTCAATAATGTATAGTAAATACTATGCCTACTAGAATCTACTCACCACAATAATGCAATTTACAATCCAAATAAGTACACTACACAACTTCACAATATAAATATTATAATATTTTACACTACAGTATACACTACAAATTACAATCATACAAGAAACTAGCGAATAATTTATAACGAAATTACAACACATAGGTAATATGGAATGCATCGTATGAAAAAATGGCAAAAGAAATTTTCTAATGTTTGGGATTTTCAACCAATGAGAGACCATAACCGGTCTCCGAGCGGGTTATTTAATGATAATTTCGACCAATAAAATTGTACAAATACTTTGTCATTCATTTCCAAAACGCATTAAGAGCCATTAGGCCTACAGTTTGAATTTAACCTTAACGCAAACGAAATAATGACTATTATAGAATGAAACATATATTTCATTACTGAAATGCTAAGATACCGTATTACGATTTTCAAAATTCGAACTGGCCGTCCAGTAGGACGGCATAATTTAAATTTCAACTTTATTTCGAACAAAATAAGGTCTTTTATACAATGTGAAAAGCCGATATTCATCGGCTTATGTGATATTGTGATGTCCGTTGCATAGATGGCGCTCGCGCGGCCCTACATCACGCTATAGCTTGTACAATAAGTCATTACTGTAGTGAATTAGTTTTCGAATTAATTTGTCATAGTTACTGAAATGTATCCAACACAAAAGGGAAGCCGATGGGAATCGGCTTCTATACACGCTCCGCCACTGTAAAATATTAATAATACGCTAAATTGTCAAAGAAATATGAACAAACTAGCTGAGCAAATAAACGAATTGATTGATCGATTGATTGAGGCCAGAACCCAACTGTATATGTCCCGCGATAAAAAGTAGCCTATGTCCTTTCCCGTGGTCTACTTTATATGTGCCAAATTTCATGATAATCGGTTTAGTAGTTTTTACGTGAAACTGTAAATTAAGTATCCCACGGGAACCGTACATTTCCCCGAGACAAAACATACACATTTTCCCATTTATAATATTAGTATGGATTATATTATTTATTTGTTACAATAATATATATAATGAACCTAGTTATATTTTCGAAAGAAGTGTATTAAAGAATAATAATCATCAATAAGAGAATATATTATTACTAGCTTTTGCCCGCGGCTTCGCCCGCGTAATTACAGTATCCCACGGAGACTCTACGTTTTCCCACGATAAAAAAGTGTCCTTCCCCGTAGTCTACTCTATCTCTGTGCCAAATATCATGATGATCGGTAATGTAGTTTTTAGGTAAAAACGTAAAAACTAACACGTTTATAATATCAGTAAGGTTAGGATTATTATAGTGTTCATTATCTATATTTTTAAATCGGCACGTAAACTACTTATGTTTCCTCTGCTTGTCACTATACAACAAAAGTCAAAACACGATACATAATATATCGAAGACTCCATTAGGATAAGATATTTATTACAATATTATCGAATAGCTCAAATGCTGAACGATCAGAAACGTGACAAGTTCGATGCCACGTATTCCCGTATTTTATCCTCAGATTTTCTAATCCAGTAATTTCCAAATCCAAGCAAATAATAACCAAGTCCCCATGACAACGATTTCCTATGACATCTCTCAATACTAGCATCGACCTCATCCAAATACTACTTGACGTCTCTAATCAATAATCATAGACAATCTTAGCTTTAACACGCTCCGACATATATAATATTCAGGGCGATATGATGTTACAGTATTCTCCCCTACGAGTATATTATCCACAACTTCCAATCCCTCGTCTGGCGACAACTTTATATCGAGTTTCGTGAACGGACAACATTGTCATATTACTCGTATAATATTGTTACTGTGCCGATGACAAATTACTTTCCACAAAAATAAAGAAAATGGAAAAGACACAAACTTTCATACATTCAGATTTAAAAAATAGGATATGTTATTGATTGTACTGTAGGTTCTTGGTGGAAATTCAGGTTTCACCGTAATAATACCCAATTCTTCTCGCTATATTTTTAATATATTACACGACCGGTTTAATATAATATATTAAAATTAACGTAAAATACTTATTAAAGTGGAAATAGTGCAAGCAGTGATTAATATTATATATCTATGAGTGCAAGACAGCAAGAAGTATTGTGTATCGTTACTGTTAAAAATAGGATTTTAAAAATCTCTCAAATCTCAATTGTAACGAACTCATAGCGGGTCTGTTAGATGAATAGCATCAAATATTTTATAATAATCATCCATTGTACAGTTGCGTGACGACGAGTTACTAAGTCACACACAAAATGCTGCATGCATTAAATATTTCTCATATTTTGTGTATTTTAGGGCTGCATTCAGATTTGAAGTTGAAGCTTCTCCAAAAGGCATGAGAGTGGATCGATACCCGCGCGGCTGCGTTCGGAGTCCAAGTGGATATAGCTTTAGGAATACGTGGGAGACCCATGCTTGACCGGATTAATACCACGGCCGCACAGAAAACCGGCGTGAAATAACGCTTGCGCTGTGTTCCTCCGAGTAGGTGCGGTTACCGGAGGCCCTAGAGGGGTTGGGGATTTTAGGATCAGGTACATATTAAGTACGCAATACCAGAGGAGTTACAAGTGTAACTCTGGCGTTGCGATCCCTCAGCTTGTTTCCTGGTCAATTTCACTAACCAGCTACCGGTATGTACCACGTGGACTGAATATGGCTATTGGGTAAAGCTTAGTTCACACTGGAGAAGCGGATTTAACGATCTCTGTGGCTCAGTGGTTGAGCGCGTTGATGCTCAAGCCGAAGGTCGCAGGTTTGAATCCCGCCGAATGAACAAAAAAGTTTTTCCCTATTCCTGTGTCAAATATGTGTATGATATAATAAAAATCTTATATTATATAGGATGTACAGTAAAAAAGTATTAAAAATACTTCCCGTCTGGTCTCCGCAACACTAGTTCTTCGGGTATTTAACACGGGGCCAGACAGATGTGGTGTCAAGTGTCCATAAATATTATTATACATATTATCATTATTGAATTTAATACATGGTTATTTAAGTGGTTTTATATAATTTATCTTTCAGTGATAGGAATCCATTTATCAGGTATTAGGAAAATATTAAAACATTACAGTATAATATGCAGTAAAATATGAACCATAACTCTATCTGTACTAACTGCCAATAAAAGAAAGAGACGCGAAATAGATAAAAATGATATTTTACTAGTTGGTATTAAAAATCGTACTTCAATTATAAATTACATTTTTAAAATGTAATTTATAATTGAATATTCAAATATTATGTACAAAAGGTGCAGCAAAAAGGAATTTTCAATTAGATTTCAAATGTCAAGCAAGACTTGATGAAAGCAAGCAAGAAGCAAGAAAGAAGCAAGACTTGAGATGTACTCGTATCTTACGAGTAAGTTATAATATATGGAGCAATGAAATAAAAAAAAAAACACAAAAAATATATAAATCAAATAAGCGTTCGTCTCGGTTAATGAAGACTTGCGAATGACACTCACGAGCCAATTTACTTGTACTTACTAAAGGGCGTAATCAAATAAGAAATAATGTTAAATATGGAGCAAGTTTCAAGTATGTCTGGCTTTCTAGATTACGTGTCAAAGTGCTATCTTTAGTGTCAATTTTGACGACCTCTGTGGCTCAGTGGCTAGCTCGTTGGCGCTAAAGCCGGAGGTCGCGGAATCGAATCTCGCCAAAAAAGTTTTCTGTGTTCCTGGGTCACGAATGTATAATATTAAGTATGCATTTTATATAATAAAAATCTTAAATAGAAGTATAGTATAAAAGTATTAAATATATTTCCGTTGTCTGGCACCCGTAACACAAGTTCTTCGAGAACTTACCACGCGACCAATTGACGTGGTGTAAAAGTGCCAACGCCTGTTAAAGTAAGTCGTTGATTATATTATGTTATCTCTCTTATTCTTCGTGTTAATGAAAAAGAAGGCATTATATTTAGACAAACGATTAAAGTCCACAGGCATTGATGAATTCAGGACTCAGGGTCAGTCAGTCAGTCATTTGTAAGATAGATATAAAAAAATGAACTTTATTCGCTACACAAGAAGATACACGTTTTATTCCACGAGTTCGAATGTCAAGTCAATCAAAGTAAATGTCAATAGCGCCATTAAAGGAGACGGGGATCTTTGGGCCCAATTGTAAATTTGACAATTGAATTTAAGTTGAGATATGGTTTAAAAAATGCGGTATTTTTTTCTGTTCCAAAATATAAAAAATGAGCTCAATTCACAATCTGGGAGAAGAGAAATCTTAAAAATAAGTAAGTGCACTAATGAAATAGAGTATCGATTACTATAATCGATTACTCTGAACAATTTCAACAATAATAATTAAATATAAAAACATTTGCACCAGATAATTGATCAAAATAAATAAATTCTACGGATTATTTTTCCGACCCAAATATCGACCAATAGAATTGCACCATTCGACGTCACGTGGTACAACCTACATGGTATTATACTGATAATTTTTTGAAAATTTTCTCTGGTAGTTGCTATAACTGTACATTTCGTCTCATGGTGCAATTCTATTGGCCGACATTTGGGACGGAAAAATAATCCCCCGAATACCACACGAGCTTCAAAATTATCTGGCATTTCCCTCAAGGTTCCCTGCAAACAAATAAATTTGTTTGCAACGAACCTATCGGGAAATACCCGATAATTTTGAAGCTCTTGTGGTATTATAAGTGAATAAATACATTATTTATCATAATGTCAACAGTTTAAAAAAAACAGAATATCAACTTACATAATAAAAATAAATCATAAAATCGATTCTAGTTTACAGATAGATATTTTATTATTTACGTTATAACAGTGACAACTGCTCTTTATGAGTAATAGTGTTCTGTGGACAACTGACAACTCCCTGACTGTGTGATGTCACTCGTCTCGTATATTTGCGAATGTGTATTTAGATTTTATCCTCGACCAGTGCTTTCTCTCTACGGACTTCTAAGATAGTATACTGTTTAACTTCTACGACCCTTGATATCATAAAGGACACCGATAACCTTGTTTACTCGTTTGACTTTGGCTCATTATTTTGGATTTGGCTTAACGATTGGATATTGACATCATGGATCGCTGTGTAAATTGTGGCTGGCAACTAGTAGATGTAATACACTGGGCCGACGAGCTTTGGATGATGGAACGACATTGCCAGTGATTCGTCAATGGCGTGCACCAGAATCTGTAAGTACATCGTCATTACAGATGGCCCAGCGTCTCTCATAACAGATTAGTAATCTATACTAATATTATAAAGAGGAAAACTTTGTTTGTATGTTTGTTTGTTTGTTTGTTTGTTTGTTTGTAATGAATAGGCTCAAAAAGTACTGGACCGATTTCAAAAATTCTTTCACCATTCGAAAGCTACATTATCCACGAGTAACATAGGCTAAATTTTATTTTGGAACAAAATAGGGTTCCGTAAGATATTTGGGTTTTTCGGACACAAGGTGTAAAAAATCAACCAGAAAAGTTACTTATTTTGCGTACGCTGCCTAAACTATAAAAGATAGAACCATATAATGTTCTAATTAATTGTAGATCTTATAAATATCTACAAAAAGTCCGCGACACACTATACCTATCTATGTCGAGTGAGGCCCAACAACCATTTTTTTATTTAGAAATTTTGAATTTTTTTTGGACTACATTTAAACGCGTTTATTTTACTCATGCTATTAATCCTTATCAAAATAAATAATTTCATCACTAAGTACAGTTTATGTAGATAATATTTGGTCTTTGAATAATTAAAATTGGACGTTTGGTTTTGAAGTTATGGCGAAATTAAAATATTACGATTTCTGCTGCACGGCCCGTTGCGAAGTGGGTGACATTCTGTAGTATTAGTATCAGTATTGTACCCGTGCGAAGCCGGGGCGGGTCGCTAGTCATAATATATAATGGAATATTATATGAAGATTGGTGAAACATAACAATATTTTGACATAATCATCAGTTCTTTTATCATTGCGTTTTTCAGATAAATAATTCTATTTGTGACTTTCCTTTTTTACTACCACTCAATAAAATACAAAAAAAACTGAATTAAATAACTGTATAATAAAACAAAATAGCAATCATAGTTCAAAAATCAGCTGTTAAGTATAGGTAATTGTCAATTTATTGAATAACCTCACTTTTACTAAATCTCTTATAACTCTGCTCTCAGATTGCCAAAATCTGCAGAATTTTCAGAAATGGTTTCTTAATATAAAAGGTCTTAAATGACATCACTCTCATCTTTTTACATCTAGGCCCAAGAATGTATCCGTCTCCTTTTTTTAATTATTAATTTTATAATTAACTAGCTTTTGCCCGCGACTTCGTTCGCGTGCAACAGTTACTTTGGGAATTGGGATATCGCTAAAATATACCGGCGACTTCATTTACGTTGAAGGAGAAGCGCTTCCCTGCCCGCGACTGCCCGCCGCGCGCCCCATTATTTTATTACTGCGATATTTTCTAAAATACTCATTGAAATCAAATGATGTAAACGGCAAAATACTTCTAAATTAAATGCTTGTAATGAATAACGTATTTACTTGGATAAGGATTAATATCATCTTTATGAAAACACTCTCACAAATAATGCTTAATTTTGGAACAAAATTGGTTATCATAAAAAGGTTATTGTGAGCGAACCTTAAAAGATAGACATGTACTGTCGCGGACTTTTTTTTTAAACTTTTAAAGGGGAACAATTCTGTCATACATCATTTTAGCGAAACTTTAAGCGTTTCCGCAGCGTATGCAGCGAAAGCTCTCAAAAGGAAAAAATAACCCCCGATTTTGAAACATTCTTGGTTGGTGCTCCGCTCGTATTGAGCTTAGCATGATGTTATATAGCCTAAAGCCTTCCTCGATAAATGGACTATCCAACACAAAAAGAATTTTTCAATTCGAACCAGTAGTTCCTGAGATTAGCGCGTTCAAACAAACAAACAAACAAACAAACAAACAAACTCTTCAGCTTTATAATATTAGTATAGATATAATTTTGAATCACGGCGCCGCGTCGCGTATCATCATGTTTCGGTGTGAGCTGACCCTACGCCACAAGCGGCCACACTAAAGTCTAACATCGCTTCAATGAAATTACGCGGTAGTGTAGACCTATTACCAGTTTGTGCTCTCTAATTGAAAGTCCTCAGTTAACGTAATAATAGGTCTACATTTACGTGACAAAATTACTACCGCCAGATATCTACCGCCGAAAATGTTAATTTATTCAAATTTTCTGGGAACATCGGCCTGTTAAACACGTGCTTTTAATTTCAATGTGTATATTCTGTAGGATATTTGTGTTATAAAATAGTTTAAGAAAATTAAAATAAAATACTTCGATATTACGACGATATGCGGAGCTGATTTTTATGATAGCTATTCAAAATTAAGATTTATAATAACTCCCACACTGATATCGGTGACGGTGGCTGGTTTCATTGAAACCAGGCCAGTTACGCAGGAGTAATTTTATAGTGCCCAAGTGTGTGCGCAGTACACAAGAGCACTGTCTCTTCCTTTACTCTCATAATCCAGTGGGACGGATAACCGACACGACTGACGAGAGATCAGGCGCAGGTCCGACTTTTACATGCCCATCCGACGCATGGATCATCTTTCTTGTCAGACAATCAGGTGATCAGCCTGCATTGTCCTAACCAAACTTGGAAAGAACATTTTTTGTTTTTCCAATGCGGAAATCGAACCCACGACCTCCAAGTCGAGAGCCAAAGCTCTAACCACTAGACCACGGAGGCTGTTAAATTAAGCTTTATTCACTACACAAAAGATACACGTTTCATATGACATCAGTCATACTCTGCTCAAGCGCTATGCAGCGAAACGCAACCTAACATTCGAACTCATGTGAATAATAATAGTAAATAAGGAAAAACTATCTTAAAAATGAAGCGCCATGTCGCGTTTGTCAAGCATCGCCATGTTTTGTTTCGGTATTAATTGACCCATAATTATAATAATAATTATTGTTTTGTAACACTCCTTAGCCTAGATTTTGTTAATTATATTTATCAACACATAATCTAACTTAATTATTTATAAACAAAAATAAATGTATAATTAGTTTGAGTTTTGTTATCGCGTGGTAATTCGTAGGCGGTCAGTGAACCCTGGCGTAGCGCCAAGCGCGCTACGCGCTACGGTGCTACGCCACGGTGCTACGATTCTACGACGTAGTTTGTAAACAATTTTCGTGTTTTGATTCCTGCAAATACTGTGTAACATGATTTCAGTACTTTGAACTGAAATGCCATTCAGTTATAAGGGGAAAGTAACCTATTGTAAGCATCCTCCTAATTATTGGCCTCCAAAGATTTATTGTACAATTTACAAGTAGATACCGAGGCTTGGCTCGGAGTTTTAGTACAACGATAAAACAATTAAAAATAAATAAAAAGATATAAAGAAACCAAGTATTGGTATGACCGGGATTCGACCCCGAACCCGAGATACCGATTTGCCAACAAAACAGTCCGATGCTAACCAAAGAACAATGGCAGAGTTCCATACAACGAAATACCTGAAATTTTTTTTAAGCGTCTAACGTTGCAAAAATGTTCAAAAAATAGCAATTACATTACGTTATCATATTCAAGAAGAATTTTGTCTTATCGAGGCCACGAAAAAAAGTTATTCATATTTTTATATTTTGAGGTTATATGCCTTTGCATTGCATAGTGCAAAAATAATTTTAATTTCAAATGTTGGCTTTTTAATGCGTTTTAATAATACGATCCAATAGGAAGTTTAATATACATAAGTAGATACATTCCTCTTTTTAATATAATACATCTATGGGTACATAAAAATTATTTTCGCCTGTATTATTACATAATATTATTATTATCTTATAAATATATCCTTTAAACTTTGATTAATTATTACATCTTTCCTCTTTTAATATTATAATATATCTATGCCTCAACAGCCTCCGTGGTCTAGTGGTTCGAGCATTGGCTCTCGACTCGGAGGTCATGGGTTCGATTCCCGCATTGGAACAACAAAACACGTTGTTTCCAAGTTTGGTTAGGACAATGCAGGCTGATCTGATTGTCTGACAAGAAAGATGATCCATGCGTCGGATGGGCATGTAAAAAGTCGGACCTGCGCCTGATCTCTCGTCAGTCGTGTCGGTTATCCGTCCCACTGGATTATGAGAGTAAAGGAAGAGAGAGTGCTCTTGTGTACTGCGCACACACATGGGCACTATAAAATTACCTCGCGTAACTGGGCTGGTTTCAAGGCCACCGTCACCGAAATCGGCGGGGGAGTTATTATTATTATATATCTATGCCTTTAAACATCTCATAATACAAAGATAATGCATGATTCATTTAGCGCTAGTAGGTACTAGGTAGTGTGTTGAGAATAATGGGTTAAATATCATTATAATGGTTATGTAAATAAAACACTCATTGATGTTTCAAAGTATTTATTCAAATTCATCCTCTCGTATAACTATATCATCTAAAAATTCTGCTGATGCCGATATATTTGTTTCATGCCTAGCCCATCCCAGATACCACGTTTTATTGTCATTGACACGAGTCATTGCTATGCGGCCATTTTATTTAAATCAATTATGAGCTTTTTATTTATTTACAAAAATAATTCCGGCCCTTACATAAAAAAAAACATTTATGTGAAAAAAAGCTGCAAAATAAATGATGAGTTTTTGTATATGTGACATTTTTAGACACTTCCGCAAACACTCAGGTACAATCTTGCCATTGTTCTTTGACATTCAGAAATTGAAATCACTAATATCTTACTAAGCGACGAAGAAAAAGCATTTATAACTTAAATATGAACAGTTTCCCAGGGATTACTGACCTAGCTTGAACGATTTTTCTCCCCTAAAAATCCCTGCATATTGAACATGGAAATACTTGCAGCCGTTTCCGAGATTCAGATTAAATACAGGGTTATGTGTTAAGTCTATGTTGATCCATTAAGGGGTTGTAGTTCCCATCATTTCCAATATTTTCTACAATGACAACCATTTCCCAAAATTAATATTTTACGAGACTTTAGACTTTTAAGATTGAAGAAAATATTGACAACGAGGGTAATTAAAACCCCTTTAAGGATCAACATCGATTTAACCTATAACCCTGTTATACAAGATTTGCTCCTTCAAAGTATAAGATATCGACAAAGTTCCTGCTCGAACCGTTTCCAAACATTGTCCTTTGCACTAGGACGCTTCAAAATATTTAGAAATGGCGGTAGCAGATTGTGACGTCACAAATCGTTTTGCGAGAAAGAGATGGGCAACATTTTTTATTTGCTTGAAATTTATATCCCATAAACCTGAATAAATATTTCTCATAGATTTATATATCTATATCCAACAATTAAAAATGTTCATTTGTAAAAATGTGTTCGTCACTAGGCAACATCCCTATTGTTATATCTTATGTACTAATACTACATAAACATAAATGAACACTATTGTCTAAAATGAAATCCTGGGTCATGGACTTCCCTAGTATAATAAAGTAGTAGATGTACCTAGTACGTGTAATGTGCTTAAATCCGAGGACGATTGGCGAGACAGTAGACTGCCAATGCCCGCTCGCACCTGCAGACATGTACAATGTCGCGCAGATAATGTACAGTGAACATTATAGGATGCCAGACGTGCCCGTATTTCCCGGGGCGTCTCGTATTTAAGGTGTTTAAAACGTCCCGCCTAGACAAGCGCTGTCCCGTAAATAGAGAAGATGCATATTTTTTATTGGCTTTTCGAAAAGTAGTTTCTAAGCCAGGAAATATTGTCATTGCAACGGCATATCTACGATCAACCGTTGACGAAATATAGTCATCACAAAAGTGAGATCGTTAGAGAGCATAAAAAAACGCTCTGTAAAAAAATGTAGCAGGAGTGACGTCACAGCTGTTGTGCCACAATGAAAATGTATGAAGATAAATACAAAATTGATTTTACTAACTTAAATACTGCGTTTATGTATATCTTTGTAAAAACAAAAAATGACACAAATAACATAAGAAACAGTAATTTTCGTTTTGATCGATTCGATCAATCGTCGTTTTTTTTAATCCCGTAACTTTTTAATTTAGCACTAATTACGGTACTTTTTGCATTTTTCGGTTCATATTTATGTTGCCTTTCGGAAAATATGAGAAATTTGCTGATTTAAAAAAATGCATCTTCTCTATTGAGCGATCTAGGGTTAAAGGTCAGTTTTCATGCACACAATGCTCCCAATATCCTATACATATAAATATGAGCTCGTGCACTCTAAAGCTAATCAAAATATTCTAAAACTAGTTCCATCTTCAGAAAAATGTAAAAAAATAACAAAATTTGGGGCAAAAATACAGCCTACTATAGGATACTGCCTGTATGATGTACCCAGTTGTAAGCGCAATGTTACTGAAGTACAGTGTGTAAAAAAGACCGGCAAATACTTCCTATTATTAAAATACAGCGTGCAAAAAATATAACTGGAATTCTTGCTCAAAAGGCTGACAATTTGATAAACAAGAGAGCATTCTAAACAATTTAAGGAGAAAAAATATTAATAAATAGCTTAAAAAATAGACATAAAGTCTTTACTCGAAGATAAAAGTATCTATATTATATCTATATGGTAAAATATGGTAAAATAAAGCTGACCTGACACAACTTATTCTCTCTTTACTATAAACTGGAGTAATAAATAACTATTGCTATACCTACATCTACACCTACAAACTTACCATATACACCTACATTTCAACACCAAAAATTAATTATACTGCCCCTACACTTTAGATAGTTCTATGTGTGAATATCCACCTACACCTACAACCTACTGGGGTTGGCCGATTTTTCTCAAATAGAACTTTTTGCAGTCCAACCAAACTCCGATAAACTGAATGCATCTACAAAATATTTGACAGTCAAGTGACACTGGAGACTACAATTTATGGTGTCTACAGACACACGAATTTGGTACGGAGCGTAGAGCGGATCGGTACGCTCCGTACCAAATCCGGGCGTGTGTAGGGCAGTCCGGCGAACATAAGAAGAAGGCGAAGAGTTCGCCGCTGTCCGCATCAGATTTGGTCCGCTCCGTACCAGATCCTTGCGTGTGTAGAGCAGTCCGGCGGTTAGGCCGTACAACGGTGTCAGTGTTGCTAACTTAGGGATTTACCCCCCAAAATTAGGGAAAATATCTACGGGGGTTTACTAGAGCACAGGATGTTTACTCCTTATGAATCAATTTGTATGTGACAATAAAAAAAATCAATGTGTGTATATAGCCTGGGATATGAAAATGTATTGGGAGTGAAATCAGATTAAGACAAGTTAGTTTTATGTTATTCACGCGTAAGTCTTTATGTTAAACACATAACCTTTCTTTCTAGCTTATTATCTCTTAGACCTGTCACGAGGGACGAGCTTTACAGTCCACTGCACCGTACCAAATCCGTGCGTGTGTAGCGACACCGGATTCGGTCTGCGGATATGGTCCGCTGTACGCTCTGTACCAAATTCGTGGCTGTAGATACCATTACGCTACCCGACGGCGACAGAATGAACATCAAATGTTTGACAGGTAGGAACTGTTAGTAGGTATGGGACAATTTAATGGTCGTTTTTATTTTTCTCGCAAGTTGTCTAATATTTCTAATCGTTTAAGCTTCCCTAGACCTCTACAATTATTTTAAGATCATAATTAGCCAAATTGGAACAGTCGTTCTCGATTTTGAGCAAATTTGAAACAAAGGGAATGCAATCCATTTTAACCGACGTAAAAAAGAAGGTTCTTTAGATATAAATAATATTTTGCTAACTGTACCTAGACTGAGTCAGGAAAGGTCCGCTAACCGGTCTAGGCACTTATGTAATAACGTTAAAATAGATTTTGTCTCGTTCTGTCTGAACTAAAAATCGTATGATTTTTTTTTTAATATCTTCTCATAGCTTTATCATTAGCATTATCTTCATTTTTCGCATCTTTCGTAGTCCAGTGGTTTACGCCTCCTAGGCTCTCGATACGGAGGTTATGGGTTCATTTCCGCGTTGGAACAACAACAATATTGTTTTAAAGTCTGGTTAGGACAATGCCTGCTGATTATCTGATTATCTAATAGTGGATGTTGCCCGCGACTTCGTGCGCGCTACAGGGAATCTCGGCGGTAACCGTATTTTGCCGGCATAAAAAGTAACTTATGTCCTTCCCCGTATTCTACACGTGTACCAAATTCCATCAAAATCGGTGCAATAGTTTCGTAGTATATTTGCTGCAAACAAACAAACTTTTTCTCTTTATAAAATATTAGTATAGATTAAATCGGAAGGGAGTACAGTGAGATCTGCGTGTCAGTAACAGCGACGATAACGGTTGATTATGATGATGACGGTAGAGATACATCTTAACAGCATCCGTGGTCTAGTGGTTAGAGCTTGGCTCTTGGCTCGGAGGTCATGGGTTCAATTCCCGCATTGGAACAACAAAAATATTGTTTCCAAATTTGGTTAGGACAATTCACAATGCAGGCTGATCACCTGATTGTCTGATAAGAAAGATGATCCATGCGTCGGATGGGCATGTAAAAAGTTGGACCTGCGTCGGTCGTGTCGGTTATCCGATTATGGATTATGGGAGTAAAGGACACTGGATTATGAGAGTAAAGGAAGAGAGAGTGCTCTTGTGCACTGCGCACACACTTCAGCACTATAAAATTACTCCTGCGTAACTGGCCTGGTTTTTAATGACAACCAGCCACATCATCATAATAACTCCCCACAGCGATATCGGTGAGATATCGCTGTGGGGAGTTATTATGATGATGACGGTGTTGATGATGGTGATGATAATGATGATGATAATGATGAACTGACATAAAACACTAGAACAGTTTGAAATAACAGCTAGGAGAAGTAGGAACGATAAAAGTTTCCAAGTGAACATTAGTAAGTTGGGGTCGCCTGCAGTTGAACAAAGGGATAACTTTATCAGCCTCCACGTTTGAAATACTTCACACATTTTCTTTACAAAGTTCTTTTTTCCAATTCTTTAGTTTCCTCACTTTTGCACGCAAATTAACATAATATGTAGTCTAAAGTGTGTTATTATATTAATATGTAATGTAACACACTTTAGACACTTATATTATTTTGCTTGAATAAGAATACTATTACAACTGATAAATTAACGTTAAAGTTGTTAATTGTACCGTAGTGATCATTTTCCAGAGTGACTTATTTGCAAACCGACAAAGCCCTTCATTTAAGGGGTAATATAATAGAAATTATTTCTATTTTACCCCTTATATAAAGGCCTACAATATAATAACTAAGTACTTTTTGTATCTCCATAGCCATGCATAAATTATTATTAATTGGTTTATCAACGACTAGAGGTTGCCTTCGTGCGCGCAAAAGGAAATCTCGAAGGAACCGTTCATTTTGCCCCGATGAAATTTCATCAAAATTCGACCCAGTACTTTCGGAGTCTATTCAATAAAAACAAACAAACATTGCCTGTTTATAATATGATAGTATAGTTTAACATTCGTATGTCTACCTATGTTCTTAATATTAACGTATAATAATCACCAGCACTAGTTATGTGTACGTCACCTATAATGACGGACAAACATACTCGGTACACTGAAACTTTATATTACAAGGTAATCTTGTACAATTGTGATTTTCACCCATTCCCAGCGAAATCTACTTACCAAAATAACGCGAACGTTGCTATAACCCTTGTGAAAGATAAATAAGTTACATTTTTGGACGTCGGGCATTGTACGTTTGAATAAATAATTTTGTTTGACTCAATCCGCAATGCCTAGGGAAATTCAGATCTTAAATTTAAATAAAGCTTTCATCCGGAAAGATAATCTAGGCAAAGGATTAAACTTCGTTGAGCCTAGGTTTAAAATATAGTTGATTTTTATAATCAAGTATCAATGACAGTCGGGTAAACAGATATTATTTTAAACAGATTGTATGTTTGCATTAATTAATTATGTGTTAAAATGTTGGTATAAATTCTGTTACTTAGCAACCAAACTGTAGTAGCTTATTGAACTTGTTACAAGTTTGTAATGTATGTCAACAACCTCCATAAATGGAAGTGGATACCTAAGTCTTCCTTAAGGAGACATCTGGGCGTAGCTTCCGGATCTTGTCACTTAACTTAAAATATTCATAGCGTTATAAGATGGTTACTTAGCTAGAGCTTTGCTCGGAGTTTTAGGTTGTTTTATTGTACAGAAGAAAATTGATTGCATTAGGCATATATTATTATTGTATCTGAGTTATTTTATGAATATTGCTATATTTGTACCTTGACCGGACTTGAACCTGAGACACCAATACGCATACTATACATACTATACAGCCATTCGAACTGACATTAATATAATAGAGTCAAAATTATTGACATATTGTAGCACGACGAAAGATAAAACATAATTACTTAAAAATGCACTATTTCCGAGGGATAACATACGTGTTGTCAGTTAAAGAAGAAACATCGAGTTAGCTACGGCTAACTCGATGTTTCTTCTCCAAAACCCTATGTATACTAAATTTCACGGAAATACTTTTCCGTGCTGTTTTCGAGATTCTGATTATTCAATATACACATACAAGAATTGCTTATTAAAGTCATTTAAAATATAAGATAAGCCGAAATCGGTAAGCTCGAGAAGACTTTCGCTCAAGTTTATGGACATTATTAAAATGCTACTCTTAACTTTTACCGTATATTATGCTTGTTTCAGACTTCGGAGTTCGGCACTAATGGCTGTAGGTGCAGCAGAGAGACGACACGGTATTACAGAATGGGATTACACTTTTGTTTCTATAAACGCTCATTCGCTGAATTCAAATTACAACTGATTTTATTTTAGGATGGCTTTGCATAGATAAGTAGATGCTTATGTCAGCTATTCTCCTGAGTGGCGAAGGCCGGTTCTCTTTTATAGGGAAGCACTAGCCCATAGAATAGGTAGGTTTTTGGACGAGGCTCTTCAAAAGGTAAGTGGTAAGTGAAGCCGATAGGAATGGAGTTGTAGAAACCCCACGCCCCTGGTAGTAACTCAACTCAACTTACCTGAACGAAATACAAACTTACAAGCCAACAAACGAATACAATCTTATTAGACATAAGGGCAAGTGTAAACAGCTCATTGAAGGTTGGTGAATCCAGCCTTGACATGAGAGCGGCGCGAGGCAAAGCTGACCTTCGCAAGGGTTGCTGTTGCAAAAATAATAACAATATTAAGGTGTGCACACAAATCTGCGACACGACGCTGCGGCACAGTCCGTAGCCTTAAAATAAAAAGCTAAAAACTATAACCCGACTTCGTAAATTATGTAGCCTATGTTACCCGGACCTTTATTACGAATCTAATGACACCTCACTCTTTAAAATCGGACAAGTAGTATAGGCGCTACGATGGAACAAACGTACATGCATATATTCCTCCTTCCTTTTGGCTTCGCCGTAGTCAGATACTGCTTCATTGTCTCGAGAATTTCGATGTTTAAACGCCCGGATACTAAAGTAAGGGGTTCGTTAAATCATAGGCTCTTACTGTCTCTACTCTGCAGAGTGACAAGGACAGCATGTGACTTCAGTGCCAGACGTCAGTGCCACTTTTATGTATCATTTTAATATTCGGCTGCGCCTAAGTCTAACTACATCTACTCCTATATACTCCAATCATATTTGCTGATTACATTATGAACGGGCAATTAATTGCCTTTTATTTTGCCAACTTTTTTGCCTTTGCCAACAAACAAAATTGCCTTTTACATAAAAGTGTGCTAGAATCATAGTTTTTCATTTGCTAAATCTAATTAATATACAACTTAAAATTGAAATCTGGCTGGATTTTTTTAGTTATGGCATTTTTAATGACAGCTTACAATTTTCCGTAATCACTTATCAATGACCCCATGTTAGTATCAAAAATTTAGCATTCAATTAAAAGGCACGAAAATTTACGATCACCAACTAAGCAAATTTAATTATATATCGACATCGATTCGACTTATATCGATTTTCTCTGCGACAAATTGCAAATTATACATATACATAGCAGACAAAGCATTTTTTTTTGTTTTTTTTTTTTTGGGAAAATGCATTACGCATACCACCCAGGCGCAGGGGGCACCCGAGTGGTGATGTGGGACTCCCGTATAGGCTAATGAGACCCACGGTATACCCACTAAAAACCACCCCCCACCTTCCTCCTCGCCGCCCTGTGACGGGGCTACGGGAACGATAAACACATCCGCGACCCCGCCAGCGGCAGCCGCCCACTAGCGGCTCCATCCAAGGCCCGAAAGCCCCAGGCGCACCAGATGGTATGGTGCGCCTGCCTCCTCGGCCTCCACCAGTACTGTAGCAGACTCTCCCCGAGTCTGCTACTAGGAGGCCACGGATACCAGCCTCCACAACCGGTACCCGGTGGCAGATCTGGTATATGGTTCTGCCACCGACCACACCTCGGCTGCAGAGGATAGGGCAAGCGGCGCACCGTAATACCAACTTGCCTCTTCCTCTGCGGCCCCACCAATGCCGTTAACCGTACGGAACGGCCCCGCCAGCTCGCAGGGGGGTAGGGAGAGTGGCACAACACTACCACGCCTCTCCCCCTGCGATCCCTCCACGGCCGCAGAAGATAGGGAGTACGGCGCACCGTAATACCGGCACTCCTCTTCTTCTGCGGTCCCACCTCCTAGCGCGTCCGCAGCGGACTCCTCCAGCCCGCTGGGAGCGCCCTCCTCGGGCCAGCCGTCGGCAAACAAGCCGGCCCTGGTTGCGTCTTCGCTTCACCGTGGGTGTCCAATCCACGGTTACTAAGCCCCACCGCCACGACAAGGCGTGCAACCATCGGGGGGCGTCTGTGGAACCTTACCCTAACAGTATGTGATCAGACTTATCTAAAAATATAATTTTTCATATTTATAAGCTGACTCTATGTTAGCAGTTAGGCTATGAGACCCGCCGAGGTTTTATTTTGATGAAAATATTAATGGCGTCGTAAAGAGATGATCAGCTTCTTTCAGCACTGTGTAAATAACTTTATGAGTTCATTGTTAGTGAGGCGAATTTGGAGGGTAATAAACTATGAACTTATAAATAAAGTTAATTAAATTAATAAATTAATGTGTGGGAGCAGTAAAAAGTCGATATATATAAGTTCGTTTACCTACCAATTGTACGACATATAACAATGTTAAAGCTTAATTTAAATCTTATAAAATTGCATCTTGAAATCAAAATTCGGATCAACGTTTGAAGATTCGTTTTGTAATAGGGTAGGAACAAAAATTGTACGTGTGTTAAAATAATAAATGTTTTATAGTAGAACATTTACCTACCTATCAATATGTTAATAACCGCCAATTTGTAGGATACCAATTCTTATTAAATCGTAAAATTCCTCTCAATACCCTCCTATCCTTAATTACTATAAAAAGCACAATTCCGCAAATGTAGACGATATTGAATGTTTCCCCTACTCGGTTATCTCCAGACAAAATACAGCGTCCCTTCTCGCGCATGCGTATACCGTGCCAAGTGTCCCTCAGAGTCGCAGCGGAGCGGACATCGCGCGCCGGTCTTACCGAAGCCTCATCAAATATAGTGTGTTAAATCAAATAAACAGTGAATTAAAATGTACACGGGCATTACTTTGGGACATTAAACAATGAATCTAGCGCGCCTTAATTGATTTTGGTAAGTACTTTAACTGTTAAGTTATGAATTAAGTTTTTGTGGGGTATAAGAACCGAGTATGCGTTATTCGTGCACTCAAAATGTTGTTGGTTTATTTTTATTAATATTGTATGTTATAGTGTAAAATATCTTGTCGGTTGTATCATGTAGGTATGTAAGTATTGTCTTAACATAAAAATATCTAGATATTCGAGGAAGTAATCTATATTCGATTCTCGTTCCAAAAAATACACATAATATGGACCTTAAATAGCCTCACATGGAATACTGTTTTCATCTCTGGGCAGGGGCGCCAAAGTACCAGCTTCTCCCTCTGGATCCAACGAAGGACCGCTCGAATTGTCGACTGCCATAGTGTTTCAAACAGGCTTGACTGTTTAGAGGTACTTGTAGCATCGTTTTGCATCCTCTATCGGTTATATTACGGGTATGCTCCGAGGAATTGTTCGGACTTATACCTGCTGCAACTTTTCGCAACCGTTCCAGGCAACAAAATATTTATTATCTTCATCACCTTCATGAGTGGCAGTCCTCCACCGTGCTCTTTACCCGAAGATTTCTGCCGCGCACTGTAAAACTCTGGAATTAACTGTCGCCAACAGTATTTCCGGACTATTACGACCTGCAAACCTTCAAGAAGGGAGCGTATTCCTAAAAGACCGGCAATACACTTGCAACTCCTCTGATGTTGGGTCCATGGGCTACAGTAATGGCTTTCCATCAGGTGATCGTTTTTATAAAAAAAATTACCAGATTATCCTATGAAATACTTAAATTGTATTCATAACTGCGTGGCCCATACAGTGCGCCATACAGTGACCTGCAAATGTGCCATTCGGATAAAAATACACTCTGTATAGATAGATATCTTAAAAATGCAGTTCCGCGTCACTTACGTCGCGGTATGAACCGACCTTAAGACACAAGAAAACTGCCGTTACGCAGGTAGTGAGTTAGTACATGAACCGAAAATCAAGCACAATATCATTACAATGTAGGTTCTCCTACTTAGGGAAGCCCTAGGCTTCACGCACCGATTTGGACACTAAAGGTGTCCGGTTTCATTGAAACCAGGCCAGCGACGCAGAAGTTATTTTATAGTTTCCAAGTGTGTGCGCTACTGCGCACTCTCTCTTTCTTTACTCTCGTAACCCAGTGGGACGGATGACCGACACGACTGGTGAGAGATCAGACGCAGGACCGACTTTTTACATGCCCATCCGACGCATGGACCATCTCTCTTGTCAGACAATCAGGTGATCAGCCTGCTTTGTCCTAACCACACTTGGAAACAACATTTTTTGCAGTTCCAACGCGGGAAAAGAACCCACGACCTCCGAGTCGAGAGCCAAGCTCTAAACCACCGGACCACGGAGGCCGTTAAGCCTGTATAATAGGTAAGTGGTAAGTGAAGCTGAGGAGTTCTGTTCAGTACTTTTGGATCCAGGGACCAAGTTCAAGTTAGTTCTTTAAAATTGTACAAAAAATTGAAAGCCATAAGTGAATATAAAATATAACTTTCAGTTACATTCAGTGAATGAAAAACTATACCTAATTCCAGCACACATTTACGTATAAGGCAATTCCGACGAAGACTGTTGTAATTGAATTAATAAAGTAAAAGTACTAAACGTAATATCATGTAACATAAGTTGCCGGTATTGCACAAGCCAACATACATAATGTAATGCAGCTTTGGGAATCAAATCACTGCATGTGAGTGTATCGTCGATTATCGATTTTCGGAACGAGAGCAATCAGCACAAAAGCCTGAAACAAAACCTTTTGGCGCTGCACAAAGCGTTACTCTAACACGGTTCACAGTTTTAACGGGACAACGCGGCTGGGAAAAGTTTTAAATGAAAAAGAATATGTATTTCATTACAATGTTGAAACTTCGGCTAAAATTTAAACTATTTCTTTATTCAATCTTCTTGATTTTGAAGTCGGTATCATCAAATTTAAACGTGAGTTCTATAAAATTGTAGGATATTGTTTGGGCTGGTACCGACTTCAAAATTAAGAAAATTAAGTAGAGAAATAGTTGAAATTGTATCCGAATTTAAAAGGGGAATTATTTAGAAAATAAGTTTTGTTTCATACTTTTTTATGTATTTTTACAACAACGTTTGCCGGGTCAACTAGTATTATATAAGTGTTTTATTTAGCCATACCTGAGCAAAACTATAAAGAGAGCCAAACTATATAAAATATTGAATGATCAGAAGTTAAAATAACATTATTTAAATCAGGTCATCGACTCGTATCGGGGTCGTTGCCAAAATACTTGCCAAGTTAGACCGTTCAGATAAATCCTCGAAAACTACAACTATTTGTGAGAACCGAGTGTAACGACCTGTCTGGTCAGGTCAGCTTACGCAGCGTGCACTTTTTGATATAACGATACAAAACATAACTTTATTAACTACACAAAAAATTTCATTGAAAGAGTTTGAAATTGCTAGCAGCGCGGCGCGGGTTCTCTTGCAATGAAACGATAGATACGGTCGTATTTTTTACCCGACTGCGCGACGCAAAGGAGTGGTAATGTGTTTATCAGCCTATGTATGTATGTATGTATGTTCCTTTGAAGCACTATACAGACCAAACGCCTGCACCGATTTTTATGATTAGCATGTCAATCGATTCCTCTTAGTCCGGCGAGTGTCACTAAAGACATGACGTTAGTGAAAATTCAATTTGGCGACTACTGGACGCCATATTGTGAAAATGAAAAAAATGAAAGTCAACAAACTATATCGAGTGGGGTATCGTTGAATAGGTATTTAAAAATCATTTTTAGTTTTCTCTCAACATTTTTCGATTCGACTGACCGTTTAGGATCTATATCGATTTAAAGTTGCATAACAACCATTCTCACATTAAGCCTATATGTTAGTGTTCGTATCATCGTATTTTTGCTTTAAACCGACCAAACGTGTGTTGGTTAAACTAAAAAATCAAAAATAAAATAAATAATAAATAAAATTAAAAAACCCGACTGAAAAAAAAAGACAGATACCTAAGCAACGCACTAAAAAGACCGAAACAAGATTGAGAAAACAGACTACACTATGAGCTGAAAGCCTAAGTGAAATAATTGATGTTATGTTTGTTAGCAGGCGGGGCCCATATATTTTTGTACGATTTATAATTTGCGAATGGGTCCCGCCTGCTACCAAACATAAAGTCAATTATTTCACTTAGGCTTTCAGCTCATAGTGTAGTCTGTTTTCTCAATCTTGTTTCGGTCTTTTTAGTGCGTTGCTTAGGTATCTGACTTTTTTTTGCAGTCGGGTTTTTTAATTTTATTTATTTAATATTTTACGACAAACTCTCTCATTAATCTATTTCTCAATCCTTTACTATCTAATCCATTTTTGTACTAAAAATCTACATTCTTTCTTTGTCTCCCTTACATTAACAACTTTTACTTTATTGTGGCTTGATTCTATAATTGTTTAGTTAGTAATCGATGTTATATACTATTCTATATATCTGCAGCTATCTATACTAATATTATAAATGCGAAAGTGTGTATATCTGCCTGTTACCTCTTCACGCTTTAACCACTTAACCTCCTTTTATGAAATTTGGAATTGACATAGGTACTTTGAGTCCCGGGAAAGGACATAGGATATATTTTATCCCGAAAAAGTTGTGTTCTCGCCGGATAATGTATTAACGCGGGAGGAGCCGCGGGCACCAGCTAGTGAAATATAAATATCTACCAATCTAACCAGCTAGCCTTCCATAACGTTTCAGCATAATATTATATGTTTTATTTTGCCGACAACTAACAATGAACGTGTAGGTACAAACTAACATACCTACTATATTTTCTCCTCAACATGAGGAAAATGAGGTTTTAGACTTCGAATCCATCCTGGTGCAAGCTAGCATATTTTATTCTAATTATAACTATATACTTAGAAAAAATATGTAGGTATACTAAAATAATAAAAATCTTACATCTATGTACAGTAAGTATAAAAGTATACTTCCCGTTGTCTGGTACCCGTACCACAAGTTCTTTGGGTACTTAGCACGGGGCCACATAGACGTGGTGTGTAGAAATTAATTACGATTTAACAATGACTTAGGCTTAATGTTTTGTTTTCATGCTTCGTCTATATTTACCCATATTTATTTTCCTTATAAAAATCTAGTTCACTTATCACCCTTATAAAAACTTATAAAACTTATAAAAATCTAGTTCACTTATCTTATTGCTGGATTGGCCGACAGACTTAGTTCAGCAGCATTTGCAGTAAGTAAAATAAGATATTTTTCAGACGAAAACACAGCAAGGCTTGTGTATTTTGGTTACTTCCACAGTATAATGTCCTATGGCATTCTGCTATGGGGAAATGCTACAGATATAAATACTGTATTTGTGCTGCAGAAGCGAGCTGTTTGGGCAATCTACAAGCTGGCCCCAACACTTCATTAAGAGATAAGTTTAAGGAAACTGGGATCTTAACTGTAGCTTTTCAGTATATTCTATCAAATGTACTATATGTTAAAAAATTTTAAGCCTATTCAAAAAGAAAAGTGACAACCACAATAGAAATACTCGAAATAAGAATAAGCTTGATGTACCAGTGACTAGACTTAGTAAAGTAAAGAATTCGTTTAAAGGCCAATGTATACGCATATACAATAGGATCCCAGAAAATGTTCAACAATTTTCAATCAATAAATTTAAAAAAGTAATCAAAGAACGTTTGTGTAGTAAAGCTTATTATAAACTTAATGATTTCATGAATGATAGCACACCTTGGGAATGAGGTGGCCCCCTGCAAGGCTACTTCCATATACTATTGTACTCTAGTTATATAGTTTTAGTCATAACATTGTTATACATTTTTTTATTTTGAAAGAACAATTTTCCATCTTTTTGGTAAAAGATGGCCCCGCGCGAGTTTCTTACGCCGGTTCTTCTCGCCGGGCTAGTTCCTGAACCGGTGGTAGGCATCATGTATACCGACGTTAGAAAATAGAAAAAAAGAGAGATTTTCATTATTGAAAATGATAAAATAGTATGAAAACGCGAAATCCGTTAAAATATTCATTTTTGGCTAAAAGTAGATTCATAGTGTAGTTGATGGATGGAAAACCCATACATTTTCATAAATATATATTTTTATCAAAAACCTCCAGTTTTCAAAATTGAATACATACAAACATATTTTTTATATGCTGCAGCATTAATACATATAAAATTACACACATAAATTATCAAGGGACTGATGGATAGAGCGAAACTATAAGGGTTAAAGCCTGTGCTACTAAATAACCTAAACCATAGTTTTTTATTACTTAAAGTAAACATTTATAAATCTTGCCACAAACATTTTCAGACTTGATAAACATTTAGAGAGGTGAATTCACAAATTCACTGAACATTGTGAAGGTCGTGTTCAGTCTGATGTGACCCTTAGGTATCTCTCTCACACGGTACACCCACATTATATTGACAACATTACAATAATTAGGTTATGTTATCTAAGATAGTTCAATAGACCTTTTGTTAAGGCGCTTAAATTATTTATTAATATAATATAAATAATATAAATTATCCTATCCTACTAATAATATTATAAATGTGAAAGTTTGTGAGGATGCATGGATGGATGTATGTATGGATGGATGTTTGTTACTCTGTCACGGAAAATATACTGAACGGGTTTTGATGAAATTTGGTATCTTAGTAGTTTAGGCTCTGGATTAAAGCATAGGCTTTTTATCCCGAAAAAATACAGTGTTCCCGAAGGATACTGTATTTACGCGGGCGGAGCCGCGGGCAACAGCTAGTTTAATAATAAACAAAGCGCCTAAATTCGCTACTAGTATGTATATATATTATGTCACCGTAAAATTGTAAAAACCGTTACATTGTAATAAAACTAGTGAAATTGTAAAATGTTGATAGACTTCCGACGCGAATATACTGCCTATAATTTAACACATTATTTTTCATTAGATTATAAATATTATATAGTTTTGAATCTTTGGACATATTTTTACAATCTCGATAGTTATTTTACAATCTAACGGTTTTTACAATTTTACGCTAACATATACATAGTATACATATATAGACTCTCTGATACACGTAACACAAGTTTTACTTTTACGGGATTAGATCGACGTGATAATTTAATTATTTATTTGTGTATTAATAATGACTGTATAATATATTTTATATGTTGTATAATATTTGTCAAAATCATCCATTAACGGATGAAAAGGCCTAAGTTTTTTGTACTAATAATAAAGAGGAAAAGTTTGTTTGTTTGTTTGCATTGAATAGGCTCCGAAACTATACTGGACCAATTTTGATGAAATTTAGTACAGATATAGATTAGACCACGGGGAAGGACATAGGCTAATTTTTATCGCGTCAAAACGTATGGTTTCCCCTTTGGATTTTATTTTTATTTAATACTGTTTTATTTGGATTTAATTTAATACTAGATGTTGTACGCAGGAAGTTGCGTAGTATTAAATAAAATTAATAAAACGTAATATGATTAGCTTGTACTTTTCTCAGTGTTGTGTTATCCTACAATAAAAACTCATGTGTCGTATATAAAGTATTTACCTAACTATAATGTCTAATACAATATGTATCGCTTGTCCTTTGAAAATAATATAAATTCATCCCTTTCATAATATATTGAATGTTCATTAATTTAATCTGCTATAATAAATTAGACTTAGTAATTGTATTTGATTACTTATGCGAACCACAAACTTGGCATCTAAAGTAATGTAAATAACAAATAATGAAAATAACTCGTTTACTTGTCTCGTTTCGTGGAATAAATCAAAATACTAAATTGTGTTTTGATTAAGGAGAGAGAACAGACTTCATAACTTATAACTTACCTATTTGGTAAAGGGCTAATATAGGTAGAAGATATTTTTAATGTCATCTGTCAAACTGATAACATAGGTATTTTGAAATGTACGAACATTAACGTTTTGTTTTTAACGTTTAAGATTTTCAATCCCCTTCCCCTCGTAATTATAATCCGTTGACAATATATAAGTTTAAAGATAAAAACTATCGTAACGTTATGGAATGAGAATTGTATGAAAAACATGACAGCGCGTATACAAATTTCATTCGATAATGTTACGATTACGTTACTGTCAATTGTTCTGCTAATCCCCGTGGCCAGATTTTATTGATATTAAATTATATACGTTAATATTTTCAAGGCGCCACACAGTGACCTTCTCGTGCAAGCTATGAAGGGGAAGCCCGAGAAGTGGCGAAGCCCCGCACATTACACCACCTTGTATCACACTCTGATATAATACGGTATTTGACTGTATTTTTTTATTACATAAATTAATAGTGCTCTGTTAACTAAAACAGTTTACCTGCAAAAATAATAGTATACTTACTAAAAATTAAAATTTTCAAAGATATTGCGCATTGTTTGAAACACTTTTGTGAGTCTCGCGAAAACGCCCCATATAAAAGTCGTACTAGTAAATGACGTCACACGCTAATAAGTTGCTACGAAATGTAATGGCTATATGCACAGAATTTCTGATTTTTCGTAATTTTACGCGTTTATATTGATAAATAACATAGTAAATCTTTTTGTATTTGATGTAAGTAAACTAATTATTTAGGTTTTATACACTAATGTTTTAAAAATATATTTCAATTATTTTGTGACTTCGAAATGCATATAATTACAAAACTACACGTAAAGCCCTAATCCTTTTTACTTTTATCAAGTCGTAATACCTAATTAATTTCATAATTTATTAAAAAAACTAAATTTTTACATATTGTAAAATACCCACTGAAACGCGTTATCGTGCTACTTTGCCATCGGTGTGCTGCTTCATGGAGAATGGTGACAAAAATTCGCACTCAGCACACGTTACTCTTAGATCAATGCAATTCAGATTCAGTAGGTCCAATCAAAATGCGTAGTTACTTCCCTACGCGGCAACCAATAACCTAATATGAATAGGAACGCATTTGTTTTTAATTGGAAAAATTATAATATTTTTCGAAAGGCGAAATAAATGTAAGCAGGAAAAATGCAAAAACTAAAATAATCAGTCACTAAATAAAAAAATTACAGGACTGAAAAGGACTAAAAAACTATCCCACTTTTGTGGTGACTGTATTTCGTAAACGGTTGATCTACTCGTATATCCCATTGCAAAGACATAATGGCTTATTATGTCCGTTACGTAAAGCTAATTAAAAAAACTATGCATGATCCCCATTGTGAATAGCCGCGGGTTCATCCAGACGCGAGAATTCAATTTCTGCGAAAAGAGAGAGAGAAGAAAAGACACGCTACCTACTATTAGTAATTAGAGCTACCAAGTAAAAAATATAGCTTTTAAATATACGAGATATTGTCACAAATACTAGAAATGTGCCCAATTGTTAGCAAAAAGTTTTTTATACGCCAAGAGTATAAAAAACTTTTGCCTCTACATTCGTTAATGGATGATTTATACAGTATTCTCCGAGCGAAGTAACCACTCTTGAAATACTGTAGTGGGACAGTCGGTTTTTAAATGTCGTATGGTTGCCCAAGCACATACGGCATTCTCACAACATAGTCAGCCTAGTCCAGAGGAATGAACTGATCAATACGTCTGGGGCCAACTATGTGCGGGTTTCCTCACGATGTTTTCCTTCACCGTTAGAGCGTCCGTATAATGTACTTGAGATCTGAAAAAGTCTCATTGGTACACGCCACAACCTGGGATTCGAACCCGCACTCTCTCGAGTGCGAACCAAACGGTCTACCCACTAGGCCACGGAGCTCTCTGACGCGCATAATAGTGACCATAAATAGAGAGCTCTAGTAAGATAAATGCCCATAACTCAAGCGTAACGAGCTATAAATTGACAAAGTTTTTCCGCAATCTGATAACATAATATATCGAGATAAATAATATATTATGTCGTAACAAACAAACATAAATTATGTCGTCAATATATCTTTGTAGAATAATAACAAACAATAAGAATTAATAGCGTATTTAGTTACAAAAAAAGATTCTTAATTAACTTATATTAAACACTTAATCAAATTTGTGTGTGTGTGTGCGAAACTACTGAACCTATTATGATGAAATTTGGCAAAGATATAGAGCAGACCACGGTGTAGGATATAGACTACTTTTATAGCGGCAAAAGGTACAGTTCCCCGTGATTTCCTTTTGGGCGTACGAACGTGTAGCATGCAATACATCCGCTTATAATTTAGAGTTTTCAACCTTTTTTTAAGCGTTCATATTAATAATATTTTTATGTGCCCCTGTGACATTTTGATTGCGACAAACGTGCATTTTTATCGATACTTATGTAAAGGTATGCCCTATTAGAGGATAAATTAAATAGTTTATATTTTTGACTTCATATATTATTATGAGTGCGTTACATAGGTGCCGGCAGGGCAACATACCGTTACGGATACTAATTACATACTGTCCTTACTGAGCTAATGCTTAAGACTAACGAGGGGCAACATACATACATACATGCTACATACATTACACATGTATACGATAGAAACGCATAATTGCTTATGCTGCAGTCTGCACGTTACAGTACTCCCCCCCAAAATTGAAAATTTTTCACATTACAATATAACATTACAAATTAATAAAACATTACTACAAACTTAAATGTATAAGTGCAGTTTTCAATGCATGAAAGTGACACTCGCAGGTGTCGAATATGCCTTACTGCAAAACAAAACATGTTCACAAGACATAACAATAACAATATGTTACCAAGATAGCATTACAATTGTTACGATGCATTAAGAATGCATTACTGAGAATACATTAACTATAATTTCAAACACAAATGTTTTACATTATAGAAATGAACAATTACTAAAATATTTTTCACAACTTAACTATCTTTAAACTAACATTTAAAATATAACTAACTGCACACGCACCAAGCACCAAAAACGCGAACAAAAATGTAGCACTTTTATACTCTAGCAAACTTCTGTATAGGTCTGCACTATGTATGTATAAAATGTAAAATATAATGTAAATATAACTTGTATATAAATAAAGTTGTAAAAATTACTTACGATGTATAGTAAAGATATTAACAGAAAAAAATATTATTATGCCACTGTATTATAATATTTCACCGTGCTACAAATTGAAACGTACGGGCTTTATATACTAATCGGCCACTACGCGTAGTGTGGCGTAGCGGACTAGCGGCAGGCGGATCGCTATCCGCTGACGCTTGTGGCGATATATCCTGCTTAGTATGACTGTCAGTATAACTTTCATCAGTATCTAAATAGTTACTAGTAAATGCAGGTTTTAAGCGATCAATTGAAATATATGTATTCCGACCAGACATTTCGATCAAATAAGTTTTATCCTTCCTTCCTAAAATTTTAAAAGGTCCGTCATACGGAGGTTGTAGCGATTTCCGAACTGAGTCGTTGCGCACGAAAGCATGTGTACAGCGATTCAGCTCCGGGTGTACGAACACCGTGGTCGCATCCTTATGTGATATCGGTCTCGGTTTGAGATCGCGTATCACCTTTCGCAACCTTTCTACGTATTCACTTTCATTTAATATTTTAATACTTTTATGTCCTAAAAATTCTCCAGGTAGCCTTAATGACTGACCGAAGGTAAGTTCGGCTGCGCTGACACCGGTGTCAGATCTAGGCGCAGCGCGAAGTCCTAGCATGACTATAGGTAATTCTTCGACCCAAGTTTTACTAGTTAATCTAGCCATAAGCGCGGCTTTGAGAGATCTGTGCCATCTCTCTACCATCCCATTACTTTGGGGGTGATAGGGAGTGGTACGAGTCTTATAAATACCTAAATATTTCATTAGCTGCTGGAAAATATTACTTTCGAATTGTCTCCCTTGGTCACTCGTAAGTTGATGAGGGATGCCATAGCGAACAATCCAACCTTCAAATATTACTTTTGAAATAGTCTCAGCAGTTATATCTTTAACGGGAAAAGCTTCCGGCCATCCAGTCTCTCTATCTATAATTGTAAAGAGATACCTGTAGTCATGCAAGGATATAGGCAAAGGGCCTACGATATCAACGTGAATAATATGTGTTAAGCGTTCTGCTAAAGGAAAATGACCTAACTCTGTTTTATTATGCCGATGAATTTTAGCTTTTTGACAAGAAATACACGACTTTGTCCATTTACCTACGTCACTATTAATGTTTTCCCAAAAAAATCTTTCCTTTAATAGCTTACGCGAGGTACGAATTCCGGGGTGACTTAGGTTGTGAATATTCTCAAAAAAAAAATTCTAAATGCTTTAGGTAAATAAGGTCTAGCTCGGTCGGTGGACATTTCACACCACACGGCTATGTCGCTACCAGGTAAAATTACCTGTTTAAAATTAAATTTATTATTTTGGCGTAACTTACTTAACTCATCATCATCATTCTGTGCGCGGCTAACTGCGGAGTAATCAAAAAATCCTGAACAGGATACACTCTCTACGCGAGACAACGCATCAGCTACGATATTTTTATCACCATCAATGTGACTAATGCTCGTAGTAAATTCACTGATAAAAAGTAACTGTCTAACGCACCTTGGCAACTCACTATCGCTGCCGACCTTAGAAAAAGCATAAGTTAAGGGCTTGTGATCTGTATAGATCATCAAATCTTGACCTTCTACCGAATTCCTAAAATACTTAACGGCTAAATATATTGCTAGTAATTCACGGTCAAAAGTGCTATATTTTTGTTGAGTAGGTGACATTTTCTTGGAAAAGTAACCAAGCGGCGTCCACGCGCCGTTTATGCACTGTTGCAACACCGCTCCCACGCTCGTATTTGATGCGTCGGTCATAAGTGCAAGCGGAGTGTTAGGTTTCGGGTACGATAAATTTGCAGCTTGTTGCAACTTATTTTTGCATTGTATAAATGCTTCGTTTGACTTGTCGGTCCAAATAATTTTAGTCTTGTCCTTTTTCTTAGAAGATTTTAAATATTGATTAAGCTCATCCTGATATTCTACTGCATTCGGCAAATGTAATCTATAAAAATTTACCATGCCCAAAAATCTACGCAATTCTTCAACCGTTGTAGGTCTAGGAAAAGCGCAAATTGCAGCAATTTTTTCTTTAAGGGGGCTAATCCCCTTCGCGGACACTTAAAATCCTAAAAATTCTACTTTAGGCTGTCCAAATGAGCATTTGTTTAAGTTAATAGTAAGACCGAATTTATTTAATCGCTCGAAAACTAAATTTAAATGTTTCTTATGTGTAGCTAAATCTTCACTTGCAATTATGACGTCATCAATATACGTAAATAAAAAGTCTAAACCTTCCAAAACAGGATGATTCATAAACCGTTGAAAAGTTTGTGCGGCGTTACGAAGACCAAATGTCATTCGTGGGAATTCAAATAAGCCGAAAGGTGTAATTATAGCAGTCTTTTCAACGTCTTCAGGAGCAACCATAATAAAATGATACGCGCGATTGATGTCAATTCACGTTAATATACATTTTTGCCCTCTAGTATATATGTAAAACATGTATACGGGGGATAGGATATCTATCGGGCTTAGTGATAGCGTTAAGCGCTCTATAATCTCCACATGTTCGCAACTGACCATCCTTTTTTGGAACAACATGAAGTGGACTGGCCCACGCACTTTTCGACGGTCTACAAATCCCTAGCTCTTGCATGAGCTGAAACTCCTCCTTCACCTTAGTATACCTATGTGGTGGCAACGGCCTCGCTTTAGCATGAACGGGCGGGCCACTGGTCTCAATATAATGGTATACTGAGTGTTTAGCAGGTTCCTTAAACGAAACGGGCTTGGTGATGTCAGGGTACTTAACTAGTATGTCATAATAGGGATGACACTCATCGATAGTTTTAACTGATTGTTCGTTACACTGAACAACTTCGGCTGAAACGTTTAAGTGCGTAATTTCATCTATTAATCTACGTGACGCTATATCCACTAACAATCTATATTTAGACAAAAAATCTGCGCCAATAATTGGCTGACACACGTCAGCGACAATAAATGTCCACTTAAAATTTCTGCGCAAACCAAAATTTAAATTTAAAGTTTTTAGACCATAAGTTTTAATAAGAGTTCCATTTGCGGCATACAAATTATAATTATTATTTTTAAAATATTCGCTCAAAATACGCACTTTATTTCGAGGAATAACTGAGACATTTGCGCCAGTGTCTATTAAAAATCTTACATTACTAAACTTATCTTTAATCAGCAAGCGGTGATTCACTCCTATGCAACTGGCCACCGCTGCTGGCTCCACGACGGAGAGTTTCCCTGCTCGTGCTTCCAGGCGCAGGGTGGGACGCACCTGTGAGCTTTCTCCTGGAACTTAGCATAGTAGAAGCATAGGTCCTTGCGCGCTGGGGATCTGTGTCTTGAATCTTGACGACGTCCAAAAGAACGGGATCGTGCGCGACTTCTACCACGGAAAAATCTTCTTCTCGAGCGCGGCAACGTCATCAGGTCGAGACGCTTGTTAAGTTTAGCGATCTCGGCTATGATCGAGTCTCCTGATGAAGAGGCAATCTCGTCTACTGCCGTAGGTCTCACAGTCTCCATGACTTTGTCAGCTATTGAAGCTAAGGTGTTCAGCTCCTTCGTGTCTGACACCATCAACACTGCGCGAACTGGAGCGGGCAAATGATTTTGCCATAGGATGCTCAGGGTATGGTTATTGACCTTATCCCTAGCGAGCTCACGCATCCGCCTTAGTAGTAGAGAAGGCTTCTGGTCTCCGAGCTCCATCTCGCCAATGAGTTTCTGTATTTGGCGGGACTCGGACTCCTCGTAGATGCTAAGAAGAGTGGTCTTGAGTAGCTCATATTTACCCTCTTCTGGAGGTCTCACCAAAATATCGGTGTTTTGCTGCACGACGTTCTTGCCCAATTTGGCTATGACGAGGTGATACCTGGCTTCGTCCGTCAACCTCTGCTTAAATAGCACAGACTCCAGCTGAATAAACCAGGTCCGAGGCTGATCTTCCCAGAAATCAGGAACACGCGAAGAAACGGTAATTTGTGATACCTCTGGAGCAGCAACCGCAACACTCTCATTGTCCGTCATTCTCACGATTTAAAATTGTCACATAAAAGTTTTTTATTTAAAATTCACAAATGTCTAAAACTTTTTTGAAAAACGCACGGCACCTATTTTATCACGTCGGGGTCACCAATGTAAAGGTATGTCCTATTAGGAGATAAATTAAATAGTTTATATTTTTGACTTCATATATTATTATGAGTGCGTTACATAGGTGCCGGCAGGGCAACATACCGTTACGGATACTAATTACATACTGTCCTTACTGAGCTAATGCTTAAGACTAACGAGGGGCAACATACATACATACATGCTACATACATTACACATGTATACGATAGAAACGCATAATTGCTTATGCTGCAGTCTGCACGTTACACTTATTTATTTGGCATCTCTTTTTGTATGGAAATAAAATATAATTATTGTAATTTGACGAAACATATTTAATAGCGACTAACGAGGTGTCGATTAATATTCTTGATTAAGCCTTCTTATTCCGATTAATATTCTTGATTAACCTGTGTTGAATTTATGGTTTGCCCCACCCCCCATCTCTCACCCCCCTAGGGAGGAGCTCCACTGTTGAGAACTACTGGCTTATACAGTCACCGTAGGCAGCTAGATGGGGCCTCGCTATTGATTGGGAGGAACGCTTATTTCCGACTGAAGCTGCCTATTTCTCGTCTATTATAGAGTGAACATTTCTTTAGGGTCATTTGATTCTAGTGCAATAAGCACAGCGGAGTGAAATTCTGAAATTTGAGACATGAATAGGTAGGTGTGCTATTAAGTTCATACTATTAACATATTAAACATACATACAAGTCTTATTGTATAAAAATTTCATAAACATTTCAGAGACCACTTCAGAGATTAGGAACGTTTCAGAGATAATTTCCGCCGGCTCAACCCGATAAATACCACGACCTCACAGAAAACCGGCGTGAAATAACGCTTGCGTTGTGTTTCGCCGAGTAAGTGAGGTTACCGGAGACTCTAGGGGGGTCTGGGGATTTTAAGGAACATGTACACGAGTCGCACAACAGAGGAGTTACACGTATATTTTATAACTAATCCGGTGTAGCGCGTATCCATAGGCGGCGGTAATCGCTTACCATCAGGCTATCCGTCTGCTCGTTTCCTGGTTCATTACATATAAAAAAGACCAAAAGCATGACTTCTTTCTTCTATGATATAAAATAAGATGGTGGTATAGATAAAACGAATAATTATCATGTAACACACAATTACCACTTATAATAATACCTGCGAAAATGGCGTGACAATTATTTAAATCTACCTACAATTTACGTGGGAATTCTCGAGTGCCTTATCTATATTCGTGTCACAAATTACTTATTTCTCTCGCGACAAGTTGAGAGGACTTTGTGATAGCGACCTACGAATAATAATAATCATTATTGCCATTGATTATCATCATACATTATGTTCACGTGAATAAATCATAGGAACTTTCGCGTCTAAGGCTCAACTCACACTGGCGCAGAGTCGAAGCGACGCGACGCATCCAGTGTTGCATGCCTACTCTGTTTTAAGGCCTGTATTCACTTTGATTAGTGATTAGTGCAGGTGAGTGCCAGTGATTAGTGATTAGTAGAAAATACGTGTGGACAGCGACTGATTAGTGCAAGTGATGTGTAGTAAATTTATTAGAAGCGTGTTCTATTGTTTTGCAATGAAAGTACAAAACTCGCGTTGTTTCCCACTAAAAACTACTGGAAATCCTAAGTAACACAAAATCACTACATTTTCGGTTTAATTATATAAAACTGAAAATGTAATGTTTCAACGCCCAATGGGTAGAAATTGTGACCAATAACTGTATCTAATGTAACATATTTGTACAAATTTCATCGAAATAAATGATTCTGATTCTGTATTTTATCGTTAGGAACAAAAAAATAACACCTAATTTGTTTGCTTTTTTTATACATGCCTTAAATAGTCAATTTTGCATAAAATCTGGTTCCTAGAGGCTATTCCCTACCAAAAATAAAAACTAACAACTAAATTCCTACGACGCCGCGTGCGGTAGAGTTACTTTGTAGTAATTCCATTTCCATAATACAAATTTGTACCTTAATAATGGAATAAAATAAATAATAAAAAAAATAAAAAAAACCCGACTGCAAAAAAAGACCTAAGCAACGCACTAAAAAGACCGAAACAAGATTGAGAAAGACTACAGTATGAGCTGAAAGCCTAAGTAAAATAATTGACGTTATGTTTGGTAGCAGGCGGGACCCATTCGCAAATTATAAATCGTACAAAAATATATTGGCCCTGCCTGCTAACAAACATAACGTCAATTATTTCACTTAGGCTTTCAGCTCATAGTGTAGTCTGTCTTCTCAATCTTGTTTCGGTCTTTTTAGTGCGTTGCTTAGGTATGTATTTTTTTGCAGTCGGGTTTTTTAATTTTATTTATTATTTATTTTATTTTAGATTTTTTAGTTTAACCAACACACGTTTGGTCGATTTAAAACAAAAATACGATACGAACACTAACATAATTATAGGCTTAATGTGAGAATGGTTGTTATGCAACTTTAAATCGATATAGATCCTAAACGGTCAGTCGAATCGAAAAATGTTGAGAGAAAACTAAAAATGATTTTTAAATACCTATTCAACGATACCCCACTTGACATAGTTTGTTGACTTTGATTTTTTTCATTTTCACAATATGGCGTCCAGTAGTCGCCATATTGAATTTTCACTAACTTCATGTCTTTAGTGACACTCGCCGGACTAAGAGGAATCGATTGACATGCGAATCATAAAAATCGGCCCAGGCGTTTGGTCTGTATAGTGCTTCAAAGGAACATACATACATACATACATACATACATACATACATACATACATACATAGGCTGATAAACACATTACCACTCCTTTGCGTCGCGCAGTCGGGTAAAAAAGACCAAAAGCATGACTTCTTTCTTCTATGATATAAAATAAGATGGTAGTATAGATAAAACGAATAATTATCATGTAACACACAATTACCACTTATAATACCTGCGAAAATGGCGTGACAATTATTTAAATCTACCTACAATTTACGAAGGAATTCTCGAGTGCCTTATCTATATTCGTGTCACAAATTACTTATTTCTCTCGCGACAAGTTGAGAGGACTTTGTGATAGCGACCTACGAATAATAATAATCATTATTGCTATTGATTATCATCATACATTATGTTCACGTGAATAAATCATAGGAACTTTCGCGTCTAAGGCTCAACTCACACTGGCGCAGAGTCGAAGCGACGCGACGCATCCAGTGTTGCGTGCCTACTCTGTTTTAAGGCCTGTATTCACTTTGATTAGTGATTAGTGCAGGTGAGTGCCAGTGATTAGTGATTAGTAGAAAATACGTGTGGACAGCGACTGATTAGTGCAAGTGATGTGTAGTAAATTTATTAGAAGCGTGTTCTATTGTTTTGCAATGAAAGTACAAAACTCGCGTTGTTTCCCACTAAAAACTACTGGAAATTCTAAGTAACACAAAATCACTACATTTTCGGTTTAGTTATATAAAACTGAAAATGTAATGTTTCAACGCCCAATGGGTAGAAATTGTGACCAATAACTGTATCTAATGTAACATATTTGTACAAATTTCATCGAAATAAAAGATTCTGATTCTGTATTTTATCGTTAGGAACAAAAAAATAACACCTAATTTGTTTGCTTTTTTTTATACATGCCTTAAATAGTCAATTTTGCATAAAATCTGGTTCCTAGAGGCTATTCCCTACCAAAAATAAAAACTAACAACTAAATTCCTACGACGCCGCGTGCGGTAGAGTTACTTTGTAGTAATTCCATTTCCATAATACAAATTTGTACCTTAATAAAAATAAAATAAATAATAAAAAAATTAAAAAAACCCGACTGCAAAAAAAGACCTAAGCAACGCACTAAAAAGACCGAAACAAGATTGAGAAAGACTACAGTATGAGCTGAAAGCCTAAGTAAAATAATTGACGTTATGTTTGGTAGCAGGCGGGACCCATTCGCAAATTATAAATCGTACAAAAATATATAGGCCCTGCCTGCTAACAAACATAACGTCAATTATTTCACTTAGGCTTTCAGCCCATAGTGTATTCTTTCTCAATCTTGTTTCGGTCTTTTTAGTGCGTTGCTTAGGTCTTTTTTTGCAGTCGGGTTTTTTTTTTTTATTATTTATTTTATTTTAGATTTTTAGTTTAAACAACACACGTTTGGTCGATTTAAAGCACAAATACGATGATACGAACATTAAGAGTAAATAAGAGATATTAAGATACGTGAGAATGGTTGTTACGCAACTTTAAATCGACCGTTTAGGATCTCCTAAACGGTCAGTCGAATCGAAAAATGTTGAGAAAAAACTAAAAATGATTTTTAAATACCTATTCAACGATACCCCACTTGATATAGTTTGTTGACTTTCATTTTTTTCATTTTCACAATATGGCGTCCAGTAGTCGCCATATTGAATTTTCACTAACGTAATGTCTTTAGTGACACTCGCCGGACTAAGAGGAATCGACATGACATGCGAATCATAAAAATCGGTCCAGGCGTTTGGTCTGTATAGTGCTTCAAAGGAACATACATACATACATACATACATAGGCTGATGAACACATTACCACTCCTTTGCGTCGCGCAGATGGGTAAAAATAGAGATGAACATAATATATAACGAACGAACACAACACTACGCCGCGCCGCTATAGTGCCGCACAATCTGCCCGCTGGTTTCGAGAACGGGTCTGCGTTGCCCGCGCCGCTCTCGCGCCGCCTTCGCCGCCGCCCCGCTGCCCGCAAGATTCGAAGCAGAGCGCCTGAAGGCGTCGCTTCGCTTCGGCTCTGCGCCAGTGTGAGTTGACCCTTAGTACGCTTACGGAATTGCTGTAGCCGTAGCTCACGCGGCTACGCAGCTGCTACGGCGCCGTAGCTGCAATTTGGTCAGTTCACACCGCGACGTAGCGTAACGCGACGCGGTGGCGCTGCATTTTAATATAGCCGCTATTCAAAATTAAACTCTATTAAAAAAACTTAGGCCTTTTCATCCGTTAATGGATGATTTATACAGTATTTTCCGAGCGAAGTAACCACTTTTGAAACACTGTAGTGCCTGGGACAGTTGGTTTTCAAATGTCGAATAGTTGCCCAAGCAAATGTGCTTCTAACGGCATTCTCACAACATAGTCAGCCTAGTCCAGAGGAATGACTGGTCAATACGTCTGGGGCCAACCATGTGCGCGTTTCCTCACCATGTTTTCCTTCACCATTAGAGCGTCCGTATAATGTACTTGAAATCTGAAAAAATGTCATTTTTACACGCCACAAACTGGGATTCGAACCTGCATTCTCTCGAGTGCGAATCAAACGGTCTACCCACTAGGCCACGGAGCTCTCAAACTTAATTACTACACAAAAATATACACATTTTATATGGCGTATCTATAAAATGCAGCGTCACGTATCGTTTCGTTGTGAATTAACAATTAGGATTAGGATTTGTATGACATTTCGTCGGTGAGCAAACAACACCGCTCAAGTACAAATACAATAGTGAAGGTTTTATTCTTTCAAAAAAGACTAAAACCTTCACTATTTCACTAAGAGAATAGTAGATTATGCACCAAGGGGATAAAGCAGTGTCACGGGTAGCATATTGGATCCTGAGCGTAACGAGGGACTCTACAGTTAACTCCCGAGCGTAGCGAGGGAGTTAAAACTTAACTCCCGAGTGAAACGAGGGAGTTATGTAGAGTCCTGAGTAAAGCGAGGGGTTCAAGCTGCCCAAGACGAAGACAGGCTTTATCCCAGAGGTGCATACTCTACTTTTCATACCTACTGCGAGGCAATAAAAACCAAGGGCTACAAAAATATAACATTTATTTTGTTAAAAATTAATATTGATATTCGACACATTTGTCCAGTTATGGAGGGACAGAGTAATATTTTTATTAGGAACATTTATGAAAGTTGTGGTCGAGTTTATTTGAGCACACATTTGAGCAGTACTTAAAGATTCAGGAACTTGTGACTGACGATTTTGACACGTGAGAATATTAAAATTATAGGTGGCCAGTTCGATTTTCGAAAAAACTCTCAGCAATACCATAATATTATTATTGAAAAACTCTATGATAGATACGTATCTATTAGGAATTTTCATACGAATTTCAACGTTCCAAATTCAAATCACTTTAATCCCTTGGGAGTTTCATACAACATTATCTCCCTTGGGAGTCAATGACATGCTTTACGTTGAGATTGCGTGATATATAATGGGACATTGTCGAGCAGGTGGTATGAAAAAGTAATTATTGATCTTAAAATTTGCGTAAGTAGTTTATTTTTTAATGTTTCTTATTTAAATTGGAAATGTTATAAAATAAATAGTTATAAATGCTTATATTTTCCTTAGGCGGTATTTTTCGACTTGCGCGGTGTTGTTTGCTCACCGACGATTTGTTGCCCCAGCTCCTGCGAAATCCAATAACCGGCGGCTCTGCCGGAGTTGCGGCGCGTGTGTATAGGCGCTTACGGACGTAGATTCAAACGCTTGATGCTCTCGAGTCGCTGTCCTTATTTATGCACATTTTTCTACTTTATTTACAATTAAAACAAAATTCTAATTTTAAATCAAAAGGGAAGAAACATTGACCCAGAAACAGCTGCTAACCTCACGCGAGCCACTAATTGGTGACTCTTATAGTTTGTATATTCTTAAGCTCCTATGACATTAGTCTGTAATTAAACACAAATTTTCTCTCTTTATCTCTTTCTCTTTAAAGGCTCACGTATTTACAATACATATTATCGAGTATGTAAGGTTAGAATTATATTGTCTTTGGACTTTCCAGCATGAACCTCGTAGAAGGAACTTGTCTGTGTAAGAATGGAAATTTCAGGTCTGATTGTTATGACGAAAAAAAATATTTTTGTAGATTTGTCCATTCTTGCTACGTATGCTGGTTACGGACACCAGTCGCCACTCATCAATTATAATAATATATATTCGTATATAAGTGTAATATATTAGTATTCAGGTATATACAGCTTTCCTATCAACTGTAAAATATGATTAACCTTGGCTTCACTATATTGACTTGTATGCTATTTTAGTAAATGAATATGTTACAAATGATTTCTATCTAAGGGTCCTGATAGTGAGGGACGCTTCATATTACGTCAGTCTGCCCCCGTGGTAAGTATCCGAAGAACTTGTGTTACGGGAACCAGACAACGGAAATATATTTTATAATTTTAAATTACACATAATATTTGAATTTTTTATTATATACACATTTAATGCACACCCGTGACCGAGAAACATAGAAATTGATGTGTCTGAAAATCTGAATAATGTAAGTGAGCTTTAAATGAACCATTTGTTAGGGCATAAAATCAGGGTGTGGTGAAATGTGTTTTGCCGGGGATTGCAATTGTAATGTGATACAGTCACGAGTATTCCCATTAATACGCACTACGACTAATTTTTCAAACAAATGTATATAATATAGTACGTTAATGATACAGTGTTATGCTTTGATTAATTATTACATAGATACATTATATCCTTACAAAACTGACAATATTTCTGTGCCACGACACACGTTGAGATGAGACACGTGTCAATGTGTCAACGTCGCATAGTAACACAAAACACGCTATTACTCGCGGAGCACACTAACCAAAATTGGCCCGACTCGGGCCAATTCGAGTCTTCATTTTTACGCGTTTATAACATATCTACCTCTTTTTAATATTATATATCTATGGTGTTATGTAATACAGTGTTTTTCAACCTTTTTCATGATGCGACCCCCCTTGTATGAAAAAATATTTCGCGACCCCCCGACCCTTCGCTTTTTTATCATGTCAATGACATGACTTTTGTCAAAGAAAGATGTATGATATTCAAGACGCGCGACGTCTCTTCGTAAAACTGTCTACTACGTCAAAAGTCAAGTCAAAACAACTGTCATGGCCGCCCTAAAAATAGTGTTCTCGCAATAAAAAACTCTTCAAATAATCATTTTTGTACGCATGTACCCTTCATCAAATTAATTTTTTCGTATTTTTATGATATTCCCATATTTTTTCATATTTATCTATGTAGTGTACATAGAACTGGCCCAAAATCAAACATCTATTTTCCATAATAAAATAATTCGCGCAAAGAGTTGTTTTTAAGCAACTTGATACGAAAATTTTTAATTTCGACGAAAATCTTCAAAAGAACATTGCAAACATTATTAATTCTTAAATACTTCGAAAGTCGCTTAATATCTTAGTTACCTTATTTTGCGAAGTCGCTTTATTTTTTGTTCATTAGGTACAAGATCCTTATTTTAACAAGTTGACGAAATGTCGGTCAATTTCAGCCCAAAACTAAGAATATTCTCTGAGCCGATTTATTGTACAGTTCTTTGAAGTTAATAAATGAATTTGGTACTAATTTACTACAAAACTTTATAGTTTGTTATAGAGGTATTACATTTCATCTGCTACAAAAAGCATAGAGTAGTAGGTACCTATACTTTTACAGTATAGAGCAAACTGCAAAGCAAAGAAAATGTCTAGATCATTCCAGAATAATTCTAGAACGAGTCACGATTTCTCATAAATTCTCTCGGCTTGTCACGAAACACTCATTCCGTAACGTTTTATATTAAGAACGTTATGAAGCTCTTTACGACACAATAAAAACTTTTTTGAGTTATTATTCATAAGGCTAACGAGCTCTGTTATGCCAGTTTTCTTTGACTATGAAATGTAATTCAAATGAGAGTTCCTAAATTCGTGACATCCGACAGCTTTTTGACAAGACAAGGACCGTCGTGCTACCAAGCGCCGCCTGGTGAGAGAAAAGGAATCTTTTTTTTTTATTGATAGTTATCGATACCACTTATTTCACCAGATGATGCTTTGTGTGAGTCGGATGCCGCCCCCTAGTGGCAGAAAAAATATCGAACACCTTCAATATACTTTGGGGTTACAGAAATTAAACCAGAATGAAATTACTACGTTCATGGCATTTGTAGCCACAAATTAGCGCACTGTCCCAACCAAGAAATAAACGAAATATTTATCGCGACTTATCATCATCATAACAGAACAGTCAAGTCAATAGGGTCCCGAAGTACTATAAAGAACCATTACTTTCGTCTATTTCTGTCCGTCCGTCTTGTCTGTCTGTCTGCCCACCGATCTAACTTCTGTATTTATGAATATAGTAATATTTATAGCTTGTGTATACATTTTGGTTCATATCATAAAAAATAATGCATATTAAGTAACATAGGAAAGGAGTAAAAATATATAGTAACTCCCCACACCGATATCGGTGACAGTGGCCGGTTTCATTGAAACCTGGCCAGTTACACAGAAGTAATTTTATAGTGCCCAACTGTGTGCGCAGTACACAAGAGCACTCTCTTGAAACCACATTTTTTGTTGTTCCAACGCGGGAATCGAACCCACGACCTCCGAGTCGAGAACCAATGCTCTAACCACTACTATGGAGGCCGTTAAGTTAGGCTGTCGAAAAATATATACCTACTTTCGTAACATAGTTTAATAATGGTCTACACATTCTAGTATAACTTTATTGTATCGACAAAAATAAAATGTTATTATAAACCACAGAAATTACGAATATACCTCATTTATAATCTGAGCGTTGTACAATAAACTTCTCTCGAATAAAAATATAAAGTGCTAAAAACTTGGGTTGAAACAGTTCAGTCGATAAACTCCCTCCGTTTAAAGTCAACTTCGCGATAAGCAATTGAAATGTTTTAAAATAAAATTGTTTTAAAACTCGGAATTTCTGAGAATAATTTAAAAGCATAGTTGAAAGTAATTAAATTAAATTGAGTATGTTATTGATTGTACTGTAGGTTCTTGGTGGAAATTCATGTTTCACTGTAATAATACACAATACTTCTTGCACTATTTCCACTTTAATAAGTATTTTACATAAATTATTGGATATAATTGAATTACTGGTGAAATGTAGAAGATAGTATAACTTATAAAATATAAATAGTAATAATTTTGATAATTTTGACTTAATTTATTAATTTTAAGGTTGACATGTTTTAATTTAATATCATTTATTTGACATTATTTATAATATCTTGGTTTTTTAAGTATTATGGACATTTTAATTTAATTGAATCATTGGTGATAGTTGTATTTTAATTTTATATTATATTCTGACATAATTCTGACATCTATTCTTTATTAATTCTATGACATTACAAATCAATAAGTTATTAATTTATCAATGTGTTATAATTATGTGTGTTATAATAGTATACTAATAGTACTTTGTTATACAGTAGAATATTTAATAATTTGGTATAAAATTTTAAATTACGTTACTCAAAATAGTATAAATTTCGTGATGCTGGTAACCCTTTGCACAATGTTTACAAATTTAAAAAAAAATTTAATCTACCTACACCTGATGATGACGTTGTCGAAACCGGTCGTGTAATATATTAAAATTAATGTAAAATACTTATTAAAGTGGAAATAGTGCAAGAAGTATTGTGTATTATTACAGTGAATTAAATTGAGAACTATCTTAGAATCATTATCATGCCAGCAAATTATTGCAATTAACTAAAAAATACATTTGTATGGTTTTCGTACAAAAAATTAAAATCCTTATAGAATTAGGTACATCATAGTCTGTCTATAGTAGTTTTTCATATTTAATTCAATTTAAGATATTTTTAATACCCACAAGACAAAATCGGATGTTGTATCGTTCAGCAAGATTATTTATACCACAATAGTCAATATTATGTACGTATCGACTTTTCAGCCAATGCATAGTTTGTATACATTGGCTGAAAAGTCGATATTTTATTTTAATAGTTTATACTTACTACTACTTACTATTTAAAATTAATTACTTACTATTTAAATTTAAAATATACTTACTATTTAAATTAAGTTACATCGCCCTTACAAGGTACTTAATTATATTTTTGTCAATTTATTCGATTATAATGTACTTAATTATGCTGATAAAATTTTGAATGTAAAATTTATTAGAGTAATTTATTAGAGGATGTATTCATAATTTCAGAGTGCCTTTTACCGGCAATGTAGAAAAAACCATTTTCACATTTACTAAGCTATAGACGAAACAAAAGTCATTTAAAAGCGCCTCCGTCGGAACATTAAAATAAAAATGTGGCCGACATTGGATTTATCGCGACCACAAATAAAACTCTCGTGGGGACACGGAAAAAGTGAAGGAACACCATGGAGGACAAAGACCATGGAATAATAATAATAATAACTCCCAAACCGATCTCGGTGACGGTGGCCGGTTTCATTGAAACCAGGCCAGTTAGCAGGAGTGATTTTATAGTGCCCAAGTGTGTGCGCAGTACACAAGAGCACTCTCTCTTCCTTTTACTCTCGTAACCCAGTGGGACGGATGACCGACACGACTGGCGAGAGATCAGGCGCAGGACCGACTTTTTACATGCCCATCCGACGCATGGATCATCTTTCTTGTCAGACAATCAGGTGATCAGCCTGCATTGTCCTAACCAAACTGGAAAACAACATTTTTTGTTGTTCCCTTGTGGGAATCGAACCAACCGAGAGCCAATGCTCGAACCACTAGACCACGGAGGGGAGGAGACCATGGAAGGTAGTGATGACCCTCAGACATGCATAGTACGATGGATGGAGGACTGCTACCTAAATGTTATCGTAGTTTAGTAGTTTCTAGATCATCCCTAAACTAGACTAAGACATTGAACATAATAGGTATGACAAGTTCGTAAAATAATCCGTGCCTAATTAAGTTTTGTTTACAACAATTATTTTCGCGCTGTCATAAGAAATCAATCTATGTTGTATCTATTAAGATAATAAGTAACTCAATTTGGCTACATTTTACTGACCTTTTGATTGGCGGACATCAAAAATTTATGACTTGGTGACGAAATATTACGACTCCAGCGAGGTTGGCTGGTCATGAAAGTCGAAACAGCAATTATTTCCATCATAAAAACAACAAATACCAACCCTGATGACTTATCAAAAATAATTACAGCCTGCAGAACTTAAATTAAGGAATAAAAATTACTAGTTTTTATCCGTGACTCCACCCGCGTAAATACAGTATCCCACAGGAACCCTCAGTGGTTTTTGCGTGAAAGAGTGACAAACATCCATCTATCCATACATCCATCCTCACAACCTTTCACATTTATAATAGTAGTAGGAAGTAGGAATCGGACGGCTGGCTTACTTACTTCATATATACTTAAATATGTATCAAATCTAACACCTTGGTATTAGGAAGAGTACAAAAAATTGCATGCTGGAATTCGACAAAGTCACAACGCAAAAAATATGATCCATCCGACTCCATACGTCAACGTTGAGATGTCGATGTAATAAATTACCTTTAGCGGATTTCAGATCAATTTTATGTCGGACCCTTAACTGTAATGGCACTAAAATGTTACTTTATCCCCTTGAATTACAAGTCAAATATTGGGGAAAGTTTCAATGATTATTATCACAAAACTCTTACCCCCTTATTGATAAAAACTAGAGGTCACCCTGTGGTTGAAATTCGACCACAATTCATGTTTTATTTTTAAAGTTTGTACTTTTTTTAGGTTTCTTTAACCTCTTAGACACGCAATAAAAATATGTAAATGTTTTTATGGACTGTGAATTTGATTGACAATTGTAACAAACCTACTTGTGTAATAGAAAAATTCTAGTAATGAGTGAGGTAGTGTGTGATATTTTCATTAATTTAATGTATTTCTAAGCGTTAATTTTATAAATATTAGCTTTCGGCGGGCCTTCCTCCGCTTAAACTTTAAATGTGCCAAATTTCACACTGATCCGTATGCACAATTCTCGTAAAACCGTACTTGAAATTTTTGCTTCACGTAATGATATTTACACACCGGACACGCTAATCCATGCTGCTATCTTTGTTTACGTTGTTTTCAACGTAAACAAAGACAGCAGTTTTTGTCTATGGTGGCTTCTTAGACAAAAACAGCAACATGGATTAGCGTATCCATTGCGTACCTAAATATTTATATTAGATAATAATGGGGTAAAATTTTAAAATTATCACACAAAGGTAAAATCGCCTAATTTTCATATTTTTATTCTCGTATCTATATCTCGTATCATTCTATATATTCCATAGTCAGGAGACCTAAGTGTCAGCCCACATCGAAACCAGGCAAAACGTAACGCGGCGCTGCATTTTTAAAATAGCCATTCAAAATTGAACTTTATTCAATATATAAGAAGATGCATGTTTAATTGCAAGAGTCCGAATTTGGAGCTGTCATCGCTTTGTATATTGCGGACCCGCGCCGCTCTTGCGATGACGCAGTTCCTTACCAGGACCAATCAGGACGCAACCCTGACAGTTTACAAAACTATTGTGAAAATATAAAAAGCTTACGTTTTTTTAGAGCTATTTTCCGCGGAACACAGCCAATTTCTATTTTTAATTCTCTGAAATAACCCAGGCCCGCTAGATTCCGGATTGTATAGTCCCAGTCTAATCAAAAGTATTTAAACGGTGGGCACCTTTGATCGTAACAAGATAGTAGAGCGGTTAATGGTTACCAAAGTGAAGTAATTAATTTTGCTCGGCGCGTGGAACCCGCCCGAACTTCACTCATTTGTGTGATCGAGTTACCAACGAAAGCATCATCATCATCATTTCAGCTGGAGATCATCTCATTTAATAACTACTCTCTCAACACCTGAATCGCTTAACACATAAATAACAAATTTAAATTAACTAAATATATAGCATTTCTCTTGCTGAATTTAAATGTATATAACTAGTAGTTGTGTAGCTAAGAACTACTTCCCTAATAAACTTAGAAATATTATATTTTATAGAAATATTTTCAAGAAATAGAGATATATCAATCAAGTAATTTCTTTTAATTTTGCCGATTTACCTAAACAGTTTATTACACATTCCTTGAAATTTTTAAGACTGTTAACACATTTTATAAGTATATATATGGGATACAGATTTTCGATTATTACATCAAAGGTAAGGTAATGGAGACTTGTTAAACGTGTCGCTAGCAATTTCAAATCTTTAAAGAATGAAGATCATTAATAATATGTTTTAATGCATAAATAAAAGTTAATTGCAATTATGTATTATTATATTTTACGTTTATTTTATATTGCATGGCGCGTGGGCAAGATTGGAGAAAAATAAAATGTGCGATACTCAAATCCGCGTAGGCGGGAATGTAATGACTAGGACAAGGGCGAAAACAATTACTTCATTTAATGTTGGTAAATCATCATATTAATTATCATCATCATCATTTTTATCACTAATAGCAATAACAGCATCGTAAACTACCTGACCAAAAGGCACACCGGTGAATCGTAGCCAAAAACTTTTTGTTTATCTAACATACAAAGTAACTCAATAAGAATTTCGGAACTCATTTCGGAAATTTTATTTGGGGGAGGACCCCAAGTAAAATTAATTAGTAAAAATTATGCCAAATGAATTATCATGTGGCTCGGTGTACCTCGAACGGTCGAGGAGCAGCCTACAAAGTGATTGACGCCATACTAACACTCTCATCTTGTGGATATGTAGTAGTAGAGGTAGTATTACAGTGGATACCATCGCATGTAGGGCTGACGGGTAACGAAACAGTAGACCGTCTCGCCAGAGAAGCTATATCCGATGGTACGACGATACATTGTATGCCATATTACACTGACACATTGTACTTAGTCAAACAAAACTGTATAAAAATTTGGAATGAATACTTCGATGAGCGCTCGCAAGCCAAAGGAATATGGTATAAGACCATACAACCTAACTTACGATCGTCTGCCTGGTTTACGAAGTCCAACTTTTCTAGAAATACAATAGTAACTGCTATGAGACTTCGTTCCGGACACATCCCACTAAATAGCTTCGCGTTTATGATGAACAAGGTAAATTGTAGTGATTGTGACAAAGTTGAGGATGTATATCACGTGATGGTGGAATATGTTCGTAACGAATCGGAGAGGAGTACCTTTTGCACTGTTTACGGTATTAATCTACACGAAATCGGTGTATGTAATAGCATTTTGGCTTGTCCCACATCGGACGAAGCCAAGATGCTATACAAACTAGTAGAATCAGCGACAAAACTAAGAAATAGGTTTCTGATTTAATAATAATTAGTTAAGTATGTAGTTACTATTTGTTTGTAATTTTTTGTACTAAACTATGGGGATGGCTCTTTATAGATTAAAACCCCTTGTTATCTAATAAAGATTTACACCCGTATCATTAGTTGTTTCCTCAGATCCGCCTCGACTCAACCTCATCTGAGGTATCCTTGAGAAGTTCCTCGAGTTTGGTATTCTTAAACATAATTTCTACCTCAGCTGTTTGCTCCTCCAGTAAGGTTGAGTGGAGATATGACATCATGGACAACAGTAACCATTAAAACTCGATCCAAATTTTACAGAATGATGAATATCTATGCGCTGTATAAATTATACGGAATTTCGTAAAGGCAGTGGCGGATTTTCGTAAAGTAGGTAAAGATCCAAAAAATCCTCCATGCTTATCTTTAAATAAGTATCCCTCTGTAATTGCGTAATTTTTTGAAATAATTCCACTCAGTTTGTAAAAAGAATTGATATAAATGTCGGAAATAGACGCTCGAGGGAGCCTCAAGGTACGTCCTGAGGTACCTTAAGTTTGACAGTTGATTCCTCGACTCGCGTAAGGAAATTCCTCAAGTCGAGGGAATTTTGTTGAACTAATGATACAACTTTCGTGGATTGAGGTTGAGTCGAGTGGAGGAAATCTCGAGGTAATAACTAATGATATGGGTGTAAAAAAAAAAAGAATATTATGCGAAACTACTATAAGTTCAAATGAAATTATGCTAAGTAAAAATATGATAATTATATGATTTTATGAAAAAAAAATTGGGAACCCTTTTCTTTAGTAGGTACCTCTGTGTAGCTGGTCTCTCCTCTAATTCCTCTAAAGTCTACGCTCCGGGTATTACAGTTTTAAAAATAAAATAAATTAGGTTCTGTTTAAATCTTTCAACATAAAAAGTCTTTTACAACAGCTCTAGGCTAGCTGAAACCTGCAGATTTACTATAAATACTAAAACGAAAAATGTAAACTTTTTATAAGTTTCTTAAAAATATATTTTTAGCTCGTCCCTTTGTAAGAAATATAAAAATATGTAGATATTCTAATATGAACTCTGTGGCTCAGTAGTTCAGCGCGTGCTCAAGCCGGGAGTCACGAATTTGAATCCGAAAAAAGAACAAAAAGCTTTTGTGTTCCTCGGTCATTGAGAGTCGAGAGACGAGCTCTAACCACTAGATCACAGAATAAGCTGATGATACATAAAAACCACTCGACTACGCAAATTGTAATAAAGCCTATGTTACCCGGGCTATTATTAGGCTATTATTAGGAATATATTATATGACTCCTAATTTATTAAAATCGGAACAGTAGTTACGGTGCTACGATGAAATGAACATACATATTAGATAGGTCACAGTAAAATTGTAAAAACTGTTAGATTGTAAAATAACTAACGAGATTGTGAAAATATGTCGAAAGGTTCATTACAATATATAAGGTTCGGTAAAATCAATTACGGATATTTTGGGAATCTGGGGGCACGGCAGTGCCCCCGCCAAGTCGAACGCGAAGCAAACATTGCCGTACCATCCTTTACTGGAACCATTTCGCCGCATTTTCAGGCCCCTATTTGAGAACCTCTGGATAAGACCAGAACGCAGAAAGAACAATGGCAAGATTTTACCTGATGTTTTTGGAAGCGTCTAAAAATGTCACATATACAAAAAGTAATCATTTATTTTTCGGGTTTTTATCATATAATTGTTTTTACATGTAAGAGCCGGAATTATTTTTATAAAATAAAAATATCTTATTTGGATACATTTGAATAAAATGGCCTCATGTCAGTGAATTAAAAAAATAAAACCAAATGTCATGACAAATAAGTTCAGTTCGTTTTCGCAAGATAGCGATAGTGAGCAATATCATGAGTACAGTAATACTAATCTCTAAATTAAAATATATTATAATTGATAATGTACTTTGTAGAACATACTAAAAAAGCAAAAAGGGATTAATAAATATGCATGTGACGGTGGTCGGTAGCTCGTAAAATGTGTCGCCATCTTAAAATGTGTCGCCATCTCTTAAGCATTCTCAAAACTAAGATAAAAAAAAATACATTGATATAGACATTTGACATGACACTTGACAGGTCACTTCAGCATTTTGCCGAATTTACGTGTTGTTTTTAATGCGATATTTTTGGAACAAGTATCTTTATTTTCTGACCCTTGGCAAGTCCAGGGGAAACCTGGACTTAGTATATGCCTTCTACGGTTACTTGTATTTTTCTAACGGACAACGATTGCCTTACGATTGTCATAATACCTATTTCTGTTTAAGTAAGAAATAGCACTGTAATGTTAAAATAGTTTCGTATTATTTGCATTTGCTTTGTAATATGAGATGCATAAAGGATTTAAACCCCTAATACTTAACTTGCTGTTTTGTGAATCTTAAAATAAATATAATATTTAATTCCGTAGAAAGTAATTTATTCTGATATATCACCACATAATACAGAAATCATCTTCATGTTACGTATTCTGTCTGTAGTATATCACTTATGGCTTCTCTAGAGATTGCAATGTAGGAAAGCGAAAAAAAAACGCATTAAAATGATCTGAGTGTAAAGAAGGCGGCCTTATATTTAAAAATATTAATGAACATAACCTCAAAATACAAAAATATGAATAACTTTTTTTCGTGGCCTCGATAAGACAAAATTCTTTTTGAATATTATTACATAATGCAATTGCTATCTTTGAGACATTTTTGAAACCTTAGACGCCCAAAAAAAGTTTCAGGTATTTCGTTGTATGGAACTCTGCCATTGTTCTTTTCGTCATCCAGTAAGCTATAATCACATACTTAAAATCCAAAATTTCAAGTCTGTAGGTCATTTAGTCCCGAAGTTAAGCGAAAGCAAAGTTTCGCATTTATGACACTCACTCACTCACTCACTCACTTATACACTCACTCATGATCATCAAAATAGAACTAGTACTTCCCATAAACTCAGAGAGAGAATTTGGTACAGAGTTAGGGTTTAATGGCCACATAAAGGGAAAACTATAAAAACTAGGATAATCGATCTGGGGGCACGGCAGTGCCCACGCCAAGTCGAGCGCGAAGCAAACACTGCCGTACCATTCTTTACTGGAACCATTTCGCCGCATTTTCAGGCCCCTATTTGAGAACCTCTGGATAAGACCAGAACGTCGATCTGGGGGCACGGCAGTGCCCCCTGCAAAGTCGAGCGCGAAGCAAACACTGCCGAACCATTCTTTACTGGAACCATTTCGCCGCATTTTCAGGCCCCTATTTGAGAACCTCTGGATAAAACCAGAACGTCGATCTGGGGGCACTGCAGTGCCCCCGCCAAGTCGAGCGCGAAGCAAACACTGCCGTACCATTATTTACTGGAACCATTTCGCCGCATTTTCAGGCCCCTATTTGAGAACCTCTGGATAAGACCAGAACGTCGATCTGGGGGCACGGTAGTGCCCCCGCCAAGTCGAGCGCGAAGCAAACACTGTCGTACCATTCTTTACTGGAACCATTTCGCCGCATTTTCAGGCCCCTATTTGAGGAGCTCTGGATAAGACCAGAACGCAGAAATTTTCGTCATCTAGTAAGCTATAATCACATACTTAAAATCCAAAATTTTAAGTCTGTAGGTCATTTAGTTCCGAAGTTAAGCGAAAGCAAAGTTTTGAATTTATGACACTCACTCACTCAGTCACTCACTCATGATCATCAGAATAGAACTAGTACTTCTCATGAACTCAGAGAGCTGAAATTTGGTACAGAGTTAGGGTTTAATGGCCACATAAAGGGAAAACTATAAAAACTAGGATAATCGAACATCTGGAGTACCTGGTGACCCTGATTAGAAAACACAAGAGCCCAACCAAACTATTAGAGATCGACATACCGCCTTTACAAAAAATATTCAACATGGTGGTGGGCCGCTTCATTTGATGTCAAAAATCGAAGGTCTGAAGTATCTGATGAAGAATCCTCAGCTGGTTTCAGCTGATTAGAGATATGGTAATGCCCCCCTTCTACTATTGGTACATAAAATCGACTGTCATTTCAAAAACCTAGCGAAGTGGGACACATCTTCTAATTTAATCTAGTCCGTAGCATTCCACTGCTGGGCGAATGCCTCCCTTTCTGCTTTTGATACGCATATAAATAAAATTAAAGGAAAATTCTGGATAAGACTAGACTGGCTTTTATACTTATATTTACAAGTTTACAAGAAGAAATAGTCGAACGATTAACTTTATTGTACTCGATCATTACACAAATTAAATAAACAAATTACACTGAAATTTACATTTATTTACTAAAATAAATCAATATGCCCACGTTTCTACAAAAAGAAGTGAAATCCCACCAAAAACATTCTGTAAAAAACTAGCCAAGTCTCGATAGAGCTGCTTGTTTATTACGTGTAAACAAAATTGACTTGTACCCACTTGTAACGTATAAAGAATGTTCAACGGCCAAGTCACACAACATTAACTATAATAATAAAGAAATCGCAGTAAGGAACCTTAGACTTGGCACGACTTTGTCTAGATTTCACTACTTTTTAGAGATAAACAAGCAGCTCTATCGAGACTTGGCTAGTTTTTTACAGAATGTTTTTGGTGGGATATGATCTACTGCTTATGTAAAGACGTTTAAGCAGAAAAATAATTGTCATACTCAAAAAAATATTTTTTTCATTAAGTATATGGGGAGTTTGCGTTTGCGGAGATACACCCATACAGTAGAGGATTTTTTACTTGGAATATGACAAATATTTTTTTGCTTAAACGTCTTTACATAAGCAGTGGATCATGTGCCCGAAGTATCCGTAATTGATTTTTTATACGTTAAATATATATATATATATATATATATATATATATATATATATATATATATATATATATATATATATATATATATATATATATATATATATATATATATATATATATATATGTACGGTAACATATATATATATATATATGTTACCGTACATTTTCACCCGCCGGAAATACTTGATTTCCTTAGAAAAAATAAAAAACAGAATTTTTCAAAAATTGTTTATTCCACTTTATAAACAACATCGCCATTTTAAGGGGTTGCGAGTGGTTGGGGGGGGAGAGGGGGAGGGGTCGGATTCCCCCCTAACCATTTTCACCCGCCGGAAATACTTGATTTCCTTAGAAAAAATAAAAAACAGATTTTTTTCAAAAATTGTTTATTCCACTTTATAAACATGTTTTATAGCTTTTATTAATTCCACGAATGGATCTTTTCTATATTTCATGTTATTTCGCCGCCACAAATATTAAAAAATAACATCTGCAAAATTGTCTATGTTATTAAAATTGTCTTTTTTAAAAAATCTTTTAACGGCCCTCCACTGGGACTCAATTCGTTGAGTATGAGTCCCATCTTCAGCTATGAATGGGTTGTCACAATCCGAGTGGTTGACTTTTCTGTGTATGTAGCCATGTTCTGACAAGCAATTATATGCTTTCCAAAAATCAGTGTGGATGGTGGTGCCAATTTCCACATTCTTTAATATAAGTGGCACCAAAACCTCAGCAGAGCGAAAATTGTCTAGACACACTTCCAACCTCAAATCTTCAGATCCATCCTTAATCATACCTAGAACCCAATGACCCTCAATAACAACTGGCTTCAATTATGAGTCGACGGAGCCCCGCTACGCGGGGCTCCTACTTCTGGGTGGTTTACAAAAAAATAACCACGATGGCTAAGGCGGTAGCTTCGCTGAGCTACGCTCCCGCCTTAGCCATCTAACCTAACCCAATGAAGTGGTATTGGGCCAACTCGGAGTAATACATTGCTATTAATTACCTAAGAATTATATACTGTTCTCATACATTTCCTATATCACATTATATATAAAATATAATTACCTCGATTATATTTTCTTTTTCCAAATTTCAATTCCATACATTTTGATCGGCGATTCTTTAAAGAAGCGATAAAAAAAGATATTGGCTCACCCCCCCCCCTGTACTAAAGCATAAAGATTACGTTCCGTTTTGCATAATTGCAATAATATTTAAGAATTTTTGAAAATTGTTTAAAAATATTTAGACGCAACTCCGGCAGCCATAATTTCTTTGGGGGGTTTGAGACTAACTCCCTTAAACCCCCTACACCACCAATACTCTCAAATTCAGGCGACTCGTTATAAAATCCAACCCAAAATATGTCGAAAGATTAAATGTATTTATAATCTAACTAATACCTAACAATGTGTCAAATTATAGGCAGCGTATTCGCATCTGAAGTCAATCAACATTTTACAATTTCACTAGTTTTATTACAATCTATCGGTTTTTACAATTTTACGGTGACATATATAATCTAACGAAAAATAATATTTTAAATTATATTATATACAGAATATTCGCGTCTATCAACATTTTACGATTTCACTTATAATTACAATCTAACGGTTTTTAAAATTTTACGGTGACATATACATACATAGACTGCCAAAATCATTACCCATGTAATCATTACGAGTGTAAAAATGATCTCATTCGAGCGTTTTCTCAGGGATTTGATGTTTGTGATTCGTTCAAATACCTGAGAAAATGCTGCGAGTTGGATTGTGATAGAAATACTTTCCTAAGAAAAAAAGAAGCTTCAAGAAGAAAATCAAGAATGAAAATAATCTCATCCGAGCGTTTTCTCAGGGATTTGATGTTTTGATTCATTCAAATACCTGAGAAAATGCTGCGGGTTGGATTGTGATAGAAATACTTTCCTAAGAAAAAAAGAAGCTTCAAGAAGAAAATCAAGAAAGAAAACTATCTCATCCGAGCGTTTTCTCAGGGATTTGATGTTAGTGATTCATTCAAATACCTGAGAAAATGCTACGGGTTGGATTATGATAGAAATACTTTCCTAAGAAAAAAGAAACTTCAAGAAGAAAATCAAGAAAGAAAATAATCTCATCCGAGCGTTTTCTCAGGGATTTGATGTTCGGTTCATTCAAATACCTGAGAAAATGCTGCGAGTTGGATTGTGATAGAAATACTTTCCTAAGAAAAAAAGAAGCTTCAAGAAGAAAATCAAGAAAGAAAACAATCTCATCCGAGCGTTTTCTCAGGGATTTGATGTTTGAGATCCATTCAAATACCTGAGAAAATGCTGCGGGTTGGATTAGTAAGAGCATCGTGAAAGAGAAAAGGAAATCTAGAAAAGTGGCAGAGACGTCTAGTTTGTTACAGTAAGTACCTACATCTATAAATGGAAATTACAGCAAATAACTTAACCAATAGCATGCCAGGATAATATGTTTATGGAAGGTTACGTTCCAATCAATGCGTATTTTTTTTTTTTCAAATTACTTCAAAAGTTACCGTCCGATTTCGTTTAAAATAATTTTAACAAAGAGTATAATTAGCATCATCATGGAAAATTCCAAGTTTCTGAGTCTCATAGTTTAGAAACGCCCCGGACAAACTTGTAAACCACTTTGGAGGCCGATCACTCGAAAATGAAGTTATGTATGAAATCTTGCCTTTATTTAAAAAGACATCATCGACAATACCTCACGTCATGATGGGATGGACTGAAAGAAAAAAATTTACCCCTTCAAAAACTTCAAATTTATGTCTATATGTGTATGTAAATAATTAAAATCTATATGTGCAGTATATTTATATTCATAACAAGCTATTTCCCGCGGCTCTGCCCGCGTAAATATAGTATCCCTCGGGAACACTGTACTTTTTCGGGATAAAAACTAGCCTTTGTTTTAATCCAGAGCCTAAACAACTATCATACCAAATTTCATCGAAATCCGTAAACGATAAAAAATATATAATCATTTTTTTTCAATCAAATCAATTTATTAAAACACACATAAAAATAGATACAAAACAAATATACATAATTAAATAGTATATTATATGCAAAGATATATAATATTAAAAAGAGGATTATATGTTTCCCGCAACTTCGTAAGCGAAAAGAAAATCTTGCGGGAATTGTATAATATGTAAAAAAGTAGTCCCATATCCGTCCCCGTGGTCTATATCTGAGCCATCTACCTAAGCCTTTCATCAAAATCGGTCCTGTAGATTTTAAGCTTATTAAATACAAACAAACATACACACAAACAAATCTTTCCTCTGCAATAAAACGCAAAACTTTATAATATAAAATGCAACATGAAAAACATAATCGTCAAAAACAGAAAACATTTCCGCAGTCATGTATAAAACAGAAAAGTGGTTTCATTCTCATGATATAAATAAGAACATGTTGAAGAATGAGCTTAGGCTCCTTTAGGCTCTCAACACACTCATATAACTCATACGTTATATTGTTCAAAAGTAGGGCAAGTCAACTCAATTTACATCATACTTAGTGTTCTGTTAAAAGCTGGATTTTAGGCTTACATTGCCATTATAAGATAATACAACAACCTCCGTGGTCTAGTGGTTAGAGCATTGGCTCTCGACTCGGAGGTCGTGGGTTCGATTCCCGCATTGGAACAACAAAAAATATTGTTTCCAAGTTTGGTTAGGACAATGCAGGCTGATCATCTGCTTGTCTGACAAGATAGATGATCCATGCATCGGATGGGCATGTAAAAAGTCGGTCCTGCGCCTGCGATCTCTCGTCAGTCGTGTCGGTTATCCGTCCCACTGAATTATGAGAGTAAAGGAAGAGAGAGTGCTCTTGTGTACCGCGCACACACTAGGGCACTATAAATTACTCCTGCGTAAATGGCCTGGTTTCAATGAAACCGGCCACCGTCACCGAGATCGCTGTGGGGGAGTTATTATTATTATTATAAGATATAATTTGGTGCAAGTTTATAAGATACCCAGATATAGGTAGCAGTGGCGAAGGCTGCTTCTCCTTCATAGGGAAGCCGGAACCTGTATCATAGGTAGGGATTTCTATGAAGGTATGCAAAAGGTATGTGACAAGGGAAGCCGATAGGAATGGAGTTATAGGAAACCTACGCCACTGATAGGTAGTTATTTTTACTTTTTAAGGTTCCGTACCCAAATACCCATTAATGAGATTGTCCGCCTGTCTGTCAACAAGCTCTTATCAACCGTGATAGCTACAGTTGAAATTTTTACGGCTGATGTATTGCCGCTGTAACAACAAATACTTACTGAGGAAAGCCACTAACACTTACTCCTCTCGTGTTGCGAACTGGTCTTTAAAATCCTTAATTAAAAAACCTAACCAAGAGCATGTCATGACATGTCCAAGGAGGGTTCCGTAACTATAAACGCGTAATATGCTTTTTTTAATTACTCCAAAAGTTACTGTCCGATTTAGTTCAAAATAATTTTACTAAAGAGTTTTTAGCATGATCTATCAGCATGGAAATTTGCAAGTTTCTATCTCCTATAGTTTAAAAATGCTAGGGGGGGGACCAACTTACGAACTACTTTGGAGGCCGATTACTCGAAAATGGTCAACTTTATAAAAAAGTAACGTATGAAACATTGCCTTTATTTTAAAAGACCTATTCTATGATACCCCACACGATGGGGTAGAGTGAAAAAATATTTTTCATCCCCACTTCACATGTATGGAGAGCCACCCCTAAAATATAAAATTATTTTTTTTTATGATCCCGAAACCGTGATCTATACACAATCTATAACTGCACCAAATTTCATCAATTTATATTCATAATTACAGGAGCTAGAGGCGCGGACAGACAGACAGACAGACAGACAGACAGACAGACGGACAGAGCGAAACTATAAGGGTTCCTTAAGTATTACGGAACCCTAAAAAGCATTAAGGAAAAGCTGTTATTTTAAATTTACAAACAGACACTTCAATTTTATTTATTTGTATAGATTTGCAAATGAGTATGAGCGATAGCTTTCGCCTGTAGCAGGGGTAGTATCAGCGGAATCACTCGACGATATGAGGTCAGTCACCCGCGAACCGTGTTACTTACCGAGCACGCCGACTTTTTATTGATAAGGAATACATTATTTACAGTTTCATATTTGGCAAAAATATTATACCTGTGATAGGTAGATAATGTTGGTGATAAATGTAATGGTTATGAACAGAGGTATTTAATAATTAAATTAGATTTCAAACTTTCATCCCCTTTTTCACCCCCTTAGGGGGCAAATTTTCAAAAATCCTACGTTATTACAACTATCTGTATGCCAAATTTCAGCGAAATCCGTTCAGTAGTTTCGGCTGTGCGTTGATAGATGAGTCAGTCAGTTTTGCCTTTTATATATTTGAAACAAACCACAACACTGAATAGCAACTAAACAACACCAGCCGTAAGAGAACAACAAGAACAAAATAATAAGCAACAAAAAAAATATAATAATAATAATAAAATAAAAAAATATATTTAAACATAATTATAAGAAAGATGTACCCCAAGCCGGCTAGTCACCATGAGGGAAATTGACTACCACCCTCCAGATTAAGCTCTGGAGGAGGCCTTCTGCCTACATGGCAAACAAGCACAACAGACGGAAGAAAATAAAAAGTCTGATTTGAATTTGTGCTTGAATAATAAGGCTATTGTATTGTATTGTAATACACGCTTACGTACCAATTTTCAGGTTTTAAGACATCCGGAAGTACCATATAATTTTGTTGGTTATCAGTGAATCAGTGATGAAATCAGGGGTTTTTAGATATCAATAAAATCTAAAGTATAAGACCTACGCAACCAAAACATTTCATGTTAATAAGTTCGCTACTGGGGACAAAATATCATGAAAATCATTTATCATTTATCTGGTATAATGCAAACCCAAGTTATGAGGGTTAAAAAATCGATGAAACGCTTCGAGAAAAGGTGGTCTGGTCACTGCCCTTGCGCTTCGTTTGGCTTATCTTAGCGAGGGCACTACCGTGCCTCAAGATCAAATTACCTAGGTAGGTAATTGTTGGTTATTTAGAGTGTCAATACACGAATAATTAGATTATTTCCAATCAAAGCCTTTGAAATACGCGTTAAACTAATTATTTTGTCCTTTCAATGACAAAATATATTGCAAAATTACAAATTACATTACAACATTTTGAATAAGGGTGAACTCTATTTAACGAATTGGGTTGAATCAGCGATACTAATAGCCAAAACGGATTCTGAATATGTCAAAGTACTGAGTAGGGTCCTTAAGTTCCTTTTGGTACTTACAAACTTGTAGAGCCTACTTGGCCTACATAACTGAGTTCCTAAGTAACTCCATTATCTACATTTAAATTTGCTGAAGGCACCAATTTTATTAAATACTCTTTTTATTACAAAATATTTTTATGATTGATTTATTACGCAAGAGAAGAAAATATTTTAATATATTCTCTTTTATAATATTACTTTCTATATAAAAACGGAAAAATAGGAAAACGGTTGACCTAGGCTATCCGTACAACATTCCGCTAAGACATTTCAAACTTTGTAATGAATCAATCTATTTTCACGCGATTGGCGATGCAGTTTTTCATGTCCTTTGAAAAATTGACAACAAAAACATTTTTAGATGAAAAATTTCGAAGTAATTCCGAAAAAAACACTTTTTTCGGTTTTCTTTCCTTCACGATATCTCTCGAACGAATCAACTGATTTTGACCGGATTAGCGGCGATTGACGTGTTTTTTCAACTGAATAGTTTTTGGAGTTGATCGATAATGCCCCAAGTTATTCCAAAGCTCAAGAACGGCTGGACCGATTGTTGTGGTATTTTTAAGATAGCGATTCAAAATTTAACTTCCTAAAAAGATACACATTTCATTGCTAGAGTTCGAATTTCGAGCTGTGCAAAATGCAAAAAACGTGTATCCTATTGTATAGAGAATAAAGTTCAATTTTAAATCACTATTTTGAACTAGTCTCGACGTCAGTTGACCCAAAAAAAGATAAACAGTGCTTACTGCTTAGCACCTGGCATAAATTAGGCAACCAATTTCACGACGTACCTACACGGTACAAAGCACGTAGTATGGCTTTTAATTATAATCCTACATATACAAGGTACAAAAACGCAACTATTAATAGCAAAGCTTTTGAACACGGGTTCGCTAGATCAGCTTAAGCCTGGATTTTAATTTAAAACTTCATGGGCGTCTTTATAAGCGTTTTAATTACCATCGTATTTATCGCCTTCATTTTGTTTAAAATATAACATTTTATAGCTGTACCGAAACTCCCGACACACGTTGTTCTGGCTTAAATATGAACTGGAAGAAAGAAATATAATGCAACCTACGTCCTAGTACCTACTACACCTACTCATACAACCTACACATTTTCCAATATTTCTCCCCGTTTAAACCTTCCCTGAACTTCTATAAATATTTCAATACCACACTTAGCTAATTAGACGTTCTATAGTTTTAGCGAGATATTGGAATTGCAATCCATTTTTTATATGTCACCGTAAAATTTTAAAAACCATTAGATTGTAAAATAACTAACGAGATTTTAAAAATATGTCGAAAGGTTAAAAACTATATAGGTATTTATAATTACTAACGGATTTTACAATTTTACGGTGACATATCTATGCTAATATTATAAAGCTGAAGAGTTGTTTGTTTGAACGCGCTAATCTCAGGAACTACTGTTTCGAATTGAACTTTTTTTTGTGTTGGATTGTCCATTTATCGAGGAAGGCTTTAGGCTATATTATAACATCATGCTAAGCTCAATACGAGCGAAGCAACAATCAAGAATGTTTCAAAATCGGGGGTTTTTTTTTTTTTTGAGAGCTTTCGCTGCGTACGCTGTGGAAACGGTTGAAGTTTCGCTAAAATTATGTATCACAGAATTATGTTTCCCTATAAAAGTTCTAAAAAAAGTCCGCGACTGTATATGTCTATATTTTAAGCATGGCTCACAATAACCTTTTTATGCTCACCAAATTTGTTCTAAAATTAAGCATTATTCGTGAGGGTGTTTTCATAAAGATGATATTAATCCTTATCTAAAACGTATCGTTATTCATTACGAGCATTTAATTTAGAAAAAAAAAAATCCGTTTAAATCATTTGATTTCAATGAGTATTTTAGAAGATATCGCAGTAATAAAATAATCAAGCGGGCAATAATAATGTACGGCGTGGTGCGGCGCGCGGCACGGGCGGGCAGTCGTGAGGTTGAAGCGCTTCTCTTTCTACGTAAATGAAGTCGCGGGTAAATTTTAGCGATATCCCAAAGTAACTGTTCCACGCGGACGAAGTCACGGGCAAAAGCTAGTACCTACATAATACCACGTTTTATGTCACGTTCCTCGGGAACGGAATAAAAAGTATATTATGTCCGTGTCCTGGTTCTAAGCTACATCCCCACCAATTTCCAGCCAAATCAGTTCAGCCCTTCTTGAGTTATTCTTGAGTCTTGAGACAATTACCACCGGTTCGGAACCCTAGCCCGGCGAGGCGCGACGTAGGGATGGGCGTTGAATGAACGAACAGTTTTATTAAACTGTTTATTTGTCATGAACGGGTAAACTAGTTTAGCGTCTACTGATAAACTAGTCTATGCGTGAACGGTTGCCATATGCCGGAACGGTGCGTGCGACAGAGACCGTTCGTCGCGACGCGACGACACGATCGACGGACGGGCGCGGGGCACGACGACTCGGTACAAGCAATACGTCTATCTCTGTTCTTTACAGTAATAAACCTGCCTGCCTGCCAGTCCTAAGCTTGGAAAAAGTATGAAGGGAAGTTCATTTCCACCGCTCACAGATTAAACCGTCTCGTCGTTCGTCGTCATCACTAGTCGCGTCGATCAGCAAACGACAACAAGTTTGTCAAAACGGTTAATGCAGAAAGTCGTTCATTCAACAAAACTACTTTGTTTGTCAAAGTTTATTGCACAGTTCAGTATTCGTCGAACACGTAAACTAGTCGAAAAAAAAAACTGTTTTTTCAACTAGTTTACGATGAACGATAAACGGTCTCGTTTCGTTGATCGAAAAAGCGTCGACGACCCACCACTAGCGCGACGTATGAAATTCGCGAGTTTTGCAGGATTTCACCCCCGTCGCTGATCCCGTGAGAATTCCGGGATTTTCGGGATGAAATGTAGTATAAATGCTAATTCAAACGTATATGTGTGCAAAATTATATTCTGATCCTTTCTGCCATTCTGATTCAGGGGGGCCCAATATGTGTCTATAAAAATATTCTAACAATCATTTAGCCTACTAGACGGAAGATGCATCTATACAAATCTATACTAATATAATAAAGAGGAAAAGTTTGTTTGTTTTCATCGAATAGCCTCCGAAACTACTGGATTGATTTGATGAAATTACTTAATACAGGATACTTTTTATTGCGGCAAAATGTACGGTTCCACGAGATTTCCTTTTGTCGCGCAACATCTAGTATTATAATATGCCTACAGCGTGGCTCAAATTGAGGAAGAATCCAATCTCAATCCAGAGTTCTAGACTGGCGTGTTGGACTACAGCCCTTACATAGTCCAGAGTCCAGTAGTAGATTGCGTACTGTATATTAGCTTACGTAGTAACTATTTATTAATCTCTGTGGCTATAGGTACTTCGTTCAGAACCAATATAATAGCTCCCCACACCGATATCGGTGACGCAGGAGTTATGTTGTATTTCCGTTATGCGAGCGCAGTACCTACACAAGAGCAATCTCTCTTCCTTTTACACTCGAAACCTAGTGGGACGAATTACCGATACGACTGGCGAGTGACCAGGCGCAGGACCGACTTTCTACATGCCATTCTACATGCCATTCTTCACGCATGGATCATCTTTCTTGTCAGACAGGTGATCAGCCTGTATTGTCCTAATTAAACTTGAATACAACATTTTTATTCCAACGCGGGAATCAAACCCACGTAATCCGAGTCGAGAGCCAAGCTGTACCTAAACCACTGAACCACGAAGACTATTAAAACGTAGACAAGGAGAATAATAGCGTTCATAATTCTACCAATTAAGTGTCCGTATTTACCGTGCAATAAAGAAACACAATGACACATTATTTTGGTCGGTTTTAATCTTTTTTGTTTTTAGATACAATTACATTCGAACACAGTCGTTTTTTTTTTTAATTTATTTATGACTAGCTTCTCTCCGCGGCTCCGCTCGCGTAAATACAGTATTCCATGGGAACCATATATTTCCCGCGATACAAAGTTATCTACGTCCTTCCCCGTGATCTGTTTTATATCTGTTCCAAATTTCATGATGATCGGTTAAGTAGTTTTTATCTAACAGCGTAACAAACAAACTCATATTCTCATTTATTGAAGACTAGATTTTGCCCGCGACTTCGTGCGCGCAAAAGTTAATTTCGCAGGAACCGTACATTTTCCGCGATAAAAAGTGTCCTTCCCCGTGGTCTACTCTACATCTGTGCCAAACTTCATCAAAATCGATCCTGCATTGAACAGGCTCTTTTCAGAGTCAATGCAAACAAACAAACAAATATACAAACAAACAAACTTTTCCTCTTTATAATATTAGAATTATTATTTATGATGACGACTGATGATCATGATAATATAATGACGACGATGATGATATGTTGCAGGCCGTGGAGCATGGACGGGCGAGCTGACGAGGACGAGGCCCCGCCGGACCCGGCCGCGCGGAAGCCTGTCCACCATGACTACACCGAACAGGACTTCGCAGGTAAGCCCAGGACCTTCCAAGTTCCAGACCTAGAGGACATTAGACCCTTTCAACGCGGGGCATAGAGACATTGCGAGTGTCCATGGGCAGAGGTAACCGCTTACCATCAGGCGATCCGTCTGCTCGTTTAATGATTCATTTTATTAAAATCGAGATTTTGTGGTAAAAGGAAACAAGGAACCGTACATTTTTCCGTGATAGCCTATGATCTTCCCCGAGGTCAACATCAAACACGAATTAAGTCTTGAATTTATTAGCTAATGAGATTACTTTATAGGAGTATCTCACTATAAGTTTTAATAAATAAAACGGTTTCTATATCACAACAAGATCACAACATTTATTACCAAGAAAACGAAAAGGAGTAAAGAGTGACGTTGTCCTTTCTGTCATCATCTTTTTATTTTTATTTCTAGGAGCTGCCAGCCACATCACTCCCCTGCCGAGACCGGTTTACGGGCGATAGTAATTGGGAAAATGTACACGTCTACCGCTTCGTGTAGTTTTTTCAGGTGCTGTTGCGACTGGTTTTGCTGGAGCAGACGTTGCTGCTGGGGTAAGCATAATGTCTTTCATTTTGTAAGTGTCGTTACTAGGCAGGTAAGCTGGTTTAATTCTGTCTATAGAAACTGACATCTCCTTACCTTGCACTTGCAATTTAAAGGTTTTTTGGTTTCTGGCCAACACCTTGTACGGACCTGTGTAGGGTGATTGCAGTGGACGTTTTTCTGGTCCTCGACGTAGGAAAACATAATCTGAAGACCATATGTCCTTCGGTATGTAAAATGTGCGGTTACTCGAGTGATTTGATGCTGGTGTTGGTGAAAGATCAGTAAAATGTTTTCGAAGACGTTCCACGTAATCCGTCTGATCGAGTGCAAGAGCAGGCACTGGCGCGAAAAATTCTCCAGGCAACCTCAATGGTTCACCGTAGAGTAGCTCTGCTGATGAGGATTTGATATCTTCTTTCCAGGCTGCTCTCATTCCAAGTAGGACCCATGGCAATGACTCTGACCAATCTGCCGTATTGTGGCAGACCAAGGCTGCTTTCAGCTGGCGGTGTAGCCGCTCCACCATTCCATTGCACTGTGGATGGTATGCTGTGGTGGGGCGATGTTCCGCGCCTATGATTTCAGCCAGGCGTTTAAAAAGCTGTGATTGGAACTGCTGACCTCGGTCCGTCGTGATGATGGCGGGGCATCCGAATCGTGACACCCACCCGGAGACGAAAGCTCGTGCACATGTCTCAGCTGTGATGTCTGCTGTTGGATAGACCTCGGGCCAGCGTGTATAGCGGTCTATGGCAGTCAAGCAGTACCTGTAACCATTGGAATAAGGTAATGGTCCTATTAAATCGATATGAACTTGGGAAAAACGTTGGGAAGGTATTGGGAAAAAGGAAAAAGGAGAGGATGTGTGTCGGGTAACTTTGGATATCTGGCAATCTGTGCATTCTTTTGCCCATCGTCGGCAGTCTTTTTGCATTCCGGGCCATACAAATCTCTCGCTAACTAGTTTTGCAGATGCTGAAGTTCCTGGGTGACTGAGCTCATGCATCTTAGTAAAAATTTGTTTGCGCAATTTAGGTGTTATGTATGGCCTGTTTTTCCCGGTAGATGTGTCACAGTAGACATCATTGTGTTTTTTAAATTTTAAAGACGTAGAATTTCTGAGTAGATTTTGCAATTCAGGGTCTTGTTCCTGATCTCTTGCAAGATCTTCGTAGTTGAAAGCTTCACTAATGTCTTCTATCCTCGATAACGCGTCTGCTATTACATTGTCGCTTCCGGGTATATGTCTAAGGTCTGTGGAGTATTGAGCAATAAAATCCAGGTACCTAAATTGTCGCGGTGAACATTTGTCTCTTTTTGTAGAAAATGCAAAGGTAAGTGGTTTGTGGTCTGTATATATAGTGAATTGCCTTGCCTCTAACATATATCGAAAATGTTTGATTGCGTCATATATCGCAAGCAACTCTCTATCGTAAGGGCTGTACTTCTTTTGGCTAGGAGACAACTTTCGGGAGAAAAACGACAGTGGTTTCCACATGTTCCCTTCTTTTTGTTGCAGGACAGCACCAATAGCCTGATCTGAAGCGTCTGTAAAGAGTGCCAATTCTGCATGTATGTCCGGGTGAGTTAGTAGCGTCGCTTCTGCGAGGCTTTGTTTGCATAACTCAAATGCTTCCAACATTTCCTTTGTCATTTTTATAGGGGTTGCACCTTTAATATTACCCGTTAAGGAATTATTTAATGAACTTTGGAGTTTTGCGGCTTGTGGGATAAATCTTCGATAGTAATTTATCATTCCTAGGAATCTTCTGAGTTGTTTAGCTGTAGTTGGCGGTTGTAAGTTTTTGATGACTTCTACTTTTTCATCCAATGGTTTTATTCCGTCAGCTGTTAAATGATATCCTAGGAATGATATCTCTGATACGCCAAACTTGCATTTTGATATGTTGATTAAAATTCCATATTTCGAAAGTCGCTCAAAAAGTTCTTCCACGTGTTTTAAATGCTCCTCCTCCGTGCGCGAGTATATTAAAATGTCATCCAAATAAGAGTATACATTGCTCATTCCTTGAAGTACTTCGTCTATGAATCTCTGAAAGGTCTGAGCTGCGTTTCTTAAGCCGAAAGTCATATAGGGAAATTCGTATAGGCCGAAAGGTGTAGTTATGGCGGTTTTCGGTATATCTTCCTCGAAAACAGGTATCTGATTATAAGCTTTAACTAGATCAACTTTTGAAAATATTTTAGAGCCAGCGAGTTCATATGTAAAATCATTAATATGACGGATAGGGTAGCGGTCTGGTATCGTTCTCGCGTTTAAGGAACGGTAATCACCGCACGGTCGCCACCCATCATCTTTTTTCTTTGCCAGATGTAGTGGCGATGACCATGCACTTTCAGATCTACGCGCAGTACCGTTTTGCATCATTTCATCAAACTCCTTTTTTGCAATCGCAAAGCGGTCTGGAGCCAATCGACGTGGGCGGGCGCTTACCGGTGGGCCGGGTGTGGTGCGTATGTGATGTTTCGTATTGTGCTTCGGTTCCACAGGTGTGCCGGAGGGCCTCGTGATAACGGGAAACCTCTTCAACAATTGATGGTATGGCGAGTCGCCTGTCACGGCTTTGATGGTAAGTACTTCCGTTTCTTTAGCACAATGTGGTGAAGGTACCGAGAGAGTCGTGAGGTTATCCACGAGTCGGTGCTTGCGACAGTCGACTAATAAGTTGTAGTGGCTTAAAAAGTCGACGCCTACTATTGGTTTTGCCACATCAGCTACCACAAATCTCCACGCGAAATCTCGACGCAAACCAAAATCTAAATGCAGCTGCACGTAGCCGTACGTTGATATTTTAGAGTTGTTTGCTGCATATAATTCCAACTCTGTTTTATTACGGTGTCCTCTAGTCGCTTTCTTAGGGAATACACATAAGTCTGAGCCGGTATCTATTAGGAACTCCAACTTGGTCTTCCTGTCGGTGACGAAGAGGCGGCCGTTGCATGAATGGCAGTCATTAGCCGCTTTTATTGACTGCCGTCGGCATTTCCCGAAAAGGAGCAGGGTCGGGTGCATTTATATGCTTTGTTGCCAAATTTATTATGGTAGTAGCACATACCATTGTTTCTCATCTGAGATCTCGATTGCAATTTTCGTCTATCGAATCTGCGATGCGGCGGTCGTGACTGATGTGTGCTAAGCGCTGCTATCTGTTTTGTCAGCTGCTCAATTTGTCTCGCCATCGCTTCCATCATCGTCCATACCGGTTCGCTTGAATTCATGTTCGAGATTTGAGTTGCGCCCTTTTGTCTTGCGGTCGTGTGTTGCGGTTTTTGAAATTTTATATTTATATTGTAATTTATCACTGTTCCGAACGTCGGGGTCACCAATTATAGGAGTATCTCACTATAAGTTTTAATAAATAAAACGGTTTCTATATCACAACAAGATCACAACATTTATTACCAAGAAAACGAAAAGGAGTAAAGAGTGACGTTGTCCTTTCTGTCATCATCTTTTTATTTTTATTTCTAGGAGCTGCCAGCCACATCTTAAAATATATTGTTTTTTATAATGTCCTAGTAATCCTGCTACTATTATAGATATGAAAGTTTATGAGGATGAATGGGGATGGATGGATGTATGTATTTGTAACTCTTTCACGCAAAATCCTACTGAACGAATTTTGATGAAATTTGGTATGTAAGTAGATTGAGCAATGGTTTTACACATACTTTTTCTTCCGGCAAAGTACAGTATTCCTGTGGGATACTGTATATAATATGCAGGCGGAACTGCGAGCAAAAGCTGGTAATGACATATTTTTCTAAAATTATAATCAAAATAACAGAGTCCTCAAAAAGGTTAACAAAGTCCATTTCAAAAACATCAAAATTACGATACGAAAACGTTCGTAGGTACGTCTCCATAAATAACGGGAAGTAGGTCAGGGGGCTACAACAAGGGCGCTCCCTATCGGTGAAGGTACAAGTTAGGGTTCTAGGTACTTGTCCCGTTTAGAAAATATATACATGTATGTCGTTTTGGAAAAGTATCATAACAATGTAGTAAGGTTTTATTACTAGCAATTGTTAAGGTTTCAGCGAAGTATGTATATGTCACCGTAACGTTGTAAAAACCGTTAGATTGTAATATAACTAGAGAGATTATAATATACCGACGGATTGTCAAAAAAAAATTCTTTTTACAATTTTTCATATTATTTAAAGACGTTTTGAATGTAATAAAAATATTCTAACTTAACCTAACCCATTTTTAGAATTCCGTAGCCCTTAGTTTCAAGTTAACCTGCATTCTTTACTCTAAGGACATAAAACCGCCTACCTACTGTAAGGCCGACTAATCAGGGACAACCTATGGACAGTTGATAATTTGACGGATTCGAGTTCGATATATTATAATATAACGAAAAATAATGCGTAAAATTGTAAGGACAATTTTTATCTGTCGACATTTCATAATCGCTCTAGTTATATTACAATCTAATGATTTTTACAAATTTACGGTGACAGATATAATCATGAGTATTATGTACCTAGTAGGTATGTATAGCCTAGGCAACAAGTGCCTTCTTGGTCAACTTTTTTCAGCAGTCTCCGAAAATTATGATTAAGGTATCATTCGATTCGGAATGGCATCTAGATGATTTTTGAAAAAAATGAAGTTCCGCTTGCAAAAATTGCAAAAGTTATTAACAATTAACTAAAAACAAAAAAGGGGGTTTAGTTTCTTGCAAATTTCTCAAAAACTAATAAAAAAATTCCAAATTTGAAAAAAGATTCAAAAAGAGGAGGATATTTCCTCAAAGAAGTTTTAACTCCCGGAATAGTAGGATAAACATTTAATTTTTCCGAGAGGGTTGAAAATACGCCCGAAAACGGGTACTCCGGCTTTCGCAACCCACGCCCCCTTCGGACCTTTAACGATATTTATTCATTTAAACTTATTAAATATGAAAATTAAAAATTGAAAAAATTCAGGCGCCTACAGAACAGATCAATAAATAATAATCCGTGGTCTAAAATATTTTATCGCGATTTTTCAATAAGTTTTCCATTAATTAATTAATGGAAAACTTATTGAAAAATTTTTCATCTTAGTACCTAAATTGTTAATAAAAAAACGAAAACTAACAATTTTTTAATTTTTCGGGAATTTATTCTAAGACCTTTGAGAAATAGAAAGGTCGAACGAAAGGAAAAAAATCTCAGATTAATAGTTTAACAAATATCGCACTTGCAATGTTAATGTGACATTAACATTGCAAGTGCGATATTTGTTAATGTGACATTAACATTGCAAGTGCGATATTTGTTAAACTATTAATCTGAGATTTTTTTCCTTTCGTTCGACCTTTCTATTTCTCAAAGGTCTTAGAATAAATTCCCGAAAAATTAAAAAATTGTTAGTCTTCGTTTTTTTATTAACAATTTAGGTACTAAGATGAAAAATTATAAATCTTTATTAAACATTGAAAAAAACATTTTTTTTTATAATATTATTATTGATTTGTTTTCTTATGATCAGAAGCTACTTAAAAATGATTTTTAATATTTTTATCTCCTATTTTTGAAATAATTGTTATAAACAAATGCGTTGTTTATGAAATAATTTTATTATTTTATTTTTGATAACATAATCTTTAACAATTATTATGATTTAAAAAAAACCGTTTCTTAAAAAACAAATTTTATTGCTGAAAAACGCATTTGTTGATTAACAAATATTTTCTCTCACTTCTAATTAATATTAAGGAATTTTCAAGCGGAACTTCATTTTTTTTCAAAAATCATCTAGATGCCATTCCAAATCGAATGATACCTCAATCATAATTTTCGGAGACTGCTGAAAAAAGTTGACCAAGAAGGCACTTGTTGCCTAGGCTAGTAGTTTACAATAAAAAGTAAAAATACAAATATTAACTTATTGTTAATAAGGCTGGGACTATATGCACCGGAATCCGGAAGGCCGTAGAGAGTTCTTATCATTGAAAATAGAAATCTGTGCTAATACAATAGAGTTGAAAATCGAACACATGGGTGTCGAGTTTAACGTCAATGACATAATATATGAAATCTCGACACCTGACACTTCTATTTTCAACTCTGTTGTATTAGCGCCGAGTTCTATTTTCAATGCTCAGAATTTTCTACGACTTTCCGGATTCCGATGCATATAGTCCCAGCCTTATTAACAATAAGTTAATATTTGTATTTACACTTTTTATTATAGGTAATTTAAATTCTTCAAAAAGGAATATTCTTTCTATTTCATAGTAAAAGTTTTTTGATTCAAACTACCCTCACTACATTGCGTGACTGGAAGAATTTATGACGTACTTAAAAGGAAAACAGCTATCACAGCTATGTAGGCTTAACCTACATGTTAACGAAGTCTTTTAAGTAACCTCCCAGAATCAAACCATTAACATGCAAATAAAATCGTATTACGTTCTATTTTATTAACACTATGAAACCCTCTTTAGAATATTATATTCTATTAAAAAGAGGATTTCATAGTGTTAATAAATTCATAGTGTTATACATCTATGACTGAACCTGTAAAATGGCATGTATTTAAACTTGCGACAAAACAATTAAATTTTGGATGTGAAAATACCCAATATTGAATACTAAATTACCAAGTTGGCGAAAGAATGTAAGGAACAAAAAAATTACTAATCTGGTGACTAAATAATACCACTGAATTTTCCAAACTGGCAGACAGATTATGTTTTAGCGACTAAATAACCATCTTGGCGACAATTTGTGAGTACACATTTAATTTAAGAAAAGGCACATATATTTTCCCTGATGTAGGTAACTCAAAAACCATACAAGCAGCGAAAGGAGCGCACACAAAAAAACGATAAAGGAGCGTACAAAATTCCCAATTTTTTAATTTTCTCGGTTTTAGGGAGGTGTAGATTAATTTTGAAATTTAAAAATGGCGGATATTTATTCTTCGTAAAATTGATATGGGTGTCGTTTACCAGGTTTTTGGGAGTGCTGGATACATGACATTCGTTTTGAAATTCCAATATGGCGGACATACTTAATTTCATAAAAATAATATGGGTGTCCTTTTATTGGTTTCTGGGGGGGCTGATTACAAAAAAGTCATCCATTTTAAATTTCCTTAGTAACTCAACAACCTCATATTTTCTTCATGATGGGAGAAAAAGAAATTTGAAAATCCTGAATTTTCCAACATTTCTATAGCTTTATACATCTAGGAATGTATCTCAATGTAGAGCATTTACTATGTTTTTATAAAGTTGATTCTATCTCGGAAACGGTGCATCCTATTAAAAAAATAAATGAAAATTTCGACCCCCTTTGGAATCCCGCAACATCATATTTTCTTCATGATGGGAGAAAAAAAAATCAAAAATCCTGAATTTTCCAACATTTCTATAGCTATAAACATCCGTCGTATCTCAATGTACAGCATTTACTTCTTTTTTTATAAAATTGATTCTATCTCGGAAACGGTGCATCCTATTGAAAAAATAATGAAAATTTCGCCCCCCTTTGAAACCCCGCAACATCATATTTTCTTCATGATGGGAGAAAAAAAATTTCGAAAATCCAGAATTTTCCAACATTTCTATAGCTATAAACATCCGTCGTATCTCAATGTACAGCATTTACTTCTTTTTTTATAAAATTGATTCTATCTCGGAAACGGTGTATCCTATTGAAAAAATAATGAAAATTTCGCCCCCCTTTGTTACCCCTCAACATCATATTTTCTTCATGATGGGAGAAAAAAAATTTCGAAAATCCTGAATTTTCCAACATTTCTATAGCTATAAACATCCGTCGTATCTCTATGTACAGCATTTACTTCTTTTTTTATAAAATTGATTCTATCTCGGAAACGGTGCATCCTATTGAAAAAATAATGAAATTTTCGCCCCCCTTTGGAATCCCGCAACATCATATTTTCTTCATGATGGGAGAAAAAAAAAATTCGAAAATCCAGAATTTTCCAACATTTCTATAGCTATAAGCATCCGTCGTATCTCAATGTACAGCATTTACTTCTTTTTTTATAAAATTGATTCTATCTCGGAAACGGTGCATCCTATTGAAAAAATAATGAAAATTTCGCCCCCCTTTGAAAACCCGCAACATCATATTTTCTTCATGATGGGAGAAAAAAAAATTCGAAAATCCAGAATTTTCCAACATTTCTATAGCTATAAGCATCCGTCGTATCTCAATGTACAGCATTTACTTCTTTTTGTAAAAAATTGATTCTATCTCGGAAACGGTGCATCCTATTGAAATAATAATGAAAATTTCGCCCCCCTTTGGAACCCCGCAACATCATATTTTCTTCATGATGGGAGAAAAAAAATCGAAAATCCTGAATTTTCCAACATTTCTATAGCTATAAACATCCGTCGTATCTCAATGTACAGCATTTACTTCTTTTTTTATAAAATTGATTCTATCTCGGAAACGGTGCATCCTATTGAAAAAATAATGAAAATTTCGCCCCCCTTTGAAACCCCGCAACATCATATTTTCTTCATGATGGGAGAAAAAAAAATTCGAAAATCCAGAATTTTCCAACATTTCTATAGCTATAAGCATCCGTCGTATCTCAATGTACAGCATTTACTTCTTTTTGTAAAAAATTGATTCTATCTCGGAAACGGTGCATCCTATTGAAATAATAATGAAAATTTCGCCCCCCTTTGGAACCCCGCAACATCATATTTTCTTCATGATGGGAGAAAAAAAAATTCGAAAATCCAGAATTTTCCAACATTTCTATAGCCATAAGCATCCGTCGTATCTCAATGTACAGCATTTACTTCTTTTTGTAAAAAATTGATTCTATCTCGGAAACGGTGCATCCTATTGAAATAATAATGAAAATTTCGCCCCCCTTTGGAACCCCGCAACATCATATTTTCTTCATGATGGGAGAAAAAAAAAACGAAAATCCTGAATATTCCAACTTTTCTATAGATTTATACATCCGTCGTATCTCAATGTACAGCATTTACTTCTTTTTTTATAAAATTGATTCTATCTCGGAAACGGTGCATCCTATTGAAAAAATAATGAAAATTTCGCCCCCCTTTGAAACCCCGCAACATCATATTTTCTTCATGATGGGAGAAAAAAAATTTCGAAAATCCAGAATTTTCCAACATTTCTATAGCTATAAACATCCGTCGTATCTCAATGTACAGCATTTACTTCTTTTTTTATAAAATTGATTCTATCTCGGAAACGGTGCATCCTATTGAAAAAATAATGAAATTTTCGCCCCCCTTTGGAATTCCGCAACATCATATTTTCTTCATGATGGGAGAAAAAAAAATTCGAAAATCCAGAATTTTCCAACATTTCTATAGCTATAAGCATCCGTCGTATCTCAATGTACAGCATTTACTTCTTTTTGTAAAAAATTGATTCTATCTCGGAAACGGTGCATCCTATTGAAAAAATAATGAAAATTTCGCCCCCCTTTGAAAACCCGCAACATCATATTATTTTCTTCATGATGGGAGAAAAAAAAATTCGAAAATCCAGAATTTTCCAACATTTCTATAGCTATAAACATCCGTCGTATCTCAATGTACAGCATTTACTTCTTTTTGTAAAAAATTGATTCTATCTCGGAAACGGTGCATCCTATTGAAAAAATAATGAAAATTTCGCCCCCTTTGGAACCCCGCAACATCATATTTTCTTCATGATGGGAGAAAAAAAAAAACGAAAATCCTGAATATTCCAACATTTCTATAGATTTATACATCCGTCGTATCTCAATGTACAGCATTTACTTCTTTTTTTATAAAATTGATTCTATCTCGAAAACGGTGCATCCTATTGAAAAAATAATGAAAATTTCGCCCCCCTTTGGAACCCCGCAACATCATATTTTCTTCATGATGGGAGAAAAAAAATTTCGAAAATCCTGAATTTTCCAACATTTCTATAGCTATAAACATCCGTCGTATCTCAATGTACAGCATTTACTTCTTTTTTTATAAAATTGATTCTATCTCGGAAACGGTGCATCCTATTGAAAAAATAATGAAAATTTCGCCCCCGTTGGAACCCCGCAACATCATATTTTCTTCATGATGGGAGAAAAAAAAATAGAAAATCCTGAATTTTCCAACATTTCTATAGCTATAAACATCCGTCGTATCTCAATGTACAGCATTTACTTCTTTTTTTATAAAATTGATTCTATCTCGGAAACGGTGCATCCTATTGAAAAAATAATGAAAATTTCGCCCCCCTTTGGAATCCCGCAACATCATATTTTCTTCATGATGGGAGAAAAAAAATCGAAAATCCTGAATTTTCCAACATTTCTATAGATATAAACATCCGTCGTATCTCAATGTACAGTATTTACTTCTTTTTTTATAAAATTGATTCTATCTCGGAAACGGTGCATCCTATTGAAAAAATAATGAAAAATTCGCCCCCCTTTGAAACCCGCAACATCATATTTTCTTCATGATGGGAGAAAAAAAAATTCGAAAATCCAGAATTTTCCAACATTTCTATAGCTATAAGCATCCGTCGTATCTCAATGTACAGCATTTACTTCTTTTTGTAAAAAATTGATTCTATCTCGAAAACGGTGCATCCTATTGAAATAATAATGAAATTTCGCCCCCCTTTGGAATCCCGCAACATCATATTTTCTTCATGATGGGAGAAAAAAAAATCGAAAATCCTGAATATTCCAACATTTCTATAGATTTATACATCCGTCGTATCTCAATGTACAGCATTTACTTCTTTTTTTATAAAATTGATTCTATCTCGGAAACGGTGCATCCTATTGAAAAAATAATGAAATTTTCGCCCCCCTTTGGAATCCCGCAACATCATATTTTCTTCATGATGGGAGAAAAAAAATCGAAAATCTTGAATTTTCCAACATTTCTATAGATTGATACACCCCTCGTATCTCAGTACAGCATTGTCATATTTTTTTCTATAGTCGCTTCTATCTCAGAAACGGTGCATCCTACTGCAAAAGTAATGAAAATTTGCTCCCCCTTATTAATCTAGAAATCGCATATTTTTTTCATGAATGGCAGAAAAGTTCATGAACCCTGAATTTTTAAAAATTTCTATACCTACATAGCTGGTACTTTGAACTACATAACATACTGTAATAATAATCATCAATCCTAATTAGCATCCCAAAGATCTTTTAATTTAGTATTCATATTAATTTTCCGAAGATTGAATATTCTCCATTTTGGAAAATGAAATTGGAAGACAATTTTGAAATCAGAACCCCCAGAAACCGGGAAAAGGACAACCTTGTTAATTTTAATAACAAAAATTTACGCCATTGTGGAATTACGAAACCGATTTTATTTTCATATTATTCTGCACCCCCAGAAACCTAGAAAATGACACCCATGACAAAGAAAAACATACTCCAACAGTATCCAAAAATAGGATTTTCCGTAGCCTGCAAATTGAATATTTAGCAGCCATTAATTTATCAACCAAATCTGGTTTTATAGCTGCTTATATGGTATAACGGTTACCAACTCGGAAATTAAGTCACCAACTTATAAATGTCGGTGCTAATTTTGGATTAAATTTCGCCTCTTTTTATCTGCCGACTTTAGAATTTTTTGTCACCCGAGTGTTTTCGCCAGTTTAGTAATTTAGTCGCCAACATATTAATTCGCTGCCAAATTCAGTAATACAGTATGCTCACATGCAGCCGCCAACTTATTTTTTGTTCGCTCGATTAATTATATCCCCTGTAAGGCATGTATTTAAACTTGCGACAAAACAATTAAATTTTGGATGTGAAAATACCCAATATTGAATACTAAATTACCAAGTTGGCGAAAGAATGTAAGGAACAAAAAAATTACTAATCTGGTGACTAAATAATACCACTGAATTTTCCAAACTGGCAGACAGATTATGTTTTAGCGACTAAATAACCATCTTGGCGACAATTTGTGAGTACACATTTAATTTAAGAAAAGGCACATATATTTTCCCTGATGTAGGTAACTCAAAAACCATACAAGCAGCGAAAGGAGCGCACACAAAAAAACGATAAAGGAGCGTACAAAATTCCCAATTTTTTAATTTTCTCGGTTTTAGGGAGGTGTAGATTAATTTTGAAATTTAAAAATGGCGGATATTTATTCTTCGTAAAATTGATATGGGTGTCGTTTACCAGGTTTTTGGGAGTGCTGGATACATGACATTCGTTTTGAAATTCCAATATGGCGGACATACTTAATTTCATAAAAATAATATGGGTGTCCTTTTATTGGTTTCTGGGGGGGCTGATTACAAAAAAGTCATCCATTTTAAATTTCCTTAGTAACTCAACAACCTCATATTTTCTTCATGATGGGAGAAAAAGAAATTTGAAAATCCTGAATTTTCCAACATTTCTATAGCTTTATACATCTAGGAATGTATCTCAATGTAGAGCATTTACTATGTTTTTATAAAGTTGATTCTATCTCGGAAACGGTGCATCCTATTAAAAAAATAAATGAAAATTTCGACCCCCTTTGGAATCCCGCAACATCATATTTTCTTCATGATGGGAGAAAAAAAAATCAAAAATCCTGAATTTTCCAACATTTCTATAGCTATAAACATCCGTCGTATCTCAATGTACAGCATTTACTTCTTTTTTTATAAAATTGATTCTATCTCGGAAACGGTGCATCCTATTGAAAAAATAATGAAAATTTCGCCCCCCTTTGAAACCCCGCAACATCATATTTTCTTCATGATGGGAGAAAAAAAATTTCGAAAATCCAGAATTTTCCAACATTTCTATAGCTATAAACATCCGTCGTATCTCAATGTACAGCATTTACTTCTTTTTTTATAAAATTGATTCTATCTCGGAAACGGTGTATCCTATTGAAAAAATAATGAAAATTTCGCCCCCCTTTGTTACCCCTCAACATCATATTTTCTTCATGATGGGAGAAAAAAAATTTCGAAAATCCTGAATTTTCCAACATTTCTATAGCTATAAACATCCGTCGTATCTCAATGTACAGCATTTACTTCTTTTTTTATAAAATTGATTCTATCTCGGAAACGGTGCATCCTATTGAAAAAATAATGAAATTTTCGCCCCCCTTTGGAATCCCGCAACATCATATTTTCTTCATGATGGGAGAAAAAAAAAATTCGAAAATCCAGAATTTTCCAACATTTCTATAGCTATAAGCATCCGTCGTATCTCAATGTACAGCATTTACTTCTTTTTTTATAAAATTGATTCTATCTCGGAAACGGTGCATCCTATTGAAAAAATAATGAAAATTTCGCCCCCCTTTGAAAACCCGCAACATCATATTTTCTTCATGATGGGAGAAAAAAAAATTCGAAAATCCAGAATTTTCCAACATTTCTATAGCTATAAGCATCCGTCGTATCTCAATGTACAGCATTTACTTCTTTTTGTAAAAAATTGATTCTATCTCGGAAACGGTGCATCCTATTGAAATAATAATGAAAATTTCGCCCCCCTTTGGAACCCCGCAACATCATATTTTCTTCATGATGGGAGAAAAAAAATCGAAAATCCTGAATTTTCCAACATTTCTATAGCTATAAACATCCGTCGTATCTCAATGTACAGCATTTACTTCTTTTTTTATAAAATTGATTCTATCTCGGAAACGGTGCATCCTATTGAAAAAATAATGAAAATTTCGCCCCCCTTTGAAACCCCGCAACATCATATTTTCTTCATGATGGGAGAAAAAAAAATTCGAAAATCCAGAATTTTCCAACATTTCTATAGCTATAAGCATCCGTCGTATCTCAATGTACAGCATTTACTTCTTTTTGTAAAAAATTGATTCTATCTCGGAAACGGTGCATCCTATTGAAATAATAATGAAAATTTCGCCCCCCTTTGGAACCCCGCAACATCATATTTTCTTCATGATGGGAGAAAAAAAAATTCGAAAATCCAGAATTTTCCAACATTTCTATAGCCATAAGCATCCGTCGTATCTCAATGTACAGCATTTACTTCTTTTTGTAAAAAATTGATTCTATCTCGGAAACGGTGCATCCTATTGAAATAATAATGAAAATTTCGCCCCCCTTTGGAACCCCGCAACATCATATTTTCTTCATGATGGGAGAAAAAAAAAACGAAAATCCTGAATATTCCAACTTTTCTATAGATTTATACATCCGTCGTATCTCAATGTACAGCATTTACTTCTTTTTTTATAAAATTGATTCTATCTCGGAAACGGTGCATCCTATTGAAAAAATAATGAAAATTTCGCCCCCCTTTGAAACCCCGCAACATCATATTTTCTTCATGATGGGAGAAAAAAAATTTCGAAAATCCAGAATTTTCCAACATTTCTATAGCTATAAACATCCGTCGTATCTCAATGTACAGCATTTACTTCTTTTTTTATAAAATTGATTCTATCTCGGAAACGGTGCATCCTATTGAAAAAATAATGAAATTTTCGCCCCCCTTTGGAATTCCGCAACATCATATTTTCTTCATGATGGGAGAAAAAAAAATTCGAAAATCCAGAATTTTCCAACATTTCTATAGCTATAAGCATCCGTCGTATCTCAATGTACAGCATTTACTTCTTTTTGTAAAAAATTGATTCTATCTCGGAAACGGTGCATCCTATTGAAAAAATAATGAAAATTTCGCCCCCCTTTGAAAACCCGCAACATCATATTATTTTCTTCATGATGGGAGAAAAAAAAATTCGAAAATCCAGAATTTTCCAACATTTCTATAGCTATAAACATCCGTCGTATCTCAATGTACAGCATTTACTTCTTTTTGTAAAAAATTGATTCTATCTCGGAAACGGTGCATCCTATTGAAAAAATAATGAAAATTTCGCCCCCTTTGGAACCCCGCAACATCATATTTTCTTCATGATGGGAGAAAAAAAAAAACGAAAATCCTGAATATTCCAACATTTCTATAGATTTATACATCCGTCGTATCTCAATGTACAGCATTTACTTCTTTTTTTATAAAATTGATTCTATCTCGAAAACGGTGCATCCTATTGAAAAAATAATGAAAATTTCGCCCCCCTTTGGAACCCCGCAACATCATATTTTCTTCATGATGGGAGAAAAAAAATTTCGAAAATCCTGAATTTTCCAACATTTCTATAGCTATAAACATCCGTCGTATCTCAATGTACAGCATTTACTTCTTTTTTTATAAAATTGATTCTATCTCGGAAACGGTGCATCCTATTGAAAAAATAATGAAAATTTCGCCCCCGTTGGAACCCCGCAACATCATATTTTCTTCATGATGGGAGAAAAAAAAATAGAAAATCCTGAATTTTCCAACATTTCTATAGCTATAAACATCCGTCGTATCTCAATGTACAGCATTTACTTCTTTTTTTATAAAATTGATTCTATCTCGGAAACGGTGCATCCTATTGAAAAAATAATGAAAATTTCGCCCCCCTTTGGAATCCCGCAACATCATATTTTCTTCATGATGGGAGAAAAAAAATCGAAAATCCTGAATTTTCCAACATTTCTATAGATATAAACATCCGTCGTATCTCAATGTACAGTATTTACTTCTTTTTTTATAAAATTGATTCTATCTCGGAAACGGTGCATCCTATTGAAAAAATAATGAAAAATTCGCCCCCCTTTGAAACCCGCAACATCATATTTTCTTCATGATGGGAGAAAAAAAAATTCGAAAATCCAGAATTTTCCAACATTTCTATAGCTATAAGCATCCGTCGTATCTCAATGTACAGCATTTACTTCTTTTTGTAAAAAATTGATTCTATCTCGAAAACGGTGCATCCTATTGAAATAATAATGAAATTTCGCCCCCCTTTGGAATCCCGCAACATCATATTTTCTTCATGATGGGAGAAAAAAAAATCGAAAATCCTGAATATTCCAACATTTCTATAGATTTATACATCCGTCGTATCTCAATGTACAGCATTTACTTCTTTTTTTATAAAATTGATTCTATCTCGGAAACGGTGCATCCTATTGAAAAAATAATGAAATTTTCGCCCCCCTTTGGAATCCCGCAACATCATATTTTCTTCATGATGGGAGAAAAAAAATCGAAAATCTTGAATTTTCCAACATTTCTATAGATTGATACACCCCTCGTATCTCAGTACAGCATTGTCATATTTTTTTCTATAGTCGCTTCTATCTCAGAAACGGTGCATCCTACTGCAAAAGTAATGAAAATTTGCTCCCCCTTATTAATCTAGAAATCGCATATTTTTTTCATGAATGGCAGAAAAGTTCATGAACCCTGAATTTTTAAAAATTTCTATACCTACATAGCTGGTACTTTGAACTACATAACATACTGTAATAATAATCATCAATCCTAATTAGCATCCCAAAGATCTTTTAATTTAGTATTCATATTAATTTTCCGAAGATTGAATATTCTCCATTTTGGAAAATGAAATTGGAAGACAATTTTGAAATCAGAACCCCCAGAAACCGGGAAAAGGACAACCTTGTTAATTTTAATAACAAAAATTTACGCCATTGTGGAATTACGAAACCGATTTTATTTTCATATTATTCTGCACCCCCAGAAACCTAGAAAATGACACCCATGACAAAGAAAAACATACTCCAACAGTATCCAAAAATAGGATTTTCCGTAGCCTGCAAATTGAATATTTAGCAGCCATTAATTTATCAACCAAATCTGGTTTTATAGCTGCTTATATGGTATAACGGTTACCAACTCGGAAATTAAGTCACCAACTTATAAATGTCGGTGCTAATTTTGGATTAAATTTCGCCTCTTTTTATCTGCCGACTTTAGAATTTTTTGTCACCCGAGTGTTTTCGCCAGTTTAGTAATTTAGTCGCCAACATATTAATTCGCTGCCAAATTCAGTAATACAGTATGCTCACATGCAGCCGCCAACTTATTTTTTGTTCGCTCGATTAATTATATCCCCTGTAAAATTAAACAAAACAATACCTTATTTTTCTGATTTTCTAAAAACAAACTGCGCTCGCGAAATTCGGAAGGAAAACATGTTTATTTTCTGTCGTACACAGATTAAAAATAACTGTAAAAGATTTATCCTACAGGATATAAGGAAAATATAGGAGTTTTATTTTTGACGTTGCAAAAATAAGTTGTTTACCATTTGTTGAGTTTTGTATAAGAGTAAGTCAATCTATACATATAATATCCTTTGTCCTGAATGACTGACGGATCAACGCACAGCCTAAACCGCTGATCGTAGAGACCTGAAACTTGCAGGGCTTGCTTTTTGTAATGCGTAGGCATCCGATAAGAAGGGATTTTTCGAAATTCGACTCTTAAGGGGGTGAAAAGGGGGAAAACAGTTTGTATGGGGCAACGTGATTCCTTGGTCCAATCTACTTCATATTTTGCACAAACAATATGTAAAAGAATTGATGGAATTCGTGTATCATAGTTTATTGAAATTCATCCCCCAACGGGGCTAAAAAAGGGAAAGAAAGTTGTTCGGGAGCGATTTGCTTTAAAGTTGATATTAATACTCCTTAGTGCTTTTGATTTAAAGCTCCCACTCACAAGCGATTGATCGATTTAGTCTTTACAAAAATTAAACATTTAGGTACTGGATTCGTAGTTGTAAGTAAATCGGTTTAGATAAAAATTGAATATACCCTGAGATCCTAAGCTCGCCTTACTACACTTTTTATATGAAACTCATATACGCGTAAATTTTGTTCCCACTTTTGGCGCCCGCCGCAAAAACTAGGTGGTAGATCTTACACTAATAATTTTGTGTAATAGTTTGTCTTAAGCAATTTACTTTCAAATACTAATTAATTTCCAATTTGATCGAGGCAATCGATAGGCCGTGAGTGGAGAGCTTTATTTTTATTTTGACATAATAATATATTATTGTCATCATGTTGAAAAATAAATGTCAACAAGAATTCGAAAGTTAAATTTAATGAAAATCTTACTCTAAAAAACTAGGCACTTAATATTTGCGATTGCTGCATATACTTAATTCATAATAAGTAGGTACATAATATTATATACTATTTGAGTAGAATATTTTGAGTATATAATTAAATTTCTTTCTCTTTTGTTGTTATAGTTATGTAATATTTAATTTATTTGTGCTTGATTTATCAGTGTTTACTATATAGGTTTTAGTTTTTAACCCAAATCAATGATTTTTAAGATTGTTTTTTGTTTATCTGTAGGTATGTGCGCGCTAATCTCAGGAACTACAGAACGTTTTTTTATTGAAATTTGTTACTGTAGTAGTTTAGGCTTTGAATAAACACATATGACTCACTTTTTATCGCGGAAAATTTTTGGGTACCTATACGGCTTTCACGCGGGTAGGATAGCTTCTGCTTACAATTTTGTGTAGGTATTTCAATTCAATCGGTTCACACCTACAAAAAGTTTATCAATCTAAAGAATAACAAAGAATAAAATTCTTTAGAATAACCAGATATTTGAATTGGTTAAAACTTTACCTAGGTATTACCTAATCATTAGTGTGTATGATTCTATGAGGAATAAGTGAGAAGCTCGATGACTTCGTGGTCGTACTGCTAACTCATCTCTCTCTCAAACTCAGCCTTGGTCTCAACTAGGATGGGTGATCACAATCCAAATTACGTTCAAAGTCTACGCGCCTACTGCCAATTGCCAACTAAAATTTTTCTTAAAGTAAGTCTTCCCATTCAAAAGATTTTCGAAATCGTTAAAATACTAATTTCTTTATAAGAAATCCTTACTTAATATATATCCTAAAAACGAAAGTTTGTATGTACATAATATGTTTATATTTTGATGCAATAAGTACGTAACGAATTTTGATGAAATTTGGTACGGTAGTAATTTATCTAGAATTAACACAGAATACTTTTTGCAGCTTATTAAATTTTATTTATGGTACAGTTCCCGGTAGATTTTTTTGAGTGTACGAAGTCGTAGGAAACATTCAAATAAAAAAAAAACTGATACCTACGGCTGTGCAGTGCCTACACTATTATGTATTCAATTAAAATTGAATCGGAAAAATACCAACAGGTACTAAAGTACCTATTGGTATTTTTCCGAACAAGCTTTCCCTCTGACTTAAACCCAATTTCACGCGGGCGAAGCTGCGGGCAAAAGCTAGTAACAAATAAATCAACTGCCTTTTAATACAGGCTGTCCCAGAAAGTATGGTTAAGCAGAGCTTTTTGGGTAGAGCACCCTTATCCAAATGAGACATGGTAGTGATTTAAATAATAATTTATCACTATATTCATGGGAATATTCTACGATTTTTTATAATTTTCAATTTATTATGATTTCTATGAAATATTGAAAATTTTCCACCAGAATATCTTCGAACATGTTTTTTTTTTAATTATTTGTTTATGAGTTTTTTTTTTGTATTGGTATCATCATTTAAAATCATGAAAATGTTGGTCTAAAGACAAAAGTTTTTGCTCGTTGAAATATAATTAAAATTTCCAACTTGACATAAATTTTATTTGACGCTTTTTTGGTTCCTTCTGATTTGATCGTTTTTTCATGCTCTCAGCTTTCACAATCATTAAATAAAATAAAAGTATGTGTTTCTATTGACACTTTGACCAAAATTGTGACCTGGATAGACACCCCAATGGTAATTTCGATAGACCAAGAGGTGCTAGAATTAAAAGAACTCGGCTTGACCATACTTTCTGGGAACCCTTAACCCTGTATATCGTTTTCAAAAATAGTAATGTATATTTTACAGACAGTTAATCTTTTAATCTTCTGATGCTCTTCTGATATTTCGCATCCATAATTTTTACCGTGCGTATGGGAGAAAAACGGGAACCGGCGCGACGTGATACCCTTGCTTTGTTATACCAGGACCAAGGGCGGGATCGGTGTTTTGACGATTTGTGCCTCCTCTATTATTTGTTCTGTCCACGGGTGGTGGTAATCGCTTACCAGTGTATATTCATCTGCTCCTTTGCAGTTTTTTAATTCAATAAAAAGTGCAAATTCTGCGTCAACCGACTATCGCATATAGGGGTGTATTACGTCAATGATCTTTATCATATTATCACCTTATTCCTCACAATAGCATGATATCGAGTGAACACGGAATAAGTACACTATCCATTGAACGTTTTAATCAATTTTATTGAATGAGCGTGTCTTTCATTCGTTCAATAACTTTATCTCATGTCTTATTATTTCAATGGGATGAATGTAGCTTCAATCTATATCTGTATTTTCATTGGTCTGGCGATTTCGCGGTTTTATTTCACACTAGCTTTTTCCCGCGGCCCCACCCCTGTCAATATAGTACCGACTTTCCCACACACTGTGCTTTTTCGGAATAAAAAGAATCCATTTTAATCCGAGTCTAAACTACTAGGTACCAGTGGCCTCGCCACTGGTACCTAGTAGTTTAGACTCGGACTCGGACGGAGACTCGGGTTCCTATAACTCCATTCCTATCGGCTTCCCTTACCGCTTACCATTTGACGACCCTCATCCGAATCCCTACCTATTATTATACAGGCTACGACTTCCCTTTGAAGGAGAACCAACCTTCGGCTTCCTTATGAAGGAGAACCAGCCTTCGCCACTGCTAGGTGCTATACCAAATTTCATTGTATCACTAAGCTAGTGTTCAAATATTCCAACTTCCGAGTTCTATGTTATAACACAAAGCCCTCTCAGCGGCGCTACGTGTAGGAGGGGTTTTAGTCGTCTCTTAACCTACTACCGCCTAACAGATTAAGACACTTTCGCTGCGCCTTTAAATTTAGGTTTAAGACAAAAACTTTTTATTTGATCTGAGGACAAAAATGAGTAAAACCAAGCGTAGTGATGTGACGACCCCACGGGCGACAATCTGTCGGGCGACAGATTTTCACAGTGGCCTTTGTCTACTCATAGGGCTCAGAAGCCTCTGCCTATCCATAGGAATCAGTGGCCTCTTCCTATCCATGGGGCTTAGCGGCCTCTACCTACCCATAGAGCTCAGTGGCCTGTCTACCCATTGACCCCAGTGGTTTCTATCTACCTACCTACCCCTATGGGGAAATATATAACTCCCCACACCGATCTCGGTGACGGTGGCCGGTTTCATTGAAACGGATCGGATCATCTTTCTTGTCAGACAATCAGGTGATCAGACTGCATTATCCTAACCAAACTTGGAAACAACAATTTTTGTTGTTCCAATGCGGGAATCGAACCCACGACCTCCGAGGCGAGAGTCAATGTTCGAACCACTAGACCACGGAGGCTGTTTATTGAGAAATAGGCATGATGCATATACTGTGCTACACAGGAATAGGATTATGATATTGGCTCAATGTTCTAAGTCGCTTTGATGTTAAAATTACTCAATTATTAGTCACAATTTGCAAAGTTAATTGCCTCAGACAAAGTGAAGTTCATAGTAATTAACTAGGTACTAACTAGTGTGAAGACTTGCTTAGCTTATCATTTAAAAACTCATTAGATGAATCATGAAGCGTTTATTCGAGAAAGTTCTTTGTAGAAGACCGGCAGACGAGCAGGAAAGAGGCTGATTCTCGTATTAAAAATGAAAGATTTCAAAACTCAAGATTTGGCATACATTTGACAGAACAAAATATATATTAATACAGTAAAAAGTTACGCCAGCTTTTTTTTTCACCATACTTCACATGTCAGCCATCTTGTTATTACCATTTTTAATACGTGGTAGAGCCATGCTTCGGCACGAATGGGTCGGCTCGACCGGAGAAATACCACGGGCTCACAGAAAACCGGCGTGAAACAGCGTTTGCGCTGTGTTTCGCCGAGTGAGTGAGTTTACCGGAGGCCCAATCCCCTACCCTATTCCCTTCCCTACCCTCCCCTATTACCCTATTCCCTCTTCTGATGCTGCGAGTGTCCATGGGCGACGGAAGTTGCTTTCCATCAGGTGACCCGTTTGCTCGTTTGCCCCCATATTTCATAAAAAAAGCCATACATTAAATGTCAAAATGGTCCAAAAATTTCAAAATTGGGGCAATTTTACTGCAGACACTTTTTGCCTCAACATGTGTCATCTATAGGTACTCATAATATACGTCTATATTATAAATGTTCAATTCGCAGTATAGTCAAAGAATCCTACTAATATTATAAATGTGATAGTTTGTGAGGATGGATAGATGGACGGATGTTTGTTATTCATTCACGCAAAACTACCGAACGGATTTCGATAAAAAAAATTGTATGGTAGTAGTTTCGGCTCTGGATTAAAACACTACTACTTTTTATGCCGAAGATATACTGTGTTCCCGTAGGATACTGCAGGGGGGTGAAACTCTCATACATGCACAAATTAACAGAGAACAGAGACATCTAAAAATGAATATCCGGTACTAACAGTTTGAAAGTTTTCGGATAGTCACAACAGATGCCACTAAGCGACTTCTACATCGCGCTATCGCTAACACAAGGCGTATGTATAAGGGCTCGCGAACATTTTACTACGCAGCAACCATATCCCACTATTAAGAGGAACTTGGTCGTTGTTGTGTCTACGACTTTCGATAAAACTTAATTTCTGTCCATAATTCAGTTCAATAAAAATTATCAGGCGGTACTACTTCCATCTAGCGGGTTTGATAGTAACTAAAACGGTACAACGCCATCTAAAAACGACATTCCGAAACTTTTGCAAGACTCAGTTTCAATTTTAGAGTTGCGCATCTATACTAATATATATCTGTATTATCTATGGGATACTGTGTGATTTGATTGGTTGACTGAGTGACAATTATAAGATAAGTAAATTACTAACGGTGGTGTGGCCCCAGACTAGTCTCAGTACATGTTGTCCTTTGAGTATCCAAAGATGTTGTCTCACTCGCATGCACACGATTTAATACGTGTTCAAATGCGACCACTTTACACGAGTCTGCAACTTACAGACAAACGGCCAGACGGACAGACAGACATACGGATGGACAGAGCGAAACTACAAGGGTTCCTTGAGTACTACGGAATCCTAAAAACAGAATAAAATAAATATGTGTATAGGTGCGGCACCCATTTTATAACAAACGTTTTTTATGCCCTTTGATTTAATCCAAATTTTTCTAGCACTTACCGTTTGGACGGTAAGCCGAAGACGGACGGGCATGACGAAACTATAAGGGTTCCGAGACGTGAACTACGGGACCCTAAAAAACCCAATCGTTAACGGTTTCTTTTCGGTTCGTTGAAAAAGTATTTATACATCATACTATACCGATCTAACGGGAATCAAAGTTTTTTAAAAAGATCTTCATCAGACAAAGAATACTGCTAGTTTTCATGTAATTATTATTTTTAATTTCTTCTTACTTTGACTGTATACGAAATTACCAATTACCGTTTAGTAAAAAATACGATGGAAAGCACTTAAGCCTTGCCGGAAATCCATTTAAAATGCTCTACCATGCCGCTCTGCTCTGAATCGAAAATCTCGGTGAAATATTATTTAATAGGGCATAAATAGGGTAGTGTATAAAAAAATAAAAAAATTGAAAAAAAAATCCTTCCTTTCGGTATTTATTAATACCGAAGAAACAAATCCATATTATTATAACAATTACTAATTAGAACAAAATATGATTTAAATAAATATAATAAAATAAATAGTTAAATTTAGGTAGTTACCTATTTAAAATCCAGTTTTAACTACATATTTCTGTGTGATGATCTGACTAGCTCCGTGGCCTAGTGGGTAGACCCAGTGGCGTAGCTATCGTAGGGCTAGGTGGTGCAGTGCACCAGGGCCCTGGAGCTCAAGGGGCCCTCTAGCCTCAGCTTTGAAAAGAGAGGAGCATATAAGAAAAAAGGAAAAAAAAAATCTTGTGAGCAGGCTCGAGACTCGAGGCTCGATTTTTTTTCTTTTTTTTTTTAATGTTATTAAATGAACACCAACAATTACAAGACTTCTGATTTAAGATTTTCAACACATGCGCTAAGCGGCCTCGATGAGCATGTGCTGTTTGTTGTCGTTATTTCAGTTATTTGGTATTTGATAGTTGGGATGAGTACGCCCGTAGCACATTGGATCAGCGATAAGCTCACGTGCTTGACGGTCGTGAAATCAATTCTATAATTCCATACTCCACCCATATTAACTCTTTCGTCAAGTTTTCATTCCCTCTTGCCTTGCATCAGTTCTCATTTATGGTATTCATTGTGATGTTTTCAACTTTCTGGGGTCTGGATGCACTATAATAGTTGACGCTAGGTCGACTAGGTGTATCACTGACCGTTGCAATTCGTTTTCCCTACTACCAGCACCAGCCTTATTTCATCTTTCATCAAGTATCGCCACTAATGCAAATGCTACTATTTCTATTCCGCACATTCATCCATCTGGCACCATATTCTGCTAGAACACATTTTCGCTAAAAGAAACCGATGACAAAACATGTATGATACAGGATACAGGTTGCAGCACAACGGTATTCGTATACTCTTTAATAACTCTCAAATTTTTAAACTTGATCGACAACGAAAAATAAAAATAAAACTTTTTTCTAAACTCAAGTTCAAATTGAAGAATGAGCTATTATCTCAGACCAAACAAAAAGTATAGACGGACTTCTACGAACAACAAAGGCTAAACTTTAGAATAATAATATGCCAAATTTGTACTATTATAGGTGTACCAGAATCTCATGGCAAATAGGGAAATAAAATTTTGTAGTGTGCAATACTGGGGAAACAGGATTAAACGATCTTGATACTGGTTAATATTTAATTATGTCTTTAGTATTATTGAACATGAATTATAATAAGACTGTATGAAGAATGTTCGGTGTATAATATAGAAAACTAGCTTTTGCCCGCGGCTTCGCCCGTGTGGAATAGTGTTCTTGGAGAAAAAACTACTTTGGCGAATAATTCTCTACCTACTTTCAGCAATATACTACTGATACAATATTGAAAATATTTTTAGGTTTACCCAATGCAAATTGTTAAAAATGGGACCCTATCACCTCGGCACGACATGCGCGACCACTTGATAATAATGATAATATACTTACATTATATTATATTTATCGCACTTGAATATAAATTTTACCATAATCTTATAATATCTTAAAGACTAAATACTTAAAGACTATTATTTTAAAAACTCGCATCAAAATCCGTTGCGTAGATTTAAAGATCTAAGCATACAATATACTATACCTACATGCATAGGGACAGATAGCATACAATATACAGACGGACGGACGGACGGACAGATAGCATACAATATACTATACCTACATGCATAGGGACAGATTAAAATAGTTTACCCTAAAAAGTTATTAAAATGAGGCTCACACCGCCTACAGACAAACTGTGTAAGCAGTTTTGTAGGACAATGTATAATTTAAAATTTGTAAATTAATGTTTCTAATAAATACTTTACTTACTACTTACTGCGGCGCAGCGACCCAAATTGAGTCTTGGCCTCTGACACTAGAGTACGCCATTTGGTCCTGTCCTGTGCGACATCTTGCCAGGCCTCCACTCGCAACGCCACCAGGTCCTTCTCCACCTCGTCCCTCCAGCGGTACCTGGGGCGTCCCACCGGTCTTCTGCCGGTAATTTGCCCCACAAACGCTCTTTTTGCCGCTCGATTCTCTTTCATTCGCTCTACGTGACCGAGCCAGCGGATACGGTGGGATTTGTATTCCCCGATAATATTAGGCGTTGCCACCAGGTTTTCAATTTCGCGGTTTTTCCTTGGCCTCCAGTCGCCGTCTTCATCCCTCGTCGGACCTAGAATCTTGCGCAGTATTTTTCTTTCGGCCACTAAGAGTTTCGTTTCCTCCTTTTGGGTTAGAGTCCAAGTTTCACACCCATATAAGAGTATAGGTCGAATAACAGTTTTATATATTCGTATTTTCGTACCTCTACTTAGAACCTTGGACACTAAGATTTTATGGAGCGCTGCACTGCATCGAAGAGCACTTTGGACTCGGATATCAATTTCATCTATCCTAGAGTTCGTATCGGTTACAGTGCAGCCAAGGTATCTAAACTTAGCTGTTCCATTGTAGATGATGTTATCTACTTTAAGATCTTCTGGTGGCCGTCGCTTGTCTTTATATCGCCGCATGTGCAAGTATTCTGTTTTACTGTGATTGATTCTAAGCCCGACTTTTGTAGCTTCCATCTCCAGAGTCTGTACCGCATCCTCTACGTCAGATTTTCTGAAATGAAATGAAATGAAATGAAATGATGTTTATTTGGTAAAAATATGGTTACAATAGCTGTTACAATTTTTTATAGTAGGTCGCATATTTTGTCGCATTAACGACGTCCAAATAGGTACTTATATTAACTAGTTCACAGTATTACTTATAGGTACATTTTAACCATAAAAATATTTTTATCATCATTCATTAGTCAAAATACCATGTTAATAAATATTTTTCTACATATTATATGTCAAGAAAATAAATGATATAATAAAATGTCAAAGATAATAAATAGACTCTAAAGTTAAAAGGTTTAAAAATAATAGAGATGTTAAAAAGTGCATAATTAAGTCAAAAGATTATATGTCATAAACTTTATGATAAAATGTAAAAGTACAATATTTACCTATTCAATAATATCAATAATGTCAGGAACTATAATATACTATTCAAACAATTTTCTTATGCAAATTCAGCAAAATCATATTATGTCATACAAAAATACTTAGTCTCATAGCATATTAGTCATTTAAAAATTCTTTAACATTATAGTAAGACTTCTCTATTAACATTTTTTTTTAATTCTCTTATGGAGTGTTTTTTTGATAGTGATTTTACATGTGCAGGGACCTTGTTATAAATTTTTACACACATTGCATATGCATTATTTAAGAATAAAGTTGTTTTTGGTGTTTTGTCTATGATTAGTCTTTTTGAGTTCCTGAAATACTTTGTAGGTATCTTATCAACTAATTGTGTGAAAATGTGATTGTTATCAATTACAAATTTAAAAATTTCCAAAATGTACATACTTGTTAAAGTCAATATACCATATTGTTTAAATATAGGCTTACACGAGTCATATGGTGAAACTTTAGCTATAGCACGGAGACATTTTTTTTGTACAATAAATACTTTATCTATGTGTGTGGAATTTCCCCATATTACGAGTCCATAGCGCAGGACTGACGAAACATAGCCGTGATAGGCCATAATTGCAGTCTGAACACTTACTGTCCACGCTAATCTCCGTAAGACAAATACGAATCTGTTTAGTTTAGAACATATTTTTTCTATGTGTGCATGCCAGTTACAATATTTATCAATTTTTATACCTAGAAATAAATTCTCGTCTACTTGATCTATAATTTCATCTTTATATCCTAATTTAAGTTGTAAAGGTTTTTTATTGTAGTTTCTAAATTGTATATATCTAGTTTTATTAATATTGATTTTCAGATTATTAGAAGTAAGCCATTGAATTATATGTTCAAGTATTAAATTGATGTCAGTTTCGATTTTATTCACGTCTGTTTTATTATTATATTTAAATAGGATTGATATGTCATCTGCAAATAATGTCAATTTATAATTAGTCTTTATTGGAATGTCATTAATATATAGTAAGAATAGCAAAGGTCCTAAAACCGAGCCTTGTGGTACCCCAAATTCATTTAACAGACTTTTGGATTTACTGTTAACTAGTTCTTTACCTATGTTGATGTGCTCTATAACTGTGTATTGTGTCCTATTTTCAATAAATGATTTAATCCAGTTAAGTGCTGTTCCCCTTATTCCCATTCTGCTTAATTTGTCTAGTAACAGTTTATGAGACACAAAGTCAAATGCCTTAGTCATATCTATAAATATGACTATACAATGGTCTTTGTCATCAATACTATAAACGATTTGATTAGTAATATTAAAGCAAGCTTGTTGTGTAGACTTATTCTTTTGGAATCCGTACTGTTCATTTTTTAATATGTTGAATTTATTTATAAAGGAAGTTAGTCTTTTGTGCATTGCCTTTTCAAATATTTTAGATATAATAGGAACTAAAGTAATAGGTCTGTAATTGTGTAACAGTCTTCGATCGCCTTTTTTATGCAAGGGTTTAATAATTGATGTTTTTAATTTATCCGGAAAAGCACCATCCGTAAAAGATTTATTTATAAGTACTGTTAAAATTGGGGCTATTATATTTTTACATCTCTTTATTATTTTTGTGGAAACTTCATCGTAGCCAACAGTACTAGTATTTTTTAAGGAAGAGATAATTTGTATTATTTCATCATATGTGCATGGGTTCAAAAATATACTCATAGCATTGTCTTCGATAGAGTTTGTTAATTTGGATTTAGAATTTATATGAATGTTGGTAGTTTTAATAAAATATTCGTTAAATGTGTTTGCTATATCTAAAGGTATGTCAATTCTATTATTATTTAAATTAATTATTTCTGAAATATATACTTTTTCGTCACAGTTATTCGAGTAATTTTTAACAATGTTCCATGAAGCTTTGCACTTATTTTTTGCTGTTGCAACATATTTAGTATGAGAATTTATTTGGGCACACCTAAAGCACTTTCTTAATGTTCGGCTATATTTTTTGTACTTATTTTTTGTTGTTGTATTTTTCTCCCGGTAGGCACTAAATTGCAATTTGCGTTTTGTTTTGCAGCTTATTTTTAAGCCTTTGGTAATCCAGTGTGGCAAAGTATGTTTTTTTGTAACCTTGAAGCGGACTACAGGAAAGCAGAGCTTATATAGCAGTACGAATATGTCATAAAAATTGTTAAAAGCTTCATTAAAATCATTTAAATTATAAGATTCGTTAAAGGAAATACTTGCTAGATAGTTTTTAAATTTTTTTATATTGTCATTGTTATAAGCTCTTTTATAAATATACTGACATTTTTTTATACTATTTTTATATCCCTCTATTTTTACTGAAATCAGTTGTGCCGTGTTATGGTCAGAAATACCCAAGTGTAGAAGTTCACTATTTGCATGTGTCAAATTACTTATTATATTATCTATGCATGTCAAATTTCTTGTTGGTTGATTAAAGTGTATTTTTAAATTATAATTACTTGAAATGTCTCGTAAGGTATCTGAGTCTTTAGTTCTTTTTAGTAAATTTACATTAAAATCCCCTGCAATTATTATATTTTTACTAGACTTTTTGCTTAAGTTATGTAATAATGTGTCAAACTTTTGAAAAAATGTACTTATTACAGAGCTTGGAGTTCTGTATAAGCAGATGATAATCATGTTTAGATCTAAAATTTCTATACCACAACATTCGAAATCATTATCACTTGAAAACGTTAAGTCAATTTTACTGTAATACAAAAACGAGTTTTTTTTAACAAGTATACAAGTCCCACCCCTTTTTTGTTTTTTTGACCTAGTATAAAATGCTGCTAAATTATAGTTATTTAGGTGTATATTTGTTTCTGTTCCTTTTTTAATAAATGTTTCAGTTAAGCAAATTATATCAGGCTCTTTATTATTAGATTTAAGTTCTATAAGTGCAATTTCAAACTGACATCTTTTAGCATGAAAACTTGCAATATTTTGATGTAATATTTTAATTTGTTGTTTTTGGTTGTCTACGAAAAAGTACCTGGGGCTTAAAATAGTCGGTAATATATTTTTGAACTTTTTTGTCACTGTTACATAATTTATTTAAATCCGAGTTATTTTGATTTTTATATTATAATATTGATTGTAAAATTGATTTTTATTCTTAGCATAATATTGTGAGTGTTTTTTTTGACCAGTGATAGTAGTGTATGTATTTACCCTTAATTTTTTTATAAATGTTTTTTGTACTGTCTTTTTTGTATTCGAGTTAAATTTTAAGAAATTATTTTCATAATATATTTGATCAATTGTATAGTTAATTTTATTACAGATGTTAATTGAGTTTAATACATGAGTATTGTTAAGATTTATAAAATGACAGTTAGCATAGTTTTTACATGTCATCCTAATCAAGTTATTTAATTTCCATTCATTAAGGTGTACATTTTTTACAACACTTAGAATTAAAATAGGACAGTTTATTTTAGATGCCTTAAGAAAACCGCATAACTCTGATATAATTTTCATGGGGTTTTGGTCATGTTGTCCAACGCTTAATATTATTTTATCTTCATTTGTAATATTAAATAAATACGGTGTTTTCAAAATTTCTTCGGTGATCGCGCCAGGCTTGATGAAGGATATTATTTCAAATTTTTCGTAAGGGTTATTTTGTCTTTGTTTTCTAATCAAGTTAGCTATACCAGTACATTGACTTGCTCCAAATATATATAAAGTTTTTTTTGATTTGTTTTCCTTTTTTTTATCAGTGTTGCAGTTGTCATAATTAGTATTTAAGTTTTCTTTTTGTGAAGTCGATTTTATACTTTCTGTTTGTACAGCTTTTTCATTGCATAAGGTGGAATTTGTATATATTATTTTGTTTTTGTTTTGTATTTTTGTCTTTTTTGTAGATCTATTTGCAGACGTTTTTGTTAATGGACTAGCACATACTAATTTTAAGGTATCCAATTGCTGTCTTAAATTTAAAACTTCCTTCTTAAGTGTATTATTTTCTATTATTATATTATCTAATTCATTTTGAGTGCTTTGTAGTAATAATGACATGTCATCAAGTTTTTTCTTCATTTCAATAATATTTTCTGGTTCCAGTGTGGATAAATCAAAGCTTCTGTGTTCATGTTCAGAGTCAGTTGATATGTCCGTGATACTTATATATTCATTGTTTTGTCCAAGGGATTCATATGACTTAGATCTAAATAGTTTTTTGGGTCTAATTGTAACATAGTTCGGACTGTCCATTTTTTGTATAAAATAAGTGATTATTAATAATGTCTTGATTGTAATAATAATAAGATTGTTTGATTAATATTTATTCTTTGTCAAATTAGTATTTAATTCATAATTTTTATTTATATTTCATAATATTGTAATAATGTCAATATGATTTTTTTCATACAAGTGCTGCCATCTATGATTGGTTTATGCAGTTACATTTGATAGAACAAGTATAAAGATTTTTACACTGTATCCAATTTGACAGTTCTTGTCTTTGATTTTAATTGTCAATTTTGAAGTTTCTGTTGTTACTTGTCAAATGTCAGTTGTAATTTGTCAACAAATTTTTAGAGTTGCATAGAGATTAGTGTTTATTCCAAGTTAAAACAATAGATAATCCAATCCAAACTATTTTGAATTTTGAATTTCGGCAAACGGTTATGATGAAAAATTGTCGAAACAAAATATGTGATGTGTAAATTGGAAGCTATAGACTACTATGTCCTTGTATTCTGAATTCTAAGAATGCTTGTATATATTTTTCATATAATATAAGGTTTGTTTAACTGTTTTTACTGTTTTATAGATTTATTTCTTATGTAGTATGAATGAATCTCTGTGATGATGTACAATATTCAATTTGTACTCACAACTTTTCTCCTATCACAGGTTTTTTGTTGCAAACACTTGTGAACACTTTTGAGGTTATATTGTATCTCTTGTTGAACTTTTTATTAGAATTTAATTATTATTTTAATTTAAAATATAAAAATAACGTAGAGCCAGTGTTTATCGTATCTTTGACACCTGTCACCTGTCACCCACAAGAGCCAGATCATCCGCATATCCTATCACCTGATGCTTTCCATTAAGCAGCACGCCACCGTCAAGATTCATAATCTTCCTAATTATATGCTCTAGCGCCAAATTGAATAACATAGGTGATAGTGCGTCTCCCTGCTTCAGTCCAGTCTCAATGTTAAATATTTCTGTATATGATCTGTCCACCCTGACCACTGCATTACTCTTGTTGGTTGCTGTCCTGATCAAGTTGACAAGTTTTTCAGGGATCTGGAAGTTCCTTAGTATTGTATATAGAGAAGCACGATCTATACTGTCATACGCCTTAGCGAAGTCAACGAATAGCACATGGATGTTCTGAGCATATTCCCATTTTTTCTCCATCAGCTGCTTAAGCAGGAAGATTTGGTCCACCGTACTTCGGCTTCGCCTAAAACCACATTGGTAGTCCCCTAACAATTCCTCAGCATATGGTTCCAGTCGCTTTAGGAGCACGTACGAAAGTATCTTGTATGCTGTTGGTAACAAAGCAATTCCGCGGTAGTTCGAACATTTCTTCCTAGACCCTTTTTTAAGAATGGGACAGATAATAGCAGTGTTCCATTCAGCTGGTAAGGTCTCAGTTTGCCAGATTTTGCATAACAGATCATATAGCCTTGCCTGTAAGATTTCTCCACCACACTTCCAGATTTCTGAGGGGATGTTATCAATACCTGGAGATTTATTATTTTTTAGTTTAGCAATTGCTTGCTTTACTTCCTCAAATTGTAATAGTGGGATGTCTGACATATTTAGGATGCTGCACTCTTCTATCGGTTGGTCAGGCACAGCACAATTTAAAAGCTTCTTAAAATAATCTCTCCATGTACCTTGGATTTCTTTTTCTTCAGTCACCAAATTACCATACTCATCTTCAAGCAAGTTAGATGTTGCTTGATATCCTTTCTTTACAGACTTCACCTCTTTATAAAACTTTCTAGATTCGTTGGCCTTTATAAGATTTTCCATGTTCTGTACCATATTTTCCATGTGCTCTCTTTTAGCTAGCCTAATCATTCTTTTTGTATCCTTCCTTTTTGCCAAATAGTTCAATTTAAATTTTTCATCCTGCTCAGCCAAAATTTTTAGTTTTCTTTTCTCCTCTATCATAGTTTTACATTCTTCTGTTAGCCATCTTGTTCTACCCTTTTTTTCCTTCTTTCCTAACACGCTTATTCCTATTTCTTTTACTGTATTTGCCATTACTTTCCAAGTCTCGTCTACGCTCTCTGTATTATCTAGTTCTTTGAATCTATTATTTAACTGTAGCTGAAATTTATTTCGGGTTTTATCTATTTTAAGTTTTTCAACGTTGATATCACTCTCCCTTTTCTGTCTTTTATTTCTCAGTACTTTAATTTTTCCTTTTAGTTTAATACCTAACATGTAATGATCACTATCACAATCTGCACCTCTAAAAGTTCTGACATCTTCTATGTATTTCTTATGCCTATTATCGATGAGTACGTGATCAATTTGATTGACAGTTACTCCATCAGGGGACTTCCAAGTGCCTTTATAAATTTCTTTGTGAGGAAACATTGTGCTCTTTATAACCATTGATTTAGAAGTCGCAAAACTTATCAGCCGTACTCCATTATCATTCGACTGATCATGCTTGCTGTGTTTTCCAATGGTTGGAACAAATACTTCCTCCTTTCCTATTTTGGCATTGAAGTCGCCTAATATTATTTTCGCATCGTACTCAGGAATTATGTCGTTTATGCGTTCCAGCTCCTCATAAAAAGCATCTTTTGTTTGATCGTCAGTTACATCTGTTGGTGCGTATGCATTTACTAATGTTATATTGCAGAATCTACTTTTAATTCTCAAAATACACAATCTATCAGATATTGCTTCGAACTTTATAACACTACTTAGTATCTTTTTCTGAACAATGAAGCCCGTGCCATTTACATGATTACTACATGCACCGCTGTAAAATAGAACGCTATCATCTTCTAACGTGCATTCACCCTGTCCCGGCCATCTTACTTCTTGTATTGCTGCAATACCAATCCTATACCTTTGTAGCTCTCTGGATACCTGATACATTGCACCCAACCTATATAAACTTCTAACATTCCACGAGGCCAATCGGAGATCCATTAAACCTTGCCGTTTGTCGTCGAGTTTGGGATCGGATCGTTTTTCTTCTAGTGTCAGTTTCGTAACTTGTATTTTTTTACGTGGGAGGGGTGTTAACCCGCCGCACAACCCCCAAAATGCTGGAGGACCACATCCTACGTTGGTCGGCGAGTCCATTGAACTTAGCCGGGTAGCTAGCTAGGCTGTGCTACCGACCTCCCCCCATCCGCCACCCGGGGGACGCCCCCCTACGCTGTGTAGGCCCAGCGCGGGGTTTCTAATAAATAAATAAATAATAAATATTCTATGTCGTCATGTATGTGCGTCGTTGTTTATTTTTTCCCATTTTCCTCCATTTAACACATAGAGATTCTACCCCTCATAGAGACGACGTATGGATTTAACCTTCTAGGGATAAGTTTAACTCACTGTTTCCTATTCTTATTCCTATGACTAATTTTAAAGGTCAATATAAGTTCAAGCTACGCGGAAAGAGGGGATGAGGGGCATGAGGGGCATGAGGGCCCGATTCTTCCTTTATGCACCGGGGCCCTTGTCCGCCTAGCTACGCCACTGGGTAGACCGTTTGGTTCGCACTCGAGAGAGTGCAGGTTCAAATACCAGGTTATGGCGTGTACCAATGAGACTTTTTCAGATCTCAAGTACATCATACGGACGCTCTAACGGTGAAGGAAAACATCGTGAGGAAACCCGCACATAGTTGGCCCCACGCGTATTGACCAGTTCATTCCTCTGGACTAGGCTGACTATGTTGTGAGAATGCCGTATGTGCTTGGGCAACCATACGACATTTAAAACCAACTGTCCCAGGCACTACAGTATTTCAAGAGTGGTTACTTCGCTCGGAGAATACTGTATAAATCATCCATTAACGGATGTAAAGGCCTAAGTAGATCTGACTCGGAGTTACTAAATAGCATCTAGTTACTACGTAGTGGTTTAACTGGCAATGAAAACGTTCCGTAACTATAAAAGCGTAATATGCTTTTTTTTTAATTACTCCAAAAGTTACTGTCCGATCTGGTTCACAATAATTTTCCTAAAGAGATTTTAGCATGATCTATCAGCATGGAAATTTGCAAGTTTCTATCTCCTATAGTTTAAAAATGCTAGGGGGGGACCAACTTACAAACTACTTTGGAGGCCGATTACTCGAAAATGGTCAACTTTATAAGAAAGTAACGTATAAAACCTTGCCTTTATTTTAAAATACCTATTCTACGATACCCCACACGATGGGGTAGAGTGAAAAAATATTTTTCATCCCCACTTCACATGTATGGAGAGCCACCCCTAAAATATAAAATTATTATTCTTTTGTGATCCCGAAACCGTGATCTATACATAATCTATAACTGCACCAAATTTCATCAATTTATATTCATAATTACAGGAGCTAGAGGCGCGGACAGACAGACAGACAGACAGACAGACGGACAGAGCCAAACTATAAGGGTTCCTTAAGTATTACGGAACCCTAAAAACGTAAGATTGATAAATAAAGTTGATTTAAAAATATGTATTTTTGTTTTCTAGTTTCTACTTATGAAAACATATCGAAGTAACTTCCGAAAAGGATGTGACGACACAAACACACTAAACATATAATATTATGTAGTAGTGAAACGGAGCGTGTTTCTGTAAATTAATACATAGTTCATGACATCTTATACAGTCATTATTTATGTATTTTGTTTCCTTTTATTCCATGCTATATTGAATTAACTCAAAATGGTTTTCCTGTATTCTTTTCTATGTTTGTTCTAAAATTCTTAACCTTATATTACTTACTTAATTTATATTTATATCAAAACGGCAAACGGAACGTCACACCGCCATTTTACTACTACGGACCAAAGAGAATATAGTCACTCTACGGACTATAGCTTAAATTACAAATAGTAAGTACTATACTAGTATGACATCACAGCACAGATATAATAATCTATCAACCAAAATGGCGTATAGTCCTTTTGGCGGTTTTTAAAAAGTGTATTTTTAAAATATTTTTGTAGGTTTTTTATATTTTTGTGTAATGAAACAATTGTGAAGCGTTTAGGACATAAATAAAAACAAGGTCAAGTAGCCTATTCTATTAGGTAACCATTGTTTTCGAGATTGCTCTAAGATTTTATCTTGGAAATGAATAGATTGAATAAAACAAGCGAAGACGTCAGTTCGAATAAGATTACCTACATTCAGAAAACATGATCAATATTAGCTGTCGGCCGTGAGTATTCAATATTTATTTGAATAGCTAAAACTGGCTTTTATATCTCATCCCTAGACCCTAGTCTTCTCTTACAGACAAAAAGTACTCGATAATCATACAATTGACAAGCGACAGTACATATTGCTAGCAATTGCTCATGAAAATCAGCTTTTGTGCTAAAATTGAGTATGTACGAGTACCCATATAAACTTTATGGTCAGATCTGGATAAGATACTAGATATTATGCCCCGAGACCCGAAAGTAATTAACAGCAAACAGAGATCCTTTACTAGGTAGGTGCCTACGTGTTTATGACTCTTCATTATGTTTGCATATTATACATAACTATCAGGTACTGCTTAACGCCAAAATACACCTACTTAGATTAAAGTTGCTAAGTATATATCTGTTGACAGTTTAGTATGGCCTTGCCTATTAGAAGTTAAAACCACGAGAAAGAATAATTTACGTGAAATATGATCATCAACTGTCAAAATGTTGTCAAAATGAAAATAATTCTAAATTCAATTAACCTAAAGTTTAAGCATATTGCGCGTCGTTCGAAACTAATACCTAAGCAGTTTAACATTACGGATTATAATAATAATTATAAATTTACCATCAATAGGCATAAACCTATATGTTTGCCGGTCTTATTCATTAAAATATACCGTAAAAGTTTATTTTAATTAACATAAAGATTAAGACTTTATTTTATTTAATTGATGGATCAACGACGATTCCCGAAAACAGCTGCTGCTTAGCCGCTACGATGAAATACAGGAATGGGCGATCCACTTTTACTCTAACTCTTGGAATGTCTCTGGTGGAAAATACTCCTACAGCTGAAAATAATATTACAAGTCAATCTAGAAACATTAGTATTTATTTTATTAATGTTTGTATTGCTAAATATCTATCTGTTTGTAGTTTAGTATTATCAATCACTATAATGTGGGTTAAGTATTTGAAGTAAAAACCACGAGAGAATACAATTTTTGTAAAAAATACCATCAGCTGTAAAAATGTCAAAATGAAAATAATTCTAAATTCAATTAACCTAAAGTTTAAACATATTGCGCGTCGTTTTACATTACGGATTATAATCTACCGCGGGCGCCATTTTATTTATTTTTATTTAACAATTTCTTGTACACACAAAAAATTATGACAATACAATTAACAAAGAAAGATGACACCAAGGACTGCTTATTTCTAAATAGAAATTCCTTCCAGCAGCCCTACACCTATACCTTTTTTAAGTAAATATGACAGGTTTGTTCTTCAAGCCTATGACGAAGTGACGAAACTTTTTTTAAAATTTAATTTGACAACCCGTAAATACTTATAACTCCCAAGTACACCACAAGCTCAAGGGCTAACCAAGGGGAGCAAAGTGTTGCATTGTAACTCCTCTAGAGTGGGTGTCTAATGCTGATGACGGCGGCAATAGTTTACCATCCAGAGGCTACAGCCAATAGGTTTGCCGGTCTTATTCTTTTAAAAAAAATACATAAAATATTATATCAAAACGAATCCTTTATATCAATAAAGATAAAGATTATGAATTTATTTTATTTAATTGATGGATCAACGACGATTCCCGAGAACAGCTGCTGCTTAGCCGCTACGATGAAATACAAGAACGGTCGATCCACTTTTACTCTAACTCTTGGAATTGCACTGGATAAAAAATGTCCTACAGCTGAAAAAAAAACATTACAATTTAAAGAAGATTCGACAATTTACTCAAAATATTGTAGATGTCTTATTGGGGCTAGGCGGGTCTGGACCTTACTACCTGTTCCTTTCTTTGTATTTTCTGAGAGTATTTACCATAGTAATGTACATTTTTTTAACCCCCGACGCAAAAAGAGGGGTGTTATAAGTTTGACGTGTCTGTCTGTCTGTCTGTCTGTCTGTCTGTCTGTCGGTCTGTCTGTCTGTCTGTCTGTCTGTGGGTGTGTCTGTCTGTCTGTCTGTCTGTCTGTGGCATCATAGCTCCCGAACGGATGAAGCGATTTCAATTTAGTTTCTTTTGTATTAAAGGTGACTTACATGCGAGTGTTCTTAGACATTTTTGATGAAAATCGGTTGAGTCGTTTAAAAGTTGTGGGGGGTGAAAGCGGGGAAGAAAATCCGAATGTGCAAATATACTCGAGTAAGGTCTCAAATGAAAGCGCACTGAAAGAGAATATTGATGACTTAATCGACAGTGTTCGTAGCTTCGTTTGATGAGAAAATTGGTGGTGGGAAGATCAGCCGTTTGAAGATGATCAGCTCTTTTCTAGTTGATGAGGGGATCTGACTAACTTTCCAATGTCCGATCGATTCAAAATTTGGTACTGTGTTACTTCAACGATATATATTCAAAGAACATGCTAATGTAACCATGACCTGATCAGCAGTTTGAAGATGATCAGCTCTTTTCTAGTTGATGAGGGGATCTGACTAACTTTCTTATGTCCGATCGATTCGAAATTTGGTACCGTGTTACTTCAACGATATTCAAAGAACATGCTAATGTAACCATGACCTGATCAGCCGTTTGAAGATGATCAGCTCTTTTCTAGTTGATGAGGGGATTTGACTAACTTTCTTATGTCCGATCGATTCGAAATTTGGTACCGTGTTACTTCAACGATATTTAAAGAACATGGTAAGGTAACCATGACCTGATTAGCCGTTTGAAGATCATCTTTTCTTTATTAGTTGATGAGGGGTCGTCCACATGTCCTATCGATTCGAAATTTGGTACCATGTTACTTCAATAATGTTGAAAGTATGTATATGGTAAGGTAATCATTATTTATACTTACTTTAAAAAGGATAAAATAAAAGTAAAATTAAAAATTTTAAAAACCCCCGACACAAAAAATAAACTCTAAAAAATAATAAATAATATTTTAAACCTATTATAATTTTTATATTATCACATATAATGTTAAGTAAGTTGAAATAATTTTATTTTCCAATCGTCGTCTCGTCGGGGGACCGCTATGTGAAAAAAACACGTGTAGTCGCAGAATGAACAAAAAAATTTACTCCGAAAAAAATTTGCTCATACCTACTTAAATGTAATAATTAATTAGCTGTTGTTGTAAAAATACTTTATAAACTTTAGCGGTCCCCCGACGAGGCGACGATTGGAAAATAAAATTATTTCAACTTACTTAATATTATTTGTGATAATATAATTATAATAGGTTTAAAATATTATTTATTATTTTTTAGTTTATTTTTTGTGTCTGGGGTTTTTAAAATTTTTAATTTTATTACATTATCAGGAAGAAGAGATTTCAACGAACAAAACACCCACCACAAAACACTTAAAAAAAGCTGATATTTTGACGGGAGAATTTTCGATTAAAAATTGGGGTGCTTTTTCGATATTAGGTCAAAATAAGGTAAAAAACCTAACCAAGAGCATGTCAGGACATGTCTAAGGAAAGTTCCGTAACTAAAAACGCGTAATAGGTTTTTTCGAATTACTTCAAAAGTTACTGGACGATTTCGTTGAAAATATTTTCCTAAAGAGTATTTACCATGATCTATAATCATAGAAAATTTTAACTTTCTAACTCTCATCGTTTAGAAATGCCAGGGGGGTGATCAACTTACAAACCACTTGGGAGGCCGATTACTCAAAAATTGTTGACTTTGTAAAAAAGTCATATATGAAACCTTGCTTTTATTTTAAAAGACCTACCTATGTCTTTTTCAGGCAAGGTTTACGATATCCCACACGGTGGGGTAGAATGAAAAAATATGTTTCATTCCCACTTCACATGAGCCACCCCTAAAATATAAAATGTATGTAGTTTTATGATGCTAAGACCGAGATCCTATGTTCATAATTACAGAAGCTAGAAGCGCAGACAGTCAGACAGACAAACAGACAGACGGACGGACGGACAGAGCGAAACTATAAGGGTTCCTTGAGTATTACGGAACCCTCGAATTTTTCAGAACGGAAAATCTAAGATTTTCAAAAATCGGGAAGTGTGTGTGTGTGTGTGTGTGTGTGTGTGTGTGTGTGTGTGTGTGTGTGTGCGTGCGTGCGTGCGTGCGTGCGTGCGTGCGTGCGTGCGTGTGTGTGTGTGTGTAAGTATGTAAACCTCTTATAACTTTTGAACGGTTTGACCGATTTTATTGCGGCTGGCGCCATTCGAAAGGGCTTGGCCAAACTTAGATCTTGAATACAATTTGGATCGATTCGGACTCAAATTCGACCGATTCGATTTCAAATGCTTCTGCCCTGGTCTACTATGGGTTAATCGAATTTAGAATTATGTATTTTATTTTGACACATAATAATTAGTTACATAAAGAAGAAGGGGCAAACCGTCCCCACCCTTGTAGCACTACAAGACATATTAGGTTGGGGAAAAAGTTTCTTCGCATTTTATATAAAAATTCAAAAGGTTTTTTTATAAACTTTATTTACAAGTGACTAAAGTATATAGGTGCCATTTTGTTCGATAACTTTTTGCCATCTTGTTGGTAGGTACATGATCCCATTGCTATAAAATTTTTGGAGCTTCTGATGAAAAAACTGCGACAAGTGGTTTTGGCAGTCCTCTTGTGATGTCAACCTGACACTGCCTAAGGAATTCTGCAGCGACCGAAACAGGTGGAAATCTGAAGGTGCAAGGTCAGGACTATACGGCGGATGCATTAACACCTCCCAGCCAAACTCCCGTATTTTTTTCTGAGTGGCTAAAGATGTGTGAGGTCTAGCGTTATCATGGTGAAAAACCACACCCCTTCTGTTGATTAATTCCGGCCGCTTTCTCTCAACTTCTTGCTTTAATCTCATCAGTTGTTCGCAGTACAGTTCAGAATTGATGGTCCTGCCTGGCGGTAACAGCTCATAATGAATAATGCCCTTCCAATCCCACCACACACACAGCATCACCTTGTTGCGAGTTAACCCGGGTTTCGCCACAGTCTGTGAAGCCTGACCGGCCTTTGACCACGATCTTTTTCGCACGTTCTTGTTGTACGTGATCCACTTTTCATCACCAGTTATCAGCTTCTTCAAAAATGGTTCGGTTTCATTACGTCGTAATAAAGAATCACAAATGAGTACAGGGTTCATTAGGTTTCTTTCAGTGAGCTCATGAGGCACCCAAATATCGAGCTTTTTTGTGTACCCAGCTTTTTTCAAATGCGCCAAAACCGTTTTGTGGTCAATCCCCAGTTCTTCAGCTACATCGTAACTACAAATATGCCGATCTTGCTCCACTTTTTCAAAAATGGCAACAGTTTTGTCCGTAACAGGGCGACCAGAGCGACGTGCATCTTTGATATCAAAATTTCCGGATTGAAAACGCTTAAACCAAATTTGCGCTACTCTCACAGATACTGCATTAGGTCCATAAACATCACAAACTTTTTTCGCGGCTTGTGTTGCATTTTTACCTTTTTTGTAATAAAATTTTAAAATGTATCGAAATTCTTCATAAGAATCACTCATTTTAACAATAAGAAAAACAAATGAAAATCTCAAATTTACCTAATTTGAATTTGGAATTGTCTTCTGTAAAATTAAAACTTTTTAATGATACCAAAATCAGCCAGATACAATTGGTATAGCCCAAGATATTTTATGACAAGTTCATACATACTATAATGCGAAAAGACTTTTTCCCCAACCTATTATATCAAATGAAAGGGCTTAAAAGGTGTGTCATTTTATTGTATGACGAAAAATCTCTAAACCATGGGAGAAAAAAAATAATGAGGGTTGAAGGTTAAAAAAAGTTTAAAAAATCACCCTGTATTATTGTACCATTTCATAGTGTTGCTAATAAGGAAGAATTTTTGGGAAGTAATGGTATACAACAAACTTCAGAAAAGGGTTATATTTTGATAAACTGCCTCATATTTTGAAGAAATGTATGGAATAATCATGAAATGCTAACAAAAGCTATTTCATGAATTTTTCGCACATACCTAGTTACTTTCTGGAAATTGTTTTTCCTAATTTGCGGGTTCAAATCCTGGCTGGAAAAAAATGTCATGGGATACTCATCCCAACTTACCTGTCCGGTAGTTGTGGTATAGTATACGGGTATGCGACCCCGGCTTCCCTAGCTATCCCTATCCCTTGCTCTCCTGGGCGGTAATATCCTACATTTCCTATTTCCCACTCTATCTTACCAATCTTCCTTTCCCCACCACCTATCCTTCCCTTTCCCTATTCCTACCCTCTCCGCCAATCCGTGGGAATGCAATGGATAATCGTAAAAAATAATTTAATTATCCAAAATGGCGGCGATGTGGTTCGCCACCCATCACGTCTCGTTCCTCGCGGAGGCGAAAAGTGGCCCATGGAGAGCTGCTTCGCTACGTTGAATGTAAGAGGAGGAATGGATGGTAAGAATGAAAGTGGATGAAGCGAAACAAGTATGTAAGGATACGAGCAAGTAGAAAGAAGTGGTCTCTGCCTACCCCTACGGGAAAGAGGCGGTCTCTGCCTACCCCTACGGGAAAAAGGCGTGATTATAATATGTATGTATGTATGTAAATCCTGGCCTGTAAAATTGGTTTATGTAAAATCTAATGATGCAGATAAAACAAATATATTAGAATACATATAATTAAATAGCAAAAATAATTTTAAAATGTACAGAAAAAAGTAAAAAAGTCAAGTATTTGGTTAACTATTCTTCTGGGAGTTGTAAGAGAAGTCTAAAGCAAATTAGTAATAGCAATTTAGCCCTACGGAATGTCGAGTCTGATGAAAATGATGAGAATGATGAAAACTTAAACTGCATCATTCGATTTTTGATAACTCAATTTTTCTAGCCAGGATTCGAACCCTGAAATTAGAAAAAAAAAATACAACCTGTATATTGCACGATTCGATAGTATCGCAAGTAAGAAACAATTTCCAGAAAGTAATTATGTACGAAAAAATTGAGGAAAGAGCTTTTTTATAACATTTTATGATTATTCCATACATTTCTTCAAAATATGAGGAAGTTTATCAAAATATAACACTTTTCTGAAGTTTGTTGTGTACAGTTACTTCCCAAAAATTGTTCCTTATTAGTAACACTATAAAATGGTGCAATAATACAGGTTGATTTTTTTATATTTTTTTAACCTTCAACCCTCATTAACTTATTTCTCCCATTGTTTAGAGATTTTTCGTCATATAATAAAATGACACACTTTTTAAGCACTTTCATTTGATATACGTCTTGTAGTGCTACAGTAGTGGGGACGGGCTCCATACAAAAATGCCCCTTCTTCTTTATTATCTCTCGATTTTAGTATAAGTTCCTAAACCGAGAGGACTTGAGACTTGGTGTAAATACTTACCAGAAGAAGCAGCTCCTGCCACGGTGCCCTTCGTCGTTACGTTTATGTACGCCTTGTGTATGGCCTTGGACACGTGCAGGTCTCTCGCCCGGTACTTCTTGTTCGACGTCACCATATCGTTCAGACCAGCGGATCGCGCTTGGAATATTTGTTGCACGCCCAGCTGTAAATTCATAATATTTAGAACGATTATAAACACGGAAGTGTGTTGGAACCCTCTGATTTTTTATTGAATTCTAGTTGTCCCGACACATTTTGTTATTCTTTAGCTATGAACTGAAGTAAAAAAATTACTCAGCTACCAACCTACCTACCGCCCATTGGGGCTAGCTATTTTTTTTAAACAAGCCAAACAGATTTAAATTGGTCGCAAAATACTAGCCGTTTCACGCGGCTCCGCCCGCGTAAATATATTATCGGATATACCGCGAGAATACTGTACTTTTTCGGAATAAAAATTCGTCTATGTTTCAATCCAGAGTCGAAACTACTACCATACTAAATTTCATTAAAATCTATTTAGTAGTTTTAACAAACATCCATCCATCCATCCTTACAAACTTTCACATTTATAATATTAAGTAGAATAAGTAGGATTTGACAGTTAAGTGACACACTGAACATAGTGAACAGAATGGGGAAATTCATTCGTCGTTTCTAGTATGTTCCCGTTATTTTTTCAATATACTTTACCGTTCAAACGCTGGGCTTCCAAAATTATTATGTCAAGACTAAAAATACCCAAATCGTTCCAGCTGCTCTTGAGTTCATCCATTTTATGAAAGAAAAAATTTTTAAGGAAAAAAAACAGACATTACATAGTCCATACTTGTTACTAACAAAAATATTAAATCCTATGATAGTCGTTACAAATTAAATACTTGACAAATAAGTTTTAATTATTAGTTTTTGAGTCAAAGATTTCAAAATTTCAGATAGGCTATGACGTACATTTGACAGACCAAAACTTCACCCAGTAAAAATTTACACCATCATGGTTTTCACCATACTTTAATTAATGTTCCCAACATAAATATCAAAATGGCCCCAAAAATCTCAATTGTAGTTTTTAACTGGAGGCACTTTTTGCCTCACATGCATCGTCTATAACAGTGTTTTTCAACCTGTGGGTCGCGACCCCCTGGGGGGTCGCGAAGCTTCTGTAGGGGGGTCGCCGGAGGTCGAGAGAACTTTAGTAAAAAAACAATAAAGATTAAAAATATTGATTTATTACGTAAGAGAATTTTAACAAAAGGATATACTCATAATTCTGCAGTATTGGCCATTTCAAATCAAAATAATTTTCGTTTGGCTAAGAATTCTAATTTCAAATTAATTTTATTTTAAAAACATGGAATTCTTTTTCCAAAAGTAGTCGTTTGTTTATTGATTAGTGTTACAATTTCATCGCATTTCAATCTTTTTCGTCATCATGGATATGTTAAAAATTGGAATATGAGTACCGTCGTGGCAGCAACGCGGCACAAGCGGCACGAAACATCAACGACGTTTACGGAGCTAACGCTACAAACCAATGCACCACCTGTTATTGGTTTGCTCGCTTCCGTTCGGAAATTTCGACCTGAAAAATGAACCTCGCGGTCGTCCGAAGACTTTGGTCGACAATAACGAATTAAAGGCGATTGTGGAAGCTGATATGTGAATACACAATCTACGGCTGAATTAGCAGCAGCTTTCGACGTTAGCGTCAAAACAATATTGGTCCATTTGCGTCAAATTGGCAAGGTAAAAAGCTTGTCAAATGGGTGCCCCATGAACTCAATGATTGCCAGCGCGAAGTACGCGTCGAGACGTGCCTTGCACTGCTCAACAGACACACAAATGAAGGAATTTTGAACCGCATTGTTACCTGCAATGAAAAATGGATTCTGTTTGATAACCGCAAGCGCTCAGCAAGTCGGTTGGATCCTGGTTCAGCACCTAAACAATGCCCTAAACGAAAACTTACCCTTAGAAAAGTGATGGTCACTGTTTGGTGGTCTAGCGCCGGTGTGATTCATCACAGCTTCTTACCAAACGTGGTGAGCATTACTGCAGATGTGTACTGTGAAGAACTGAACACAATGATGGAGAAGCTAGCACATCTCCAACCAGCATTAGTCAATCGCTCGTCTTCGCTGCTCCTGCATGACAATGCGCGACCTCATTCTGTACAGCAGACGGTCTCCAAGTTGCAAGAACTGGGGTTGGAAGCTCTCCGTCATCCGCCTACAGACTACTACTTTTTCCAGAATTTGGATAACTTCTTGGCGGGAAAAAATTCAATACCCGAGAGGCAGTACAAAATGCCTTTGAAGAATTTGTTGCCTCCCGTCCAGCTGATTTCTTTAAGAAGGACATCAATAAGCTGCCACTACGTTGGCAAAGATGCATTGATTGCATGGGTGATTACTTCGATTAATACAAATAAAAAATATATGAAAAAAAATCGTTTGAATTTTTTCATACGAAACGGCAATTTCATAGGTAAAGACCTAATATATTTATGTACTTATATACGAATCCTAGTTATGGAGACGCATAAAAACGTCGTATGGAATGAATATCTGTAACACTGTAACATACACATACATACATGATAAAAAAGCGAAGGGTCGGGGGGTCGCGAAATATTTTTTCATACAAAGGGGGTCGCATCATGAAAAAGGTTGAAAAACACTGGTCTATAATATTCGTCTATGTTTTGAGTCAACTAAATGTATAATATTAAAAAAACTACAACTAACATAGATATATAATATTAAAAAGAACTAACAACTAACTTCATCTCTCATATGCAGATCAGTGACCGACCCAAAACTGTAGTCTAGCCTCCTTAGCTAACATTTCCAGGATGGTATTGCGGCTTCTCCTCGTACTTTGTACGACAGACCACATTTTCTTTATATAATTTAAGAAAAAGAAAATTAAATAAAAGAAAAAATACCTCCTGATATATCTGAGCTAAATCAAATTTGGCCTCCGTTTGGAATATTGGCACAGTCAAGGTCATATACGTCATCTGTGTTCTCTTGAAGCCGTCGTCCAGAGCGTCTACATCCGACTTCAAACTGTCCATGAGCCGGCCGATGTTATTCCTTTCCCGCGGCAGTACTATATAAAACTCTACGTCACCACCGACGTACGGTATGCTTACGATCTGTAAGGATAATAATACTTTAGATGTACTTTACAGCTGTTAGAAATGGTCTAATTCTTTAACATTAAAACAAGGTTTTGCTATTTTTCAGGCGCAATGGATTATAAATAATACTTTTGTGTGCCTCTGTAATATTTTTATAGGAAAAAAGTGCATTTTTATCAATATTTATTTATTTCCACACCTTTAAAGTCTTTGTTCTATTGAAATAATATAATAACGATAACCTACTTCTGCATCCAAAGTCGAGCTCTTAGCATACTTGTATGTTCCTTTTCTTTCCATCATATCGACGGTTTTTACCCCCCTAGGCGTTTTGAATCGATCTTTTGTTTCTTCGAATGGATATTGCCAATGTGCCTGAAAATACAAACGACATAAATAACGATTAGGTACGTCATAATCCAGAGGGTGAATGAGGGTATCGTACAAAATAATTCCATATCTACTAATATTATAAATGGGAAAGTGTGTGTGTCTGTTTGTCCGTCTTTCACGGCAAAACTACTGAACCGATTGAAATTAAATTTGGTTCACAGATAGTCTATAGCCTGAGAAAGGACACAGGCTACTTTTTATCGCAAGGAAATGTGCGATTTCCGTGGAGCACTTTCACGTAAAAACCACTAATCCGATCATCATGAAATTTGGAACAGATATAAAGTAGACCATGGGGAAGGACATAGGTTACTTTTTATCGTGGGACATATACGGTTCCCGTGGGTTACTGTACTTACACGGGCGGAGCCGCGGGCATCAGCTTATAAGTCATAGAAATAATTACCTAATAAAAATATTATAATTTTTTGTTATTTTATTTTTATTTTTAGTATTATATAGTAAAAAAATATGTATTTTTTTTTTAGTTTCGTTTCTTCCCAATTCCCAAAAGGTATAAACGGGACCCGATTACTGAGACTTCGCTTGTCTGTCCATCTGTCTGTCATGAACCATGTTAGCTAGACAGTTGAAATTTTCACAGAAGGTGTATTACATTTCATTACATTACATTATCATGCAACAAAAATAAATTTTTTGCTGTTTTGTACGAAACACTTCGTGCGCGAGACCAACTCGTGATTGGCCGGTTTTTATTATTTAACATTTTACGATTATCATAATATCATTATAAATTTATAGTTACTATACGTGTTAGGTACCCAGGTTGATAGTTATAAATTAATAATAACTAAAGCAAGTACTTACTACGAAATCTAGTGTATTTATTAAAAGAATTAGAACCGATGGTCCCACATCCGATTCAGCTAGCATTCTTGGTATCTTTCCATTTGTATTTTTGGAAACCTTAAAAAGACAATTAATTAATAAGAAAAAAATACGTCTAAGTATTTTTTTCTTATTAATTATAGCTAAAGCGCATCCATCGTCACGCGCTTTAGCTATAATAAATATTAAAAATGTTGCGGTAAGGGAGCGTGTTGTACCTCGGCCGTTCTCTCAGTTATTCGTTATTAATTCCAATTTACTGCTTATAAACCATGTTTTTATATTTTGGAAGGTCTACACTGGGCCAACATAATCAAAGAGGCAATTGCTTATGTCCACACGTTGGACAAGTTCATCGAATGCCTATGCAAGCGGAGAACGTAGACCAGTGTTTATCGAGCTGCCCACACATTAGCCGGGCGTAGACGAACGCCTTTGATTTTGTAACAAAAACCGACACCGATCCGAAGTGAAGCAAATGATAACGAGTGACGGCGAACGAAGACAAGTTACACTACACACTACACAATATGTTGGTACACAACATATTGCATAAATATGGCGAGCGATACTTAGCGATGACAAGGCAAAGCAAAATATAGGCTGTCTACACGTTGAGTTGGCCTTTGCTCGGCCAACATATTGCACAATGTACAGCCGACTTTAGAATTATAAAGCTCAGGAATACCTACAAAAAGCCAACTGGCCAAGGTACAAATAGCCCCGATGAACAAGTTACAACATGTACAATACAAATTGTTACGTGCATGATGTTACTTTGGATTAATACTTTGGATTGCGCGTCGGATGGCTCAGGCGAGGCGTATGCATATTCAGTCTAAAATTCTGAACACCTTTTTGAAGTAAATACTGTGCATTTTTCTTAGTTCGTATTGACTTTTGACCCCAACCTTCCCATCACATTGACCTTTACATTGACTATTACCTCCAATCGTCCCCAACGCGAACCCCCCCCCTCACTCCCTCCAAGTAAAAATCCCATCCCCTCAGATTCGCCTCGACTCAACCTCATCTGAGGTATCCTTGAGAAGTTCCTCGAGTTTGGTATTCTTAAAGATAATTTCTACCTCAGCTGTTTGCTCCTCCAATAAGGTTGAGTGAGGGTATGACATCATAAACAATCATGGAAAAATATATTTTTTATATTAACACCAATAGTAACCATTAAAACTCGATCCAAACTTTACAGAATGATGAATATGTATGCGCTGTATAATATATAATTATAATTTATTTATAGATTTTCGTAAAGTAAAATTCATCCAAAAAATCCACCATGCTTATCTTTATAAGTATCCCTCTATAATTGCGTAATTGCTTCAAATAATTCCACTCTGTTTGTAAAAAGAATTGATATAAATGTCGAAAATAGATGCTCGAGGGAGCCTCAAGGTAGGTACGTCCTGAGGTACCTTAAGTTTGACAGTTGATTCCTCGACTCGCGTAAGGAAATTCCTCAAGTCGAAGGAATTTTGTTGAACTAATGATTTGTATCATTAGTTCAACAAAATTCCTTTCGTGGATTGAGGTTGAGTCGAGTGGAGGAAATCTCGAGGTAACAACTAATAATATGGGTGTAAGCCTTCCTGACCTCTAGAGTGAGGTACTCGTATCATTGGAATCGGGAAAACGAGCCCTACATTTTGGCTCCAACAGATTCCAAATTTCTGATATACCCCAAAAATCTAAAGTGTTAAATTTTTAATGTGATATAAATTGTCATGTTAGGTTTGTGTAGGATAGCATCAATAAATGAATATTATATTTTACCAAACAAATGATAGTACTTTTATACTGCTAATTAAAATAAATTGTACAAAATTATTCTCTAACCATTCCAAAATATCAAAAATGCACAACGTTAATATTCAAGTTTTTAGTTGAGTGCAAACCCGCATTTTTATATTTGAATAAACATATTTGTATTCGTACATATAACTTGTACTAATATTTATTCTGTGATATAACTTAGATATAATGCAACACTTACCCATCTGTTAATCAAATTTACGGTTCTTCTCCTCTTGCTAAAATCTACCTGCTCAGATGTAGTTCGAAACATTCTTTGCATAGCCTGTCTGTATCCCTTCTGCAACTCTACCCCTTGCTGCAGGTAGATCTTGTTCGCTATACACAGACTGGTATTTTTCATATTCGAAAGATCATGAAATACTTGCTTAAAGTGATCTTCAATCTACAAAATATTTTTAAATGACGTCGTAGCTCCTAGAAAAATTGCTCCTTTTGTCAATAGATATAAGATAAATAATAATAGATATTATCCACATTTCACATACTTAATAAATTGTATAAATTCTATACTACAGAATATTATATAACAGAGTGTAATATAACTGTATAATATAACTCATAAGAATAATGTATACCTGTTCATATCAGAGATGATGGATATGAGATTCGGATCTGGATACAGATACGGATATAATAATAATTAAAGTATCGTATATTGGTTACGAATACGGTCTACGGATATTAAATAATTTAGGGATATCCGTTACTTTCGGATAATTTCTGTTACGGATATTAGGTTTATGACGAATGTAAGTGAAATGCAAATACTTATTTCCAATTTACAAGTTTTTAGGTCGGCTCTGTTGAAAAATTAAATTTAAAGATTTAATTAACATGTTTTATTTATGCTCCGCCTGTATCCGAAAAATATCCGAAGATTTTATATCTGATTCGGTTACGGTTATGGATAGATATTTTTTTCGGATATCCGATAGTTTCGGTTACGGTTACGGAGGTCCATATCATCCCTGAATTTTATATGAGCGAGCTTACTGAGATAAGCCCGAATCGATTGCAGGGACTACGGCCTCAATACCATCTTTTGAAAAAGATAATGTTGCGTTTCACCGAGTGACGGTTCGGGTGGCCTAAGTGGGAGTAGGAATTTTCGAGCTGGCGTCGCACTTGTAGCTTCATTGTTGCTGCGGTAAACGCTTACCATAAGGCGATCTATTCTTTTGCCATTTTTTGCAAATTTGCCATAAAAATTACCTCTTCTTTTTTAAAACCAATACTGGCTTCCAATTCCTGCAAACTATTTCCTACTGCGCCCTTAGCCAGTGCTGCCAGCAGCAACAAAGCAGAAAAAGGCGAAGCTACAGCGTTCTTCGTTAAGTCTGCTAAGGCAGTATCCTGCAAGAATAATTAGATAAGATAAGAAGAACGTTTATTTTGCCCATCACGCAACACAATATGCAATAGTAGGGGAATTAAATATTTTACAATTATAATTTCTTAAAGAAGTATATACCTAGAGCGAACGTTCGTGGCCTTATCGCTCGCGCCGCTTTCGACAGAGTACGTTAGTTACCTATATATATTCTATAGTACAGGTTCAATCCCGAGTTGCATACTGATTTCATTTTCTCAGGTTGGTATTAGTTTCATAGGGATGCTCAAACAGTGAGAAAAATGTTATGATAAAACCTGCATATCAGAGAAAACTAACAATCTTCGAATGCCTGTGAAGACTGCAGGAAGCTAGCGAGGTGCGCTACAACCTTCTTGCAATGAGACCTATGTGGTCGATGATGATGAACAGTTTTATAAAATAGAAGTAAATACTTAAGTTATGGAAACATTACCGCAAAGAACTGCCGCTGTAGCAGACCCTGTAAATCTAGTCCTTTTTTGAGTTCATCTTCTAGAGGCAATAACTTCGATTTTGTCTTATGTTTCGGTCTTTTCGCAGCTATCAGGTCTGCTATGCAAATTACTAAAAGAAAATCTGTGCCAGACAGATGAGAAAAATTAGATCTTCCTTGCGCACGAATTCTCGAAGACTCAGAGGAGAGATATGCTTCAATATACGTATGCACCTGCTTTACTCAGGACATAGGAACCATGGCCTCACAGAAAATCAACGTAACTCATGCGGCGTTGCGGATGACCATGGCGGTGGTTATCGTTTGCCATCAAGCGTTCCGCCTGTTCATGCTTATCTTCGTCCATATTTTTTTTAACTCCCCGCACCGATTTCGGTGACGATGGCTGGTTTCATTGAAACCAGGCCAGTTATGCAGGAGTAATTTTATAGTGCCCAAGTGTGTGCGCAGAGCGCACAAGAGCACTCTCTCTTCCTTTACTATCATAATACAATGGCACGGATAACCGACACGACCGACGAGAGATCAGGCGCAGGTCCGATTTTTTACATGCCCATCCGACGCATGGATCATCTTTCTTGTCAGACAATCAGGTGATCAGCCTGCATTGTCCTAACCAAACTTGGAAACAAAATTTTTTGTTGTTCTAATGCGGGAATCGAACCCACGACCTCCGAGTCTAGAGCCAATGCTCGAACCACTAGACCACGGAGGTCTTCCATTGCACTTTGTCCATAAGAAAGGTATTAGGCATCTAAATTTCTATAATACTTACACTTCCATATTGAACTAATTTCCATTTGATTTCTATAAAATATTCACGAGTAAACCAATAAACCGAAAATAGGAAATTCAAACTCTTTAAGTATACCTATTTGATTTTCAATTTTATTTTATGGCTCGTCAATATGATGGAAATTTCATATTTGGTATATATTTCCTAGTATTTTTGTAACAAAAATACTAAAAATGCATACCGAGAATCACGTTAACTGGGCTCTCTCGTGAAACTACACAAGTGCTAGTAAGAGCCGAGATTATGCCTTGTTTCTCGGGGCTTCTCGTCGAGAATCTGAATCTTATTTTTTTAACTTCAACAGCCCACAAGTATCTCATGGATACAAATTTTTGTTTCATTACACATAAAATTACATTAAACGTGGTAGAGCCATGCTTCGGCACGAATGGGCCGGCTCGACCGGAGAAATACCACGGGCTCACAGAAAACCGGCGTGAAACAGCGTTTGCGCTGTGTTTCGCCGAGTGAGTGAGTTTACCGGAGGCCCAATCCCCTACCCTATTCCCTTCCCTACCCTCCCCTATTACCCTATTCCCTCTTAAAAGGCCGGCAACGCACTTGCAGCTCTTCTGATGCTGCGAGTGTCCATGGGCGACGGAAGTTGCTTTCCATCAGGTGACCCGTTTGCTCGTTTGCCCCCATATTTCATAAAAAAAAAAAAAAATTAAATAATAAATATATCTAAAACCGCATCATCTATTTGTTATCTAAACCCGTATCATTAGTTGTTTCCTCAGATCCGCCTCGACTCAACCTCATCTGAGGTATCCTTGAGAAGTTCCTCGAGTTTGGTATTCTTAAACATAATTTCTACCTCAGCTGTTTGCTCCTCCAGTAAGGTTGAGTAGAGATGAAAATTCCCCGGAAAGTTTCCTTTTCTAAGGAATACTTCCTGAAAACTTCCTGAAAATTTCCAAATTTGGAAGTTTTCAAAATATATGACTTTTAGAATATTTATGAATAATATTATATAATATAACTTACCAGGGATGATTGTACCTAAAATCTAAACAATTTACCTAAGGAAAAATTAAATAAAAATGTGTCTCTCCATACAAGAGTTACCCCCGACTCGTCACTCCTTCGATTCGTCACCAAAAAAATTTTGTCTACGTCGACCCCCGACTCGTCACGACTAATAATGATAATAAATTACTATTCAGATTAGATCAGATCACTTGATTGACTTTAGTATGAAAAGTTGTAACTAGGTATATTTTGTTTTACGTCCTTTTTACGTCTGACAGTTTCATTGTCTGAACACACCCTCTAAGTTTGTCGAATGATTTCAATTTCACCCGAATATAGCTTTATATTATAATTTCAGTAAATAATTATTTATGTATATCATTTAAGTAAATAACATAATTTCATTATGAAGACAAATTTAACCAGATATACGAGTGAGTTCATGTAGTCAATAATTTTATTATAAACTGTTTTATTAACTACTAGCTGGTGCCCGCAACTTTGTTTGCATAGAATTCGTAAATGGAAACGAAACCCTTTTTACCCGACTACGGCGAAGGCAAAAGGAAGGATAATGATTTTGGCTGTCTATGTATATTATTTCCTGACTGCAGAAGGTGTTTGGTATCAAAATAATGAGCTTAAAGAGACCATTCCAAAAATCTAGAACACATAGGTATAGTAAAATGGTCAAGTATGAGTCTGACTCTAAAAAAAAAACATTCATACCCCCGTTCATCCCATTAGGGGTTAAATATCGAAAAATTATAAAACGTGTGCTAATTATTTTCTTTAAGGACTACATTGACAAAGTTCCAAGCCTCATTCCAAAAACTTACCCATACAAAGTTTAGTACCCCTTTTACCCCTAAAAACATTGAATTTTAGAAAATTTTGAATTAGTCTTAGTAAATCATGCCAAAGAGCAATATCATCCAATCCCAAACAGATCAGACCACAAACAAAAAGTTACATACAAATGTTGACACCCCTTTTTACCCCTTTTGGGGGTGAATTTCGCAAAAATCCCTGCCAAAGGAAGCCATGGTCCAAATATTACGTTTCTATCTTCAGTAGTTTTGCCTCGACGTTGATGAAAAAAATTTCATTCATACCCTTTGGGGATTGAATATCGAAAAATCATGAAACACATGTTTATTTATTTTCTTTAAGACTACGTTTACAAAGTTTCAAGCTGAAACGCTTATTTAATATGTTTTCCCCATACAGAGTATACCCCTTTTTAACCCCTAAAAAATCGAACTTTAGAAAATATTGAATTAGAGTTTTAGGTAATCATGTCAAAGAACAATCTTACGAAATTTCAAAGAGATCTGACCACAAACAAAAAAGTTACATATAAACGTTTATACCCCTTTAGGGGATGAATTTCGCAAAATCCCTTCTTAGGGGACCTAAACGTCACAAAAGGAAGCCACGGTCCAAATTTTACGTTTCTAGCTTCAATAGTTTTACCTCGGCGTTGATGAATCAGTCAGGCGTTGTTACTTTATATAATACTAGCTGGTACCCGCAACTTTGTTTGCGTGGAAATAGTAAATGGAAACGAAAACCTTTATACCCGACTACGGCGAAGTCAAAAGAAAGGATAATGATTTTGGCTGTCTGTGCATATTATTACCTGACTGCAGAAGGTGTTTGTTATCAAAATAAAGAGCTTGAAAGGACTATTCCAAAAACATAAAACAGATGTATATGGAAAATGGTCAAGCAAAGTTTGACTCTGAAAAAAAGACATTCATATCCCCGTTCATCTTTTAGGGGTTGAATATCGAAAAATCATGAAACATGCGCTTATTTTTTATGTTAGGACTACATTTACAAACTTCCAACCCGAAATGCTCATTTAATAAAATTTTCCCATACAAAGTTTAGTACCCCTTTTTACCCCTTAAGAGATCAAATTTTAGAAAATATTGAATTAGAGTTTTAGCAAATCATGCCAAAGGGCAACATCACGAAATTTCAAACAGATCTGACCATAAAAAAAAGTTACATACAATTGTTGATACCAGTTTTTACCCAAAGGGAGTGAATTTCGCAAAATCCCTTCTTAATGGACCTATGCGTCTCAAAAGGAAGCTACGGTCCGATTATTACGTTTCTAGCTTCAGTAGTTTTGCCTCGGCGTTGATTAAAATAAAAGATATTCATACCCCCGTTCATCCTTTTAGGGGTTGAATATCGAAAAATAATTAAACACATGTTTATTAATTTCTTTCAGGACTCCATTTACAAAGTTCCAAGCCTAAACGCTCATTTAATATTTTTTCCCCATACAAAGTTTAATACCCCTTTTTACCCCTTAAAAGATCGAATTTTCGAAAATATTTAATTAGAGTTTTAGTAAATCATGCCAAAGAACAACATCAGGAAATTCCAAACAGATCTAATTACAAACAAAAAAGTTACATACAAACGTTGATACCCCTTTTTACCCCTTTAAGGGATGAATTCGCAAAATTCCTTCTGAGTGGACCTACACGTCACAAAAGGAAGCCACGGTCAAAAATTTACGTTTCTAGCTTCAGTAGTTTTGCTTCGGCGTTGATGAATCAGTCAGGCGTTGTTACTTTATACTCGTATAATAGAAGATAATAAGAAGATAAAGCGATAGTGTAGGTATTTAAAAATTGAAATCGCGTACTGAATCGCTGCGAGATATAGGCACGGTAGGTACACTGAACTATACGATCAATAAGTTAAATTTTAAATAAAAAGAAAACATAGACTTAATACGACCTTATAAAACATAACCAAATACCTACATGTTGGTGTCAATAGATGGCGTTGAGCCAAGGTTCGTGCTTATTGTGTTCAATTGAATCTAAACTATAAAAACTATCTAATATTAGTGTAATTTACATTTAAAACAACTATTTTTAATAGATAAATGATCAGTTTTGAAAACCTCTTCATGGGGAAATATTCAGGAAGTTTTCAAGTAAACTTCCTGAAACTTTCCCGAAAATTTCCAAAATTTCGGAAACTTTCCGGAATTTTCACCTCTAGTGGAGGTGTGACATCATAAATAATCATGGAAAAATATATTTTTTTATGTTAACAAACTCGATCCAAATTTTACAGAATGATGAATATCTTTGCGTTGTATAATTATACGGAATTTCGTAAAGGCAGTGGCGTATTTTCGTAAACTAAAGATCCAAAAAATTCGCCATGCTTATCTTTAAATAAGTATCCCTCTGTAATTACGTAATTGCTTCAAATAATTCCACTCTGATTGTAAAAAAAAAATTATAAATGTCAGAAATAGACGCTTGAGGTCTTTGCTTAAGGGAGCTTCAAGGTACGTCCTGAGGTACCTTAAGTTTGACAGTTGATTCCTCGACTCGCGTAAGGAAATTCCTCAAGTCGAGGGAATTTTGTTGAACTAATGATACAACTTTCGTGGATTGAGGTTGAGTCGAGTGGAGGAAATCTCGAGGTAACAACTAATGATATGGGTGTAAGTCTTTTGGGATTCTAAACAAGCTATTTTTTCCATTATATTATGTTTTGTTTATTATAAAGCCACAGTCACAGACACCAGTGACGAAGGCTGGTTTTCCTTCATAGGGGAGCCCTAGCGTGTATAATAGGTGGTAAGTGAAGTCGATAGGAATGGAGTTATAGGAACCCCACGCCGCTGATGGACACAGTGATTATTTTGTCTAATTTGAATATGAACTTAGGCGATTGCTTACGTTTACTGCTTGGAAATTCTTAAAATTAGTAGAATTTACAACACACTGAGTACTTGTGACCTAACAATCCCAGTCTTGTGCACGTACTTTGGATTATTTGGTAATAACGCTCTGAACCCAAATTCTCACAATTAACTTACACATTTTACTTTTATTGCATTATAAATTAGGTAAGCGTCTTGATAAATTAAACTGATTTTTGAAGTTTGGACCATTCAACATTCGATGTTTATGAGATTACAATTTTGCAGTTTTAACATATCGGGACTGGATCGTAACTGTATTATAGCAGGATTTAATTATGCGACCATCCTGTAGACACTCAAGGGTGCTGCTGAATGCTAATTGTTGATAATATATGTAATAATACATAGTATTGGTTTTAAAAAGGAAGAGGCTTTCATTCTGTCTGTATATGATGGCAGCAATATAATTACTTATTTGAAAACCTAACTGGCTCAATAAAACTTCTCAATACCACTAAATCTGAAGTAGTTCTTCAGTAGTTACTGTTGGTGTCGCTTCGCTATTTATACGCATGGCCTTAGGTATATTTAGGCTAATTTGGATGACCTAAGAGAGATTCCAATTAATTACAATTTAAATCATAAAAAAAATAACTACAAAACTAAATGCAAGCCCCATGGCCCATACCTTGTCCGAAAGACACTGCTGCGGGCGGCTAAATTGTCCATATTAAGTCAATCGTATTATGAAACATCATCGAAAACTTTTGGTTTTTTATTAAAAATAGACGTTTTTTGTCTCTTGTTACATTAATATTTTTTTTTTCTAAAAGAAATATAAGTTAACTGATAAATCGATCTTGCACGAACGAAATCGTGGGCAACTGCATTCATTGATTCTGACTGATGTTGCAGGTCACAGAGCGCACACTGTGTTCGTGGGCGTACACGTGCCGGCGCGGAGGCACTCCCACAGGAAGCACAAGCACCACCATCGCAACGGGGAGAAGGAGGATAGGCCAGGTAGGCGTGGAGATTATCTTGTATCTTGTGTTCCCACATCCTCCTGAAGCTTCATAAAACAGCTCAATTCCTGTAACTAATAGATGACAATTAACAGTTACAACCCGACTGTGCAGTGTGGATGATATTCTATCGTACACGCATCAAATCGCGCATGATGTATGTACTGGTTTAGAGGTGAAATGTCAACTTTTAGCTATGGGAATTGGCCTCGAGTAATTGTTAACGTTGGAGTTGGTCAGGCATAAGAGAACCTCGTCAATTCCGGCTATTCATAAGTTGTAGTATTGTCATAGGGACAATCCCATAAAAAATTAGGTCGATTTCAAAATTTTCCGTCCCATCCTTCTTGAAATCCTTATTTGGCCTTAGTTTTTAGACACGACGACCTCTATTTATCAGTGTTAGCGCGTCGGATCGAGGGAACCACCGAAGGAACAAACTTATTTATTATTAAGTTTTGGACACCGTGCACCGCTTTACCAGACACAAATTCTGTAACTCGGTTACAAGTAGAGTCAATATCTCTTTGACATTTTGAATTTTGATATCACAAAACACATTCATTTGTAACATAAGTATATCTTGTGAAACAAAATTACGAGCTCATTAACCCATTCAATGGGACTAACGAGTGTTTGTTTACACATTCGTGTTCGAGCGAGCAAACACTCCACACACAATTTGATTCATTTTATTCTTATTAGGATAAAAATTGGCTATATTGAAATTCGTAGGCCCGGCATTAATGGCTCGCGTGAGAAGACTAAGCGTAACGGATGACGGGGAAACACGTAAGGCAATCGCGCAATCTCATCTTCTTCCGTCTTATATTTTCCACGCATTTACAATCAATCATTTCGTGTTATTCTTACCCACGCATGATTAGACTGTTTTTCAACTTATTTTTACAGGCATGTTAGTCATCCTAGTGATCCTTTACTTTGGATTATTTTATCATGATTTTTGTCACACTTTCATCATTATTTCTGCTGAGGTTTAACATATTATTATTTGTTTTCAGTGACTCCTCCGGCTCAAAGAGTACAATTTATACTCGGTGAAGATGCAGACGACACAACTCTGGAATCACATCCCCTCTTTTCGGAGATGGAAGAACTCGTTAAAGACGGAGATGAGCTGGAATGGAAAGAGACAGCTCGATGGATCAAATTCGAAGAGGACGTCGAGGAGGGTGGCAACAGATGGTCGAAACCACACGTAGCAACCTTGTCTTTACACTCCCTTTTCGAACTTCGAAGTCTAATTTTAAACGGATCCGTCATACTAGATTTAGACGCAAGTTCATTAGAGCAAGTGGCTGAGAACGTTCTAGACAGCATGGTCACAGATGGTTGCTTAGCGTACGATAAAAGAGAACGAGTTAAAGACGCTCTGCTAAGAAGGCATCGCCATCAACACGAGAAAAGAAACCACAATAATATGTCGAGGCTTCCGTTGATAAGGTCTTTGGCGGATATAGGAAAAAATCATTCGTCATGTAAAAGTGAGTACTTTTATTATCCATTTCCTAATTTTTACCATCAACTCTTGTATTTTAGTGAAATATAATCGGATGTGTTGGACAATACGCCTGCGTTAGATTTCCAGGACGGTGGGCCTCGACGTCCCGCCTCAAGGAACTGTCCCCCCGACAAACATCTCTCTCCTCCAAGCGCACGACTCCAGGGGCTCGTACCTAGCTGTACCAGGTCAGCAATGCGTGGATATCAATGGTGCAAGCTCACAATTCACGCTGTTTGACTGACACTATGCACCTTTTGAGCTAACAACAATTTGTGTACAATCTATATTATCAGCTAAACACCTGTGATTAATCGTTTAAAGCACCCGAAATATTTTATTATTCATTATTTAAGTAATTTCTATTATATATATAAAATAAAGTTATGTATTTGATTAATTTAGTTAACGATTGGCTATTCCAGTTGACGAAGGCGGGACGACAAGTGGGAAAGGAGATTTCGGTCGATTCTTAGGCCTCGCTAGCGCGGGTAACCGCTTGACATTAACATTTCATGAATGTTTACTGCTATATTTCTTTTTGAATTTGTTCTATAAAATGTTACTTTTCCTTTTCTATATTGTCTTTTCGGCTGATGAATGTTATTATTTCTGCTTAAGACAACTCTCGTTGTGTCCGGCCAGATTTTATGTCATTACTTAGATAAGTAGTAGGTTTTTTTTTAATTCAAATTTATAATTATTTCATGTTATATTAATGGAAAATACCTACATGTCGATTCTTAGTTATTTAGGACTTTCACTTCAAAATAATTCATTATTAATTTTGATGTTAATGTCTTTAGAAGTTTTTTTTTTCACAGTGTAAAAAGTTATCACGTTTGATAGGCGTATGCTATTGCGGGGAACATAGAAATACAAATTCTAGCATAGCGGATACATGCAATTTTCGTCGACATCCATTATGTAGACGTTCCAAACAACGAGCATCACTCAGAAATTCATTTAGCACTTGCCTTGTTTCATACATTTTTTATAAAACTCTTTTGTACAATATACCAATCAGATTTTCATTTACTTAACACTTTTTGCATTTTATTTTTTCTCTTTCTTTTGTCATTGTTACTACTTGATATTTTAAGTGTAAAACAAATTTTATTTTGAACAAATTTTATAAAAATTCTATAACGTTGTGCTTCTTGTAGGTGGAGCACACGAGGACATGATGGTCAAAAGCCCAAGCAGCTTATCCATGCATCGCAATCATAGTTCGGGCGACTTGCCCATGAACGGGGATATAAACCACAAATGCAATACTCAGTTTATGCGGAAAATCCCACCTGGTGCTGAAGCATCTAATATTCTTGTAGGCGAAGTTGATTTTATAGAAAAAACATTGTCAGCCTTTGTCCGGTTAAAAACCGGAACTATAATGGGTGATTTGACTGAGGTTCCCGTACCGACTCGTTTTATGTTTGTGCTACTTGGACCCCCAAATAGTAACACAAGCTTTCACGAAATTGGCCGAGCGATGGCCACCTTAATGTCTGACGAAATTTTCCACGAAGTCGCCTACAGAGCCAAAAAGAGAGATCATCTTTTAGCAGGAATTGATGAATTTCTTGACGCTGTAACTGTTTTGCCGCCCGGAGAGTGGGATCCTGCTATAAGAATAGAGCCTCCTGCTGCAATCCCGTCCCAAGATGTCCGTAAACGTCCAATTGATAACAATCAGAAAGAGGAACTTGACGAAGAAGAGGAAGAACAAAAACAGAGAGAAGAATCTGGCTTGGCAAGAAGTGGAAGGCTTTTCGGTGGCTTAATTAATGACCTTAAAAGAAAAGCGCCTTGGTATTGGTCCGATTTCAAAGATGCATTGGCCTTACAATGCATAGCATCTTGGATATTTCTTTACTTCGCCTGTTTATCTCCTATCATAACATTCGGTGGTTTACTGGGTGAAGCGACTGGAAGGAACATGGCTGCAATGGAGTCATTAGTTTCTGGTTTTGTATGTGGTATGGGGTATGGATTTTTTTCCGGTCAACCACTGACAATTTTAGGATCAACTGGTCCGGTTTTAGTATTTGAAACAATAGTTTTTGAGTTTTGTAAGCAAATCGGATGGGACTACATGTCCTTCAGATTTTGCATTGGCACATGGACTACCATTATTTTGATAACTCTAGTAGCTATCGACGCCAGTGCTCTTGTTTGTTACATAACAAGATTTACAGAGGAGAACTTTGCTACACTAATTGCATTTATATTTATTTACAAGGTAATATAATTAACTTTGATTATTTTAAAATACTTTGAAACCAATATGCTAGTAAAATTTAAAAACGTTTTACTTATTAAATTTTAGGCCGTGGAAAATGTGATATCTATCGGAAAAAAGTACCCTGTTAAGACACACCCAGATGAGGTTCTCAATTACGACTGCTACTGTTTACCGAGCAATTATTCCAGAGTACCCGAGCACTTTAATTGGTCGACCGTTAATAAGGAATTTTGCCAGGTAAACTACTAAACAACTTTAAAAAATGATGTAAGAAAGTATAGATTTATTTCATAATTCGTATTTTCAGGTCTATAATGGCACTTTAGTTGGAGAAGGTTGTGATACCAAAGTGTATGTACCAGATGTATTTCTTATGTCTATCATACTCTTCCTCGGAACTTTTATAATATCTGTAATTCTCAAAGATTTCAAAAACTCTTTGTTTTTCCCAGCAAAGGTAATTGTAATAAATTTGGACACTTGTTTGTGATATTGTTTGGTCTAGACTAAATATGATTTACCATTTTAGGTTCGCCAAATAATAAGCGACTTCTCCGTAATTATTGCGATTCTATCAATGTCCTTCTTGGATTACAAGGTGGGCGTAAAGACACCAAAACTAGAAGTCCCTTCGGAATTCAAGCCGACGCTGCCCAGTAGAAATTGGGTGATCACGCCATTCAATGGAAACCCCTTTTGGTCAGCTCTAGTGGCAATATTACCTGCACTGTTGGGTACAATTCTCATATTTATGGATCAGCAAATAACAGCTGTTATTGTGAATAGGAAAGAAAACAAGCTGAAGAAAGGATGTGGCTATCACCTCGACCTATTCGTCCTAGCTATATTGATACAGATTTGTTCAATAATGGGTCTGCCGTGGTTCGTAGCTGCAACTGTACTTAGCATCAATCACGTCAATTCTCTGAAAGTAGAATCTGAATGTGCAGCGCCTGGTGAAAAACCCCAATTTTTAGGAGTGAGAGAACAAAGAGTCACACATATTTTGATATTCATGACGATTGGATGCTCCGTTCTGCTGACCCCTGTTTTGCGCCATATTCCTATGCCTGTACTTTTTGGCGTGTTCCTCTACATGGGTGTTGCATCACTGAAAGGATTACAATTCTTTGACAGAATTCTGATCATGTTTATGCCACAGAAGTATCAACCCGATCACATGTTTTTACGACAGGTAATTTAATTTTTGATTGCTATTATTAGATACATTATGGGCACTTATTAACTGAAAAATATTTAACACCTATTTTTTTGCAGGTTCCAATTCGTAGAGTGCATATTTTTACGGCAATCCAGCTGGCTTGCCTCATTTGTCTATGGGTCATAAAGTCATTCTCTAGTACATCAATTTTATTTCCTCTAATGTTAGTCGTCATGATTGGAATAAGGAAGTCCTTAGATCTAATGTTCACGAGACGTGAAATGAAAATTTTGGACGACGTAATGCCCGAAATGACGAAGAGAAATCAAGATGAACTTTGTGAGCTCGGTGATGCAGAGGTGGGGAGGCTTGCGAAAATCTTAGGCCTTTGCATTAGAAAATAGTGATCATGTTTCTGTCCTCATGAGTCATGTGTCAGCCGGAAAGTAGATAAATTGCTCAAATGTATAAGAATCCATTATAGGCGATTTTGAACCCGCCATTTTTGTATAATATAGCTATTCTTAAGTACCTCACATATTAGTCTGATATTATTATCGTATACAGAAGAAGACGAGTTGCATCATGCGTGTACCGATATTGTAATTCACTTCAAGTTCATCAACTTAATTTTAGCTAAATTCCTATCGTTCCTAGAAGCACTTGTACATGTTGTAGATACATTGTTACGAATACATTAAGGCAACAAAGCATGTATCATACCATTTGTGAAAAATCATCGATCACTCCTATGTTTTCGTTCTGTTTGTCAATAAAAATCTAAGGGTCTGCCCTTGTAGGACATGAACAAAAGCAATCCACCAGCCTATCAGGAGAACCTTCAGATCCCCCTCATCAACGGGAACATCATGAACATCCCGCTGACATCCATCAACATATCGGAAGAGATGAACAAGACCGGGATCTGGAAGCAAGTGAACGACGGCAACAAAGTCCGGACCCAGCTGGACGTGAAGGACCTGAAACCCAAGACTACAAAGAAAGTGTAAGTAATTTTTACTGACATGTAACATTATTGCATTCGAGTCAGAAAAATAAGATGAAAACGAATATTTAATAGTGACCAGAATTTAAAATTTAGCATTCGTTAGGCGTTCCTGTAAAATCAACTATAAAGGTATCTTTTTTGCACTACTTTCCATTATCTACATAAGAACCTGGGTTGATATTTGGCCATAAGATCTCATGACCCAATATTGTTATCTTTTACATTACAGTAAATAAACATAACTTCTTGCATTTTTTCCACTTTAATAGGTATATCCGGTTCCGATAAAGTAATTCATCAGGTGTCCTCAAAGTCATCATCCTTTACATTAAACAAACCCTTTGTTCCAGTATTAAACACAAGAAAATAATATCAAAGAACGCACAATCGGAAATCGAGCGCCGTCTGTCCACCATGGACGAGGCGGAGGAAGAAGACTTGAAGGTCGGCCACAGGGACACCAAATTTTAATGTTAACCCCGACGACGCACCGCATGGCACGCTCCCGCACTAGCATGACCACGGTCTTTCTTACCCGAAACTTTTTATATTTCTGAGCAGACGTCATATTTTTTATTCACATAATGATACAGTACCTGGGTAACCGAGCTTTGCTTGGAGCTCTAGTAGATTAAAAAAACTATATTATATTTTTACAAGATATTTTCGTTCAAAGTATAAGATAATTTATTTACAGCGACTAAATCGTTGTTTTCAATGTATATTTCTACGTAACTACTGTTCGGAAAGGGGGCGATTTTGTAAAGGCTGTAACCAATAACATTCTCAACCCAAAATTTACAGAGTTCAACACAGAAATTATACATACATACATATAATCACGCCTTTTTCCCGTAGGGGTAGGCAGGACCGCCTCTTTCCCGTAGGGGTAGGCAGAGACCACTTCTTTCCACTTGCTACGTTCCTTACATACTTCTTTCGCTTCGTCCACTTTTATTCTTACCATCCATTCCTCCTCTTACATTCAACGTAGCCAAGCGTCTCTCCATGGTCCGCATGAAATTATGTTCTGCAATATACTCAATAGATCGTGTAAGAAAGACCTCAGAAAGTAATAATAATAATCTGTAAAATTAACCTAATCCACTATTCTGTCTACAAAGCATTTTCGAAGATGGGTATTTGAGCTTGATTATTGCCATAGAAACAGGCTGCATAAAATATTACGAACACAGCAGCGGCGTAGGGTGAATATGTTAAAACCCTCCAAAAATGCAAACCTAGGCGCAGCCGCGTCGCCTAGTTTCAATGTGTATAAAAATAAGGATGAAGGATTAAATCGTATACTTTGTATTTATTTTTAAATTAATTGATTTTTTTTGCGATAAAAACTTAAAATACCCACCTTTTTTACTCCTGTAGATATTTAGTTTTATATTATTATATAAATGGAGCTAAGTAGTGAAATTCGCTAGAACTTTGTAAATATTATTGGCAAAATGAACTTCTTAAGAATTGTTGATAGCTCTCTTTTAATTAGGCTATTTAGTCTTTAATAAATGTAAAAGAAATTATCTTTATATCATACAGAAACTGAAAGTGCATGCACAAACGTTGCAAAATCTAGTATTTCTTAAAATTTGACGTTAGCATTATTAATAAGTCTTATTAAAATAAGTAAATACCTCAATGTGTGCTTTAGATGTTTGATATGTTAAAGAAAATAAACTTCAAATGGATTTTCTATTGCATGGTTCATTATCAGTATGCTAAGTCCTATAGAGTTTATTAATAAAATATTTGAATGTCTGAAAATAATAATGTGTGAACAAACTTACCGTAGTACAAGCGCTAGAAATGTAGAGTTCCATTTTTACGTGTTGAATAAATTGGTAAATTATAATGTATTTTTATGATTACTGTAGAATTTCTAAAACCTAATAAAAATAACATGTAACATATTAAATGTATAAGGTCAGGTTGGGAAAGACCGGCATACTTCATTGAAAAATTTACTCAATTTAATAAAACAAATATTTGGTATGTTCTAGACCGATCTTAAGTATTCCATGTGCTGAAACATATTAACAGTAACAATTTTGTGCTACATAAATTAAAATATAATAGCACATCTTTCAAATACAAACCCTTTTTTAAAATTCGGCGTGCAGACGGTCTTCCCGTGCTATTGGAGGCAAGACCGTCTATTGACATTTAACACGTCACTTGGTATGTTATACGTATTTATACCAACTTAATATACAGGAATATTTTTTCGTCGGTACAATAAATTTTACCACGTCATTGGTATCGATAATAGAGTACATTTCTCAAATAAAAAAAAATATTTTTTTATTCATTTCAATTATTTTATCCTATAACCAATCTAATACCGCATGTGCGCACTAACTACAAGGCGTCAACGGGTGCGGTATGAGGTAGGGGGCGGCGAGGTGGGGTAAGCGATCGGCCGGGCGGCGCACGAGTTGGCAACAAAGCATCGATAGATGCGTAACGTATCCACATTTTGTATTAGTTAGCGGATAAGTTCGGGGATTGATAATTTTGTTTTTTTGTTCTAAAGGGGTAGTAACAAAAATCGCTAGTATTTTTTATTTTTGACAACTATTACGTATGTTGATTTATTGTACTGGTAAAAAAATAACCCTGTATATCTAAAAAGTGTATTTTACCTTCAAATATGCAGTTTAACTGTAGGACAATAAAGTTAAAAGTCATATGAAATTCTTGTTTTTATATTTAAAAGGTAAGACCGGCATATCGTCGCAATAAGGGGTTGTAAACATTTTTCATGAATATTTGCCGGTCTTACCTTATAAATATTAAAAGAAGATAAGGGATTTCCTTGCAGGTTATAATTTCTCGGCTAGTTACTAGAATTTCTAAAATAAAAATCTAATCTGATATTTTGCTGGTAGGTTAGAATACTAATGATATCAATTGAAATAATTGTGTAAGTAGGCAGTGTATAATAGTGCAAACAAGTATATTATTATATTTCAAATTGTGTTTATTAATAGGATTTTTGTTGAATATAATATAATTGAATTATGAAAAATAAATCAGGTCAACATTATCAGACAAAACAAACTCTTAAGAATTGTTCGGCGCTTGAATTACATGTATTTTCTTACGCTTGAATTACATGTATTTTCTTACGCTTGAATTACATGTTTTACGTTTATAGTTACTCACCATTCTTATAGGCGAACCTCACTGTAATAAAAGCAAGTGATCAATGAAACATACGTACCTAGTAGGTACCTACCTACATTGGGTGCAAAAAAGTTTGTGATCTCTGTCTGAAGGCAAGACCGGCATATGACGATCTTCCCTTATACTACCCAGACGATCTTCCCAACTAGAAAGTTTTTAGGTTGAAAATATTTTACAGCAAACTGTGACAAAACTAAGAACATTTTGAATAATATAATACGAAAATATGTTAAAGTTACAATTGAAATACTTACCCAACCACTTTGTTTTATAAAACTCTTTCGATAAATCACTTTTTTCTTTTTTTTTTCGTCAACATCTGTTATTTTTTAATGGACCTTCAAAACCCAAATAAAACTGGCGGCAAATTTTCTCCCATCATAGTGTTGCCAGCGACAACTATGATTAAAAATTTTAACCAAAGTATGATACTGTCTTACCGACTGTCAATTCAAGCTGCATAGCTATTCATAAATATAAGTTATTGCGTGCAGACGGTCTTGCCTTGTAGACGGTCTTCCCCATCCTGACCTTAGTTTATTAGTTTATAGCAAGAAAGCACAAAAAGGTATGTATTTTTAAGTTTCCTAGAAAAAGATAAATAGCTAAATAAGTAAGAATTTAGTTTTTGGTCTAGAATCAGAGACAATCACATTCCATCTACCTACATGGCAAATTAATGATATTCATTACTTACTTTTTAACTGTCCGTTTTTTAAAAATCTTCAATTCGATGTTCTTTATAGTAGGCAAACGATGTGTGCTTGATCCAATCTGCAGTCAGTCCATATATCTACACCACAAACTGTTATGCCAATCCACACCTATACACAGTCAGGGGCTTTACGCCCAAAATCAACAATCAATCTTAATCTCTGAGATTAAGATTTCAATATATTTCAACGATCCTAGGATTAATTTTACGTCAATTTACAACATTTTTGGTTGAGAATTTGTTTTGTTGAGGGTTTGTTTAGATTGAAGTCAACCTAAGATCTAAGATACGTTATTAATTTCGGGCATTAGTCAACATGCTTTCTTTTATAACAATGACGAAGTTCGAAAAACAAAAATGTATGGGATTGATAAATTTGGTCGCTAAACCACCAGGTGCTTCTGATGTTCTGAGGGTCAATTCTGCTAAATAAACCTTCATTAATACAATTACAATCAAGTCCCGACACGCTAAAACTCTCAAACTGTGTTTTTATGAACATTAAACCAACGTGAAATGCGCTCTAATTGGTCGAAACGTCATAAAATCCGTTCACGGTTACATGTCGCTTCACTTTCAATTCAAACAAAGTAAAATTAAGTCTACTATAATAAATATGAGAATTGAGGTTCTAATGTGTGATGATAAAATCGACAGAGTCGTGCCGATTGGGCGATGGCAGTATGGTGTATGGCTATCCTTATGTCAATAGGTCAGATTTCAGTGCCGAGTAGAGCACGTAGCAAATACACTCGGTTACAAACGCCTAAGGCCAAATTGCCCGTCAAATTATACGATTTGCCAAAATAAGGACGACAAAATAACAAATGCTGTGTAATTTTTACATTTATAATATCACAGTCGCCAAATTACGTCCAATACTCCAACTCTATATTAACACGCCAACGCCACATTACATATTTATCATCATTCTATCATTTCTATGACTAAGACGTTCTCAATCTTATATGGATTTCAGGCCGACCTGCTAAAACGCTCTTCCTGGACCAGCAGTAGCGTGAAGAATGAGAAAAAGAAATGCACCTCAGCCGAGACTTCGGTGTAAAGACTAAAAATAGAAAAAAAAACTCAAAACAGCTGCCCAAAAGATCGGACACAAATTTTATAACCGTTGTAACTCTACCCTTAATAAGCAGTCATATTACGGGCCGGTTGCACAATGTACTGATAATAATAAGCGAATAGCTAATTTGCATTAGTTTCGAATCTTAGCGCTCTATATAAAGTAGCGACAAAACATCCGAATAAGCTATACGATACTTATCAGAAGATTGTGAAACAAGGTCTAAAAATAATAACTTATTGTACCCTAATAGTATAACTTACATTGGTAAATTTTAAACATTTGTGTACTTTACATATCGTGATTTGAATGTGGTACATATTTTTAAATGCATTAAGTATAACATACCTATCCGTATAGAAGATTTAGAACACCAGTTTGGTCAATTCTGAGTTTTGTATTAGGAGTAAAAGATTGTGAGATTTTTAATTAAAATTTTATCCAATTATAATTATTGTAATTCGGTACTTATCCTATTGTTGTTTTTTGCACTTCAATAACATTATTAAAGTCAGAACCTATACATTCGATTATTAATTACTTATTGATCAATTTTCTAACATAGTCATTTATGTGTAAATATTATTTACATTACACTTTTAGGGCATTAGTGGCCATGGGCTATGATTCGAAAATTAATAATAGTGATATATTTTTATGATTTAGTTCAGTCGAAAAGCCTTAAAATAGTAAAAGATTATGCTAAAAATTAGCATCATGACTCTTTTGTTAACAACGCCATCTTTGGCAATTAAGTTGAACTTAGTTGAGATATATCATTTAGCGTGATGTCAAACATGTCGAATAAATGTTTATTTATATTTTATTTATATTCCATGCGTTCGAGTTAAGTAAAATGGTTCATAGTTAACACCACTATTATTGCTCTTAAAACCTTACGGCCTGTCCGCATTTCCACGCAGGTGTGGATCCAGGATTTTTCAGGATTAGTCAGCGGGCCACTGACACATTAGGTACTTACTTTGAAAAAAGTTAAGAGAATTGGGCATCTGACTATTATTTCTAATATCTTTTATCTATGATAGAGTGATGAGGAATGAATTGTGGTCAGCATTGTCCGTGACGAGGTGAGCAGTATCCTCATGTAAGCATTGAAATCTCTTTTTAGGGATTCTAGTGCTTGTGTAAGGATAAATGGGGCATACACTGAATGGTTTAATATCGAAAAAGGTGTTAGACAGGGATGTGTAGCGTCACCGTAGCTGTTTAATCTGTTTATGAATAATTGCTTGACAGATTTAAAAGAGAATGAAAGTGGGTTGAGAATGAATGAGCTACTCGTCAAATGTTTTCTCTATGCTGATGACCAAGTATTGCTTGCGTCTTCGGCCGAAGAGTTGCAGGAGATGGTAACTGCTATGAGTGGAGCTTTTGTTAGAAAGGGAATGAATATGAATGTAAACAAGACGAAAGTCATAGTGTTTGAAAGAGATGAGGCAGTGACAGACTGCAATATCGTGATTGGAGATGAACAAATTGAACAGGTGAATGAGTTTGTGTATCTGGGTTGAAAGTTTACAAGAGATTCCATCTCTTGTAAACTTCCACACTCTCACACTTTCCAAAGTGTGAGAGTGATATTGAAAGAAGAGTGAATGTAGGAATGGAGCTTTTCACTCCTTTATGCACAGTGGGAAGGTGTCTAACAAGGCTCGTTTGGCTGTGCATAAGGGGTGTTGGTTTCGACACTCATGTACGGAACATGTATGAAGTGAATAATGATAGTGAACAAGCGAGTGTAAGGATCGTAGCAAGTGGAAATAAGTGGTCTCTGCCTACCCCTACGGGAAAGAGGCGTGATTATATGTATGTATGTATCTTTTATTTAAAAATGTGTCTGACATTTCACTGACATCAGATCCCAGAAGGGGCAAATGACCCCATTGTCCGCCCTCCAGATCCGCGCCTGTGTCCACGTTCGACGTCTTCAACGTGAAACGTTGCTTCGTCGCGGCACGGTGCGTTGACATAACGTGCAAATTCACGTCGCCGCCAAAATCACGTCACGACACCGGATTGCCGTCCCTTGTAAAATGCCGGTATACATTCTGTTTTATTTTACGCAACGTTGTTACATGGTCACGTGGACATGCCATGGACTTGTAAACGAATGGAATTTATTAGATATATTTTACTATTCCCATTGTGTAACTCTATTACTAGTCACAATTACTAGTCTTAGTTATTACAATCTCGTTGTATATAGTTAGTATTATTCCTAAACGTGTCCTAAATGCCTAAATTAGGAGAATCTAGTATCAATGTACTGTTATTTAAAAATGTCTATCGATGTCTAAATGGACTCGCACACTGCGGACTTAACATAGTTTTTTTTTCGACTTTATAGAACATAAGTAGTTCCGTTTGTATAATAAAACATAACACCAATATTTGTGTTATTAAATTTTAAAGCATTATAATTTTTGTGTTTACTCAAATTTAATGTATTAACTTCTTCATTATGCCTTAGTTGCTTATCGGACTTTTTATACTTTACCTAAAATGTCCAATCAACATGGTAAAATATTTGCTTATCTAATACTTCCCATTCATTTTTCTGAAAATTGTAAAGTCTACAGTGTGTGATGCTTCTAATATATTGACACAATTCAATTATTAGTGTACTAGCGGGAATGTTTGTTATATATTTGTATCGGTTTTGGAGATCTTTGTGGAGTGTTATGAATAAATGGATTTTTATAAATGTAATAATCTTTTATTTTCTTACTTTTAAATACTAATTATAGCAATTTCACTTTAAAGTCTTTGGCAGGCCTTGAAGTTACTTACATCTACTCATTTCAACTACCTAAACTACTTTTGCACTCATACTACTAGAGAGTAATCAGGGTCATACTACTGATCATAAATTAACCCAAATAAACCAAACTACCCCATATTCTACTCTCTCTAATTAACCAAATAACTAAAATCGCCAACAAATTGTATATATAAACATTTATTTACCTAACTTATAATAATTTATTTATAAATTACTTTACACTTGACAGCTGTAGGCGGTTAGTTCTTCTTCTTCTTCTGGTCTGGCAGAATGCCCATCTCCTCCTGGTACCTTCTGATCAGTTGTTCCTGCACGTCAGGTAAGCACGGCGAGTAGCGGCTGTATTCCATACTGAACTCACCCTTGCCTTGCGTCATAGATCTGTGGAAAATGAGTTTTTATCACAGACATCTAGTGACTAGACCACTCAAGTGTATGTAATTCGCGTGTAAAGAGGAGTGAAATTCACTTCCATCATCGCCATTTCCTCTCGAATATTCTCGGTGCCAAACGTCAAACTAAAACTAAAAAGATAAAAAACGCGACAGGGTGGCGCGCGGCTACGGCCTTTGTATCGTTTACTCGGGGACGAGGAGTTAAGACCACTAAATCGCTCTTGTGACGTCACAGTAATTTGAAAAATAATGGCACGGTTGGTTTCTATATAGACGATGAGACTTGCGACGTCACAGTAATTTGAAAAATAATGGCACGGTTGGTTTCTATATAGACGATGAGACTTGCGACGTCACAGTAATTTGAAAAATAATGGCACGGTTGGTTTCTATATAGACGATGAGACTTGCGTGATCTAGTTAATAGATGTATGTGGTTTGTATGATATCGCTGGGTAAAGCAGTGTGAGAATATTATGATGATGATGTTCAGAAAGAGGCGTGTTTTTTTAGTTGCGTTGCGCGGAAATTGTGGTGGGTTCGAACCTCGATAAAATATTTTTGTGTTTTTTTTAATCTACTAGAGCTTCGAGCAAAGCTCGGTTACGAGGTAAAAAAAACTTAGGCCTTTTCATCCGTTATTGGATGATATATACAGTATTCACCGAGCGAAGTAACCACTCTTGAAATACTGTAGTGCCTGGGACAGTCGATTTTTAAATGTCGTATGGTTGCCCAAGCACATACGGCATTCTCACAACATAGTCAGCCTAGTCCAGAGGAATGACTGGTCAATACGTCTGGGGCCAACTATGTGCGGGTTTCCTCAGGATGTTTTCCTTCACCGTTAGAGCGTCCATATAATGTACTTGAGATCTGAAAAAGTCTCATTGGTACACGCCACAACCTGAGAATCAAACATGCACTTTCTCAAGAGCGAATCAAGCGATCTACCCACTAGGCCACGAAGCTCTACCCGGATACTAACTATATATGTAAATAGGAAAATTTTATATTAAGAAAAAAATCGTCTGCCGAACGATAAAATTTCGTGCAGTGCTCAAAAAACCTACCATCATTTTCCTGAAGAACAAAAACGTGGGGGGACGATTGAAGGTAAAGGTCAAAGGTCAGTGTGATGGGGATGGTTGGGGTCAAAGTCAATGTTTTGGAAAGGTTGGGGTCAAAAGTCAATACGAACTAAAATAGTTACATGCTCGCGTAAGGAAACCAAGACAGCATACAATTGCAAGTTGCATCTTACGAATTTTCGATCAGGGTCACGTGTCCTGCGCGATTTCAACAGTTTTTACCCATCCCAAGAAAAGCGCACAACGCCGCTAAAGCAGTTTCACTTCAAAATTCTTGGAGATTGTGACCATATAACTACGTACCTCAGCTCGCCCGCATATCCGAACATGTTGTTGAGCGGCACCTCGGCGTATATCGTGGCCCAGCCCTCCGCGCCCTCGGTGCCGGTGACGATGCCGCCGCGCTTGTTCAGCTGGCCCACCACCGCGCCGTGCGTCTCGTCCGGGCAGACCACCTCCACGAACATGATCGGCTCGAGCACCTGCCACGCGCCCTCCTCGAACACTGAAACATTTGTGAATAATTATGTAATAATAATAATAATATCTATGGACGCTTCACACCACGGCAGTCTGGCCCCGTGGTAAGTATCCGAAGAACTTGTGTTACGGGTACCCGACAACGGAAATATATTTAATACTTTTTATACTATACTTATATTTAAGATTTTTATTATATTATACACATATTTAAGACACATCCATGACCCAGGAACATTTTGTTCCCTGGCGGGATTCGAACCCGCGACCTCCGGCTAAAGCGCCACTGCGTTCACCACTGAGCCACGGAGGTCGTCGTTTTTTGTATATAATTATGTAATATGTACATAAAATATTCGTGTCAGTGTTTGTAACTCGACGGATTTTCATTAAATTCTGTAGCTATCCGGTAGGTCTTAGAATATGTCGTTAACTATTTTTATACTAACGAGTGAAAGTTTAGAAGGCAAAAGCTAGTACTTTTTAGGGTTCCGTACCTCGAAAGGAAAAAACGGAACCCTTATAGGATCACTTTGTTGTCCGCCCGACCGTCTGTCTATCAAGACCCCTTTTCTCAGGTACGCGTGGAACTACTGTCCCTGGAAGCTGTGAAAAATCAAACTTCTAAGCCAACGCAATCAACGGCTGTATCTTTATACAGTCGTTTATGCCGCAAATTTCCGCAAATTTTCGACAATCGCAAGGGAATCAAAATCTACAGGGTACTTCCCGTGAACTCAGAATCTTGAAATTTGGTACGAAGCAACGTCTTTTAATAGCACAGATGAAGGAAAAATCGAATCGAAAACCGTAAATTTTAGTTACATCATATAATCAAAATATTTTTAATAATTTTAAAGTCACTACCCCTTTCCTCATGAACTCGTAGAGGTGTTACATTCAAATTCATATCAAATACTCAGGTCTATAATACCTTTAAGCTGTAATAATACCACTACAGATTTGTACGGAACCCTCGGTGCGCGAGTCCGACTCGCACTTGGCTGGTTTTTGTTCGTCAAAACCGAACGCATAATTTTTGACAGTATTTACCGTCCTTGACAGCGCCCTTCGCCGCCAGGAAGAAGGCGAGCTCGCTGGAGTCGACGATGTGGTGGGCGCCATCTTGCAGCCGGAAACGGACGCCGGAGACCTTAAATATAATTAAAATACTTTATTCGAAAGAATTGCAATTATTTTAAATACGACAATATAAGATTATGCTTAAATTTCATATAACATCCTACTTCCCGTTTACAATCATTAGTACCTGGGTAACCGAGCTTTGCTCTGAATTTTAATAGATAAATAAAAATAATCAAAAAAATATTTGACCAGATTTCGAACGCGAGACACTAACTTTCCAAAAATTGTGAATACCTATGCATACCAAACTGCTATTTGGATTTACTTTAATAGAGTAAAAAACCATTTATATTTTTTTACGACGACTTACTTAACTTATATAACTTAAAATTTTTAAGTTTTTAAGTTAAAAATGCAGAGTTTCCCAGGGATAAGACCTAGCTAGATCAATTTTACTCCCCCAAAACTCCCTGCATACTAAATTTAATGGATATTGTAGGCGTTTCCGAGATTCTGATTTTACATATAAATATACAAGTACTAGCTGTTGCCCGCGGCTCGGCCCGTGTAAATATAGTTTTTTCGCGGTCGCAGATATGTGACTGATGCAAAAAAAATAGATAAAAACAATCCTTATGCGGATTATATATCATGCTAAAATTTCAGATCGACTGGTGCAGAACTTTTGAGTTTTTGAAGCGTACACAAACCAACATAGCATTTTTATATATACAGGATTATTTTTTCACCAGTACAATAAATCAACATACGTAATAGTTGTCAAAAAAAAATACTAGCGATTTTTGTTAACCTACCCCTTTGGAACAAAAAACAAAATTATCAATCCCCGAACTTATCCGCTAAACTAATACAAAATGTGGTGGAATGTGGATACATTACGCATCAATCGATGCTTTGTTGCCAACTCGTGCGCCGCCCGGCCGATCGCTTACCTCACCCCGCCGCCCCCTACCTCATACCGCACCCGTTGACGCCTTGTAGTATTAGATGTACATGCGGTATTAGATTGGTTATAGGATAAAATAATTGAAATGATTTTTTTTTATTTTTTATTTGTGAAATGTACTCTATTATTCGACCAAAGACGTGGTAAAATTTATTGTACCGATGAAAAAGTATTCCTGTATAGATAAGATAAGTGTGAAGTTCGAAGAAGAATTGTAATAAGTGAAGCAACCTTGTGTCCGGAAAGCATGCCGCGTTGACAGCTGTCCATGAACCCACGCTCGACTCCCGGCACAAACTGCTTGGGAATGTTGGTGCCAACGGTCTCGTCGATGAATTCCAACGCTGAAAAGAGAACGTTGCATATTTTGTATGTACACATCGACCTACGCGTAGAACAAAGTTACATCTGCAAAATCCTTACTTTACAGGAGAGCGAAAATAAGGTTGACTCGGTAAATTTTTGCTCTAACTTTTTTCCTGATTGGCCTAGCCCGAAAAATATTTAAATAATCTTGTTAATATGTATAAACGAATGTTTAGTAACTAATAAAATATATTTTAGATTAATATATTGTTTTCTAGGTGGCTACGTAACTATATACAGCGGAAAACCCATACGTCGTATGTTTAGATGTAAATTTACTCCTGGGAACTTACTTATTTTATAAGTTTCTTATTTATTTATTTTTATTTAAAATATATAAATATTTGTTTCGAGCGTGTACTTTTCATTTAACTTATCTTTTAAACTAATATTTTAATTAAACTTTGTCCAGCATCTATCGTAATAAGAATATTCACGCCCGTGAGTCGTTCCAGAGAACATAGACACGATTGAATATGAAAACCCTCGCGCCGAGAGCGCGCGCGTCGTTTCCGATGCACATATTAGGTTGGGGAAAAAGTTTCTTCGCATTTTATATAAAAATTCAAAAGGTTTTTTTATAAAGTTTATTTACAAGTGACTAAAGTATATAGGTGCCATTTTGTTCGATAACTTTTTGCCATCTTGTTGGTAGGTACATGATCCCATTGCTATAAAATTTTTGGGGCTTCTGATGAAAAAACTGTGACAAGTGGTTTTGGCAGTCCTCTTGTGATGTCAACCTGACACTGCCTAAGGAATTCTGCAGCGACCGAAACAGGTGGAAATCTGAAGGTGCAAGGTCAGGACTATACGGCGGATGCATTAACACCTCCCAGCCAAACTCCCGTAATTTTTTCTGAGTGGCTAAAGATGTGTGAGGTCTAGCGTTATCATGGTGAAAAACCACACCCCTTCTGTTGATTAATTCCGGCCGCTTTCTCTCAACTTCTTGCTTTAATCTCATCAGTTGTTCGCAGTACAGTTCAGAATTGATGGTCCTGCCTGGCGGTAACAGCTCATAATGAATAATGCCCTTCCAATCCCACCACACACACAGCATCACCTTGTTGCGAGTTAACCCGGGTTTCGCCACAGTCTGTGAAGCCTGACCGGCCTTTGACCACGATCTTTTTCGCACGTTCTTGTCGTACGTGATCCACTTTTCATCACCAGTTATCAGCTTCTTCAAAAATGGTTCGGTTTCATTACGTCGTAATAAAAAATCACAAATGAGTACACGGTTCATTAGGTTTCTTTCAGTGAGCTCATGAGGCACCCAAATATCGAGCTTTTTTGTGTACCCAGCTTTTTTCAAATGCGCCAAAACCATTTTGTGGTCAATCCCCAGTTCTTCAGCTACATCGTAACTACTAATATGCCGATCTTGCTCCACTTTTTCAAAAATGGCAACAGTTTTGTCCGTAACAGGGCGACCAGAGCGACGTGCATCTTTGATATCAAAATTTCCGGATTGAAAACGCTTAAACCAAATTTGCGCTACTCTCACAGATACTGCATTAGGTCCATAAACATCACAAATTTTTTTCGCGGCTTGTGTTGCATTTTTACCTTTTTTGTAATAAAATTTTAAAATGTATCGAAATTCTTCATAAGAATCACTCATTTTAACAATAAGAAAAACAAATGAAAATCTCAAATTTACCTAATTTGAATTTGGAATTGTCTTCTGTAAAATTAAAACTTTTTAATGATACCAAAATCAGCCAGATACAATTGGTATAGCCCAAGATATTTTATGACAAGTTCATACATACTATAATGCGAAAAGACTTTTTCCCCAACCTATTATTAACATAAAGCTTTGTATATGGGAGGCAAAATTCATAATATGCTCATCCTTTGCTCAATTCCTATTTTCAAATTACGCACATTTAATTAAAAAGGATTTTATTATATGTTATTGATTGTACTGTAGGTTCTTGGTGGAAATTCATGTTTTACAGTAATAATAGGTACACAATACTTCTTGCACAATTTCCACTTTAATAAGTATTTTACATTAATTTTAATATATTAGACGACCGGTTTCGACAACGTTCACACCTGATGATGACGTTGTCGAAACCGGTCGGGTAATATATTAAAATTAATGTAAAATACTTATTAAAGTGGAAATAGTGCAAGAAGTATTGTGTATTATTACTGTGAGGATTTGATTAGTATAATAAACTAGATGTTGCGCGCGACTTCGTGCGCGACAAAAAGAAATTCCGCGGTAACGTACATTTTGCCGCGATAAAAGGTAGCCTATGTCCTTCCCCGTGGTCTTTTCTATATATGTGCCAAATTTCATTAAAATCGGTCTAGTAGATTCAGAGCCTATTCGATGCAAAGAAACAAACAAACTTTTCTTCTTTATTATATTAGTATAGATTAAAGTATAGATTTCACCGGTGTCGCAAGTCGCAACTGGCGATCGTAATATAACGCGGTTTAAATGAGAATAGGAACATCAATGACCTTTATCTGTCAAATATCACTTGAAAAGTGCGATTTTAAGAAAAACTTATGTGCATTTAAATATAAATAGTTTTGCATCGAATTTAAATAAAAACGTTAAATAGAAATCAATTATCTAAACATAAATTTAACTATCATAACAGTCTAAATTTGAAACAATATGGCGCCGTCTCGATCCTATTCTCATTTGAACCGCACTATACCTGATATTATTATAATATTGTCTGTGCAAACCACATACTTTGCTCGCTCTTTTATCGTGTGTACTCTTTCACACATCGCCTGTGATTGGTTAAGCAGAAATAGCAGATTAATTTTAAATTTCAAACTACGAAATACTATTCTAATTATTTTCAACTTTTACAAAATTTGTTAACTCATGTTTTGTTATTTGCAAAAACTAATTTTGAGTGAAGTGAACCAACATCGTAATTCGTAGGTGTTGAGTGAAGTGAACCAACATCATAGGTGTTGAGTGAACTCGAAATCATATTTATTATGATGAAACAGTGATTTTGATAAAAACTTCATGTATATTATCCACTATTTATACATGCTTTAACTCAAAGAATATCGGTGAGTATTTGTATAAAATTTTACCATATTTTAACTTCTCGTTTTATTGAAAAAACATAAGATTATATTTGTTTGACGACCTCTGTGGCTCACTGGTTCAGCGTTTTGGTGCTCAAGCCTGGGGTCGCAGGTTCGAATCCTGCAGAAGGAACAAAAAGTTTTTCTGTGTTCCTAGGTCATGGATGTGTATTAAATATGTGTATAATATAACAAAAATCTTAATAATAAAATGTAATATAATTTCATAATTTGTAGGTATTGGATTCCAATTTCAAGGGCACGCAATAATAATTATGACACATATTTCAAGATTCTCATTAGTAGGTACTAGCGACCCGCCCCGGCTTCGCACGGGTACAATACTGATACTAATACTACAGAATGTCACCAACTTCGCAACGGGCCGTATAGCAGAAATCGTAATATTTTAATTTCGCCATAATTTCAAAACCAAACGTCAAATTTTAATCATTCAAAGACCAAATATTATCTACATAAACTGTACTTAGTGATGAAATAATTTATTTTGATAAGGATTAATAGCATAAGTAAAATAAACGCGTTTAAATGTAGTCCAAAAAAAATTCAAGATTTCTAAATAAAAAAATGGTTGTTGTGCCTCACTCGACATAGATAGGTATAGTGTGTCGCGGACTTTTTTGTAGATATTTATAAGATCTACAATTAATTAGAACATTACATGGTTCTATCTTTTATAGTTTAGGCAGCGTACGCAAAATAAGTAACTTTTCTGGTTGATTTTTTACACCTTGTGTCCGAAAAACCCAAATATCTTACGGAACCCTATTTTTTTCCAAAATAAAATTTAGCCTATGTTACTCGTGGATAATGTAGCTTTCGAATGGTGAAAGAATTTTCGAAATCGGTCCAGTACTTTTTGAGCCTATTCATTACAAACAAACAAACATACAAACAAAGTTTTCCTCTTTATAATATTAGTGTAGATGAGTAAATTTAGTACTAAATGTACAAAAAAAGCAATTTGGCTTTATTGTCATATTATGTAACTTTGTTCTTCGCATAGGTTGGACATAATAATATATGCATTGCATTCTCATTTAAAACACGAGTACTATAATAGACAATAATTTATATTTCTATGGAAATGGCCGACGATGTATAAAAAACGTGTACGTACTCGTGTTCTGCTGCGGCGGCAGTGGCTCTATGATGCCGGAGACGCGCGCGTACTGCCCGGCGCCGCCGGACTGCTTCTTGTGGAGGTAGTCGAACGAGCACGGAGACATTAATGTTTCTCTAAAAAAATTTAAAAAATGTGTAGAAGATATTAAATAATATTAATAAAGAATAGGTGAAGCAAAAACTTTGAGCACGGTTTTACGAGAACTTTTTTTCACGTTCCATCGACAACATTTACATATTTTTTATTGCGTTCAGTTAAAAAAAAAAAGTTAAAACCAAAAAAATATGAATTATTGTTCAACAGGAGTCAGGACAACCTATCGTATCTATCTCTTTTAATTTCATCCATCGCAATTATAAATTTTATTAAAAAAATCTCACCTAAACGCAACTTTAGGTTTCCCCAACTCGACGGGACAATTGTACTCTCGTTCCATCCTCTGCGCGTAGATCTCCAGATGCAACTCACCCATACCAGACACGATCGTCTCTTTGTTGTCCGCGTCGTAACGGAAGTGGAATGTCGGGTCTTCTTTTGTAAACCTGATGTGGATGACGCAAAAGTTGTCATATTGGTAACATGGGATTTCTGTAGTACTACTTAGCTTTATAAGCTGGGCCCATGAAGGGGCCTTGGGCTGGGGACCGTGATCAGGGGCAATGCTCCGTTACAAGGGGCGTTCTTGTCTTTTAGTGGGTAATATTTTTTCCCATGGTTTTAAAACTACAATCAGTCTCCAGACTATGATTAGATGTAAAGTCGGTTAGTACGCAAATTTTATTTCAAAGCCTACAATTTAGATATTATAAGACTTCTTGGAGTGCATACCAGAAAACAGTAGGTCGATTTTGCTAATTAAATATCACAATAATACATTTTCGACGCAGTCTAGATTGTTTAAACAGCAAAAAACAATGTTGGTTTGATTGCTTCAAACTCCAAAATCAGTTTATGATATCAAGACGATTGATTCATGATTTATTGAAAGTACCACAGTAGATCATCACATCAAAAGCTTACCTGCCCACAGCCTTAGAGAAATTATCTCTGTCTTTATTATTCTTTGGTTTAATTGACATGGAGACAACAGGGTCCGGTATATGTATTGACTCCAGCGACAATTGCAGCTTATTGTCGTTGACAAATGTGTCTCCGGAGGCACAATCTACACCAAATAGTGCAAATATATCACCAGCATACACCTCACTAACTTCCTCCATGTTATTCGAGTGCATACGAACTAAACGTGAGACTTTTACCTAAAACACAATAAAACTTTATTAGAGAGGAATTAACGTAAATGGGGAAAAGCTTTGTTTTGAAATATTTCTTTGTTTAAAATACAGAATTTGAAATTAATGTTCAAATACAATATACTTAGTTCTGCATAATTATCAATTGATACACATCAATTTAAGTAATATTTGCATCATGTTTAAACACACCTTTCGACTAGTTCTAGCATTAAAAATATAATCGCCTTTCTTAAGTACTCCTTGATAACATCTCAAATACGTGAGTTGACCAAACTTGCTCAGTTCCAACTTAAAAGCCAATCCTACAAAGGGCTTAGAACCATCTCTCGCTGGATCTAGAACAATAGTCTTTCCCTCAGATCCTTTCTTCTCATCAAGCATAGCAATATTTTCAACTTCTCCTGGGTTCGGCAAGTAGTCTAATACAGCATTAAGCAATGGTTGCACTCCCTTATTCTTCAACGCAGTTCCGAGTAATACAGGTGTGAATGTACGCTTCAGGGTTGTCCTACGTATTGCTTGTCTGATATCCTCGACAGTCGGCACTTTCTCTTCCAAAAATAGTTCACCTGTAAAATCATAAATAATATAATTAAACAAAATATTATAACAAATAACATAGAAAACATGCTTCTACACAGAGATAATAAAAATACTCTTTAAAAAGCTAAATATCCTGTACCTAACTTAAGAGTGATTTCAGTTTAGAATTAACAACATATACAGGGTGTCTGGTGTTATACATTATCTGAAAGACCATTAAATGGAATAGTTTCTTTGGTTTTAATTTTTTTAGTAAATATTTTTCAGATCGCAGAAACTTGAGTGAAGTAAGGATTATACAGATGTTTGAGGGTTCAAATGATTAGTATTCACCTCCCAGACCTCCCTATTCTAGATTAACTATGTTCTACCAGATATCCTGTATAATGGAGATTGTAGAGTAACCTCTACCAGTCATGTGATATGAAGTATTTACCACATATGACATAACATACTCAAAGGCTGATGGCATGACTGACAGAAAATAATTAAAGCAAATAAAAAAAAAATATAAGGGTCTACTTTTCCTTTTGAGATAAGGAACCTTATATATATATATTTTACCTAATTTGTCATCTACATTAGAGAGATGCTCAACAAGCTCATGTCTTCTCTCCTTAACTTCCGTCCTTCTGTCTTGTGGGATTTCATCATATCTGATAACCTCTCCGTAATCTCCATCAAAATACACAGCCCTCTCCTCAATGAGCTCCATTATACCCTGGCAATCCTTTTCCAGACCAATTGGCAGATGAATAAATGCTGCATTGTGATTCATTTTGGATCTCAATTGTTTTAAAACTCTGAAATATTGTAACAAAAATACTTTTGTATATTTTTTTTTATAAAGAAGATTTATAGCTTTAAAGTAAAATATTTACCTGTCTGGATTTGCATACAATCTGTCCAACTTGTTTATAAAAGCCAAACATGGAACGTTATATCTTTTCATTTGGCGATTGACGGTCAGTGTTTGACTTTGGACACCGCCAACTGCACATAGCACCAGCACAGCTCCGTCTAATACTCTCAGAGCTCTCTCAACCTCTACCGTAAAGTCTACATGCCCAGGGGTATCAATTATGTTTATGTTGTGGTCTTTCCAGATAGTGTACGTCGCTGCTGACTGTATAGTGATACCCCTCTGTCTTTCCAATTCCATCGAGTCCATGACTGCTCCAACATTGTCTTTACCTTTTACCTGTAAGTGACGCACTTAGAATACTCACACTACTTATAGAATGTAAAATCAAACAACATTATTGAATAGTGAAATAACATACCTCATGCATTTGATCTATCCTTCCTGTGTAGAACAATATTCTTTCAGTTAATGTAGTTTTGCCGGAATCTATATGTGCAGAAATACCGATATTCCTAATTTTCTCAAGTTTCTTATGTTCGGCATATTTTACGTGTGAAGAAAAATTCTATAATAAATAAATTTTATGTAATAGAACTTTTTTCGTAAGGTTTAAAAAAATATATATGTAAGACGGGAAAAATGTAGCATTTAAATGATAATATTATATATTATTCAATTATTAATCACGTGAATAACTTTAATTTAAGAATTTTAAGCTCTCTAATACTTACTTTGATTTGTAACACGTTCCCTACTTTAGACAAATTCGATATTCGATATAAATTTAGGAGCGTCATTTTGAATAATATTAAATCATAAAATTAACTATTTTGAAAATCTACCAAGGAAAACTATTGGAAATTGGAAAATAGATAACTAGTAGGTAGGTATAGAATTTAGGGAACAGAGTTTGAGGTTAGGTAGGTGTCATTTCACTTTTGTCAAACCTATGTCAAAGTCTGTCAATTTGCTGTCAAACAAACAAACTAGGGATGTTAGACGATAAAATTGATGTTTTAAAATCGATATAGCAATATTTAATACATCGTAACATCGATATCACGGACACATAATAGAATAATCAAAAAACTTTCGGTAAAATATTTAACCACTATTGCGACATCAATGCCATCGGAGTGATTATTTTCTTAGGCTGGTTTAAGTTTTAACCTTAAATCAACAGCGCAACAGGTTAAACGGTTCTGGGCTTTCAAAATTATAATTTTTACAGTGAATTATTGTAAAAAAATATTGGAACTTATAATGTGTTCCTCTTTATATCTCCAATGTAAAATTTCTTTGTTTTATTTAATAAACGTCTGATTTTATGTTTCTTTTTAAATTTACTAGCTGATGCCCGTGGCTCCACCTCCAGTCACAGTAACCCACGAGATATGTCCCGTGATAAAAAGTAGCCTGTCCTTCCTCATGGTCTACTTTATATTTGTGCCAAATTTCATGATAATAAGTTTAGTATTTTTTACGTGAAACCGTTAATAAAGTATCCCACGGGACCGTACATTTCCCCGCGATAAAAAGTAGCCTATGTCCTTCCCCGTAGTCTACTTTATATCTGTGCCAAATTTCATAATAATCGGCTTAGTAGTTTTTACGTGAAACTGAAATAAAGTATCCCACGGGAACCGTACATTTTCCTACGATAAAAAGTAGCATATGTCCTTTTTCAGGCTCTAGACTACCACCACTGTACCAAATTTCATTTAAATCGGTTCAGTAGTTTTGGCGTGAAAGACGGATAAACACACTTTCCCATTTATAATATTATTTAGTATGGATGTATTGATGAGTGATGACGGACGGCCGTGAAGGCGTTTTCAAAAACCAGCGATGTTTCCCAACATCGATGTTTTAAAGAGCTCGATAAACATCGAACATCGATGTTTAGCTATCGATGTCATTATCGATGCCAACATCGATGTTTTTGTAACATCGAACATCCCTAAAACAAACGTCAATACAGGGTTGCAAGCGTTATCTGTTAAGTTACTGGTTTGATGTTTTACGCTCAGAGCTGTAGGTTTTTACTGGGTATGTTACCCTTATTAAAGAAATTTAACATTAATTATTATCATATGGCTCCTTATTTCATAATATAAATAAGCTAATACTTATTATGAGTGCCATAAAGCCGCATTTCCAACGTCATAAAAATTACTCAAAAAGTCCAATAAGAAGGCATGACAACTGACACCTTTATAAAAATAGAAAATATATGGATTTGCTTTCTCTTTTACTCTTATGAGCTTTTGGCCTTTATAGCAGTTGATGTTTTGTTACTTGTTAGAGAAATATTCCTGAAAAACGACCTGTTTGCCTGTTTGCAAAGGAAATAACACTTTATTAACAATAATTATAGTTTTGAACATGAAGCATAGATACCAGGAGTCCGAACGGTATAGGCTTTTTAATAATAATTATGTACACAATAATAGGACCAGATCTTAGTTCTCTTTTCTGCCGCTAGGCGTGCGAGACCGACGAGTACCGCGTGTTGCCAATACTATTATTTATTACAATTATTTTTAAATTACCGTTAGGCAATTACCGTGTTCTACGGTATCTATTTTTCGAGAACAGTTTCTAAGAATTTCCTAAAACTTTTATTTAATAAGATTTCAATCTTTCCAGAGCTGTCAATAGCAACTTTAAACTTCCCGCGTAATTTCAAACGAGTGCATGTCGGACCGTCGCGCGCTCTACCGGCAAAAATCTGTCCCCGTAATTGAGACCATTATTTTAACATTACGTTCGGACTCCTTGTTATCTATACTTCGTGGTTTTGAATTTCATTAAATTGTGATTTTTTTTTTTAATTTAGAATAAAATAATTTGTGTTCAACACGGCAAGTGGCAACATCCCTATAGGCATAGACACCTTCTAAAAATTCATAGACAAAAAGCAGTAGCACGAAGTTAGCGCGCATTTCGTACAATTGTCAAATACAACAAAACGTCACTTTTGAAATTTATTTCAGTTTTCAATAGAATATGGCCGTGTTAGGGCCAAATGTGAGTGTAAATATGAACGGACATAATAATATTCACAGTCAGTTATCCAAGTCTTTAGAAAGAGTTTTAGAAGATGCTTACTTAAGTGGTGAATTAAAATTAAGCGGACGCAAGTTGCGAGAGTTCCCAAAGCCAGTGAAATATGACTTAAGTGATACAGTTATTGCTGGTAAGTCCGATTTATAAATAAATCACTCTACGTTCTTACAAGAATCATGTCTAAAGCTTATATTCAGATACATTTTATGTGACCATTTAAATTTTGGTTGTTTTATTTGTTTTTTATTTATTTACTTTACCGGCTTAACGTGTTGTCGTTCGGCATTCGGCGTGGTCATCACACGAATCGATCGATGCCTAGATAAGATTTGGTAAAACTTTGTTATTCTCCGCATTACTTATTAGAACAACGAAAACTTTTAGTACCTACCTACAAGTTAGTTGAACTAGTAATAATCACTATAATCGGGGATTGATGATCATAAATGTAAATTCCAGTAAATTCATAATACTTAAGTAAGTATAAATTACCACAAAAAATGATTTTATCGTCTGTGTAATATCATCCTGTAACTAACAGGAACTTATTTGAAGTTGATTTGTTGTGAAAATACGCATTCTTAATGTTTTACTATCCATAATGCAAAGTGCTAAACTTTAACATAAACTTAATTTTCAACAAGAACATTGAGTAAGTAGGTACTATGTGTAATGTAGTAAGTTCTATTAGGGTTCTAAAATAAACATTATTTACCCTTATATGCATCATGATTTGTTCTTATTTTATTATGATTATAAAACAAAATCTCTGTCAAAAACAAAGTCTGTTACTCATTTTTCAGTAGGTGGCGTACAGTACCGTAACAAAACCTTACGAATAAAATAATTTTGCCCCTCCCCCTCCCCCAGAAGTGGTGAGTAAAAATTTCCTGGAGGCCCCATATAATTGATACGGCTGATATAGCGGTAGCTATGCCACCGGGTGGCAATATAAAGTGACACATATGGCAACCATCTATAAACTTTATATTTAGCTCAATTCACTACATCCATTAGAATTAACCCAATTTTATACCACAGCAGAGTTTAAAGTATAAAAACTATTTTTAGATTTGAAATACTCTTTTAATTATCCAAGTAGACAATAGACACGCTCCTTGACACACCGATTTGTACAGAACATTTAAGGCTATACTATTCATACATTAAGTATAATATGAGGATGAATTTCATGACTAAAATTAATTAATAAAATAATAAATTAATTAATTACTTATATTAATAAATAAAATTACACAACTAATTGTCTATTCAATGTTGCTGTCTTTTTTTGATGCATTGGAAATGTACACTTGACAAATAAATACAAGTAGCATTGTATAGCTTATTGTTGTGTTCATATTTTTTATTATTAGTAAGGGGGCTAGAAAGTAGTAATTGTGCTGTACTTGATATTGCTATGGAGAATGTTTATTAGTACCAATTTTGAGCTAGATATAGCAATGTGAGCAAAATTAATGGTTTGGCCTGTGCATTGATACATCAGTCAACCAGCTTTGCCTTATATCCATACTTCCATACTAATATTATAAATGGGAAAGTGTGTATGTTTGTCCATCTTTCATGCCAAAACGACTGAACCGATTTAAATTAAATTTGGTACACCGATAGTCTAGAGCGTGAGAAAGGACATTGATAGGCTGCTTTTTATAGCGGGGAAATGTACGGTTCCCGTGGGATACTTTATTTACAGTTTCACGTAAAAACTACTAAACCGTAAAGTAAAGTAGACCATGGGAAAGGACATAGGCTTCTTTTTATCGCGGGACATATATGGTTCCAGTGGGTTACTGTTTTTATGCGGGCTGAGCCGCGGGCATCAGCTATAGCTAGTATAATATAATACCTAGATGTTAAGTTCCTGCTAATTATTATCAAGTCTCTAATGATTTGCACTCAAAAAGGAGGCAGCTGCAAATTTATTTTTAAACTCAGCACCTGGTATTAATTTGCGTGATGTTGAAAACGAGATCTGATAGTGATTGGTGAATTCGTGCAAACTAAAAATAGGTAGGTATTATATTATAGTTATATTTTTTAACTATTTTTAGGCTTATAGATTTGATGTGATTGACTTTCAATCATTGATCTGACTGTGATTTCTTACTATTTTTAGTAAAGGACTATGTTTTTCGTATAACATGTTATCATTGAATAAGAGATGAAACAGACTACGCTAATTGCTCAAATATTCGCTATAATATGCGCGAGAGATTCGAGAATATGCCAAAAAACTGTCAGTTTCGAAAACTCCAGGGACTAGGTAATTAAGTATGTCGCGCTTTTAACCTTTACTCTGTCGCGCATGTTTGCAGTAAGTAATTTGTTATGTTAAGGGGCAGAAAAAAACGATCATTCCAATTTCCAACTTTCAAAGGGTTAAAATTGCCCAACTGCCCAAACAACTTGCCTACCGCCGCTGTTAGTTTAAAGCTAGAGAGGTACTCTAGTTTTTTTGCAAAATTGACCCCAGTTCTTCCATGTGCATGTCACAGTTTGAGGGCATGAGACAAGATGGCGATGAATAAGTGACCTTGTTTCCAAAAGCAAGGTGAAGCTCGCCTGGCCTTTTTATCACGGCATGGCTCGATAAAATCCTGTAACCTTCTAGATTTCTAAAACCTACATTCCTCACTATAAATAATGTTATGTCCTGTTCCTGTAGCTACTGAAATTTACATTTTATCTTTACTGTTCAGCATTGTCTTCCTTTCTTTTTGCGCATAAATACACAAGAACGCGGTAAATCTTAACTTTCACATTTAACGCTAATTACGATTTTTTGTCTAATCATCAGTGCTTTACATATTTAAGCCTTACATAATCGTTTTAAAAATGTAAACAAAGCGGTCCGACAATGAAAGTATTTACCGTGAGCCACCAGTTTCTTCACTTGACAGAAAGTTGAACAATTTTAGTTGTTTACTTAGTTGGTTTTCTTTTTACTCAAAATATTTTCAATGCAAATGATTTAGGTATCTAACAATTATTATCAAAAGGCAAAGGATAATCTTGAATGAGCACGACACTATCTTTGGATCTGAAATCTTGACCCATTACAGTCTAGACTATGTTTACGCCTGCAATGTGCACTTTGCTTGGTATATTACTATATTGGTAGGTATAATCTATACTAATATAAAGCTGAAGAGTTTGTTTGTTTGAACGCGCTAATCTCAGGAACTACTGGTACGAATTGAATTTTTTTTGTGTTGGATAAGTCCACTTATCGAGGAAGCCTTTAGGCTATATTATAATTTATAACATAATGCTAAGTTCAATACGAGCGGAGCGCAAATCAAGAATGTTACAAAATCGGGGGATTTTTTTCCTTTTGAGAGCTTTCGCTGCGTACGCTGCGGAAACGGTTAAAGTTTCGCTAGTGATGTATGACAGAATTGTTCCCCTTTAAAAGTTCTACAAAAAAAGTCCACGACTATGTACGTATAGTTATGTCTATCTTTTAAGGTTAGCTGAGTTAGCTCACTATAACCTTTTTATGGTAACCAAATTTGTTCTAAAAGTAAGCATTATTTGTGAAGGTGTTTTCATATAGATGATATTAATCCTTATCCAAGTAAATACGTTATTCATTACAAGCATTTCATCTAGAAGAATTTTGCAGTTTACCTACATCATTTGATTTCAAGCGCTTCTTCTTCTACGTAAATGAAGTCGCGGGTAAATTTTAGCGATATCCCAAAGTAACTGTTCCACGCGAACGAAGTCGCGGGCAAAAGCTAGTATGCTATATACCTATTGATATAAAAATGGCGACAGGTGCACAACCGTGGTGTGTGCAGTGTGCTCGCTCGAGCGTTATCGCTCGGGATATAGGGGTGACCCCCCTGCTGTACACCGTCGATTATACCTGTAGTGTACCTATGTAGATGTAGGTACTGCAAATTCTGGAAACGCCACAAGGACAAGTATAGTAGGCACTAGGAAGGTACTAGAAAAGAACAGGCAGGCATTTTTGCATCTTACTTACCTTTAAGCATATAAGTCATTCACCGCATAGTGTAGAAATAATCTGTAGTCTCCATAGATATATAATATTAAAAAGAGGTAGATATGTTATAAACGCGTAAAAATGAAGACTCGAATTGGCCCGACTCGGGCCAATTTTGGTTAGTGTGCTCCGCGAGTAATAGCGTGTTTTGTGTTACTACTTACTATGCGACGTTGACACATTGACACGCGTCCCATGTCAATGTGTGTCGGGGCACAGAAATATTGTCAGTTTTATAAGACTCTGTCCAGAAAGTGCGTAAGCCTGCGTAAACCTACGCACGTAGAGATTCTTATCTTATACAACAAAATGTGAGAATTTTGTACGATACGCGCATAGCTAAAATAATACGCACGTAGCTCCTGGACGCAATGTATGGGGCCCTAGTACCTCGACTACGTGCGTAGACCTCACGTGCGTAAGAATACGCAGTTTCTGGACATAGTCTTAGGATATAACGTATCTTTGTAATAATTAATCAAAGGTAGGTAGTTTCAAAAACTTATGTTTACTAATTCTAAGAAGAGTGAAGAGAAAAAAGAATACGAACAAAAAATGATTTAAACTTAATTCTAAAGATACGTAAGTACATAGGTTTAATGATTTGAGAATTCAATTATCGTTAACAAGCCGCAAAGCTTTACGAAGTGAAAAATCACAGCGACGTTTACGTTGCAAGTTGCATCATAAAATTTACAAACATATATTTTTGTAGTTTTTCTAGCACTAATTTATGACGCTATAAAAGTTTTAATATCACAAAAACAAAGAACGTACACAGTACACAGTCTACACACCAACTGATACATTATAACAACGTTTGTTTGTGCACCACAGTCCACAGAGCAAGTTGGTGTGTGTGGGCTGGCTTCATCTTGGAGTAGATAAACAAACGAAAGAACGGATGGCATCTCCATCATAATCTTATTAGTTTGTTGGAGAAGAGTGTTTGTTTTCATGCGTGGATAATAATTTATTTGAACTCGGTTATTAAGGTGGTTCGTTTCCTATACAAAAAAACAATGGACATTAATTAGGTAATTTCATACTATTACTACATAAATTTATATGCACATCTATTTATTTTGCAATACAATTGTCGCAAAATACATTTAAAATACTTTATTTCACACAGAAGTCACATTTTTATTGAATTTTCGACAAAAAGTGACATTTGTAACTTATGTCACTTTTTGTCGAAAATTCAATAAAAATACATTTAAAATACTTTATTTCACACAAAAGTCACATTTTTATTGAATTTTCGACAAAAAGTGACATTTGTAACTTATGTCACTTTTTGTCGAAAATTCAATAAAAATGTGACTTCTGTGTGAAATAAAGTATTTTAAATGTATTTTGCGACAATTGTATTGCAAAATAAATAGATGTGCATATAATTTATGTAGTAATAGTATGAAATTACCTAATTAATGTCCATTGTTTTTTTGTATGGGAAACGAACCACCTTAAGGTTACCGACTAAACTTTCTTTTACTTTGGGTCCATCCACATATTACGTCACAGCGCATGGGGGAGAGTCACTTTAAAAACGTGACATATGGGGTTCAATAAGTCGAAATTTTGCGTAACATAATATGTGGATGACCCCTTTTGAGTGAGGCATCAGAACAACATTAACTAGGTAGAATGTAATTAATTGTCTACCATACGCTTAGTTATCAAAAATTAACTATCCGATTCATTCTCAAATTTTAGCGTAACTACCGCATTAATCGTGAAGCTCTTGTCTTTTGACTGTCCCACTATGATTATGATTAAGAGTGCGCTAGTCACTGGCTCGAACTCAGTGCTGTGCGCGGGGAAAATGCTTGTTATTTCACCTAATGTTGGGGAAAAAAGGATATACCCATAAAATAGTAATCTATACTTATAAGAGAAGCTATACTACACACATTTAAGTATGCAGCTGTGTAAAGTATTTTAGAAAAGGCGTCTTCAAATTACGCAAATCGACACTCAGCTGTTGGTGTTTTATGAAAAAACTATATAATATTTTTGTATGAAGTAAAATTATCTCAATTGCTGAATAATCGAACTGTGTCGGTATGTGCTTGTTTTTTTATTATCATTCTTCGTTTAATTTTTATTTACGTTCAAAGTTGCGCTAAAAATGCGATGTTTGGAGGCTATTATCTACTACACTAATTTGAATTTCAAAAATATAAGCAAATACCGACCTAGATAAGTGTCATAAAAATCGATATTACGCTAGAATTTGGGTCTACAATGTTTGACTTTGGAGTAAATCACCAACAGCGTTTGTATGGAGAAAAAACCGACTAGCGCAGCCTTAAGTGAAGACAACATTCTGCAAAACTTTGCTTTAGTTTTACAAAAAAAAAAATAACTACGTGCTAAATCATTGCCCGCCTGTCCCTTCTACAAGTTCTACAGCATACGTTCTCCTTTTCTCTAACCTCCATGATCTATGTAGTCTGTACTCTGTCTTCACAAATAATTTTGACTTTAATTGGCTTAATTGAGACAAAAATACTATAATTAAGTAGGTAATTAATTAATATTTTTATGTTAAATATAAGCAGTTTTCAAAATTTTGGAAAATACCCTATTAGTCCTGATTTACACAAGGAGAGTTTATCGTACGATTTGGGCGAGAATATCGTATCATATTCTCGTATACGAGATTCGCCATACGATTTTCGCCTTCAAAGGTTGTTTACACTATGCAAGAATATTCTCGCCTGACATTGTCGCCTGCACCCGTTCGAGAAACTCTCCTTGTGTAAATGAGGCTTTACGCGGGCAAAAGCATAATACAGTATATGATTATACTATACATAGTTAACTGTATTATGTATACGAAGACGTGCCATAGAAAAAACTATGATAACGTATCCCCCATGAAGTTTATCTCTACGTGACACGGCGCAGGTATCCGGAAACCTGTTTTTTTTGTGTGGCTGCATAGTGTTGCACTCACTGTTTGAAGTTGAACGTTAAATATCTGTTAACAGTTGCACCCACTTTGAAGTGCAATGCAAGAAGGATTGATAATATGTTAAGAAAAATATAGCACATACTAGGGTAAAAAGTAGAGTATAACCTCGATTCTCGATTAAATTATGAATTTTGTTCACTGTTCTCGTCATTCCTTCAAGGAAAAAGTTGATTGTGTGTGTGTGTAATTGTTGATTTTTGTTACTCTTTCACGCAATAACTACTGAACGGATTTTGACTAATTAAGTATATAACTTCTAGTTACCTATAAGTAGGGTCAACGTGGGTATAATTGACCAATTAAGGCAGATTTTATTATAAATTTCTATTTTCCTCTAATATGAAATGAGATACAAACTGGATTATTTTTATGTATCATCACATTTAGATCTTTTATACAGTGAACTAATAACTTTTAATTTTTTTCTTACAGAAAATTTGTAACATTTTTTTTATGTCAATTTACCCCTATGTTTCTAAGTCTGACCAGAGGATTTCAATGTTTGACCAGTCGATGTTCTAGTGGTTGACCATGTAAATAAAACAACATAATATTATTTAAAAAATGTTCGCATTGCAGCAATATTTGTATATATGTCACCGTAAAATTGTGAAAATCGTTAGATTGTAAAATAACTAACGAGATTGTAAAAATATATCGAAAGATTTCAAACTATATACCTAATACCTATATTTATAATGTAACGATAAATAATGTGTTAAATTATAGGCAGAATATTCGCGTCGGAAGTCTATAAACATTTTACAATTCCACTAGTTATATTACAATCTAACGGTTTTTACAATTTTACGGTGACAACATTATAAGTAAATAGTAACATTAAAACAGTCTTATTAAGTTCACAACAGTCTCATAAAATCTTCATTTCAATTAAGGTAAAAGCACTAATACTAGACACATTAAGGACGAATCAAACTTCTTTGCCAAATATAAAATGTATTTGTCAAATAAGTACAGTTGCAATTACTTTTACTGTTTGAGCAACATTTAGAAATTTACTTTTTCATATAAAATACTTTAAGACTGTTGTATTTTCAACAAATAATTACAATTTTCTAAGGTTTGTTGTAGACACTAAAAGATGACAGCGTCGAAAATCAAATCCACCAAAAATAGACATCAATTGGCACTAATAGTAGACAAACACCACATCAAGTTACCCATTTAAATTTAATGGAAAATTAAATGTATGTTTCAGCCTATTACCTGCAATAATATTTTTTGATGTAATTTGAGAACTTCTCCCTATTTGAGATTCACTTTAACTATTCTAATATTTTTCATTGAATACAGTTTTGGTTTTATCGCAGCATACCATTGCCATAACCTTAATCTCTTTGCCTGATATTTTTGGACAACGCAAAGAATCTAGTGAAACTTCTTTTTTCCAGGAAAGTTAATAAATAGGCAGATTATTTTCCTTATTTTCTTCATTTGTTTCTACATTCTATCCATTTCTCTTCACAGCCTTTTGACTTTTCTTAGCTAATTTCTGACAGTCTTTAGCTTTCTTTCTTCTTCATTCTTCTGTTTATTCTCCTTTCCTTTTTTCAAATCTCCTTTTTAGGGTTCCGTAATACATAAAGAACCCTTATAGTTAGTCAGTCAAACACTCTGTCAGTCTGTCTGTCTGTCTGTCTGCGTTTGTAGCTTGTATTATCAATATAAATGCATGAAATTTGGTATAGTTATAGATGGTGTATAAATCTCGGTTTTGGCATCATAAAATAATAATAATTTTATATTTTAGGGGTGGCTCTTCATACATGTGAAGTGGGGATGAAAAATATTTTTCATTCTACCCCATCGTGTGGGGTATCGTTGAATTGGTCTTTTAAAATAAATGTAAGGTTTCATATATGACTTTTTTACAAAGTTGACCATTTTCGAGTAATCGGCCTCCAATATGGTTTGTAAGGGGGGGCCCTGGCATTTCTAAACTATGAGAGATAGAAACTTGTAAGTTTCCATGCTGATAGATCATGCTAAAAACTCTTTAGGGAAATTATTTTGAGCGAAATCGGACAATAGCTTTTGAAGTAATTCGCAGAAAACCTATTTCGGTTTCGGTTCTAAACGGAACCCTCCCTAAACAAGTCCTGACATGCTCTTGGTTATTTTCTTTTCATCCATTTCATTCTTTTTTCTCTCCTTTTTATACTATTGTTTCTATTGTGTGTTAGACAGAAAAAAGTACCCTCTACTTTTTTCTGTCTTCCTTTTAACTTCATATGAAATTAATGAATACTAATAGTATAACCTAATAGTTGACATCGAGTTTACCCTAATAGTTGACACTGTCTTCTTTTAGTTAGAATAGTGTAAAAGACACGAAACTCAGACAGGAACTTATTTTTTACAGCATAAGGTTAAATTTGCATTAAAATAAGCTAAAAAATTCAGTTCGATGTAACCCTAGTAGAAGACACACATGTCATCTTTTAGGTTTCGATTCATTTCTGGTACTAATAGTAAACACCACTTAAAATTTATACAAAAACAAGCCAAAATAACAAGGAAATGGTCCTAATTAATCAAGAATTTTATACATTTTTAATATCGAAACTAACAGTAGCCAATAATCATAAATGTAAGAAAAAAATTATACCTGTAAAAAGTCAGTTGCCTTAAGAAAAACGCTAAGAATTAAGCGCAACACGCCAACCTGTCTACATTGTTTATTGTTAACTGATGCCATTTTCAAATTTGCTTCTGAATATACACAAACTTTTGAGCATGTATCATAGATGTGACTAGGTGTCTTTAACATCAGTAGCAATGTTATTTAAATGATTAGTTTTCTTATTAGAAAACATTTTTCTTGAAAATGTCGTCTTTTAGTTCAATGTCGAGCATTAGTGCTTTTACCTTAAACTTAAAGTCTAATAAAAATATATAATATCTAAGGTAACATAATATATATTTTATGTATCTAATTAACTGTTTATTAATGCTATGTGGTATCCCATATTTTCGTGCAGTTTCTCTTTTTTTTTGCCCCATCTCCAATTTCTTGAATCGCGAGATCCAAGCTTTCTTCACTATACTTAAAAAAAAAATATTTTTTGGTGACATTTTACATTGGTACCCAGTATCTGAAAATGAAATTTTAATCTGATAAGCTTTAATGCTATTAAACATTTATGTAAAAATACACTCTTCATTCTAAAGTTTGGTCAAACACTGAAATATTATTAGTCCAGTATTAACTGCTCCAGTAATTGACCATCTGGTCAATTATTGGTTACAGGACAGTTAAGAAAAAAAGAAATGTACACAGTCAAATTGCTAATCAAACACAACTCATTTGAGTTAAAATTATGAAAAATTGTATATTATCAGTAATTGACCATTTTGGTCAATAACTACGAATCCAACTATTTCGTGTTTCCATAGTTGACCAGCGTGAAATATCACGAAATAGTAATCAAATTACAAAAAAATTTACCACAAACAGATCTACACACATTTTTCTTCAGTTTAAACATAAATTTTGCATAAAGCATAAACATTGAACACAGATATAAGTAATTTTAAAAAACATACCTGACGCGAGCTCCTTACTGCAGGCAAGAAAAAATGGCGACGTTTTGCGCGTCTCTTTCAAAACTTACAAAATTTAAAAGTCGCCGTCACTATAGCTGTATTTGAACGCGATTGGTCATTCACTCAATAGTGCCATCATAATTTAGAAGACCATATACAACGATTCGTCAACAAGAAAACTTAATATTGGCGTATGAATTCAAAATTGGTCAATTACCCATACATGGTCAATTATACCCACGGTGACCCTATATAAATCTAAAATTAATCAAAAGTTAATTCAGTAAGGCAAAATAAAGGATATCTAATGAAAACAAAGAGATATAGCAGCCTTAACTTATAAAATAAGCTTATGGGAGTTAACAAAGGCTCTGAGTCTGTATATTTAAATTACTTACTAAAAAAAGCAATAACAGCTCATTGCTGATGCTGGTACAAAGCGAACTACCCTTAACTACGTGTTTTATTAACGTCCTGATCCAACAGCCGTAACCAGGTTTAATCAGGAATGTATAACCTACATCCTCGCTAATGACGTGGTGGATCAACTCTCTCGACCGTTTTGAATTATATATAGGCTTTTGTGGTGCACGGCCTCCGTTTATTTTTAATAACGATTCAAGGCTCGAGCGGTGGCTAAATTACACCCTTTTAAACTTCCATTTCATCGCTTCGTTAGCTGACGAAGCCCGCAAAGGTTGACCCCAGAATAGATCGTCGTTTTATGGTCGTGTACGCAAACGTATCACGACTCCATAGTTTTGGCGAGGCTAGTTTTACAATGTGTGTCCGCGTCATTCTTATTCCGTCCGTACTTTGTATGCATGGACGGAATATAAATGATGATTACCCGTCCAATGATGACGGTGGTATAACCCTGGCAATGTTCTTAAGTGCTCGTCTGTTTTTAATTCGGCCGGTTAAAGGCGACATTGTAATGAATTTGTATGCAAGTTTCGAGAGCTTCCTTCGTGTCGCGCCGGTGCTGTATCGTTTTGTTCTGTAAAATTAACATGCGAAAAGGAAAATTGGTCGCGATTATTCCTCTGCCCGACTTCACACGACGAGATGAAATGAGTGCATGCGAAAGTTATCAGCTACATGGAAATTATTAATATAGAAAGAAGTTGATAAATTTAAATTGAAGATAAAAAAATGATAAAATAGTCAATTAAGGTAGAGATAAATCATGTGATAAAGAGTTTATTGAATGTTAATGCAGTTGTAGAAGTGCGTGTGAGATGGCATCGTGAGAAACGCATTGATTTGATTAAGAATTAATGATAAGAGTAAGCGAATGAACGCTTGCATAGATACCAAGCTCACATGGGCTCATCATATTAGCACATGTTTATACTCTGATGCCCTTACAAGGGACAGACATCATCGAGATTAAAATATAGAGTTACTGAATCATATCTGATGTTAGCCAAATAGTCGCAATAAAGTAACAAGAGATTCAAATTTTGTAATACCAACAAATTAAGATTTTTAATCAGTATACTTGTTACCTACAGGATATTAAAAGGAGAAAAGAATTGAAGCGAATTCAACAGAAAATGCACAATTTATCAAAAAATACCAGAAATTGCTACGAATGTAATTAGGTATCTAATAATGCAAACAATGGCATAAGTACTAAAGTGTTTAACGTTATAAAATATTACAACTCTTACGTTACCTACTTATTTGATAATTATAGAAACCAGTTTCACGAACGCTTTCATTATAAGTAACGCATCCTATTAACGTGTTATAAGTTGTTGTATAAGTGGTCCTTATGTTGGCCCTTTTGTTCGCAACTGACCCACATCGCACTGGCAGCTTAACGGGTCTGAAATAGGGTTACTAGTTACTGTAGGCGATACTTGTAAGCCTTCATCCGATATTATAGGTACTTTAATCTTTTTAAACCAATGAGGGTGTTTGATATTTTTTCTGCCGTTAGGTGCAGACCAAACGCACACAAAGCGTCATCTGGTGGCGTAAGTGGTATCAAAAACGGTCAATACCTACAAAGAACCAGGCGGCGCTTGGTAGCACGACGGTCCTTGTTGTGTTCAAAAGCTGTCACCATGTCACGAATTTAAAAACCCTCATTATCGCGTTACAAAGGGCTATGTCTAGATCTAAAATCTACAAGTTCATCATTTTCATCCCAAATGTCTTCAATGGTTATTTAATCGGTTTTTTTTGTCCAGTCCTACAAAATTTTAATGACTTTGTTACTTTTATTCGTCCGGAAGATGAAATTAATGAGATCTCTATCAAATTATGATGGTTGGTTTCACGATGGAGAAAGGAAGTAAGAACAATTGATACCTCGTCTCACACAATAGGAAGTGTCGCAAAAAATATAAGACATTCATGTGCCTATTTTTAATTATTATAGAAAATTCGATTGCAATTGTTTTTATAATGTTTTAAATCTCATGCCAACGTAAACGAGTTGAAACTTAGTGGTTTTGTTACTAGAAATGATTAGGCAACGCGTTAGAAATGAAAACTCGAAACCGTTATATCGTGTGTAGTGGGAATTACTCGCAACATAACCAAGGAGATTTAGCAGAGCCGAGGAAGATAAGCGAACAAGAAAATGCATAATAAATTAGTAATAAAGTAGTATTTATTTTCCTAGAAACTCGAGCTGCATGATTCATTTGTTTAAGACAATGTGAAAGTTGGATGGTTTCGACTTAACAGATGGCAATGGAAGGATGAAGATATGTTGCAATCAGCAATCTGCCACACCTGTTGAATATTTCGTTAAGAAATTATCCCACGGGCCAGGAATAGTCAGGATCGTCGTGCAGGTTTTTTAATTAATACACTTGTATATTATCTTCACATCGGATGCAACTTGAATGGAATAAAACAAAGTTGATTACTCAAGCAGGCACTTGTAAGTGGTAGCCAGTAGGTATAATGACAGACTCATTCATTCATTTATTCCTTAATAAATAGTGGAAGCGACAGAAACGACAATAATTAAATGAATAAAGTAAATAAATAAATAATTATTACATCTCGTTTCGATGGTTTATTCAATTTATAACTTAAAACACCGAAAAATTAACCCACTTTCCAGCTATTGAGAAACTTCCTTAATTTGTGTTTCGTTTTTAGAAACCAGAAATGTACGTCCCTAATTCGGGACTAATTTTCCGGCGCCACTGTTTTCAGTTTCCGTAACGAAATGAAATGTAACATTTGACCTAAATCTTGAATACCTTTTCGTCACTTACAAATTGTTTTAATGATAGAATCATAGACGTGTACTATAATATACTAGGGACAGGGCATGTCGAGATTAAAAATGGTCCTTACTTGGAGACCCACTCGAGTTTTACGTTTGACAATATAGAAATTTTCACAGATGATGTATTTCTGTTGCCGCTATAACGATAAATACTGCAAACAGAATAAAATAAATATTTTAAGTGGGGCTCCCATACAACAAACGTGTTTTTTGCAGTTTTATACAGAAGGTCACTTGGGCGGGGTTCTTTGTATGAAGTTCTTTTGGCTCATGTTTGACATGCCTTTTTCTTAGTTTAATACGTCTATAATTAGAAGTGACTTTGCTGATATTGATGCTAATTAGGCTGTTTGAAGTAAAACCAATAAATAATTTAATATAAAAGGTATGTATTTGAACCGCGCCGGCTAAAGTATTTAAGCTCGAGTGTAGGTCCTCATAAATACAGTGACTTCACCCACGCGTTCGATACTGTTACTCTTGGAACTGGAATTCGAATTCAAGTCTTAATTGTAGCTTATTAAATTATAAACCAGACACTCTGATTAATCCAGACACATATTGTACTATTAAGCCTTTTCGAGGTTTAGTAGTAGGTAATGATTTCTTGGGATTACAAACCAGTATAGGCTTGAAATACGATGTCGTCAGACAAGTTCGAAACGAGTTTTGAATTTGGATTAGACCATAGTTGCACTATGGTTTGGAGCAGGAAGTTGAAGAGTTTATGAAACTGTGCTACAAGCGTAAGTTGGTTCTTCGCGCTATTTAGGGTAATCCAAATAGAGCTTTATTTAAAATACTTGACTTATTCGAATGGATTAAACAAAAAATCATAGAAAAATAGAATATTTTGCAGTAAATAATAACTTGCCACACTGATTTCGGTGACAGTGGCTGGTTCATTGAAACCAGGCCAGCTACACAGAAGTTGTTTTTTATAGTGTCTAAGTGCAATACATAAGAGCACTCTCTCTTCGTTTACTCTCGTAACCTAGTGTGAAGGATGACCGACATGACGCGATATATCAGGCACAGGAATGACTTTTTACGTGCCCATCCGACGCATCATCTTTCTTGACAGACAATAAGACAGGAGTTCGTCCTGCATTGTCCTAACTAGCTTGAAAACAACGTTTTGTTGTTGTTCCAACGCGGGAATTGAACCTACGACCTCCGGAGTCGAGAGCCAAGCTCTAAACTACTGGACCACGGACGCGTCATTGCAGTAAAAACACATGAGACAGGACAAAGTACAAAGCAATCGAAAATGTTTTCTGAAACATTTCAAGCGTTTAAAGTTTAAATTTTGAGGTGCATTGCGCAAATGGAGTCGTGAATGGACCGTTCACCAGCTAATCTTGCGTGTCAATGAGTGACAAAAAATTAAACGTATATTCATGCCCCAATATTATTACAACATGCATAACTAAGTTATTGAAGTTACAAAATGTAAAAATGGGTATTGCTTTCGTAAGTTTCGGCGGAGGAACTTTAAGCACTTTGATAAATTATAATTTTGGTGTTGTTACTATGGAACAAATGTAATGGATAATTAAGCTCCTGCCTTCTACAAATTGATTTCATCCCATTATGGCTTTTATGTTTCTGCTCGAATTTGTTTAGCAAAAAATATGCATGATAAAATAGGCTTTTAATATGCAGAGCTTTTGTTGCATTAGGATGTTGGCTTCGGACGTGGAACGGAACTGCGTTTCCTTTATTTTCCACTTGGTCGACTCCGACGCAACCCCCTGCGAAGCTCTCCATTGTTCTGGCGCAACGAAGCTTTGCATGGAACTTTAAGTTGAATATGATAACTTTTATCTACGTGAGAGCTTTCGTTGTTCTAAATTCTAATGTAGAGACTCGGAGACTAGCGTCAAAACAATATGTGTATTATGTCACCGTAAAATTGTAAAAACACTTAGATTGTAAAATAACTACTTAACGAGATTGTAAAAATATGTCGAAAGATTAAAAACTATATATTTATAATCTAACGAAAAATAATGTGTGCAATTATAGGCAGCATATTCGCGTCGGAAGTCTATCGACATTTTACAATTTTACTAGTTTTGTTACAATTTTACGTTTTTTACAATTTTATGGTGACATATATACTAGCGATGAGTAAGCCCTCGTATCCACGAGTTTTTTTTGTGATCGCGACACAGAAAAAAACTGCACTGTGAGTAGAACTCTGTGGTAATGCAATAGAGCTGAAAATCGGAGTGTCAAGTGTCAAAAGTCAGATTTGACAACTCTACACGACTTTCACCTCTATTGTTTTAACGCAGAGTTCTTTTTATTGTGCTGTTAATTCTGTCGCGACCACTAAAAACGCACGTGGGAACGTAGCCTTACCATTTGTTTACCTGACCGCCTAGAAAATTTATTCTTTAAGACGTAAAGCTTCTAGTTTTATATAAATCATATTTTAATATAAATCCAATTATAGGCCAATTACTTCGGGAAGAAAAGTAAACACGTAAACATCGTCCATGCTTACATGTACATAATTTTAATATCATTTAAATCATCTTCAATATCATAGCCAGCTGACATAACTAAATATTTATTTAAAACTATCAGTCAGAAGATGTTCCCTGTAATAAAACCGTTGGCAGCACTTTGTTGATACAACGGTCTGTCTGTGTGGATGCCAAGAAAGTTCATTTCTCGTTCTCCGATACAAAGTTTACAAAAATCATGCTATGACAAACTTATTATTGTATTGTTATGTCAGTATGAGTACTTAGTAGGTACTACAGGTAGTTAGCTTGGTTTTGCTTTTGTTCCTTTCAGTCTCACTGCGGCAGTACTTACTTATAAATTGAACAATATCACACAAGAAGAATATATTAATATAGATATCAATACTAGTTCTGTATATTGCCTGAAAATTAATTGTTTGTTCCAATTAAAAGTCAACAGAATAAATTGACCGTTTCATGTAGCTATCTATGCTTGGTTAATTTAATAACTGCCATGTTAAAGTTTTTAATCGTAACTCTCCTATAATGTCATTAAAAGTTTAACGAGTTTTCACATCTGTTGAAATTTCTATTCATAGCAGAGTGCAGCGTCAAATATTCATCAGAATTTAGAATACTGTATCATCTTAACCAAAGCTTTCGTAGGTAGGTGTTTATACACGTTTTAACTATTAAGTTTAGAAACAAAATCAATACTGTGTTCGGGATGGAAAATTAATTTGGATTTTCTGTAATGAAAAAATACGAATAAATTGAATTTAACGCTCAAAATGACTTCTGAAAGCTTTAGCTTCTTAATAAATTAGATAAAAAATGTAATTTATTAAGAAGCTAAAGCCTTCATTTTCATTGTACTAATTACCACACATACTCGATGGACAAATGCGCTATTTATTTGTAAAATGATTGTTCTCTGCCTCTATTGTAACCATAGTAATTTTTAATACCCTTCTGTGCGGGTCTAAAACGCATTATTGTTATAATCTAAATCTACGTAAGTTGTTTAAAAGCAATAAAACTATTCTTGCTTAAATATTTTGTTTATTAATTTTTCATTTTATTTCATTCATATTTTGTTCATTCACTCTACAGTTCGTAACGAATTTTTACACAGATATAATGAGCTTTAAAAATAGATCTGACATGTCATGTGCTCTCATCGCTCTAACCGGCGCGCGACTTCCTTCGTGCTTTTTACCAAGACGCGTGCCATAATCTTTACACACGTGCTACATCTCTAAACAAAATGACAACACAAATATTATGACACATTTGTCACATTCATCGAGTACTATCTTCCTTTTCAACGAAGGAAGCCATTTTAAGCTGGGCTCAATAACATAGTTAAAGAGTCTCTAACATTACTATTCTGAAGGATTAATGCCCATTTGCACTAAACTTAAGGATCGCCTAAGTTCTTTCCTAACTTGGTTAGGCTGCTCCTAGCAAAAAATACTATTGCACTAACCTTAGGCCATTCCTAAGTCCACTTAGGATATTCTTAACTTTATGAGCCCGATTAGGAAGTGCGTAAGCGTAGGCAACACATAAGTCGGGAGTTTTATCTAGTCTTGTAGATTATTTGTAACTATTGATATAGTTTTATATCAATAAAACTATAGAGATCTAGCCTTAGATGTATTACAATAAAAAGAGGTATATTTTTTAGCAGATTTTTTATTACAGTGGTTTTAAAAATTCAAAGCTTAAAATAGTCAGATCGCAATCACCATGGCAGGGGATATTTATTGAATTTCCTTGAAAATCGACTTCTACAAGAAGTCGATTTTCATAATGAATGACACGCGAGAACTAGAATAACAAGATCACGACCAAACTGCTTCCAAAATTTCGATGAAATCGACTTCTTCAAGCGGTATAGGATGTGCAAAAGAATTATTTCTCTTTATTCGTCGTGGCATCGTGAGAAGTTACTTTCGATAGAATGCACGGGCCTTCGTCGCACAACAATCGCACAAAATTTATTTTTTCCTCCGCCGTAAAGTTTGCGGTTTTCACTTTTTCTTTTAATTTATTTGCCATAATAGGTATATTAATAACGATTCGAAATCAATCGTAATGTATAATTTTAGTCAACAGTAAACATGAATATATCTGTTTATTCTATGAAACATACACCGAATTTGATACAATATGACAAGACAATTGACAGCCTCTTGGTGAATTTACGTTACAAAACAAAATAAACCAAGGTCTTATCTTTTGTCACTTTTTAACACACGACAGAATCAATGTAAAGAGAAGGCCAAAATATTTTCTATGGACTACATTACTTAGCCGGTTTATAAAACCATAAACAACCAATCTTTACATTCGTTCAATCATTCACTTAACTAAGCAATGCCTAAGCTACGACCTATATAAGTAATATCTGTTAGTGCAAACAAAATGTTTAGCTAGGCTGTTCTTATGTTTAAGTGTATCTTAACTAGGACAAGCTTAACTTACGTTTAGTGCAAATGGGTATAAGTCTTTTCCTGCCAGATTACAGTTATTACATTTTTATCACCTGAAGTACCTGTACCACATAAATTAATCAACACTAAAAACGTAATTAAGATATTATTAAAAATCGATAAACTCTGATTCAAAATGACATATCGTGTCTGGTGTAATAGGTTCTTCATCGTATTTATCAAAATGTGTAGCATCACCTGGGTGCTTAAACTTTGGGATATACGGCGCCGGCACACGACAGTTTAATACCGCCTCCCAATCTAGCCCTCTGAACCATCTGTGATTTTTGTAATCCATCACACCGTTCTTCATGACACCAAAGCGTTTAGTGATGTCTACCTGTAGAGTATTTCTAATTAAATCCCTTAAATCCAACGTAAAACTAGATGGACACTTATATCTTGCGGCTACGATTTTCTCGTATGTCTTCATTGGCTCGTTCGCGTAAAACGGCGGGTACCCAGCATTCATTTCGAACAAAAGTACTCCAAAAGACCACCAATCCACCGAGAAACCGTAACCTTTGCTTAAAATTAATTCGGGCGCCAAATACTCCGGAGTTCCACATAGAGTCCAAGTTCTTCCGTGTAACACTTTACAAAATCCGAAATCTGTTATTTTTAAATATCCATTCTTACTAATAAGAATATTTTCTGGCTTTAGATCTCGATAAACTAGATTACAAAAGTGCAAGTATTCCAATGCTAGAATCACCTGACTGGCGTAGAATTTTGCTAATGACTCATCAAATTTCCCTAATCTACGTAAATGTGAAAACATTTCACCACCAGGCACAAACTCCATTATAAAGTAAATGTAACTGTTATCCTTCAGACTAATTTCCATAGAAACTGTAAATGGAAACCGTATGGCTTCCAGTATACGTTTTTCGTACAGCGTATGCTCCACTTGTTTCATCTTTACAATTTTTTCTTTTTCTAAAACTTTCATTGCATAGTATTTAGAGGACTCTTTGTGTTGCATCAAAATCACTCTTCCAAATGCACCCGTACCCAGTGTTTTCACTCGCTGCAGCTCGTTATACGATATGCTCGATTTGTTTTTGCCACACCATCGTTCGTCAAATTCTTCTTTGAGCTGCTTTAAATATTTAGCGTATCGCAGTTGCTGTTGTTCACTATAACCATCTCGTTTTTCTGAAGTTGATGCAACATCATGCAGCTCTTTTGAACCCATTGTCTTACAATATTATCTACTAATTCTAAATTATCCCTGACAATCAAAGCCTATTAGATTTTATTTTTTTGATGATCAATGTCTGTATTATATTCAGTTGTAAACTTGTAATTGCAAGGCCTCGTTTATTGTAGGTTAATATAGTTAACATGGGGTAGAACAGGGTGTGAGGGAACAGCTGAGGGGAGGTGAATTGAATCAGCTGTGCTGAGGGTGACACCGCGCCGGGTTTTTGTCGTCCCGACTAATATATTGATTTGGGCACATGTGCCGTACCTACTGGCGATTTTATTATGTAATATTTTATTTTATACTCTCTACTCTACTTGTAATATCTTTTAAAAAATTGTAAATAGAAAATTGTATTAACTACAATGACACACGATGGCTATACATTATCAGGCATAGTGCCTAATAGAGTTAAAATACAAAAATATATTTCTACAAATAATACCTGATTGTGTGACAACACGTCATTGTTTCACGTGAATCCCCGTGTGTACGATAATAATACTATAAATAAAGAAGATAGTGTATATAATATGTAGCGCCTATATAATGTTTTCCTGTTTGTCTATTTACTCTATTATAGGCACCTATATAAATAAACCTTCAAAGGTCAACCTTTTTAACAAATCTTTAAAATAGTTGAAAAGTAGTCTACGAATGGGATCCTTATGCATCAATATTGTATGTTTTGAGAGTGTCATCGTATGAATTCCTGGTGTAACCGTAATTCGTATCAGAGAAAGAGGTTTGGCTCATTTGCATGCATACATTAAAAATCACAAAGAGAAGAATCTTGATTTCATCCCACCTATTGTTACAACCGTTTTTCTTCCGTTCTCGTTACTCGATATTCTCCATCAATAATTTTTAAAATTAATGTAAGTAGGTATATCATAAGTACAGTAGCCTTGTACTGGTGTCGAATGTCGACTGTCGAGATTACTTAAATGTGTAACACAGAAACATTAGACTATATCCATATTTATCGGTGTTTAAAAATTTGACTGTGCTTTGTATATAGGCAGATCAGATTGCATGATCCGCCAAATAGAGAATCTTGTAATCCTGCAAATTCATTATTTGGGAATATGTTCTTATTTAAAACATATTAGCCTTTGTTTTGCAATATATTTTGTAAGTATTAGACAAATTCAGAGCACCTAATTATTGAGTACAATGTACTCGACTGTCTGAAAGTCTAACGGCCGAATACTGAAACACATATCAAAATTAGGAGCCCTTCTATTCACAGGCTGTCGCTGTCTATACTAGCCGAAATGACAAGGACAGCATGTGACCATGACAATTTTGCAGTGCACAATGTGCACCAGATAGGCCAAAATCAAATGACAGGCGGCAGTTTCGTCTTGTCGCTCGCTTTGTCTTCCAATTTGAATAATGTTCTATACTAAGAGTTCCAAGTATTTAGTTTTGGCAAAAATAAAACACATCGGGTGTTTAATCAATTGCATCTCGAGGTCCCACAAAATTTATACATCACATACTCGTTCCAATTAAAATCTTAATGGCCTAAGTGTGTCGAGAGTAATAAATTATACTATTATTTTCCGTTATAGTACAGTTAGATTAGAATAAAGGAGAGCAAAGCGATAATATTACTAGTTGAGTACGTTGATGATGTGTACGACGTTGTTGGAATTCTTGATCTTAGAACATCTGGAGATTAAAAAATCTATGACACATAGATCTTGGAGTATTATTACGTTATTATAATATCTAATATTATAAATGAAAGTCCCCCGTCGCGTCTGTCTGTCTCTATGATTTTGATAATTTCAAAAACTACTGAACGGATCTTCATGCAGTTTTCATACGGTTTAGGTGTATAATTTATTAAGATTTTGTTTAAATTGGTTGAAATATGACGATAATTGAAAAATCTTTCATCGAAAACGCTGCCTAATCTGTCGGAGATGAAACAAAACAATGTATTGTCGGATTGTTTCTCTTTAATAGGTATACAAAGAAATATTACAACTATAAGTACATGTATATTCTGGGTTTAAAAAAAATAATCTCAAATAATGTGGTACATATTTCCAGAAGCTATTTATATGGATCCGTATCAAATTAAATAAGCATTTCATAATATATATTGTAATTGCCCTTATAAAACCATACAGTTAAAATTTATATCTTAAAATTAAAAGTACGCGCGAAAAATTTATTCAAGCGGTCTTTCACCAGCACGATAGACAGGACTATTAATTTGCAGTAGGTATATTTGCTAAAGAAGTTTTAATGCAACGAACACTCTTCCTGTGGGCGAAGCAGCGCGTAAAGGCTAGTAGTATCTAAGAATAAAACAGTTAACTTATTTGGATAATGGTTACTTGTTAAGGATTGCATGAAGCGTTTTTTGTCTTCTATTGTCTTATAATGGTTGTTAATAGCTGTGAGATAACATTCAGATAGTTTTACTTTATTATTTCCTCCTCCATCCACGCATAATATTTCATTTCCATTTCTGATTTCTTTACGCTTTTTAAGGTCATTGTTTCTATGTTTGGTTACGACTTGGGACTTTACAATATGATATTATGGAAAAAATACTTTTTATCTTAGTCTTATGTTCAGATTGGAGTATATTTTTCAGTGTGACATTTGAAACTAGACGTGCAGTTGGCAAACATACAAGTACATAACTCTGTGAAATAGATAGGGCCGGCGTATATTGCGACACAAAAGTCTTCAAATATGACTCTCCGCATAGGCCATTCAACTCTTATTTTTATGTATCGTGATCATCAGTTTCAACCAAGTCGCCAAGCTCATATCGTAAATTACCAAATATAAGGTCTTCAAAAATCAATTACGGATACGAGCACATGATCCACTGCTTATGTAAAGACGTTTAGGCCGAAAAATAATTGTCATACTCAAACTAAAAAAATCATCTCATGTAACCCGACTCTCCGCAAAACGCAAAATCGCCCATATAAAGAAAAAAATATTTTTCGAGTATGACAATTATTTTTCTGCCTAAACGTCTTTACATAAGCAGTAGATCATATGCCCAAAGTATTCGTAATTGATTTTACCAAACCTTATATAAAAATCTAAGAATCCGATAAAACCTTCTTGGTCGCTATTCCTGTGTTGAAAGTTGCGAACTTTAATTTCCTTTGACCCTAAGTATCTGGTAGTTTACATTGATTACACGCCATTGTCAACAGTTCGATCGGCGATGTTGCGTTCATTCGTAAATTATGTCCGGTCAAGGTTACAGAGGCCTGCGGACTTGGCTCGGCGTCAGCTGCACTATGACATCACTGTTGGATAAACTACAACGACTGAATATACCACAGGGTGTACGCCAAGACAATGTTCCCCACGAAGATGCGTTTTGGCGGAAGTATGTTTTTCTAAGCTTCATTGTTGTGACTTGAGTCTTATTTATTGCAGACATGTTTTCATGTAACTTAGCCGCTTAAATAATGTTGAACTAAATTTACACGAATTTACTCAATGGTTCGAACACATGTAATCAGACGTTAGATAATAATAATTGAGACTGGTCTTAGGAACGGTTATTTTCGAGGACACCACGCAAAAACTTGCTAGCCGTGTTGCGTTAATCCTTGAACAGGTTATTTGCTTCATAATTATTGCGTGATACCATAATACCTTAGACGTTATACGAATTGAAGATACTTATTAATAAATAAACATTGATAAAAAAGAACTTACTTTGGATTGCTCTGAAGACCGTATTATTCTAGAACTTCCTAAAACAATAATTCTTATAAAAACTTTTAATATTTATTATTAATTAATACATATTTAAAGTTTTTATGGTTCCTAAAATCTAAAGGTTACCTTATAAACGTTAGTAAAACAATGCTTAGCACTTGACATTTACCGCGCGGAACTAACAGAACGAGTGAAATTGTGAAATCGTAATGCGCCTTGAACATAGCGATCGTTTAGCCTTTCTATGAGGCAAAGGTGCAGTATGTGAATTACTCGCAAGTCACAGCAATTGTATCTGGACTAAATTGGAATTTTAGCTAGAGAGACGGAAATGTGACATGCAATTTCAGACCATACTTCATTTTTGCAACTGTAATGACCAGTAGAATGTGGTGATGATGCCTAATACTTACATAGTTTAGAGACAGTCGTGTCCCGTTTTATATTTTACATCGATCCAACTGCTTGACATACATCACAGTTCGCGCCATCTCTTGTATTTTCTTTTCCAGACTTAAGAGAACTATTACATAATTGACATCTATCAGCATATTTCTTTTTGATACATTTTAATTAATTTGTTTATAATTGGGTTGGCACGAAACAGGAAAAACAGAGGGAAATATGTCAAAGCGTGTTAATTATAAAGATAGAATAAAAGGAAAAGATGAACAAAGAACTTTTATAAACGTCGAAAGAACGTTTCCATTAAAATCATACGCTATGTGATATGTCCCGTGCGACTTAAATCATTTTTACATTTATGGAGAAATGAAAGCTCTACCTAAAAGGACATAGCTTTAAAAATATAAATGTGTGAACAACCAACCCCATTTAATTATATTGTTTGCTAGATGTTTTTCCGCGACTTCATATGCAATAAAGTAAATTCCATGGTAACCGTACATTCTTCCGCAATAAAAAGTACATAAGCCTTCCTCGTGGTCTACTCTATATCCATGTCGAAGTTCATCAAAATCGGCCCAGTAGTTTCGGAGCCTGTTCAATGCAAACAAAGAAACAAATCTTTCCTCTTTATAATATTAGTTTAGATTTATCTACCTTCCATTTGAAATTTCAAGTTTAAACAAAAGTATTAGGAATATTTTCCTTGGGCCATGAAAATATCAATTATTGAAAATGTGTCAACTTTCGCTGTTACCTTAATTTGTGTGAACTTATCGTTCACATTGATACGTCCGTTTTAGTGAGTACGGTTAGGTAATAGTCGCTAATTGAAAGGCACACAACATAAAACCGTTATCGTATGGTTGAATGAACAGGGACGCTATCTATGACGATGTATGGTACAGTCTAACTACCTACACTGTTAAGTAGGCACTTTGGAGTTTCATTTGTACCAATTGCTCAAGCTGGTTTCATATAAGCTTCTTTCCTTTGTTCCTTAAGTTGGTTACACAGGTCCGCCTTCTTCGTATGGAATAAATTATCTCAAAATTCTAGTTCGAGAAAATCCTTTTTATTGAAAGTGGTACCCAGGGAGAAAAAATATTAGTTTTGAGAAATCTTGACAGTTAACAAACAAGAGGAAGTATTATTTATTGTATAAGATGAGCTCATAACAAGAGTCATGCTCATAGGCTGTGTAAATAATAATGACTGTGATGCAAGAATTTGTAGCGATGATGATAAAAACTGCTTATCGGTTACATGCCATTCAAATAAGTTATTATTTTTAGTTTCGTTTGTATCTGAACCTTACCAACTGTCTTACATTAAAAGTATCTGGTAGCTGATGTCTAGTTAGTTTTACGTATACATTCCATACAAATAAGTAAAATTTAAGTGTCTGTTTGTAATTTGAAATTAACAGCATTTCTGTCTGTCTTTTTTCCGTCTAAATAAATAGGGTTCAGTTTCCGTTAGTTCTATGCAAACAAAGTTGCGTGCACTAGCTAGTTTTATATTAAGAAAACCACCTAGACACTAAACCTATATCTAGTAATGTAGGTATTAAGAAACTGTTATAACTTATACCGAACTAGATGGAGTACCTAACCTTTAAAAGGCGATCAAGTGTTCATTGTCATCGCGTGTCCTTTAGTCCCCCTTTGACCCTTTGTAAAAATGTTATAGACGAGAATAACGTGGGTTTACTAGAGTGGATCAATATTATGATAGAGAACATATGGGGAAAGACGATTTTATGAGATTGTGAGTTGTGACATAATAATTGTTTAAACATCCTACTAATATTATTATTAATGTGAAAGTTTGAGAGGATGGAGGGATGGATGGATGTTTGTTAACTCTTTCACGCAAAAACTACTGCATGGATTTCGATGAAATTTGGTATGGTGGTTTAGGTTGTGGATTAAAACATAAGCTTCTTTGTATTCCGAAAAAGTAGTGTTCCCGATTGATACTATATTTACGCGGGCAACAGCTAGTATTTAAATAATTTCCACTTAAATACCCGGAACTTTACTTTGGAATACCCGAATATTATTTAAACTATTGACTGTAAAAATCAGCAAGACAAGACGAACGAATCCAATGCTGTTTACTTTAATTTCCATCCCTTGATTAAGCGATGTTCTTATTGTATGCATAATACACCTATTCAAAATCTATCCTAGCTTGTATAGCGTTAGTTGCATCAAATCTGGTATTTTAATCAAAAGTTCACCGTTTGCAGTGTTTGTTTGCAGCACGCCAGTTACGAGCGTTCCTGCTTCAGCGTTACATCATCCACTGCAGTATTAGCTCTCGATACTTCATCAATACCTCCGACGTCTGCTCTACAGTCCGTTCAGAGTTATTTTACCTCTGACAGGACCTTTATGCCAACGACATAAGCATGACTTTCATAGAAAGTCCGAGGTAAAATATCTCTCATGTACAGTCCATGAGGTATTTCGATCGCGTTTACTCAAGTCGTTCGATTCGTTTCGCGTGCTAACTACTTTCTTTGTTATATGGATAACATTTTTTTTCTGTATCTATTAGGTATGATTGACATACTTTATCTAAGTTTTATAGGTAATTATGTAAGATTGTATAATAAATTAGTTACTGTAACTAAGCATGCGATACAACTGCCGAAAGTATACGAGGAGCATTATTTATAAACGTTATCAATGATGATAATGAAAATGAGGTTAAGCAGTTGATACGCACTCTGCTCGCATTTGGTGAATTAATTGGACACAAAACAAATTGGAGCGGTGATGTTTAGTTAATAGTTATTGATAGGCGAGTAATAGGCATATCAAAAGGTTCCTCAATGCTCAGTCCCATAAACTCATGAGTCACAACTGACGCCTATAAAGTGATAAATTGTTTATGTCTACTGTAGAGTGTAAACGGTTGCTATTAAACAGTGAACCACATTTATTCGTGGGATCATTTTCTAATTTAAGTCAAATAACGGATTAATATTTTTTGATGCATCTTCCAAAATATTGAATATTTATGATGAATAACTTTAGTAGTTGCCAATTGATATACTATACATTTATTGCTAACATTAAGCTAATTTCTCTCGCAGATTTTATAGGAATGGTAAACAAGTGAAAGTTTTATTAATGTAATATTGTTTAATATTAAAAATGTAATTCAAGAAGCCTTGCAGACCGATCACTGCAAACCGCAATAGATACCTTACTCTCAGGTTTCAAACGAAAGTTGAGTTTAAGTAGCTTCCGAAGGGCAATTTGCAACTCTACTTAATTGTTATATTATTTTTAATCCTGTCCCTAGTCCTTACTAATATGATAAACGCGAAAAGAATGTTTGTAACTCTTTAACCCAATAACCACTCAACGGATTTTAATGAGATTTAGTATGGTAGTTGTTTAGGCTCTGGATTAACAGATATGCTACTTTTTATCGCAGCAAAATGTACTGTTTCCGCTGGATTTCTTTATGCGCGTACGAAGTCGCGAGATTTTATGCAAATGCCTAATGCCTGTTGTTTTTGTTTATATGTATTTATAATCGTTATCTTGTATTCCATGTTTAGTTGTGAAAATATAAGATTTATTTAACGTATTTTTATTGTTTGAGGTTGTCTATAGAATCATTTCTTTTCAAACTTTATCAGACAAGACACGTTTATTGTTTCAAATATAATATGAATGTCAATACGCTAAAAACTTTTACGATATCTCTACATTAGTGAGATTACAAAAATGTAGGTCGCTTAGATGAATGAATAACTAATACTTATAAATTATGCAGTAGCACGCGATTTTGTTTCATCTACTAAGGAATTTTCTTCATTGATTTTCTTTTAAATATTTTCGTATTGATTTCCGTTAAATTTTCTTTTGACTTTTTATATCTTGCTCTACATTAAATTTCCAACTATGGCAAGTAACAGCAGCAACCACCATTACTTAAGGCGTATTCTCTAAAAAAAACTTAGACATTTTCATCCGTTGCTGGATTATAATATTTATACAGTATTCTCCGGGCGAAGTAACCAATCTTGAAATACTGTGTAGTACCTGAGACAGCCAGTTTTAAGTGTATGTCGTCAGCCTAGCCCAGAGGATCGACTGATCAATACGTCTGGACTCTGGGGCTAACCATGTGCGTGTTTCCTCACGATGTTTTCCTTCACCGTTAGAGCGTCCGTATAATGTACTTGAGATCTGAAAAAGTCTCATTGGTACACGCCACTACCTGGGATTTGAACCTGCACACTCTCGAGTGCGAACCAAACGGTATACCCACTAGGCCACGGAGCTCTTCTACTCTAAACGTATACAATTAGAGAAACTATGTGTAATTTATAGCTGAGATGCTCGCGACGCTTCTAAACTATCTCGACTGACTAGTTTCTTGACATCGGAACATGTGGTGCAGGATTCCTCCGTACGACATTGAGTATCCGCGCCTTGACTATTTTTAAATTATACGTTCGCATCAGTTACTTGTTCATAAATCACTTTTATTGTATCTATAAGGTTTCAACTTTCGTCTCAAAAGCATTTTGTTGCGACCATTAATTTGATGTCTCAAAAGAAAGTAAAAGCTTTGAATCTAAATAGATGCTCCGAAATAGATTGTCTAACGTTTGCGTTGCTATTTGTTGTAAAAAAGTAAATAAAATGCATTTTATCCTTTAAAGAGCAAAAGCTAATGCACGTATGGGCAAACATTGTTTGTTTTAAAAGTTATTTTAACAGCTAATCTAATTACGCAGTATTATGTTTACACGGGAGTAGTTTATAAACTCCTCAGCGCGAGTGTACTAATAGCGGGCATTAAGAAATCCCAGCTGCAACTTGAGTAATATACGTAATATAATATCTAACCACAACAAACTCTTTGCCAAGCCGGTGCCAACGAACCCTTAACTAGTTTTCATAATAATATCCTGCGTTTGTAAAGCTTCCTAAGCATTACGTAGGTAGTTATAATCTTTCTAATAACACCACTTGGCCTTATCGATAAATAAAATCTTCATTTTGATAAAGCATTATGTTATGAATTCTTGCATATAATATTTTATTTGTACTTAATTACAATTGTATTTATAGGATTACCAATTCAATACAATTTTTAACTTCCCGCTAAGAAAACCTAAAATTTTCAGAAATCAGTGAAGTTATTGGTTTTACCCCGTTTTGCAAAAATCGAATCGAATCGAATTCTCATCAGATCTCCGACGTTCTGAGGTCACAGGAAGCTTCCCTGACTACCCCCGCGAGGGTGTCACTATGTCTGTATGTTTGTGTGTAAGTATGTAATTATAACTTTTGAATGGTTTGACCGATTTTATTGCGGCTGGCGCCATTCGAAAGGGCTTGGCCAAACTTTCATTTTGAATACAATTTGGACCGATTCAAACAATTAGATTTCAAGAAATCTAAAAAAACTGTTTTATTTTTAAAGCGGTTTTTTGGAATAACTTTTAAACGGCTTTATCGATCAACTCCAAAAACTAATCTGCTCTTATCCTTAAAAAACCACGTCGATCGCCGCTAATCCGGCCAAAATCGGTTGATTCATTCGAGAGATATGAAACTTTTCATCAAAAAATTTTTTGTTGTCGATTCTTTCAAAGGACATATTAAACAACTGCATCGATTGCCGCCAATTGCCTGAAAATCGGTTGATTCATTCCAAAGTTTGAAATTTCAAAAACTAGTGTTTTATTTTTTAAAGAAAATTATCAGTGAAAATTTTTAGAAGCACTTTTATTTTTGAGCTCGATAAGCTCAAAAATGACGCATTAAATAAAATTTAAGCGCTTAGCGGAAAATTGCACGGCTGGCCTTAACTGTTTTCCTATTTTTTTTTCCTAGTTTATTGATCACCAGAATGTAGTATATTTATTGTATTTATAAGATTACCAATTCAATTTTTTTTTCAATTCATTTATTGATCACCAGAATGTAGTATAATTACATAGATGGTAAATTAAATATACTTCTAGTACATTCTGCCATTATAATGACACAAATTCTTTATAAAGTTTTGTTAACAGTACAAGAAAAACAACATTCGTACTAAACTGTTTTTGTTTTGTTTCAGATCTCTCCAAAAACAGATTTAGTGAATTGCCCGAAGAAGTGACAACATATATTTATTTAGAAAAGTTATTACTCTCACAAAATATAATTAGGAGTATACCGGAGACCGTCGGTGGCCTCCAATCTCTAACGTACTTAGATCTGAGGTAAGTGTAATTATTTTTTACTATGTATTCGTATTCAGCTATACTCGTCATATTTGCGGATTCTCGAACCCTAGTATGTACCTACCTAAAGTTTAATAGTTTTGTGTGTGTTAAAGTGATTGCAAGAAACAAAGACTGCTTAATTGTATGAATTTATTTATAAGAAACTAAAAGTAAGCACTTTAGATGTCCAAATGAAAAGTCAAACTATTTTCTAAAGTCTAATTATTGTATTGCGCATTTCTCAAAACCTGCATCATGTCCATTTTAACATTCAACCGACAACGCTCTGGAACTGCCCTCAAATGTGGTAAAAGTGACAGAAGAAACATCTTGTCTGTGTCATCGTAGTCGTTTCTGCTGTGCGAGTCGACATTGGCGAAAATGAAATCCTCTCCGCATGGCTTACTAGTATTACCACTGACGTTTGTCAATTGAGGTGCCTCTATAAATGATTCCGAATTATCACAGGGTTCGTCGAATTCATCGTCGTTGTCAGACTCTCTAGCCAGTTTGATTTTTTTCTTCTTCTGTCGCCAATCTATTTTGGCCCTGCGCTCCTCCTCAGATTCACTCGAAGCTGCGTCAGCTACTTCATTGGGTAAATTTTTTGAACATATTTTAGTCTGAATACTCTTCAATAGGAATTGCAAACGTTGAGTATGCATGTACGGATTTTTCCATCTTTCTGGATGGGTCATGTATCTTAGAAATGTATCTCTGTAACCCTTCCATTTCTTCTGAATTTGTAACCCTGAAACAATATTATAATGATGTTTTTATATTAATCGTAAACGTCTTCTTAAGTTTAAATATAAAATCGCTAAAACTCGAGAACGGCTGTCAGGGTAGGCTTGAGAAACATTGGAAAAGTGTGGTATGTGAAAATTCTGAAAATAACGATTGAATTCTCCCATACCATACTAACTGTTTATTGTGTTCAATTTGAGTTTTGACTGTCAAATATTTTAGGTGCGTTCAGACTTTTTGCCTGTTTAGTTAATGGTTTATTAAAAAGAAATCGCCCGGCCTCCTTAGCTTGAAGGTGTAGATGTAGGTTGTAGGAGTATTTGCGGGTACAGGATTGTTATTTGCGGGTATTGCGGATGCAGGTACAGGCTGTAGTTGTAGATGTTATACATATTAGTGTTTGTATTTCAGTTCATAGTTAAGAGAGAACTACGTCTGTTGGGTTAGGTTAGTGTACCCAACAGGTATAAACATAATTATTAAAATAATAAGTAACACTCAAATTGTCAAGCGAGCTGATCTGGATGAATTATAACTAGGAACAACCTCGATCATGTCTGCTTTTAGACAAAAAAAACTAGATCAAAATCGGTTACGATGCCACGAACAGACAAACAATTACACCGATACTTCAAACATACAAGGGTACCCGGTACTTGCACAGCGTAATAAAAAGATACAGTGGGCCAACGCGTTTGAAGTCGCGCGAAATGCCGCTTTTGTGTAGGTATTCGTCATTGCTGCAGGGTTGTCACAATAATGAGTTTTATTATAATCTGTTCTACATTTTGCGTATTCGTAGTAGGTATGTGTATGTAGAGTACTAGGAATAAAACAAAAAAAGATATATATAGAAGTATTAATGAAGAGTTTTATTATAAAAAACACAAATGCGTAAACAAAAGCTCAGGGTTCGCATGATATAAGTACCTATATCAATTGATATATATATATCGGATATATATCATGATATATTATATCAATTGATATTTATGCTTGATATATATCAAAATTGATATTTATATTTAAAAATGTAAAATAATGTTTTAAATGTAAAAAATCTTACATCAAGTCATAGTCTAAATACACATATCTTATTTTCTGAGAGTTTCACAAGCCTAGGTCATCAAAAACTTGCTATTTGACACGACATTAACTAATCATAGCCGTCGACGCGGCTTGTAACTTAGGCTTATGACGCCCAAGTGACCACCTGTTTTTCGGAAGAAAATTCCTTGTTTGTTATTATACAAAAGTCATTTTATGGATTTAAGACTTAAATTGATACTCAAAAGTATCTATAGTTAATTTTTAATTTATTTGAAAACTTTGAATATCAATAATAAATAAATGAGTTTAATTTTACTTCCCTATCTTCAAATTATCAGACATACAAATTTTCAACTATTACGAAAAAACATACTTATCAGAGTATGAAATTTGTATGTAATTTTGAAAATATCAAAAATATCGGATATAAGTATATCAAAAATATTTTGATATTTATATTATACTGATATTTTGATATTTATTATAAATATCGGAAATTCTTATTAATACGAGATGATGACATGCAGTCTCTCACAGCACATGTAGTATGAACCATTGTAAATAAGTACCTACATACAACTCAAACGAAACACTGTCGCAAACCACTTAAACAATCAAATTAAAAAGCGTCAACCCTTGCTGACGTGTCCCAAGCGAGTGTATGGCAGCTTGGGCTCGCTACCGCCCCTCTCTCACCCCGCACGCCCCGCACGATTGCTCTGTCTAGACGTGTCCGTTGGACGACTGTAAGTTCTATAGGCTGTGGTACTTGTCTATTTCTGGGTCACATTATCTCTGCAACGTGACGTGACGTGACGTGACGTCATTTTGGTGAGCCGCGCGAGGCAATGCTAAAACGAAATGGTGCGTTCGCGACGCGCGGGCGTAGCGGCCAGCGGGGGTGCGTCGCATTCACGCCAGGTTCAGAGATATTATGTAACTAGGTAAGTACACAGCCCGCGCCCGGTAGTACACCAAGAATGAACGCCAATTTACCTAGTTCTCGCTTGTCGCTCTTCGATAGTTCAGCGTCGCCAATGATTTCAGTCAAAATCTCTTGCCACAGTTTGGCCCGGACTTTTCTTGGTCTGTAATCCGGGTGGCTCGAGTCCCAAAGACCCGGTCTTTTTTCTACTTCATCTATTAATTTGTCTGGGTCGTATTCGAAGTTTTCTGACATTGTGTAATAATTATTATAGTATGTATTAGTGAAGCGCGTGAACAAAACGGCGCGAGTGCACAATACGCGCGAGCGGCTGGTGCCGGGCGACTGACGCGCGGGAGAACACGTTCGGCTCGCGTCGCAAAATGGCCGCGCGTTGTTAAAAGTAAGCTCACCACGTATGTTAGGAATATAGGACAAGTTTCACAAATTTTATAAACCGAAAATCTTGCAAATCATTATAAGTAATATAATAATAATAATTTTGTTAATACAAATTATTAACACAATATGCTACATAATATGTTAAGCAACATGAATTTTGCGCGTTTTAATAATAATTGTTTATTGAAATAAACATCAAGTATTAATGTGTTCGAGCGCCTCATAGTCTTTTCACGTTAGGTTTGCAGATAATGTAATTTTGCATGTCAAAATTGACCAATGACCAAGCCGTGTTCACGTTATCCAATTAAAGTAAGCCAATTTTACATTAATTTATACGTACTACGTATGATTAACTCTAAACTTACGCAAATAGACTATACATAGTTTTATTTGAACGTTTTCACAGTTCAGCGCCTAAAACTGTAATAATAAATACCATTTTGGCAAATATTTGTGTGTAGTACTAATTACTATGGTATATGTAATACATAATATTATGTTAAAGGCCGGTATTGCACTTGTGACTCCTCTGGTGTTGCGTTGCTGGTGTCCATGGGCGTGTGTACGCGACAAAATAATGTACACGTATAAATACTACTGGGTACTGACTCAAAAGTGAAACTTAAAACCCAAAATCATGTCGCTAGTAGGTACCATGACAGATGACGCGACCTAGAATTTCCGCTATCAGCGTCCAAAATGAGGTTTCACTTCAAAAAACACCATTTATATTTATATTCTTGGATGTCACAAATGCATACACCCCTGAACTTGATGCAGAGTAAAGACCTAATCCGTTGTCTTTAAAAAGTGTGTGCACTGCCCAAAACGCCAAGATATCGAGATATCGAGCGTACACTGTCGCTCGAGCGCGGCGGGCGCGCGGCGGGAGGGACGCGCGGGCGGCCGGTAACCGCGCCCGCCACGCCACAGCTGTTGTGAACTTGTGACTTGTGGCTCGTGTGACGTGTACCGCGCGTTGTTAGCCAGGCGTATTATTTAGCGTTTTTACGCGGCGGCTTCGCCCGTGTAAATATAGTGTCGCTTCCCACGGGATTACTGTACTTTTTCGGGACAATGTTTTAATCCAGAGCCTAAACTATAATACCCAATTTCATCCGAAATCCGTTCAGTAGTTTTTGCGCGAAAGAGTAACAAACATCCATCCATCCATCCTCACAAACTTTCACATTTATAATAGTATGTAGTAGGATTATTTTAAGTACCCAATTCAATTTCATCTCAACGTTAACAAAATGAACAATAGAAATAATGTTTTACTCATTTACCGTGCAATAAAGAAATAAAATGAACCATTGATTTGATTGGATTTCATATTTTTGTTTACGTTTCGATTAAATTGGAGCAGCAGGAGCCTAGCAGGATTATATTTTGACAGCGGCGTAAACCAAACGTTATCGAACAGTGAAAACTAAATATAATATAACATTCTATAACATAGATATGTATATTATATCGATAACATAGATATATATCTAGATATATATCTATGTTATCGAATGTTTGTACGGGCAGGCGCTATCATGATTTTGACAGATTTTCATACAATTCTCATACAATTCTCATTCGATAACGTTATGTTTACGCCGCTGTAATATATTCCTGCTAGGCCCACTGATACTCGTATCTGGTACTTATTATACTTAGTACTTAACTATGATTTAACATTTATTTAACACATTAGGGCCAGTCCACACGGCGCGTTGCGTCGACGCAGCGCAAACTTGTTAACGCAATGCCGGCCACACGGGTGCTGCGTTAACGCAGCGTTGTTGCGACGTAAACGTAACGTGGTTACCCCTCCCGCTTCGTCTCGGGGGATGCTGTCCGTTGTTCGTGCGTCGTCACAGCGTTGCGTCGACGCAGCGCACCGTGTGAACAGTACAGTTTTTAGTATGTAAAACGACGGAGCGACAGCGCTGCGTCGACGCAACGCTGTCGCTCCGTTACCTCAGCGACGGACGCGATATGACAATGCGGCGGTTAGTGGGTCGCCGTAAAGATCGGGTTCAACGACCGGAGATGTCACGGTCCCGCGGCCCGCGGTAAACAAACAGACAAACGTGTAAACAGTTGTCTGTGTTTTGTTGCGGGTCACAGGCATGATTACCGTGTAGGTACTAGGTGCTTGGTACCTGCTAGAAATGTACACACAAAGGCCTGTACTCACTTTGATTAGTGCGAGTGAGAGTGAGAGTGTGCAGTGCGAGTAGTGTCCAATACTTTTTAGTGGCTCTGTTTAGTAAATTCATTTGAAACCATGTCCAGACGTGTTTAGTAGCAGGCACGCTGCGAGTGAGGGGGAAACGAGGCCCTTCCCCCTCACTCGCAGTCCACTCGCAAAAAATAGAACACGCTTCTAATCACTACAACTACATCGCACTCGCAGTCGCTGTCCACACGTATTTTCTACTAATCACTAATCACTCGCCTCCTTATTAATAAAAATATTTACACCATGGATTAGCAAATCCAAATCGCTCTCTTTGTCTATCAAGTGACTGTTCCAAACTATCTGACAGAGACAGCCATGTTGGATTAGCTAATCCGTGGTGTAAATAATTTTATTAATAAGGGACAGCTTTATCTCATACCAACTTTTGATTTCGTTCCATCTTCATAGGGGTCAGGGTATTGGTATTTGCAACATCTTTTCCTTGCAAATGCCTACGTCATAATAGCTATTGCAAGTCAAATATCTGCTGAATGTGTTCAGTGGTTTAACCTGTTTATCTTGATAAATGTATCGTGGTCCACGGATGATTGTTAAAATATTATCAACTAGCTGATGTCCGCAACTTCGTTTGCGCAGAACTAACGAAAGCGGAAACCTATTTCTTTAAACGGAACCATAAAATAAAAGTAGCCTATGTTAGACCTTAGAACATCAGCTGCTATCTGCTAGTGAAAGTCCCGTGAAAATCGGTCCAGCCGTTTCAGAGATTAGCTGGAACAAACAGACAGACAGACCGACAGACAGACAGATGGACAGACAAAAATTAAAAAAATTGGTACCTATTTTATTGTAAGTACCGAATATACTTCATCTTCATTATCAGATGCACTATGTGAAAAGCTGTCAATTTGAAGTTACAAACAGACACTTCAATTTTATTTATCTGTATAGATGTATAGAATATAGATAGAGAGCTGAATTATCATTTATCTCAAAAGATGTGCGTACCTACAACCACGTACGACTGACAACGAATCCTCAACATAATATGCGGCACGCGGCCCCGTTTGTGTCGAGTGTCGTTCGTATGAGTGATATCTTATATTATGACCCGTGCTCGACACGTTCTCATAACCATAGGATGTCTATGTAGTAACCTAAGTATAGATGTAGTGCATGATGACGTCAGGGAGCGTTCAAGTATTACGTAACGCAATTTGGGGGGACGAGGGGGGCTTGTAAAACGTTACGATTCGTTACATGGCGGGTAGGTTATATTATGGAGCGGGGGGGGTGTTGTTAAAATCTTAAAAAATTGTGTTACGTAATACTTGAACGCTCCCTGAAATCATTTCCTCGCTTCATGGTGCTCTCATTTGGTGGGCAAGCGCGGATCGCGCGGAAATTAAAGAATTGGCTTGCATGCAAAGCTGTTTGCTGTGAACCTTGTATTAGGATCTGACTTCTGGTTTAAGAATTGAGATTTGTGCTGGATTTGACGTTACGTACGTGCTACCAGTGATATAGCTACGTTTGTGCTATTGGTAGCTTTATCCGTACTCTATATCGTATTCCGTGGCCTTTATTGATAATAATAAAGTTCAAGGAACTGTATATTTTGATATGCCGCCTCAATAATAGTAATTGCTAGAAGGTCGTTGATTCATCCATTTATTTTTATGATGTAATGATAAATGTATGTAAACTGTAAAGTCATGAACCCTGAACTGCTAGTTCTGATATCATTTTCAGAACGAAAGGCCAATGCTGCATTGCAAACTCACAAGAAGCGGTGAATCTAACTTAAAATACAACTTTTGAGCCTTATCGCCATAGTAATAAGATCAAAATGTGGTACATTATTTCGGTCGGCGACTTTTGTATGTTTAGAAACTTGTGCATCAAAACTTGAAGACGGTTTCTTTGAGTCTATACCTACTCTATAGACTCAAGCAACAAAGTAAGTGCTACGTCATTAATTCTTACAAGTTTATTAACACTTTTGAAGTATCATGATACTCTATAGGTAATCTATTATATTTCATTACTCACTCATGCGGTGCACGTGCTACACCGCACGCGGCATGCACCATGAGCATGACGCCATATTGAATTAACGCCCTTTTGAAAATAGAACGCACTGTGTATTTTTTGTCCAAAAAATTGGCCATGCCTTTTTTTTTGGAAATCTCATACAGAAATGTTATGTAAATAATTTATTAGTATTTACATGCGTTAATATCTTATTATGAACAATAAAAAAACACTTTTTATTTTTTTTCAATAAAATTAAAAATTGCCATAACTTTTTAAATATTTACTTAATTGTCTTCTTGATTATTCTGATCGACAATAATCAAAAAACACACAATTTAACCTGATTTACATATTTCTTAAATAAGTTTTTAAAGATTTATTTACGATTTATGTTTTTTTTTCTTTAATTTTTTATGAACGTATTTCTAAATATTTGGATTTTATTTTTATACAGAATTGTTACTTAAATGTACTAGAATTTGTGTAAAAAAAATTAGGTCCAAATAATAAAGGGCACTGAAGTTAGAGGCTTCTAAAGTTTTCTATGGTAACTATGGGTTTAGGGTTGTCAATATTTCTATACCAAATTTTTTTATTCATTTGAACTTTGTTTTTTTTTATTCCTGACTAATACTTAAACAGAAGGTTAGAGAAACTGCATTGAGTCACTAAAGTGACTCGATAAATCGAGAATAAATTTATTAATGCCGTGAAATATTTTTGAGCAGAAACAAAAAAACGATTACTTTTTATTGCAGTTTTCATATTAATTTGACATGTCAATCCTACAATACTGACTTGGAATTTTTTTAACAAATTAATACTTTTCTAATGTACACATGGTGACACATTTAAAATCTTTTATATATTTCCGGTATAAAATGGTCTCATATAGGTTTAATTATAACCGGAAATCTATTGTTTAATAGGTAGCCGGTGCAGACCGGGTCCGGTTTCGGATTTTATTACCTGGTTTTAGCAGGGAAGGGGTTCGTTAGGTTACACCTAACGAACCCCTTCCCTGCACCACATATTACCTTTCATTGGATTTTAAATAGAATGCCCGTCCGTCTGTTTGTTTTGCTTTTGACTAAATTTTGAAATGGTTGCATATATTTTTAACCGTGACTTTCACTGGCAGACCGAATTATCAGCATATTTGTTGTAAAAATATTAGGTATTTACAACGCCGGATAATAATTTTTATACAAAATATTAAAAATTATCAGACTTACATTGAATTTAAAATAAATCTTTAGTATTAAAAAAAAGGGATATAATTAATCGAGCGCACAAAAAATAAGTTGGCGGCTGCACGTGAGCATACTCTATTACTGAATTTGGCAGCAAATTAATATGTTGGCGACTAAATTACTAAACTGGCGAAATCACTCAGGTGACAAAAAATTCGAAAGTCGGCAGATAAAAAGAGGCGAAATTTAATCCAAATTAGCACCGACATTTATAAGTTGGTGACTTAATTTCCGAGTTGGTGACCATTATACCATATAAGCAGCTATAAAACCAGATTTGGTCGATAAATTAATGGCTGCTAAAAATCCAATTTGCAGGCTACGGAAAATCCTATTTTTGGATACTGTTGGAGTATGTTTTTCCTTTGCATGGGTGTCATTTTCTAGATGTCTGGGGGTGCAGAATAATATGAAAATAAAATCTGTTTTGTAATTCCACAATGGCGTACATTTTTGTTATTAAAATTAATAAGGTTCCGATTACAAAATTGTCTTCCAATTTCATTTTCCAAAATGCAGAATATTCAATCTTCGTAAAATGAATATAAATACTAAATTAAAAGATCTTGGGGATGCTGATTAGGATTGATGATTATTATTACAGTATGTTATGTAGTTCAAGGTACCAGCTATGTATGGAAATTTTTCAAAATTCAGGATTCATGAATTTTTCTGCTATTCATGAAGAAAATATGCAATTTCCAGGTTTATTAGGGGGAGGAAATTTTCATTATTTTTCCAGTAGGATACACCGTTTCTGAGATAGAAGCGATTATATAAAAAAATGGCAATGCTGTACTGAGATACGAGGGATGTATAAATCTATAAAAATGTTGGAAAATTCAGGATTTTCGATTTTTTTTTTCTCCCATCATAAAGAAAATATGATGTTACGGAATTTCTAAGGGGAAGAAATTTTCATTATTTTTTCAATAGGATGCACCGTTACCGAGATAGAATCAATTTTATAAAAAAACGTAAATGCTGTACATTGAGATACGAGAGATGTATAAATCTATATAGAAATGTTGGAAAATTCCGGATTTTCGAATTTTTTTTTCTCCCATGATGAGGGAGATATGATGTTGCGGGGCTTCTAAGGGGGACGAAATTTTCATTATTTTTTCAATAGGATGCACCGTTTCCGAGATAGAATCAATTTTATAAAAAAACGTAAATGCTGTACATTGAGATACGAGAGATGTATAAATCTATATAGAATAGTTGGAAAATTTCGGATTTTCGAAATTTTTTTTCTCCCATCATGAGGGAAATAATTATGATGTTGCGGGGTTCCTAAGGGGGTCGAAATTTTCATTATTTTTTCAATAAGATGCACCGTTTCCGAGATAGAATCAATTTTATAAAAAAAAATGTAAATGCTGTACATTTGAGATACGAGAGATGTATAAATCTATAGAAATGTTGGAAAATTCCGGATTTTCGAAATTTTTTTTCTTCCATCATGAGGAAAATATGATGTTGCGGGGTTCCTAAGGGGGACGAAATTTTCATTATTTTTTCAATAGGATGCACCGTTTCCGAGATAGAATCAATTTTATAAAAAAACGTAAATGCTGTACATTGAGATACGAGAGATGTATAAATCTATATAGACTAGTTGGAAAATTTCGGATTTTCGAAATTTTTTTTCTCCCATCATGAGGGAAATATGATGTTGCGGGATTCCTAAGGGGGACGAAATTTTCATTATTTTTTCAATAAGATGCACCGTTTCCGAGATAGAATCAATTTTATAAAAAAAAATGTAAATGCTGCACATTGAGATATTAGGAATGTATAAAGCTATAGAAATGTTGGAAAATTCCATATTTTCAAATTTCTTTTTCTCCCATCATAAAGAAAATATGAGGTTGCGGGGTTACTAAGGAAATTTAAAATGGATAACTTTTTTGTTATCAGCACCCCCAGAAACCAAAAAGGACACCCATATTATTTTTATAAAATTAAGTATGTCCGCCATATTGGAATTTCAAAACGAATGTCATTTTCGTAATCCAGCACTCCCAAAAACCTTATAAACGACACCCATATCAGCCATTTTTAAATTTCAAAATTAATCTACACAATATCTACATCCCCCTAAAACCGAGAAAAATTAAAAATTGGATATTTTGTATGCTCCTTTATGTTTTTTTTTATGTATCCTCGTTTTGCTGCTTGTATGTTTTTTGAGTTACCTACATCAGGGAAAATATATGTGCCTATTTTTAAATTAAATGTGCACTCACAAATTGTCGCCAAAATTCAGTGGTATTATTTAGTCACCAGATTTGTAATTTTTTTGTTCCTTACATTCTTTCGCCAACTTGGTAATTTAGTATTCAATATTCGGTATTTTCACATCCAAAATTTAATTGTTTTGTCGCAAGTAAATACATGCCTAAAAAAATAAGTGTCTGTTTCTGATACCAAAACGATCAAATTAAGAAGGTGCAGAGAAATTGAATGTCACGCGAGCGAAGCCGCGCGCAACTGCTAGGTAATTGAATAAAACTTTGTTTTCACTTGAAATTCCTGAAATATTACTCTACCAAACACACAGTGTTTCGACTAGTACATGCGAACAAGACAATATATTTTTTACTTATTTATATTATTTATGTATATTCAAGGCATGTTAGATTTTTTATGCTGAAATAAATCTGAACACTTAAATATTTAGATCGATACTTCTTACAAATATGGAACACGGCGGAGGTACATCATATAATATGCAGTATAATAAACATAAATGACCAAAAACAGAAAGGTTCAAACCAAATAGTGACTTTGAGCTTCTCAGTATCTCACTGACTTCAATATAAGAGTGCAACAGCAGTGAAGCAAAAGGGAGCAAAGGTATAACGCGAAGAAAATGTAAACTATGGATAACATAATGAATTTCCACGCGGGCGGAGTCGCGGGCAGCAGCTAGTAAGTAAAAAAGACTATTACTATTAATTGTTTTGTTGAAGTTAAGAACTTCATTAGAAAAATGAGCATATAAAAACCTACTTCAAATATTCATCTATGCTGTGACAACCCTATCCAAAATAATATAAAATTAAATAACTCCGATGCCCCGCCTCATTTGGATCCCATTTTTTTTTGGGTTATAAGTATCAATAAAAAGAATATTTCAGTCTTAGTTTCAAATCCAAATATGAAACGGCATGGCGTTAAAAAAATTAAAATATAAATTCACAAAATCAGTCATAAATACGTTATCTTGAACAAATAAAGCCTGGATGTTTTTCGCTATCGTAGGGCTTTTAAGACACTATTTAGACCAATTAATAAAATCTTAAAAGAATATCAAACTTTTGAACTATAACTGTTTCTATGTTTTTTCTGAAAACCATAGAAAATTTTTTCAAGTACTAATTTGCATTCTTCTATATGAAATGGGCAGTCGGGTGTTCTCGTCCTGCATTTATAATCACAAATCCTATAAAATTAAGTAATAAAAACGGCATGGCAAATTTTTTGGACAAAAAATAAAAATTTATCGACCAAATCTGGTTTTATAGCTGCTTATATGGTATAATGGTCACCAACTCGGAAATTAAGTCACCAACTTATAAATGTCGGTGCTAATTTGGATTAAATTTCGCCTCTTTTTATCTGCCGACTTTCGAATTTTTTGTCACCTGAGTGATTTCGCCAGTTTAGTAATTTAGTCGCCAACATATTAATTTGCTGCCAAATTCAGTAATAGAGTATGCTCACGTGCAGCCGCCAACTTATTTTTTGTGCGCTCGATTAATTATATCCCTTTTTTTTAATACTAAAGATTTATTTTAAATTCAATGTAAGTCTGATAATTTTTAATATTTTGTATAAAAATTATTATCCGGCGTTGTAAATACCTAATATTTTTACAACAAATATGCTGATAATTCGGTCTGCCAGTGAAAGTCACGGTTAAAAATATATGCAACCATTTCAAAATTTAGTCAAAAGCAAAACAAACAGACGGACGGGCATTCTATTTAAAATCCAATGAAAGGTAATATGTGGTGCAGGGAAGGGGTTCGTTAGGTTACAGCTAAAACCAGGTAATAAAATCCGAAACCGGACCCGGTCTGCACCGGCTACCTATTAAACAATAGATTTCCGGTTATAATTAAACCTATATGAGACCATTTTATACCGGAAATATATAAAAGATTTTAAATGTGTCACCATGTGTACATTAGAAAAGTATTAATTTGTTAAAAAAATTCCAAGTCAGTATTGTAGGATTGACATGTCAAATTAATATGAAAACTGCAATAAAAAGTAATCGTTTTTTTGTTTCTGCTCAAAAATATTTCACGGCATTAATAAATTTATTCTCGATTTATCGAGTCACTTTAGTGACTCAATGCAGTTTCTCTAACCTTCTGTTTAAGTATTAGTCAGGAATAAAAAAAAACAAAGTTCAAATGAATAAAAAAATTTGGTATAGAAATATTGACAACCCTAAACCCATAGTTACCATAGAAAACTTTAGAAGCCTCTAACTTCAGTGCCCTTTATTATTTGGACCTAATTTTTTTTACACAAATTCTAGTACATTTAAGTAACAATTCTGTATAAAAATAAAATCCAAATATTTAGAAATACGTTCATAAAAAATTAAAGAAAAAAAAACATAAATCGTAAATAAATCTTTAAAAACTTATTTAAGAAATATGTAAATCAGGTTAAATTGTGTGTTTTTTGATTATTGTCGATCAGAATAATCAAGAAGACAATTAAGTAAATATTTAAAAAGTTATGGCAATTTTTAATTTTATTGAAAAAAAAATAAAAAGTGTTTTTTTATTGTTCATAATAAGATATTAACGCATGTAAATACTAATAAATTATTTACATAACATTTCTGTATGAGATTTCCAAAAAAAAAGGCATGGCCAATTTTTTGGACAAAAAATACACAGTGCGATGTCGCCGCTCGATTCTCGTGAGGTGTGAAAATTGCTGTAGGTAACTTATTTTTATTATTAAAATTTGCATTTCTATCCCTACATCCAAGTAATGTAAATACCACAGAATACAGAACATCTGTTGTTCTGTATTTTGTGGCAAATACACAAGTATTTCCTTAAATCGCAATCGCAAATGGACAAACCATAAAATTGACTAGGTACGATTTGATATTATGGTGGTTATATAATATGCTTTATGAATGAACACCAAAAGCAAGTTAAATACAAAACAGAAAGTAGGTACCTAGTATATTAGCAAACTAAACATATTTAAAGCATAAAAGGCAACAGCGATTTCAGAAGAACATAACGGGAACGGGACCCAGTAGGTACCGATAATAAGGCTAAGGTCAATTTGTGTTTTAAATGAGGGTAACCTCCGACCCTAAGGAAGAATATAATATTGACCTTCACATAGCCAAGGCCCGGGACGATAGATTTAAACGAGGGGCGTACGATGGGTCCTGATAATATAGATTAGTATAACGATTCTATTCTGTCTAGTGTTGGACCACTTATTTGAAAGATTGGGAAGATCATAACTCCCAAAGGAATATTTTATTTAGAGATGACTTCCGTAAATATTTGATATTTGAACTGCTAATTACAATGTTCACTGAATGTAACTATTACCTAACTACTAGACTAGCGGCAATGAAGCTTATCGTAAGTTTAAAGCGCCATAGTCCGTGCTGCGGCTTTGAAGCGGACATCAGCTAAGCAAAAATTATAAATTATTCACACTATTGATATTTGACACATCACACATATGATGGTAATGCCGGTGCTAGATTTGCGGGCTGGATGGCTGGACCGTGAGTATGGCCTGTAACTTGATTTCTACAATAATAACAACAGGCAACAGCGCTACGATTTTATACCCTCTAGTCATGAGCTCATGGCTCTACAAATCTATTTTTTTTCATCAATATTTTAATCAATCAGTGACCATAATTGCCTAGCAAAAGTTCGCCCTCATGGAGCCAGCAGTAAACTATTGATCTATCACTCACAGGGAAAATAGAGCGTTAAGAGATGGGGTGTGCCGTGGTCATCCCGTCAGCTTGGCAACTATTTATACTCATAGTTCCCTACATTATGGAAAAACATGGAATGTTGATTGACTCTAGAACTACCTATGTATATGTAAAGATTAAAAGTAGGTACATAAATACTTTTTAATGTCTGGTAATCACATGATTATCCTGTAAAAGATACAATTTGAAAATAATACCTACCTATATGATAAACAACTGGCTGTACTTTTTAACCTCCAACTCAAAAAGAGAGGTGTCATAAGCTTGATGCGTCTGTCTGTCCATGGTATCGTAGATCCTAAAGCTAACGTGATCGAAATTGTTCTTAGCTGTATGTAATAAATTTATTATTGAAATTTTGTTCTCTACAATCTACACGTAAGAAGCTACATGCAATTAGTAACAAAACGTAAACCAAGCTGTTAGCTTCTTGTTGTTTAATAAATAATTCCGGCCGATGGTCAGTTTCTACTTTCTAGATTTGTTGCTTGGTATTGTTGGGCTAAACTACGCAAACGGAATATGGGTTAAAATTTAAGTATTTTTCATAATTATAATAATTTGTTCCTAATAACTTGCAGCTGCTGTTGACACTTGACACGGATCGGTAAATAAACAAACCAAGGTTGATGACATTATCAATTTACTAATGAAACCACCGATCTACCCACTCCAAAGTAGATATGAGCGCCGATGGGAGATAGGTCGGCGGCGGCGCGCCGGCTATTTTGGGTCGGCGGCGGCGGCGTCGGCGGCGTGACCTTGAAAGGGTTTTTTTGAAGTTTGTTCTTGGTAGTAAAAAAGTGTAGTAAATAGATCGGTTTACATACAATTACAATGCAATACAATTTATGGCACTTTTTGTAGTGATGAAAAAGACAATTATAGAATTCGAAAGTAGTTCCAGCAGTTAACTGTGCTTTGATTCCAGAGAGTATAATCACTAATCTTTCTCTATTTTCGTTTTATAAGCGTCCATATTTTCAGGAATTGACGTTGAAGCCATTTGTATAACTGACTATCTAGGCTCCCTCTAGTGAACAACCAATAATAGCGAAGTTCTCAGCCTGAAACACGGTGCAAAACCCGAAACAAGCATATCTGCGCGCGCGCTAGACTATGGGGGAGGAACCACCTACAGAGGTGGTTCCTCCCCCATAGTCTAGCGCCCGCCCGGTTGTCTTTGCTGGATCTGTCCGTGAACCGAATTATGTTATAAGGATGAAAATTAATTGGGACCTATCCTTCCTCGTCCTCCCCAGAAGTTTTGAAAAGCAGGTATAGCTTTTAGAAGCTATGCACCTTGATCATGATGTCAGATGGCATGGCCATGACAGGTTTCTCAGGAAGAGACTGTTGCAGTTGTCCAAGTAGGGTAGAGGCCCATTACATTCTAACTGCCGTCATGGCCCTGAGAACAACCATCTTAGCCTCTATATGAAGAAGCAGTAGAGTCGGGTTAATCAGGGCTTCAAATGAAGCGCTGGGTGCCGAAGAGAGCGCACCCATGATTTAAGACAGGCCGGCCTCTGTACAATATTTAATGTTTTGATGCAGTTGACCTGTACAGCTTTTTTGGCTGCGTAGTGTGGCATACTACACTTCACAATATGTGACAATCAGCCTCATTATAGCTGTGCATAGCATTGCCTTCGACCGAAGGCCTCATTTAGAGCTGACAAGTCTCGGGCAGAACCCCAGAACACATCTTGCTTTTTTCATAATGTCCTCGATATACTTATTCCAAGTAATCCTTATCAAGATATTTGACCTCGCTCGCAAACGTGGTAGTTCTCCCGAAGAGTGTTGGGGGTTTTAGTCCCTCCAACTTCCTCTTTTTTGTGTAAGGTATTAATACTGCGTTATATAATACGTCTTATTAGCGTTGACTATTAGTTTGACCCTTTTGCATCAATTTTCGTAGACTTTCTGCAGTGCTGATTACATTAGCCCAGCGACTACTGATGGCTGACAACCTAGCAGTATTTAGAGCGTGGCTCTCAACTCAAAGGGGAATCGATTTCCGCATTGGAACAACGAAAAAAATGTTGTTTTCAGTGTGTGTGTGTGCTCTTGTGTACTGTGCACATACTTGGGCACTATAAAATAACTCCTGCGTAGCTGTTCTGGTTCAATGGATTTGGCGCCAAAGTTGAAGAGAACAGCTGCGGTTCTCGGGCGCCTCCTGCCCAATGTTGGAAGACCGGGGTCCAGCTGTCGGAGTACTAGAACACGGGGGTCCTATAGTCAATGGCCCTGTATAGAGCGCCCGTGAGGGCAGATGACCTGAGTGCTGCAAATAGGGCGCTTCTGTGGCAACCACAACGAGCCATGGCGCTGAGAATGATACGCGAGTACCGCACAGTATCAAGCGAAGCGGCGCTTGCTCTCACTGGAACCCCTCCATGGGATCCGGAGGCCCGCGTGCTGGCGGAGATATACCGCCGCATGGCGGAGTTTAAACAGCGCGGAGAAAGGGTATCTCCCGAATTGACAGCACGATGGCGTCGTCAAGCACGCATTACTACAATGCGCGCCTGGCAGGACAGAATGGTGTCTCCAACTGCTGGCCACAGAATAGTGGCCGCAATCAGACCGGTTTTACAGAAGTGGGTGGCGCATAGACAGGGCACCCTCTCGTACCGGATGGTGCAGATGCTGACCGAGCACGGGTGTTTCGGCGATTACCTGCACTACACGGCCCAGAGGGAACCGTTGCCCCAGTGCCACCACTGACCGGATAGTGACGACACAGCATACGCTCGTGGCTTGCCCCGCCTGGGACGAGCAGCGAGCAATGCTATGCACCGTAATTGTAGTATACGTCTATATACAAGTCTTCCGGCCATCCTTGAAGGAATGGTTCAATCCAGAGAGGCCTTTGTGGCAATGGCCACCATTTGCGAAACCGTGATTTCGCAAAAGGAGGCCACAGAACGGGAGAAAGAGGCGGACGTAGCCGCAGACCCTGTTCGCAGGTGGCGACAAGGGCGCAGGCGCGCTATATATGAGCGCCAATTACTGCCCTAAAGGACTGGGGTGACGGATTGGGGAATCCGTCGTCCATTGCACAACGGTAGCAGAGCGTCCAGTGCCTGGACTGCTCTCCCGGAGTGTTGGCAGAACAAACTACCACGCGAAGACTCTGCAGTATCATGCAGATGCCGCTTGGTAGGCCGCTGCTGTTATCACTTTTGTGGGTCCGGCGGTCTAGCACTACAGCGGGGAAGAAGGCACCATGGGATTTTAGTGGCTAACCCCGGGTGAGTCCCACATACCCCGTCTGGCGTCCGCAGTCCGCCAGGGATGCATAAAGCATTTCCCCATGAAAAAAAAGGCTAAACCTGATTGTCTGACAAGAAAGATGATCCGTGCTTCGGATGGGCATGAGAGGTCAAGAGATCATTCTCGCCAGTCATGTCGGTTATTCGTCCCATTGGGTTACTGGCTGTGAGAGTAAAGGAAGAGAAAGTGCTCTTGTGTATTGCGCACATGCCAGGGCACTATAAATATATACCGGCCACTGTCACCGAAATGGGTTTTGGGAGCTATTATTATGAGATCGTCAGCGTATCCTTGAGCAAAGAATCTTCTATTGTTCAGTCATTTTAGCAGCCCATTCACTACCAAGGACTACTCCAGCGGCGACAATATCCCACCTCTTCCTGTGTGCTTCCTTGGGTCAAACTGCTCCTGAGTGTCAAGCCCATAATATTTGATGACGCTACGCTGGACTTATTAAGCGTGGATTTGATCCACTCTATTGTAGTTGAATCTACATTTCTAGTAAGCCAGGCTATCAGGCTTGAGGTTGAGGTGTTATTGAACGTGCCTTCAATATCTAGAAAGGCGCACAGCGCAAACTCTTCAATGGCTATATCAATGCGACCTACTAGCTCCATTAACGCCATATCAGTAGATCTGCTTTTCTAGTAAGCATATTGTTGTCTTTGATGCTCATTTTCCTTTCGATGAGTCACATGGAGGTTAACCACCTTCTTCTCGTTTAAAGCATGAAAGAAGTAAGGTCTTGTTACATATTTGTATGTTGTCTATGGTAATGTGAATGTTGTCAATAATGTCTTTTAGAATATATGCAGTTTGTAAATGGCCGTCGTGTTTGATTTATAGTTTAAGCAAACTCTTCCCTATATTTATCAGTGGCGACGAGAAAAGTGTGTTATAGTGCAAATAAATAATGTCGATATCACTTAATTTCGGATTGTTATCTAATTTCGATCATAAAATACAAATATGGGGAACGTTTAAAAGCCGGCTTACACAATGGTTCCTCGCGAACGACATAGGCGTGGAAAAGGATCCGGCGGGAATTAAACGACGAGCATACCTACTCAGTGCGTTAACAGACGACACTTATCAGCTTGCAGCTGACCTCGCGTTGCCAAAAAATGTTCAAGAGGTGCCGTACGAGGATGTCATCAAGCTTTTGGATGACCATTTTACACCCAAACAAGTAGGATTTAGCGAAAGGCATAAGTTCTACGCTGCAGAACAGTTGTCAACGGAAACTGCTTCACAGTGGGGGGCAAGATTGCGGGGCCTCACCGCTTACTGCAATTTCAGCAACGTTGAAGAGGCGCTGCGGGACCGGTTCGTGATGGGTATGCTGCCAGGACCTGAAAAGGAGAAGCTGTACGTGCAGGATCTATCGGGGCTAACATTAGCCAAGGCAGTGGAACTTGCCGAAAACCTAAAAAGCGCGCGCGCCGCCGCTTGTGCCGCCTCGGCGTCCGCGTCAACATCGGGCGATCCGCTATTATTCAGAATCGACAAAAAAAGTTGTAATAATAAAAATAAAAAAGATGCTTACAATGAAAGGTGTTCGGTATGTGGCTATACTAACCACACAACTGCTGAGTGCCGTTTCGGCAATCATAAGTGTAGAAAGTGCAATAAAAAAGGACATTTGCGCAGAATGTGTAAATCGGTAGTAAAGTGTGTAGAAATGGATGAGGTGAGCGAGAATGACGATGACGATGGTAAGTGTTTTAATATTCGGTCTTTAAAGGGCGAGCCACTGGTTGAGTCTGTGATAGTGAACGGTGTTAATTTAACGTTCGAAGTAGACAGCGGTTCGGCCGTTATGGTCATACCTAATAGAATATTCGCGTTACATTTTGCCAAAGTGTCGTTATCAGTCACAAAAATAAAATTAGTTAGTTATACGGGCGAAATAATAGATTGCATGGGTTGTGCTACAATGGTAGTTGCGTGGCGAGGTCTCGAGCACGAGCTTAAAATGTACGTAGTGCGGCAAGGGGGCCCCCCGCTACTCGGTCGCGATTTTATAGCAAAGTTCAATTTGCAGTTGTCTCCTGTATGCAATAATTCAGTAAAATGTAGTGATATTCAAGTTTTACAGTCACGCTACGCCGAAGTATTCTCGAACAAATTAGGCATGTTTAATAAATATAAAGTAAAACTATCTCTTAAAACCGGATCGGAACCTATTTATTTCAAAGCGCGGCCCATAGCGTTCGCGTTAAGAGACAAGGTGGACAAGGAATTAAATAGGCTTGTAGAATTGGGTATAATAAGACCGGTGTCGCATTCGGAGTACGCTTCGCCGATCGTGCCGGTATTGAAGCGAAATGGCTCCTTACGATTGTGCGTAGATTACTCCGTTACATTAAATAAACAATTAGTAGTAGATAAATATCCGTTACCGACGATTAAAGAATTATTTTCGAAACTTTACGGAGGCCAGCAGTTTACTAAGTTAGATTTATCTATGGCTTATAATCAATTCGTTTTAGAAGAGGAGTCTCAAAAGTATACGTGTATTAACACGCACCGCGGTCTTTTTGTGTACACCAGATTGGCGTTCGGATTATCGAGCGCGCCAGCCGTTTTTCAGCGTGCTATGGAGGAATTGCTGGCCGGCATCGACGGCGTGCTCTGTCTGCTGGACGATGTCTGCATCACCGGCCGTGACCGCGCTCAGCATCTCGACAGATTACACGAGGTACTTCGACGGCTACAAGACGCCGGCCTCGTGTTACAACAAGAGAAATGCGAGTATTTTAAAGACGAAATTAATTATTTGGGCTACGTTATTAGTAAAGATGGGTTAAAAAAATCTCCAGAGAAAATTAAAGCTATATTGGATGCCCCGGTGCCCACAAACGTTACCCAATTACAATCATTTTTAGGGCTGATAAACTATTATAGGTGTTTTGTACCACGGGCTTCAGCAATTTTGACTCCATTATATGATTTATTAAAAAAAGGCACCAAGTGGAAATGGTCAGATGTAGAAAATAGTACATTTATTAACATTAAAAAAATATTGACGTCGGAACAGGTACTCGCACATTATAATGCTAACGCTAAAATAGTATTAACCGTAGATGCTTCGCCGTACGGTTTAGGAGCTGTGTTATCACAGATAGACGGTGATGACTGCGAACGACCAATCGCATTTGCATCACGTACGCTAAATAGTGCAGAAAAACGTTATTCTCAAATACAAAAAGAAGCCACTGCAATAATATTCGGCGTACGTCGATTTCATCAGTATTTGTACGGGCGGTCAACACCGTTTGTGTTGCGGACAGATCATAAACCGTTGTTATCAATATTCGGACAAAATAAAGGGGTACCAGAAGTATCGGCAAATCGATTACAGCGATATGCTTTGTTTTTGAGTAGCTACAATTATATTATTGAGTATGTTAAGAGCAAAGACAATAGTGCTGATTATTTGTCGCGAGCTTGTGTCCCGCAGGAGGCGGGCGCCGGGGACGAGGCGCGCGAGGAGGCGGACTTCTGCGACCGCGCCGCGTACGTGCGTTTCGTTGTCCGCGGCCACTTACCTATCACACCGCACGAGCTACGAGACGCGACAAGCAAAGATCTGATTTTAAGAGATGTAATTAAATATGTATTGAATGGTTGGCCTCGTAAAATGAAAAAAGAAGAAATTAAACCTTATTTTCTTTGTAAATTACAGCTATCGTACGAAAACGGTTGTCTCATGAGGGGCCATAAAGTTGTAATTCCCGAATCGTTACTAGGTCGTGTGCTCAAAGAATTACATTCATCGCATTTTGGTATTGTTAAAACTAAAGCAGAAGCGCGGGCTCGTGTATGGTTTCCCGGAATAGACAAGACTCTCGAACGAATCATAAGTACTTGTGACGTGTGTAATCAGCTGAGGGCCTCGCCGCCACGCGCGCCGCCTTCGCCGTGGCCGCAGCCCCCGCACGCCTTTTATAGAGTACATTTGGACTTTTTAGGTCCTTTACAGGGTAGGATGTATTTAGTGATTGTTGATGCGTTCAGTAAATGGGTAGAGGCATATGATATGAACAGCTGTAACACGGGAGCTGTTGTAGAAAAAATGTATGAGTTTATGTCGCGATTCGGGGTACCTAGGACGTTGGTGACTGATAACGGAACGGCTTTTTGTTCGCAAGAATTTGATTATTTTTGTAAAATGAATGGAATTTGTCATTTGACCTCGCCGGCATACCACCCGGCTAGTAACGGCCAAGCAGAGAGCTATGTTAAAGTAGTTAAAAGGGGTATTAAATCTAGCATTTTGAGTTGTAATAACTTGAGAGATAGTAAGGTAACCTTATTAAAGTACCTATTTGATTACCGTAACTCGGTGCATAGTTCTACAAACAGCACACCGGCTCAACTAGTGTTCGGCCGCAAGTTGCGGTCCCGGCTCGACCTGCTGACTCCCGCCGTCACGTCGTCCTCGTCCACTACACCCATCACTGATGATATTGAATCTGAACAGTACTTACCAATTAAAAATGACAGCAAAAATACTGAATTGTATCCTGGTATTTATGTTTTGTATAAAAAATTTAGCAGTAAAGACAAATATAAGTGGTGCAAGGGTATTATTATAAGAATTTTAGGAAAATTTTTATTTTTTGTAAAAGATTTGGAAACATCTGCTATAATTAAAAAACATAAAAACCAAATATTATTATATAAAGGCAATATTAGCGGTAAACAGCCTTGGGATATAGATGGCCTACCGGCCACACATGCCGCAGATCAGGCAGAGTCGTTTTTCTCACCTACGACAAAGAAGTCGGTTGTGTTGGATTCACAGGAGGAGAGAAAGGAGGAAGATGAGTCTCATGAAACATCACCGTGCTCAGATGTTGTTTCAGTTCCAGAGTCAGTTACAGACCCAGTTCAAGCTACAGAGGAAATAGACGAAACAGCACGGTGCTCTGAGAGTGTTTCAGCTACAGCTGAGGTTGAGCAACAACGTCAGAGACGTACATGTATGCGTAATCGTCCCAAGGTTGACTATAGGAAGTTCTTTTAAGTTTCTATGTAAATGGTTATCTATGAGGGAGGACTGTTACATATTTGTATGTTGTCTATGGTAATGTGAATGTTGTCAATAATGTCTTTTAGAATATATGCAGTTTGTAAATGGCCGTCGTGTTTGATTTATAGTTTAAGCAAACTCTTCCCTATATTTATCAGGTCTATATTGGTATATTAAATGACTTGGGTAATATGAATGCTCATAGACACTAACTGAAATCTCTCACTCGGCGCGCCGATAGATTTCCGCGGCGGCGGCGGCGCGCCGGCGCGGCGCTCATATCTACTCCAAAGTAGTGCGTTGTGCTCATAGCTCCTAGTTATTATCATAAGGTCAAATACTTATTGGGAATGTCCGGCTTGAAATTACATAAATCATAGTTATTTATATCAACCGTTGATTGTCAAAACTAGCAATTTCCGGGGAAGAAAGAAGTGCCAGAAAGTGACTCGCAGTATGGACAGGTTGAAAAAAAAAATCATCCAGTCGATAATGATAAAACACTTATTATATATTCTTTAACCTCGACAATTGGATGGATTTTTATAGGCAATCAGCTTTTATTTCTAATCATTCGCCTCATTTATTATTATCATTAATTGTTTTTGCTAGTGGCGTTTTTAACGGGCAATTGGCCCACCACACATAGCCACCACTGCAACTCCTGTGTAGCCAGAATCGACGGTGGTAACCAACCACAAAAACTCTTTGAGGGAGGGGAACCCGAGGGACATGCTAAGTCAGTCTTTGGACACGCAACGAAATGTATGTATAAAATTAATCAGAAGATCATAGGAGGAGTAGGAAGTGTTCCAGTTTCCCTCCCCGAGCAAAGTGTTGCTAGTGGCTGCAGTCTCCGCAGGTGTTGTAGTGGTGAGAATTAGTGGTACCTAAGCTAACAGTGGCAAGGTTGGTTGTCTTTCACGGGAAAGCCCTAGACAGTAATAGGTGTAAGGTTTTAGACGAGGGTCTTTGAAAGATAAAAGTGTAAGTGAAGCCAATAGAAATGCAGTTATAGGTATCTAAACCAACAAAATGTCGAGTTAGAAGAATTTATTTGCACCTGATTACGCCGCGCGTGTGCTATCGACCATTAGATACGCGTAGAAATGTAGTTCACAATTTGTACAATTAATTATGACATTAAATTATTAAAAACGCAGGAATTAGGTGTAGTAAAATAATTAACAACAGTTAATTAAAGTAGCCTTGTTAGCGAGCGTGAAATATGTTTTAAATGTTTTAGGTCAGTGTCTAAACGAGTTCGTGTTATGGTCAGTCACTTGTAAAAAATGTTATGTTTCGTAATACGTGCTGGTTTTCCATAGACATCATCGGCACGAATGAACCCTAGACGCTCAAAGATCGGCGGCAGACGGCAACGCTATTAGTGGTCTTGGTGCAACTAATCCATATCACAACACCTATGTTTTGCGGATGTTTATGGCGTCATAAACATATATATTCGATTGATGATCCCATTCCATAATAATAGTTAAAAAACTATTATTAACCGGCGACGCCTAACCTATGTTAGCCAGACTATTACTACAAATCTATTGACACCTCGTTAATTAAAATCGGACCATTAGTTAAGGCACTACCATAGAACAAATAAACATACTTAGCATACATGCATAGACTGTCAAAATCATAAAATCATTACCCTTCTTTTTGGCTTCGAGCCTTCGCCATAGTCGGGTAAAAATGAAGAGATTAATACCCGGCTTTTGTGATTTTTTGTCGGCAGTTTATCTATTCAATAGCGTTTTTGATTATGTGTTGTTTAACTACATATTTTGCGTCATCCAATCAAAAGCGCTATTGAATAGATAAACTATTAACAACCTCAGAAACCGGGCCTTAATGTTCGATTTTTAGTTTTGAAACACGAATTTCGAATGCGGCTCGGAAAATTGATTAAAAGTTTCCATACTTACTTTGGTTTACGCAAGGGTTGTGTTAAAGGCAGCTGCTTTCATGTCTCCCTTACGAATGCTAATGTAATGGCGAGTGGGTAGATTTTTTTGTCCGCTTTATTTTATTATCGCCTAGGTAAAGAGGCCAATCCCATTCAATCCAGGTCCAATTGTGTGAGATGATTATGAGGCTTTTTTAATTATTTACGGAGGGGGCTCTCCCCCGAGTGAGATTTGGTGAGATTCGAATGCAAACCCCCCCCCCCCCCCCCAATATCTTACGTAATTTATGGACGCCCCCTAATAAGTAATCGCTATCCCCTTACTAATAATAAAATAATAACTCCCCACACCGATCTCGGTGACGGTGGCCGGATTCATTGAAACCAGGCCAGTAATTTATAGTGCCCAAGTGTGTGCGCAGTACACAAGAGCACTCTCTCTTCCTTTACTCTCGTAATCCAGTGGGACGGATAACCGACACGACTGACGAGAGATCAGGCGCAGGTCCGACTTTTTACATGCCCACCCGACGCATGGATCATCTTTCTTGTCAGACAATCAGGTGATCAGCCTGCATTGTCCTAACCAAACTTGGAAACAACATTTTTTGTTGTTCCAATGCGGTAATCGAACCCACGACCTCCGAGTCGAGAGCCAATGCTCGAACCACTAGACCACGGAGGCTGTTACTAATAAACGCTGTATAAGCTTTGAATAGTTATACTGTGTTTTGTTCACGTCACACAAGTGACATTTTTAATTCGATTGAAGAAGACAAAACACTGTAACTATTCAAAGCTTATACAGCGTTTATTAGTAAGGGGGTGTATCCTGTATTTTCCGGTGATTAAAGTATAAATTCTAGGAGAGCATATTATTTGATAATCAAATGCATCTTAATTAAAGATCAAGATGCATCTTAAATGCATCTTAAAATATTTAAGTGTGCTTTAAATAAAATTAAGAGACATTTTAACTTTGATGTACAAATAAAATACAGTAACCAAGCTGCCCTTGCTTAGGGCTTAGGGCGACTCCCCCTAACCGCGCCCTGGATCTTAGTCTAATTGGACATGTAGGGTGCGCTGGCTGTAAATAAGCCGGGTTTTACTGCATGTCAAACTAGAAGGTATGTGTACTGTGTAGGTTGATTGTTGCTTACGAATATTTGAAGTAGACTATTGGTCGCCCTGTGGTCAAAATTCGCCCATAATCCTACTTCCTACTAATCTAAATATATAAAAGGCAAACCTGACTGACTCATCTATCAACGCACAGCCGAAACTACTGAACAGATTTCGCTGAAATTTGGCGTACAGATAGTTGTAATGACGTAGACATCCGCTAAGAAATTATTTTTGAAAATCCGTCCCCTAAGGGGTTGAAAAAGGGGTTAAAATTTTGTATGGAAACCGAACTCCACGCGGACGAAGTCGCGTGCAAAAACTAATAATATTATGAATGTGAACGTTTGTGAGGATGGATGGATGGGTGTATGGTTACTCTTTCACGCAAAAACTACTGAACGAATTTCGATGAAATTTGGTATGGAAGTAGTGTAGGCTCTAAAATCTAAATTAAAACATAGGCTACTTTTTATCCCGAAAAGTACAGTGTTCCTTTAACATTGTATTTACGCGGGCGGGCAACAGATAGTAATTAATATAATTTTTATGTTTGAACTGTATATGGGTTCTTTTCTGTTTGCACACCTACACACGTTCTACACACCTTCCTCCACGTAACTTTAAAGTGTGCTATTAAATATTGTTCTCCTCCGTTCGCACAATTATCGTAATAAAAGTTTTTGCTTCAAGTATTAATATAATATGATGATGATTAGTGAACGAAATATAGAATTCGTGACATTATCTATACCTATTAGCTTCACCAGTGTCGTGGAGTTCCTATAACTCCATAGTCCATTCCTATCGGCTTCACTTACCTTTTAAAGACCCTCATCCAAATTCCTACCTATTATACAGGAAAGGGCTTCCCTATGAAGGAGAACTTCTCGCCACTGAGCTACACATAACACATAGTTAAGCAATAAGCAATTGACTCTAAAATTTCTTATATACCTAGGAAGAAACTATATTCTTGGGCTCTACGCTGGAATCTTGAGGATAAATTTAGATATTCAGAAGAAGTTTTAAATGTAAGCTGGTTTAAAATGTTTTTATACTACACACTATGTTCTAAATATATTATATATACATGTTTTTAAAAAATATGGCGGCTTAAAAAGGATCATGCGAGGTGGTTTAAAGTTTTAATTAATTAAATTTTTCACAAACGTTCCGCGCTGATGAGTCTCTCTGACGGTTTTTGCTCTAAGTTCGTTGAACTGAAAATTATTGAAATTGTATTTTAAATGTATTTTTAAAAATAAATTGCTAAATTGTGACTTGGTGTATGGATAAACTTAAAAAATATTTGCCGACGTTATTTCCACAGACATCTTATACATATAAAAGAAAGTCGTGTTAGTTACACTATTTATAACTTAAGAACTGCTGAATCGATTTGGCTGAAAATTGGTGGGGGGGAGGGGGGTAGCTTAAAACCAGGAGACGGACACAGGATAGGTACTTTTTATCCCATTCCTGAGGGACTCAAAACTCGAGACCGGCTGGACCGATTTGGTTAATTTTGGTCTTGAAATAATTGTGGAAGTTCAGGAAAGGTTTAAACGGTGAGAAATATTGGAAAAGATGTAGGTTGTAGCAGTAGGTGTAGGTGTAGGACTAGGACGTAGGTTGCATTGTAGGTGTAGTTATTTATTGTACAACGTGTGTCGGGACGGCTAGTTTTCGAAAAATTGTAAACAAAATTAAAGTAACTCCCGGATTGTCAAGCAGTGAGTTAGCTAGCTAGCCGATGATGATGAATTATAGCTAAGAACACTCTCGATCATGTCAGCTTTCAAACAAAACAAACTCGATCCAAATCGGTTCATTCAGTTTGGAGCTACGGTGCCACGGACAGACACACAGACAGACTATCGAACATAATTATCACCCCTCTGTTTTCGTTGGGGTTTATAAAGTAAAATTACAGACTGTCACTGTCTCTGGTTGGCAGAATGGTATGAACGAACGAAATGAGCAGACGGATCGCCTGAAGGTAAGCGATTACCGCCGTCCGCCACCCAAGTGTAACTGCTCTGATGTTGCGCACTTGCGTTCCTGGTCCTTATAATATCCAACCTCCCTTGGGCCTCCTGTAACCTCACGTGTGCGTGTGGTTTGAGGGACCCACCTGAATATCCCCAAAATAAGTATAGCAAGTTTTAGTAGAAGTCTAAAAAAAATTGTAGAACAAATCTGGGAATTTGTAAAAAGATAGTTTAAAAGATATAGCCCTCAGAGTGTGGTCCCTCAGTTCACACACCGCTATTTTCCAGATCTCGAAAAGTATGTGGAAATATATGGTTTTTTCACTACAGAATTTTAGTAGAACTTTTGTAAAAGTTTTTACAAATTTATCAAATACATAGCATTAGAAATAAAAAAGCTACAACCACTGAAGTGTGGTCCCTCAGTTCACACAAAAATGACATACTCATTTCGCGATATATTACTGACTTTTTTAATTATTTTTCTACGTAGAGTTTTAGTAGAAAATTTGTAGAATTTGTAGACAAAATTTCAGCAAAATCTATCGGCGCATTTGGAAGATATATACCATTATGTTGGGTCCCTCAGTTCACACACTTGTGTATAAGAAAAACTCAAATAACTAATAAACGAGAAAACTAACAGAAAAGTCTACTATACTTAAATTTTAGTAGAAGTTTTTTTCTCTTGGATTAGCACATAAAATATTTAACTTCTTGCTTCCTAGCTGAGATAATGTTAATTTTTTGATTGTATGAAAATGCAGAGTAGGTTACCACACAAGAGGCAAAATGAGGCCAAGTCCTAATATTATTGTGTATGTTATACCTTATTAAATTTACGTTTTTCTCGCGGTTTCGCACCTTTTCATTATTTTAGGGGTTCATAGTACTACAAACAACCCATATACTTACCAATTATTAACTATGTACCTATTTGTGGTTTTGCTCTGCCCGCCCTTTTCTCTGTCCATTCTTGCTAACTCCTTATATGTAATTACATATGTATTATATGAATAAAAAACTGGCCAAGTGCGAGTCAAGCTCGCGCACAAACGGTTCCGTACAAAACGGCAAAAAAAAAATTACGTTTGTTGTATCGGAATTCGGAGCCCTCGTTAAATATTTATTTTATTTTGTTTTTAGTATTTGTTGTTATAGCGGCAACAGAAATACATAATTTGTGAAAATTTCAATTATCTAGCTATCGCGGTTCCTGAGATACAGCCTGGTGACAGACAGACGGACGGACAGACAGCGAAGTCCTGATTGATGAAATTTCATATTTTTATTATACCTACCTATTTTATATAAAAAAATATAGAAATCTTAGGTCTTCAAATTAATGTCAAGCTTTTATGAAAAGGAAAAAGTTAATTTGTGGGATGTATGGTGTACATAATGTTATTCTTAAGTGTGTGTGCTTTTTTTGTGTACATTTTTTTTAGGTACACCAACAGTCCAACACACGATAGCATTCCACTTTTAAAATACAGTTCACGAGTGGTCTTAGTATTTTTTACTACTTCGTAGGTGTCCAACAACGAAAGCATGATGCAACGAATGGATATTCAAGCGCGACAAATATAATATTATGTATAAGTATATCAAGCGGTCGCTTATATCGTGTCGAGGCGAAACTCGAAAGGGTCCAATTTTTAACCATTTGCATTGGGTAAACCTAAAAACATTTTCAGTATTGTATCAGAAGTATATTGCTGTAAGTAAAGACTTAGAGAGTTATTCGCCGAAGTAGTTTTTTCTCCAAGAACACTATTCCACGCGGGCGAAGCCGCGGGCAAAAGCTAGTATAACAAAAATATAAGGTGCAGTCATAATATTACATTGAGTATGTATAATCTTTGGTGCTGGGGGCGAGACGACGACGAGACGAGGACGAGGGCTCCGATACAACAAACGTGAATTTTTTTTGCCGTTTTGTACGAAACCGTTTGTGCGCGAGCCTGACTTGCACTTGGCCAGTTTTTTATTCATATAATACATATATAATTACATATAAGGAGTTAGCAAGAATGGACAGAGAAAAGGACGGGCAGAGCAAAACCACAAATAGGTACATACTACATAGTTAATAATTGGTAAGTATATGGGTTGTTTGTAGTACTATGAACCCCTAAAATAGTGAAAAGGGGCGAAACCGCGAGCAAAACGTAAATTGAATAAGGTATCCCACCAAAAACATTTCCATGTAAAAAAATTATGCCAAGACGATACCATATGACTAGCACTGTCAAAAAGTTATGAAATCTCATGTAAAACCAAGCTTCTTACCCTACACGCCTTAACTCTACAAGCGTAACTTCACAAACTCTACACCTTAGTCAATATATGTGGCCTGGCCATTTCGCTTCATTCACTTGGCCGTAAGGAGAAAAATTTATAACCGACTGTTTTTCTATTATACTCTCTTATAATAACGAAATGGCCAAGCCACATATAGTGACTAAGGTGTAGAGTTTGTGAAGTTACGCTTGTAGAGTTAAGGCGTGTAGGGTAAGAAGCTTGGTTTTACATGAGATTTCATAACTTTTTGACAGTGCTAGTCATATGGTATCGTCTTGGCATAATTTTTTTACATGGAAATGTTTTTGGTGGGATTTCACTTCTTTTTGTAAGTTTTTATAACAATATTATCAAATAATTGAAAAGTGAATGGATAAAGAGCTGCTGCAGCCATGAGTTCCGGAATTATCATAAGTGTCCCCATTGTCAGCACAAGTATACAATTATTGTAGTTCATCCCAGTGAACTACGACATATTTGCACGATAGCAGTTCTGACTTCGAACGCCACCTCAGAGTCAATTTTTTCAAACATTAAATATGTCAAGGAATGGAAGAAATATTCTTTAGTACTTTAAACGGAAAAACATAAAGGTAACATTAACAAAATAACAAGTACAATAAAATATGTCGATATTAGATTAAAAGTACTTATTGTGTTTTTTATTGTTAATAATGGGTTAGGTACATGGTTATATTATTAAATTTTATTTTTATTATCAAATCCCTAATAATAATAATACAATTTTCTTTTCTCAAACAATTTTCAGACCTCTAGCTAAATTTGTGGACGTGTTATACAATTTTCCTTCCTGTAGTTTAAGGGTTTGAATGATAAAAGTTTATATGAGACTTCTTAACCTAATAATTCTTATCAATAAAAATAGAATGTTACCTTTGTATGTTCAATTTTCCGTTGAAATTACTACAGAATATTCGGGAAACAATTATTTTAATATTACGTCAATTAGTTTATAATCCAAGCGATAAATGACGATATATAACTTACATATTTCATAATAACGTGATAGATGGCGCTAATAATTCTTAACATAATAAAATAGAATGTTACCTTTATGTTAAATTTTCCGTTGAAATTACTACAGAATATTTGGGAAACAATTATTTCAATATTACGTCAATTAGTTTATAATCCAAGCGATAAATGACGATATATAACTTACATAGTTCATAATAACGCGATAGATGGCGCTAATAATTCTTAACATAATAAAATAGAATGTTACCTTTATGTTAAATTTTCCTTTGAAATTACTACAGAATATTTGGGAAACAATTATTTCAATATTACGTCAATTAGTTTATAATCCAAGCGATAAAATATGACGATATATAACTTACATAGTTCATAATAACGCGATAGATGGCGCTAATAATTCTTAACATAATAAAATAGAATGTTACCTTTATGTTAAATTTTCTGTTGAAATTACTACAGAATATTTGGGAAACAATTATTTCAATATTACGTCAATTAGTTTATAATCCAAGCGATAAATGACGATATATAACTTACATAGTTCATAATAACGCGATAGATGGCGCTAATAATTTTTAACATAATAAAATAGAATGTTACCTTTATGTTAAATTTTCCGTTGAAATTACTACAGAATATTTGGGAAACAATTATTTCAATATTACGTCAATTAGTTTATAATCCAAGCGATAAATGACGATATATAACTTATATAGTTCATAATAACGCGATAGATGGCGCTAATAATTCTTAACATAATAAAATACAATGTTACCTTTATGTTAAATTTGCCGTTGAAATTACTACAGAATATTTGAGAAACAATTATTTCAATATTACGTCAATTAGTTTACAACCCAAGCGATAAATGACGATATATAACTTACATAGTTCATAATAACGCGATAGATGGCGCTTTCACAAATAATTAACTTTAACTCCCTTGTTTCAGGGGTTGGAAGATGAAAGTTTAAATTTTGAGAATTTTTATGTTGGTTGTGTACTAATACAATCTTACGTAACAAATTTCAGCTTTCGAGAACATCCGGAAGTACGATATAATTTTGTTGATCATCAGTGAGTCAGTGACGGAATCAGGGGTTTTTAGATATCAATAAAATCTAAAGTATAAGACGTAGGTAATCGAAACTTTACATGTTTAATGAGACCGCTGATGGGAACAAATCCTGAAAGTTTCATTTATCTGGTACAATCCAAACCCAAGTTATGAGGGTTCAAAAAATCGACGAAACGCTTCGAGAAAAGGTGGTTTGGTAGTGCCCTTGCGCTTCGCTTGGCGTCTTGGCATGGGGGCACTACCGTGCCCCCAGATAACATACATAATAATATTAGGACTTGTCCTCATTTTGCCTCTTGTGTGGTAACCTACTCTGCATTTTCATACAATCAAAAAATTAACATTATCTCAGCTAGGAAGCAAGAAATTAAATATTTTATGTGCTAATCCAAGAGAAAAAAACTTCCACTAAAATTTAAGTATAGTAGACTTTTCTGTTAGTTTTCTCGTTTATTAGTTATTTGAGTTTTTCTTATACACAAGTGTGTGAACTGAGGGACCCAACATAATGGTATATGTCTTCCAAATGCGCCGACAGATTTTGCTGAAATTTACTTTCTACTAAAACTCTACGTAGAAAAATAATTAAAAAAGTCAGTAATATATCGCGAAATGAGTATGTCATTTTTGTGTGAACTGAGGGACCACACTTCAGTGGTTGTAGCTTTTTTATTTCTAATGCTATGTATTTGATAAATTTGTAAAAACTTTTACAAAAGTTCTACTAAAATTCTGTAGTGAAAAAACCATATATTTCCACATACTTTTCGAGATCTGGAAAATAGCGGTGTGTGAACTGAGGGACCACACTCTAGTGAGGGCTATATCTTTTAAACTATCTGTTTACAAATTCACAGATTTGTTCTACAATTTTTTTTAGACTTCTACTAAAACTTGCTATACTTATTTTGGGGATATTCAGGTGGGTCCCTCAAACCACACACACACAACCTCACTCACTCGGCGAAACGCAACATAAGCGTTATTTTACGCCGGTTTTCTATGAGGTCATTGTATTTATTAGGTCGAGCCGGTCGATTCGTACCGAAGCATTGCTCTTCCACGTTGCACTTGGGTGCCTCATAAGTTTAGTAACGTTTAGGCATTTGGCAAATTAACTTAATTTATATTTAATTTCTTAAAGAGCTCTTTACATCTTTTTACAAGCATTGACACAAGCATCCGTTCTGTTAATTATAAAGCATCTTGTTTTTGTGGTCAAGGTATGGCAGGTTTCTTTCCTTAGGCATGGTCGGTATGTGGTGAAACTTCGATCACCATATAGTGTGGGTTGTGACTTGTGAGGTAACGGTGGACACTGGAACACTTCATTCCTGGATAACAAATTGATGTGCTCGCTATAATATAGGTTATTGTGGTGTTCATAAAGGTTATTATGGTCTATATGTCGTAGCAAAATTGGAACATCAGGATCTTTGCGAAGATCCTGCAAATTGTTAGGTGGATGACGAATTTTTATCTCAGTATTAAATAATCCGGCTGTTTGCATTAATGCATTTAAGAGTTTCTGGAAAAACAGTTAAGATGAAAGAAGCTATAGCGGTGTAGACATTAAATACTTACTGTAATTAAAGATGCTATCGAATACGAAGATACGATGCTTCGTATTTCTTTTTGATGGGATAGTTTATTATTGGTTGGTTGGTTGGTTGGATGATTTAAATATTTTTATTAGTAGAGGGACCTATAACTAGAAACTGCCTACTTTTTTACCCTACTAAGAACTTGTTCTACAAAAACTTTGGCCTTTTCATTTTATTGGATGATTTATGCAGTATTCTCCCAGCGAAATATTCTTCTCTATTCTCTTGCAATTCTGTAGTACCATATACATTGTGTACATGCGGTTTTAATTGTCGTATGGTTCCCCAAACACATACGGCATTCTCACAACACAGTCAGCCTAGTCCAGAGAATGACTGGTCAAACGTCTTGGGTCAGCCATGTGCGGGTTTCCTCACGATGCTTTCCTTCACCGTTAGAGAGTGTCAATATATAAGGTACTTGAGATCTGAAAATTTCTCATTGATACACGCCGTAACCTGGCAATCGAACCTGCATTCTCTCGAGTGCGAATGAAACGGTTTACCCACTAGGCCACGTCTTATAACCGATTAGGTAAAATAAAGAAATTCCATCTTGCTCGCACAAAAAGGAAAATATAAGGATTAGAATATTTCACGTCCCAAGTTCTAACGCTACAATTTTCAGCGATCTCCTGTGTTTATGAGATGTTTACATAAGTTTCATCGGATGCACGTCCGTCGACCCCGAATCTATTATTAAGCCGGCTCCACAGTGCACAGGTCTAGGCGTCTAGGGCGTCTAGACGGGCCGTGGGGGGCTAACTACTAATGAAACTGTACCACTTGTTATGCCTTATTTGTCCATGGCGATCCGCATATCTTGCCGGCCGCGTTTCTTGTAAAAAGTTTCCGTTTAGTTACAAGTTTAAAACTTTTAAGAGTTGCACAATTGCTATCAACCAACGCAGTTTGTATGTTGTTAGTTACTAGGTGGGTAACTGGGTACATAATATTTCAGTTAGTCACACCTACGCTTTACAGTAAGTATCTTTGTAAACGAAATTTCATCTATACTAATATTATTCAGACGAAATATTTGATTGTTTGTTTGCATCGAATAGACTCCGAAACTACCGTGGTCTACTCTATTATTTGATGAATTATAGAGTAGACCACGGGAAAGGACATAAGCTACTTTTTATCGCGGACATATAAATGATTCTCGCAGGATTTCCTTTTGCGCATACGAAGTCGCGAGTAACATAGGTAATATATCATTATTAAAAAAACAATCACCAGTGAGTGCCTCATTATAATATCAAGTGCTGTTTACATACTTAATTGGAGCATGTTTCTCATTAAAATATAAAGCATATTTTAATTTAAAATAAAATTATAATATTATGTAATATGCTCTAAGATACAACTTTAATATAATTATAATATCTTACTTATATCAAAGTTATTTGTCAACAAACAGTGTCAGTATCATCGACCTTAGCTGCTGAAGCTCGGGTATCTTCTAAATGTGAGGTAGATTAGCGTCCACCACGTTAGCCTCGGATCTAGGTCAACATGAAATTATTTGAGGAAATGAAACCTTTATCCTAGATGCCTAGCTGTAGCTTGGCTAGTTAGGTATTAGGTAGGCAAGAAAATGCATTTATTATTGCCGCGATGTGTGTTAAACCGTTATCCAGTAGCCTAGCTTGGCTAGTAGCCTAGAGTATCACCTTTTCCGTGGATTACTGTTTGCTGTGGATTACAGCGGCGTGTCTCAATACAATGACAAATTAATATACCTTTGTTCCTGCATCGCACTTGGTGTAACGGCCGGCCGCTTCACAAGCTGATTCACCCCTTAATCTCGGATGCGGCCGGCTGAGTGGATGGCGTGCTAACTCCGTCGTCGAGTGCCTCTCGAACGTCTCGACATGATACTCTATTAATAGCAGTTTATACAGTACGGTCACCAGATAAGAAAAGTGCTACGCCAGAGCCTCCGTCATAAACAGGGTGCTATAAATTTTACGTGTCTGCCTATGTATCTGTCCGTCGCATCGTAACTCCAAAAGAGATGACCCGTTTTTTGGTTAAAAGCTGACATGATCGAAAGTGTTCTTAGCTAGATTCGTTACGGGTTAATCATTAAATTAACTGATCATACATTAGTTGGCAGCGTTGAAAGTCGGTTCAAAATTAAACGAGCTTTCAAATTGTCCGGTAAATAACAAAAACTCTTTTGGCTTTATGTAAATTATTATCTAAGCCTTCATCCTAACTTTTCAACTGTACAAAAACCGTACAGCATAATATTATGCTATTTAATAAGTTTTACTTTCTTTAGCATAATTGCTTAATACATGCTAATAGCATAACGTAACTTACGTAACTAATTGTCTGCCTACTTAATAAATATTATATTGTTGTAAAAATAAGACAAAATTAAAAATTTTGCATAATAATAAGTGTTTGTAGTGAATGATGTAAGAAGATGATTCTTACATAAATGATTTCGTTTTGTTCAAAACTTGTTCTTTATTTGAGAATGAAATGTTTAAAAATCGGTCAGGCTTTTTAAACTCATTTCAGGCTGTTGGCTGTTCGCCATCTTTATCGAGAGTTTAATAAACGCCATTTAATATACGCCATTTAATATCTGAGTTTAAAAAAAATCAAATCAATCATCTTCAGGATTTTGCTAATGAGTTAACGACTATGAAAGGTCTTAAAGTTTTGTTTGAAATCGTATTTAAAGCAAGTTCTTTTTGGTATTTACTTGCCTGTGTTATTACGTTCTGACAGCACAAGAGAAATATTATGATAACATATAAAACAAAAGGTCGATTATCTCTGCTCTGTTTCGTACAAACAAACAGGCAATTGAACGTGCTCTCGTAAAATGTAAAAGCGTTTTTTTCACTACACATAAAACGCAGGAAGTCCATTAAAATGCACACGCATTATGCCTTACATAAAAATATGTTTCAAATAAGTGATGCGGGTCAGTTTCGCCTTTTACATGTTTTAAGTGAAAATAGAGTAGTTTTGAACAGGTTATGAGTAGGTTAGCTCTATTTTTCATCCGATTGACATTGGAAGGTATTAGAAACATACCAACTGAAATATTTGTTATGACATTTGTTGTTGTTGTTTCTTCTTGTTGTTATACTTAGTTCCAGTAGCGACGTCTGCATATAACACGATAAGTTCTGCAACTGATCTTACATAAAGGCTAGCTAGGGCTTCTCCTTGATAGAGAACGCTACTGCTAAAATCGTTTTGTCTTGATGCGGTAGGTAAATGTGTTAAATGTCGTCGTTAAATAGTTATGATGATATCCGAAATAAGTGGACACTCAAATTGATGATGAAATAAATTAAATATAAATAATAATAACTCTCCCCGCACCGATTTCGGTGACGGTGGCCGGTTTCATTGAAACCAGGCCAGTTACGCAGGAGTAATTTTATAGTGCCCAAGTGTGTGCGCAGTACACAAGAGCACTCTCTCTTCCTTTACTCTCGTAATCCAGTGGGACGGATAACCGACACGACTGACGAGAGATGAGGCGCAGGTCCGACTTTTTACATGCCCATCCGACGCATGGATCATCTTTCTTGTCAGACAATCAGGTGATCAGCCTGCATTGTCCTAACCAAACTTGGAAACAACATTTTTTGTTGTTCCAATGTGGGAATCGAACCCACGACCTCCGAGTCGAGAGCCAATGCTCGAACCACTAGACCACGGAGGCGGTTATTATCAAAAGGAATAAATATATAATAAATTATTATCAAAAGGAAATTCTGTAAAGCTCATGACCATTGACAGTATACAGTGAGGAGATCTCAAACGATTTAATTTAGGTCAGTCAGTATAAATATTTACTGTTAGTAATTTTTGGCAGCGCTAACATCGGTTAGACTAGGCGCAGAACGATTTACACTAGCTAGTAGGTACTTTAATGTAGGTACGAGCAAAAATAGCTTCTCGTATTGATGCAGTCGTTCTAAATTAATGTTAGTTTCCTGCAAATCGTTCCACTTATCCAGTAACAGTTTTTGGACCACTACCTACTAGGTAATACCAAGTTTTTGCCCCGGTTCGAAAAAGTCGTAGATCCGCCACTGGACTGGACAGACGGACGGACCAAACAGATGGACAGAGCGAAACTATATGGGTTCCTTGAACACTAAATTTTTTTTAAGACAGCGATTAAAAGTGTCTATATTTAAGCATGTCTAATCCTATTTTCCCGCAAACCCCCATCCATGGGCGTAGCCAGGGGGGGGAAGGGTTTAGGGGGTTCAAACCCCCCCGAAATGGGCCGGCTAGTATATGTAACAGAGATCTGACCCATATAGAGAGGCATATTTAGAAATTTTGCACCCCAGGCCAATTAACATTATTTTGCCGCCCCATTAACTCTATCTAAAAGAAAGAAACTCTACCCCCTCCCCCGAAAGTAATGTACTTTTAGTCGTTTTATTTTCTTGAACCCCCCCCGAAACTAAAACCTGGCTACGCCCGTGCCCTCATCTGCATTCATAAGAGCATCTTGAATATGCTAATATCTCGTCTCTCTCGTTCCAGTTGCAATCAGCTGACTGAGCTGCCTCGTGAAGTATGCTCGATGCCGCTGCAAGTGCTGCTCGTGCCGGACAACATGCTAGCCTCCCTGCCGAAGGAGATTGGGCGTATGACGTCACTGGCGGAGCTGGACGCGTCTAACAACAGGCTCACGCAGGTGCCAATGACGCTGGGTGACTGCTCTGGACTGAGGTGCCTGAATCTCAACAACAACCAGCTGGGGTTGCTGCCGCTACGTAAGTTGCATGAAATGTAAATACGTGTGCTTATTGTTTAGTAGACGTGTTTAAATTACTAGGGTAAAACACCCTAGGAAAAATAAAGAGGAACTTTAAGATAATAATCTTTATTATTTTTATAGTCTCTTCGCTTATGCGAGCTATGTTAGCATTAATCAACTAAAGTAAGCCATTTTGACATATCGACCCCTCTGGGTAGAAACGTCGTAAAAGCCATTTTGGCCAAAATGAGTTTATATTTAACGGTTTCTTACTCAGAATCGCGAGCTCTATCGATCTGTATATTCGAAATGTTCAAATTCGCAAAAAAAATGTCTTTTACAGCATTTTTCAACTCATTATAAACCCAGTTTTCTTGTTTTAAAATGTTGTAATGCGCAATTATTTCAATTAATTTTTGAAATATATGTAGTAAGCGACATATTTTTTAATTTCGTGGTTAATACTACATAATATAATACAGTACTTGAAAATAATACTATCAAACATTTTGTAGTAAAAGACACATCACCAACAAATATGGCTTTTACAACATTTTCTCGACTTCAAATAAAAAAATGAACGATGTCATTTACGTTGTTAACGGGCTAAAACTTTCACAAAAGAAACGTCAAAAAACATAAAATTCAAGAGCATTCGCACAGCTACCTTCAAGAAAAATAACCTAAACAAGATGGAAATAAAATATTCAATGAAAGAAGCTGCAGTAAGCGAGAAAATTACACTATTTGAAAAAACAAAAAACAAAGGAGAAGGAAAGATTATAGGAAAGGGAAAGGGAAAAGGAAAAGGCAAGAAAGAAGATGAACCTCAAATCCGTCAAACACAAGATGAAGATTATTTACGAGAACTTTATGACATAAACTTGCAACAATATTATAAAGATAAACTTCCTATTTCAACACAAAAGTATAAAGATTTGAAAAAATTATGCTATTTTTGCATAGTTAAGACTATGCAAAAATAGTAAGCATTTAACAATAATAACATTATCTTAATAAAATCAGTTCTTCGTAATGTATTCGTAATGTCTACGGTATAAATCTTTTTGAGGAAAACTGCTCAGGTACATTTTGCTCAACTTATACGAAACAATCTTAGCTTCTCGAACTAAAGTAAACATTAAATATATTGGAATAACAGTGAATGGCATATAATAATACTATGCTTACAGTACAATAAAAAACGTAGTTTTATACTTAATCTAAAACAATAAGAAACAACATAATAAAATTTAGTCATCATTCAGTCACGTCGTCATCATCATCTTCTTCTTCAGTCTCAATTATTAATGTGTTATTTTTATTAACACTGTGCGGCATCTCTAAATAATCACTGTGGAACCGTCTAGAAATCGTTCCATCTGTGCATAATTTTTTCAAATCTTTATACTTTTGTGCTGAAATAGGAAGTTTATCTTTATAATATTGTTGCAAGTTTATGTCATAAAGTTCTCGTAAATAATCTGCATCTTGTGTTTGACGGATTTGAGGTTCATTTCTTTCTTGCCTTTTCCTTTTCCCTTTCCCTTTCCTATAATCTTTCCTTCTCCTTTGTTTTTTGTTTTTTCAAATAGTGTAATTTTCACGCTTACTGCAGCTTATTTCATTGAATATTTTATTTTCATCTTTTTTAGGTTCTTTTTCTTGAAGGTAGCTGTGCGAATGCTAATATTGCTCTCTTAAGATTGTGTTGATTTTATTTTGATAATGTTACTGCAGTGATGAGTGAGTTGACTGAATAATACATTACGTATGTCGTTTATTTTTTGTTGTTAAGTTTGTATACAATTTCCAGTTATTTCCAAAGATATATTTAATAACTTTCATATTTTTTTTAGTTTTAGAATCTAAGATTGTTTAATTTGTAAGTTGAGAAAATGTTTCAAGGAAGTTTTCCACCAAAATACTTATTACCTAGACTTACAATACGAAGAACTGATTTTCTAAAGCTATTATTGTTAAACACTTACCTAGTTTTGCATAATTTAGAGGTTACGTTGATTTTATTTTGATAATTTTATTAAAGTTTGTCGGAAAAGTACAGTTTTACGTGAAAATAATGAAAAACTATAAAATAATTTGATATTTGTCAATAATGTTTGTCGCATTTAATACACAAAATTACCTTTCTTATTATTACAATTGTCATTTAATTCAAAAATACCTTCTATAAAACGATGTATTAAGTCTTATACAACTAAAAGTCGCGAAGCAAAAAAAAAAATGTTGTAAAAGCCATTTACATCTAAATTTTTTGTAGTAAAAGCCATGCGATCTCTGAAATTATTGAATGTAGAATATTTTGAGTTTCTATTTAGTAAACTACCCAAAAATCTAAGCTTAATGAGCTATAGTGGTTTATTATAACTTCAAAGAATAAAAAAATATGCGTGAAACCAAATTACGATTTTTGTTTTTACTGTAAAATGGCCATTTGGCTTTTACGACGTTTCTACCCAGAAGGGTCAATATCTATGTACGCCAAATTTCACTGCCTTCTTAACGCAAATAGACTAATATTAAGGATGAATAATATTAGTGAATAGTCTAGTAAACTCTAAAATATTTACAATTGTAATTTTAATAGCTCAACTAAATAATTCATGAAAGTAAAAAAAAAACAGTAAAACTGTTATGACGATTCAGTGCGGCGCGGCGGCGCCTACAAAACGTTTTGTTCATAGAAAATATTATATTCATTCGTTACCTTCTACATAATATATTCATTCATAATACGGAGACGGGGATTTGTGTTTTCAGTTAATATAGCTCTGTGGTTTACGGTATTTTTCCTTATAGCTTAAATGTCCTTAATGTAATAACAATATAAAGTACCTAGGATATCGAAAAGTATATATAGAATTTGTAAACATTATTGAATCTGTTGCTATGTTTTTATCTATGGCTTTCTAAGTAACTCAGCTAAGGCCTCAGACGATGTATAAATCCGCAATATTGTGATATCTACCTTTCATGATAAGTGATAACCTAGTACTCCGCTTTCCTATGGTGATAAAATGTAGCCTACATTCGATATCGGAATTGATTGCAAAAGTTTGCACTTTGCACATGCGAGTACACTGAAATAGAGAAGAATATAATATCATTATCAAACATTCATGGTGTTATTACAAAATATATAATGATAGTGTTACATATACATGTTTCTTATTTCATTTAAAAAAAAATACATCAATAAGTAAATAATCTTATTACAATCATTATAATTTATAAGTGACAATAACCTGCCAGCTTACCCTACACGTCTTCTGACTTACATTTACACGTTACAGAGATTACATACCTAAAGCTCGAGCACCTGGACGTGAGCTGCAACTGCATATCGTCTCTGCCACTGGAGCTGCGAAACATGGCGACCATCATCACGCTCAACCTGGACAACAATCCGCTCGTCTCCCCACCTACTACGGTGAGTCATCATCATCAGCTCGAGCACCTGGACGTGAGCTGCAACTGCATATCGTCTCTGCCACTGGAGCTGCGAAACATGGACTATCATCACGCTCAACCTGGACAACAATCCGCTCGTCTCCCCACCTACTACGGTGAGTCATCATCATCAGCTCCAGCAACTGGACGTGAGCTGCAACTGCATATCGTCTCTGCCGCTGGAGCTGCGTAACATGGCGACCATCATCACGCTCAACCTGGACAACAACCCGCTCGTCTCCCCACCTACTACAGTGAGTCATCATGATCATCATCAGCACGAGTACCTGGACGTGAGCTGCAACTGCATATCGTCGCTGCCACTGGAGATGCGCAACATGGCGACCAATAAATATCACGCTCAACATGGACAACGGCCCGCCCGTCTCCCAGCCCACTACGTTGAGTCATCATCATCTCATCATCGTATGCCCTAAACAGCAAATATTTATGGGACTGACGGTCTTTACTCTTTTCATTGGTGACATGAGGATGTAACTCGGCAACGAGACTCACAATATGTACGGTCTAGATTTTTACTGTAAAATATTGAAACTTCACATCTGTTAGGTGTCCTATAGTCATTATTTACCACAAAATATATAAATAGCATTTACTTGCGTAGAAAGTTTTGGCGATCGCGATGAAAAGGTGACGTTGTTTTTGTACTTCCTCCATAAATTTGTGTTATTTCGGTTCATAATGTTGGTAAAGTAATATCGTTAAATATTTGCTAACGTGCACAAGTGTGGGAAAGTTGTACAGCTTAAAAAAGCGTACTATTTTGTGTTCTCTCCAAAACTCCCTAGGAAGTTTTAGTAAAGTATCTAGTCACTTTACGGAATTGACTGACGTGACTCATTGACGACTTATTCGTACTTTTCCCGCCCTTTTTTACTAGAAACTGGCAAGGGTTTTAAGTTGTACTGCCATATTTAAATTACTAGCGACCCACCCCCAGGCTTCGCACGGGTACAATACTGATACTAATACTACAGAATGTCGCCCACTTCGCAACGGGCCGTGCAGCAGAAACCGTAATATTTTAATTTCGCCATAACTTCAAAACCAAACGTCCAATTTTATTCATTCAAAGACCAAATATTATCTACATAAACTGTACTTAGTGATGAAATAAAGATTTCTAAATAAAAAAATGGTTGTTGTGCCTCACTCGACATAGATAGGTATAGTATGTCGCGGAACTTTTTGTAGATATTTATAAGATCTACAATTAATTAGAACATTATATGGTTCTATCTTTAATAGTTTAGGCAGCGTACGCAAAATAAGTAACTTTTCTGGTAGATTTTTTACACCTTGTGTCCGAAAAACCCAAATATCTTACGGAACCCTATTTTTTTCCAAAATAAAATTTTGCCTATGTTACTCGTGCATAATGTAGCTTCTAATGGTGAAAGAATTTTTGAAATCGGTCCAGTACTTTTTGAGCCTATTCATTACAAACAAACATAGATACAAAGTTTTCCTCTTTATAATATTAGTGTAGATTAAAAAAAACTTGCGTATGATTACAGATTTGCATGCGCGGGCGCGTGCACATCTTCAAGTACCTGGAGAACATGAGCAACAAGGAGTCGCAGCCGAAGCGCGACGACACGCGCCGCTCCAAGCACAGCTCCTTCAACACGCCGACCACGCATCAGATCACGTCCGGCAACGCGACCATCGACTGTCTGCGGCACAAGCCGCGGCACGTGGTCGACAGTGGCTACTGCACTGACGGCGTCGACAAGAGGTGGTCTAATGACGGTGAGTGTCAAAACTCAAGATCTAAGGCTAAGACGTACATTTGACAAATCTTCATACAAGAAAAAGTAACGCCTTATATAGTTATTATTAAATATGTAAGACACAGGCAGTCCAAAACGTAGACGAATTTGACGTCGCAATCGGCACGACTGTTCGATCCGCAGTCCAAACTGCACAGATTCCGCCGTGGTTAGGAACGCAGTCCGAACTGTATGTGTGCGTTGGCCGTTACAGTACACTTTAATGAATATTATGTAGGCGGTAATGTCATAAACCTCATTTATTTTAATTTTGCGCTGTATTATAACGACAAACACCCTCATTTTTAGGTGTAATTTATAAGCTAGACTAATAATCGTAATTACCTAGCCCCGTGCTGTTTAATTATATTGCTCGACACCATAGATATTAAAAAAGTAGGACAAAATTACGGTATTTTTTTATAAGGTGCCGACAAACCCGGTATGCAATTAATATTTCGATCTTATTACTATGGCAGTAAAGTTCAAAAGTATGGCAGGCTAGCTACGCAGGAGTTATTTTATTGTGCCCAAGTGTGTGCGCAGCAGCACTCTCTTCCTTTACTGTCGAAACCCAGTGGGACGGATAACCGACACGACTGGCGAGAGATCAGGCGCAGGACCGACCTTTTACATACCCATCCAACGCATGGATCATTCTTCTTGTCAGATAATCAGGTGATCAGCCTGCATTGTCCTAACCAAACGTGGACACAACATTTTTGGTTGTTTCAACGAGGGAATTAAACCCACGACCTCCGAGTCGCGAGCTAAGCTCTAAACCACTGGACCATGAGGCTGTTACACAATATAACACACCTAGTTGACTGATGTAAACAATTACGCAAAAGAGTTGTACAATAGTAACGGATACTTAAGGCGAGATTCGATTTTTTTACATGAAAGTATTGCAATTGATTATTATTTTAATCATATTGTACCTAATGCACAATAATAGAGGTTAATTACATTCCAACGGGTTTCTTGACATGTTACACACAAACATACATATAACATACATACCTATTGAGGTCACCGCGGCACAAATATGTCTACAAATGATCTGTTTCTCAATATTTATCTTGATTCATGTATTGCGGCATGATTTATGTAAGTTAAAAGATTCGATTACGTTCATTCAATGGCTGTGTTCGGCGGAAAATAGCGCTAAGAAAAATGCTTAAACAAAATGGCGGATTATGTTAGCAGTATTGAAGTTAGTAAACGTGTCGTGGCCAATAATCTGTTTTTTTTTCAGCGCCAGTGCTTTTTCCGTCTAACACAACCAATGTCAATATATGTCACTTGTCAGGGAGATATTTGTCTTTATAAGTAAGTGAACCGTGAACTTAGTTTGTTTAATCCGGAAAAGCGAACCGCATTTGCTGCTTTCTTGCCTTCTGGCAAAGAAATCGCATGAGAAAAGAAAGAAAAAAAAATTATGATTGCCCATAGATAGCAGTAAAATCTCAAATCTGCGTTGCAAGCCTTCTGGGGCTTCACTTCAATCGTTTTGACTTGAATTTGTTTTGACTTGAATTTGTTTTTTACTCATAACTTATGTAATAAGTTATACATTCAAAATTCAATTACACAACTGAAAACATTAGGTTTCCAGTTGTGTAATTGAATTTACGAGGGTCGGTTATCTTCATGCGGCGCTTATTGAGCTGTGAGTGTGCAGCAATTATTATTGGATCTGATGACATAAGCTCCAGTGGCGTAGGGTTCCTTTAACTCCATTCCTATCGGCTTCCCTTGTCACTTACCTTTTGCAAACCTTCATAGAAATCCCTACCTTTTATACAGGCTCCGGCTTCCCTATGAAGGAGAAGCAGCCTTCGCCACTGATAAGCTCTATGGAAAATATCGTGCATAAATTTATTTCTATCAAATTTTCGATATAACATCACTTACAAAAAATGTCATATAACATTACTTACAAAAAATGTTCCTTGCTAGCAACACTTTCAAATGGCACAATATAGGACGATATTTTTTTAAACTTTTTTTGTGTCTTTCAATCTATAATATCCCCGTTCATACTGAGTTTAAAGAACAATGGCTTTAGCAAATTTGATTTCTTACATCAGTCTAAAACCAAAATCAATGTTTGATTTATGGCCGCCCAAAAAAGAAGAGACTACAAAATCGGCATTGCTCTTTGACAACCCTAACCTCAATCCGACCTGGTAATACGCCGGGTGTACGTATAATCGTCATAACTCTGTTAGTTCACGAGATCGATCTATGATTTTTTTTATACGTGTAGACCAAGCTAATACCTATATTTATAAATTAAAACGAAGTGTCGATTTTGCGGACTATTCGAATTATTAAATAAATTTTAAAATGTTAAAAATGATTGTAAAATATTTTCTAATAAACTTAAAATAAATTTTGTAACTGAATTATGTGCGTCTTTAATCTCTTCATCGATGAAATAAATCCAGTTGATGCTAATATGCACCAGTAATTTTTAATTTATTTTTATCTGTAAATCCGGGTGAAAAATTTCGCATTTTCGAAGGCTTCTATCACCGGATTTAGGCATACTAGAAAATCGGGAATTCTACTCTCGCATTTCTTTTAATCTAATCATTAAAGAACTGCAATAAAAAAACGATGTCACTTTTTTTGGGTTTATAAAACACTGTGCGGCGCTCTCAGTATTTACTATCATATTGACCCGGCTATTAATAAGAGAAGAAACATATATCGTTCCTCCTTATCCCACATGCTAATAATCATTATGTGTGCCATAAAGTCGTAATTCCTACGTCACTAAAATTTACTCCAAAGTGTCAACAACGCCGAGACAACCTTAGGAAAAAAACAAAGAAAAAGTACCTATATATATGCTTTTTCTTTCACTCTTATGTATAAAGATTATTGTCGTTGAAGTTTTGTGAGACAACTTCATGTTTTATGGTACTCGCCGAATTGTCATTTACACATGCGGCGAAAATCGACCCATGTAAACCCCCAATAGTGAGGGTTGTGACGCTGTTACAAGTTGACTGATACCTAATATGTGTTTATCCTAATATCCACAGGCGGCGGCGGCGGCGGTGGCGGCGACGGCGGCGGCTCCGGCCGCTCCACGCCCAGCACGCCGTCCACGCTGTCACCAGGCGCGGCGCTGTCACGGCACTCGGCGTCCAACGAGCCGCTAGCTCTCACGCCGCTCACTCCGGTGCTTACCGGGTATGTACTATGCATAGTCTACACTCTATCCAACCAGCTGCCCTATTATGAACTTCAACTGACAAGTGGGAATGGGATTCATTTTGACGTTTGAACTTTTTGAAACACAATTTAAAAAGTGTAAATATCAAAATTTCGACTTGTGAACTTTTTGTGTATAAAGAAGTTCAAACTTCAAACTCAACTTCAAAATGAAGCCCATTCCCACATAACAGTTGAAGTTCAAAATAGGGCAGCAGCCTCCAAACGTCATGTCGCGTCGCGCCTTCAGCATTATGTATGTATATTGTATACATATTAATGATCAACAATATATGCGGGACAGTCAGCCTGTAAATTAATAAAAATGTTCTGTGAGCAAAACAAAGCTCTGCGGGATGTATCATAATCTGTGGATATTAAAGTTAATAGCGGAAATTTTTGTTATTTTCATGTACAAGTGTAATAAAGTAATTATGTTTTCTGTAAATAAACGCTTACATATTATTATATGGGTAACAGGCAAATTTTATCATACAATCAGAGATGTCATAAAAGTTGGTTGTAATATTATTACTATGAAAATTTTGTATTAAAAATTCTAAGCTTATATTAATATTATTTTATTTCTCTTACATTGGCCGTTGCAGAGGTAAATTTTGATTACGTCATCGCCATTTTCATGCCCTTTTCCCGACCATTAACCCTGGTGTTGCCCTTTCAGCCTCCGAATATCACCCGAAGGGCTTTCGAATGGCGAGGATAAGAGTAAATTAGCCCATCAACAAACCTACAGGTATACCCGCACTCATACTCACAAGCATAACGCACTAACTTTTGTTACAGTCGGTTAAATGTTTGTCAAGTGTAACCTTTTTGAATGGGTATAAAAAATTGTACTTACTTATATAAAATGTTGTACAGTAATTATACACAGAATTTCTTGCACTGTTTTCACTTTAATAAGTATTTTACATTAATTTAATATATTACACGACCGGTTTCGGCATAGTCGTCGTGTAGGCTACACCTGATGATGACAAGTTAATGTAAAATAATTATTAAAGAGGAAACAGTACAAGAAGTTCTGTGTATTATTACTGTTAAACATGCATTTCCACCAGGAACCTACAGTACAATCAATAACGTATTGTATAAAATGTTACGTCCATTTATTTAACATTTTATAAGAGTATTGTAAGTGTTATGTTTATGTGGGTAATTCTGTAATACAAGGGTTACACGGTCAGTCTGGCATCAGTTCAGTCCATCAGTCTGATCCAGACTGACAAAAGAATGATCGTGTAACCGTGTGATTGACGGACTGATATATTTTTTATTATGTACTTTCCGGCCATCATTCTGGCGTTAGTCTGAGACTGATGGACTGAACTGATGCCAGACTGACCGTGTAACCCTAGTCTAAGAAGCTTTTATACCCATTCATATTGTACAAGCCTTAATTCGTGGGCGTACTTGTTTTGTTATATTACTATTAACTAATAACTTATTACTAATAAATAACATGGGACAATTGTTCATTTAGTGCATTTATTACTAACAATTAATATATATTTAAATAATCTCTGTGAATACATCCTGTAAATATGTACAATAAAAGCTATTGAGCTTAACATTCACCGCTTGTTTAATATTAATAACGTTATAATTTTGTATAATTTTAATATCAAAGATTATAAAAATATACTAAAAGGCACTTGCTAATTTTACACCTACCAACTATGAATTACATAATACAAGAATATTATAATAAATTGATACATGCGACTTATGATTTCAGACAATACAAAGAAGCACTAAGACAGCAGCGCCAGCAGGATGTATACCGTCCCCGCACAGACCAACCGTCCCCAGACATAGACTCCAGTCCCCAGTCCGCAAACCAGTCCCCGGTCCACCTCCAACGGTCGCCGCACTCCCCTGTCAACGGCTTCTACAGCAGGTCCCTATCCAACTCCTCAACCACCTCGCCCGTCCCCACCAATCCCAGTTCTCCCCTCCTACATTCCACCCCGAGGAGGTTTCAAAGCAACGGAGTAGAGAAGGAGGAACCCAAACGGCCGGTCCAAAAAGTTGTGCCGTCGAGAAACGTGAACAAAATATATAATGTCAACGGCAACGTAGATTATTCGAGAGTCAACGGTACAGATACGTACTCCAAGCCAACGTCGCCGACAAAATCTCCCACTAATACGTTAGGGTACAGCAAAACGTTGCCCAAACAGAACGGTGAGGCCAAACTGTTGACCACCACCGTGTCGTATCTGAAAGGTGCCGGACCTAAACCGGGGAAAATGGCGTGGAATAAAGAGGCGGCAACGGACAAGCTCAGCTTTACGATGAAGAGGGAGTTCGACAAGCAAAAGGAGGAATTGGATTTGTTACAGCAGTTAAGAACGGTGAGAATATTTAAGTGTAAATAGAGCTTATGTTGTCGTTAATCATCAATCAAATCAACAGACTCCGTGGTCTAGTCGTTCGAGCATTGGCTCTCGACTCGGAGGTCGTGGGTTCGATTCCCGCATTGGAACAACAAAAAAATGTTGTTTTCAATGCAGGCTGATCAATTGATTGTCTGACAAGAAAGATGATCCATGCGTCGGATGGGCATGTAAAAAGTAGGACCTGAACCTGGTCTCTCGTCAGTCGTGTTGGTTATCCGTCCCACTGGATTATGAGAGTAAAGGAAGAGAGTGATTTTGTGTACTGCGCACACATTTGGGCACTCCTGCATAACTAGCCTGTTTTCAATAAAACCGGCCACCGTCACCGATATCGATGTGAGAAGAGTTAGTTTCATCAATGATAGAGGCATAGTAAGAATATTTCAGAGCTTTTTGTGAAGGTTTTCATATCTTTCGCGTGTACATTCACTTACTTTAAGTTATTGTGTTCACAGATAATAGAGGGCCGTTTGAAGATGTGCCTACCGCGCGAGCTGGCGCCGGCGCTGGCTGACGGCGTGGTGCTGTGTCACCTCGCCAACCACGTGCGCCCGAGAGCCGTCGCCTCCGTGCACGTGCCCTCGCCCGCACAGGTGCGAATATGCATGAATGCAAGTGCGTATAGAAGTGCCATTCTTTGGCGTTCGTTACGTACCTACTTAATTGTATACGCAAGTAAGAACGTACGCCGCTAACGATGTGTATAAACGCCCCTAACGACGCGTACGTACCGATGTGACTCAATCCATCGACGATGTATTTTACGACATTATACACGCAATGTCGCTTCGAGGTCGCAGAAACGATAAACAGTCAATCTGCTGTAACCTGTAGTAGGTTTTATCTTTACCTAGTTAAAGAGAATGGCACAGAAAATAAACGTGGATTTGGGCTTTATTGATAATGTAATTACCTGTTTAAATATGCCTTATTAAATGTGCCTTTTATAATTTTTCAAAGTTGTTGATCACCCATCTCAATAAATGAAATTGTTTTATTCTCTTTCAGCCAAAGCTGACAATGGCACGGTGTAGGAGGAATGTCGATAACTTCCTAGAGGCTTGTCGGAAGATTGGCGTTGAGGAAGTGAGTATAAACTGTTTCTGCCTTTTTAATTACACAACATTCTTTATTAGTCCTGTTTCTCAGTTGAATGAGTAGCTATTAACACTACTTACATTTACGTAGTATTATTATTATTCGTTACATTTTTATGGTGGGGACAGCAACAATTAATGATCTATTTAGCCACATTTTACTCTGTCATCGTGTGACAAACTTACTTAGAACCGCCATATTTTTTGAATGGAAATTTATTTAATTTACACTGGTAGTGCACCTTGTTACTTAGATTCTTGTCCCCAAACCGTAGTTCGTTTTGAGTGTTGCAGGATCTAGTTCGATATCCTTTCGCGAGCGCGGGTTTTGACGGTACTAAGTGAGCGTGGCGTGTGTTCCAGGAGGACATTTGTACGGCGGAAGACATCACAGACGAGAAACCAGACCTCGGACCTCTCGCTCGCACGTTAGCTGCTCTGCTCGCACACGCCACGCCGCGCTCGCCTAAGGATATCCGAGATCCGAACGCGCCCGAACGCGAGCCGAACGATTCCGATCCGAACGATTCGAACGAAGTGAACTATAATGTGGAGGAGGTTACATATTCGACCGACGAAAGCTACGAACGCACGGAATATTCTACGGAATCGAACGAAGCATATCAAATCCAAGAGTTTATGGAGACCCAGAGTTACGCCGTGGATTCGATTGAAGTGAACTACGATAAGCGACGCAATGTCCACGACAACAGATTCGTCAGCAATTTCAACTTCGCCCACAACAAGAACTACACTATCGAAGAAACGGACGAACTTAACTACGAAAACAACAATGTGGAGCCAACCGAGCCGGTACAATACTCGCCGGTCTACGCCAACGAGTACAAAAAAGGACCTTACTACTACAACAATAGGATTCAATTCGTAACGCCCTACTACACTAAATCGGGTGTACTGATGAGCGATAATCTAGAAATATATGATACGGATGAGGTCGATTGTCCTCTGAATTTGACTGAAGACGATAATTTGGAAAGATACGACAGAGGCAAGATGAATCTCGACATACAGAACAGTCATAACGCGGAGGTGGTCCTCATTGAAACGCCCAGCGAGAGAGAGAACAGAATATTTTACACTATACTGTGTATCGGAGGCTTTATCCTGTCTACTATATTTCTCATTATATACCCACTGTAAGATAATGGCTGTTTAGTTATCTATCCCCCTTACTAATAGTAATATTTATCCAGTAGATAAACAATACAATATTTTGTACTTGTCTCATGCGTTGGAAAAGTCGCTTGACAGACAAGGACAAAACATTGTATTGCTTATCTACTACTTATTACTAAGGGGGTTAGACTTTTGAATTTTTTTAAACGAATTTAAATATGCTTTATTTTTGACCTGATAACTGAAATCAGGGGACCTAGCAGGAACATTTGAAAGCAGCGTAAACTTAACGTTATCAAATGAAATTTGTATGGGTGATGTCATGATTGACAGATTTTCATACAATTCTCATTCGATGACGTAAAGTTTACGCCGCTGTCAAATGTTGCTGTTGTCCTGCTAGGGCCACAAATCTCTCTAATATTAACGATTAAATAGATTTAATTATTAAGTAAGTTGAAAAAAAAAACAAATTTTAATTCTGCAACAATCTCTGATTTGAAGAGATTTTAGAACTTATATCAAAACAACAAATAAGGGGGGGGGGGGGGGTTAACCGTTTAGATCTCAATTAAAGCTTTTATACGTAACATTATACACTTACATTCTTAAATAAGACTGTATAATTGGCATTAAAAGACAAAAGCATATAAAATTATATTAAACGTAAGTTGTATGTCTTATAAATTTATATAAACTGAGATGTTCTTTTGTTTGCACGCATTGGGAGTATCGCATTTATGTTATCTATCGACCAAACGATTCTTATAGTTTTGGCGATAGATCCGCATCTGTTCTTATGGCAACTTCTAAACCTAGGATAAACTAACTTTAAACCTAGTCTTGTATCTGCTGCTATCTGGAACGGAATATATTGAAATAATGATTAATTTATAGTCATAGATTATAATTTTTGTAAGAAAAGATGGATAGACGATGCGTTAATTGAAAAGTAGGAATAGAATTTGTGGATGATATAACAATATATTAAATAAGGCTGTATATACACTCTTATTGGATTGTGTTAAAGCATAATCTCTTTATGTATTAGACTTATTCTTTTCTATAAATAAAAGACAAAGTCTGTATGAAAACGTGCAATATACATGAGCCTTGTGTATGTAAAATATTTGCTACTTAGTGTCGCGTTGTTTAAGAATGAAATATTTGAAACGACAGTGTATAACATATTGCCTTAACAGAGGATTAGATAAAATATAATATGGTAACGATAACTAAGTAAGACACGATAAAAATATGGGATTAACTACGTGAGCCTTTAGACAAATTGCCATTGCTAATTACGACAACAAATATAAAAGAAATATATATGGAATTTGACATAAGCATCGCTAAGTGACATAGCGATGCATTATAGGTCACTTAGGCTGGGAGAAACTATATAATCCGGAATCCGGGCGGACCGAAAAAATAGAACTCTGCGCTAATAGAATAGAGTTGAAAATTTAAGTGTCAGCTGTCATACATGACATCGACGTTCGATTTTCAGCTCTATTGTATTAGTGCAGAGTTCTGTTTTCAGTGATCTCAATTTTCCCCGGCCTGACGGATTCCGGGCAATACAGTCCCAGCCTTAGCGATGCTTATGGTGCTGTGATTTTATTATTTTCCAACTTCGTTATCTTTACAATATTGTACTTTGTCTAAGCCCCAGTGTATGCCTTATCGAACAGTGAAACTGTGATCAAAATATTCAAACTGCCAAATGGAATATATTCGAATGTTAAGACTGATGAAAATTGATAGTATTGCTGTGGATTGGATGGATTGCATGGTTTCGTAGTGCGATCGTACCACTATAATACCCATATTATACATTTGTTTGTCATTACTTTCTTCAAGTGTATTTAGTAATTCTTTCTGAATCTTCCTAAGAATTTTACATGAAGCTACTTATTTGATTTAGAAATACTTAGGTATTAAAATTGGGAATAAAATTGGGTTAAAAAGCTTTGGGAAGAAACCAAGAAATGTTATAAATAAAGTATACTAGAATATCTCTTACCCAATACGCACAGTACCACAGGGTAAGTGCAAAATATACAAAACGTACATATTATTGTTATGTATATTCTGTATATCCGTAGAGGCTAATCGTGAATAGATATTACCAAACATTCATAAAGGAAATATACATTGACTTGGTATAAAAAGTACAGTTACAGAACAATCTGTATTTATTTTAAGGTTATACTATTTCGATTTTTGAGGCTTTTTGTGTGTACCTTATTAATCTATAGGTCTACTAATATATAATATTTCACGTAAATCTGTTGCAGATCTTCCATAATTTGGTTCTATGGCATGATGATACATGGCATTCACCAATATCAAGATGTGTGTACTGTATAGATTTGTAAAATAATAATTATTTCTGTAGTAGCATAAAATACAATTTTGTATTTATGAGTCAATCTAGAAAATGACACGTTACTACAGTTATAACATTTGTACTGATTCTATATTCTAAAGTTTTGTGTTATCTATAATAGATAGTAAGTCAAGTTATTTCATTTCTCCATTTTGAACTATAGGAATTCTATGAACTATGCCAATGATAATGCAAAGTAAAACTCAAGTACAATTTTCAAATATTGGTGCAAATATAATATACGAAGTAGCGTGAGGGTAGCTTATAATATTCTATGGACTTAGCTATTCTAATATCTTATATAATAAGATTTATATGCCTTATATGTAACCATATCGTTATTGTATTGATAATAATACAATCGTAGTAAGAAACTTTAATGTACTACCAATTTTATGGTTATCGCAATATTATGTAGTAGTCTAAAAATATTAGGAATTTTGGCAACGTATTTTTTCGAAAAGCTTTTAGCGTTTATTCGTCGGCCATTTTGAATTTTAACACAAAATGGCGGTTCCTATGAGTAGTTTTTATGCATTAACTCATTCAGTGCCACTAACACGCCTAGCGTGTCTACACTAATCTTTATAGCCATGCCGCGAGCACGCCGGGCGTGCTCTCCGTTTTTCATCAATATCTCAAAGATAAGACAGTGTTTTTCACCGAAACTCACAGAGCATAAACTTTGTGCCGTAAGCTAATGAATTCTTAAGTGGTTCCGTGATCTAATATTTTTTTCATGTTATCGAAAATAATTTATTATGTAATGCCGCGAACATGCCAGGCGTGTTCATCTACACGCGTTCTCAACCTTTTATATTGTTTGGTCAATTTACTAAATTTATAATACGAATAATAAAATATAATGTTTTTTTATAATTTGAACAAAAAAGATAAAATAAATTACATAAAACATTCACCTTTAATTCATCTGTAGAAGACAAAACACTGACCGGTATCTATACTACATATATGTATATGTAGTATTATAAAGCTGAAGAGTTTGTTTGGTTGAACGTTTCAGTCGTAACGGTAAGTTTTTTGTTAAAAACAGAAGAGATCTATTTTGTAGAGGACAAAATTTCCCATCTTTTTTATACCAAACTTTTCCCCCTATTTTTTATATTTTTCCGATATATTCAGGTAAAAAACCAATTTTTTTCTTTTTGTAAATCATCTCAAAATATTTTGGAGATACGAAAATTTGATTTGATTTGAACCAACTATGATTCAAAAAAAATTTTGCGTATCTCCAAAATATGAGTTATCGGCTCACCTTCTACTTTTGGACGTTTATTTGATGGGGGACTATCTGCTTGCGTCGCATGATTATCATATTCCCCTGTTTCCAGCTCATATTTTCTATTCTCTAAAAAAATCATAAATAAGTAACCAAAGGTTGACATTCACTGATCAAATTACGATAAATACTTACCTCGGAATCTATTTACTGCCATAATTAAACCTTCAAAACCACAAACACTGCTAAAAACAAAATATCTCTTCAGTAACTCAAGAAGGACTGATGAATAAGCACGGTTGAAGCCGAAATAACGCTTTTTATGATTTTACCTCTTTACAGTGCCAGTGAACACGCCTAGCGTGCTACGTAATTTCATCCTGCAGTGCCGAGAGCACACCTAGCATGTTTGCGTTTTTTATACGGCGGCATCGCTGGGAACTACTAGAAAAATGTGGTGGCATTGAATGTGTTAAAAAAATCAGGTTCATTTTTATCCGCAATGTATTTATTGTTCGAATAATATTTGGTACTTAGTAGTTCTTAAAAATAATTTATATTTAATATAGTACATAATCTATCTTTGTATTATTGTATTTAATCGCACAGTAAAGGATTTATTAGCGTAGTCTTAGGTCTGAATGAGGCTTGGAATTTATAATTGTAAGTTTTTAAAACAAAAAGACAACTGATACTTCCTATATAGCCAACACAAGTGTTGTCAACTGAAATGTTTGTGGTGTGTTATTTGGAATAGATAATTGCATTTATTTTCTAATATGGTGATTATACGTAACTTTTGGTTGAATTTCAATGGTTAATAATAATCTAATTAATTATCGTTGAACACAAAAAAAGAATCCTGAAAAAGTTTGATTTGAAGTCTGTAAGCAGCAACTTGGCTAATAGCGCAATAGACCACCCTTATGAATATCTAACTATTTTTACTCCGGTTGTAGATGAACGTAATCGCCATATTACATTACGAGCATTCCAAAGATGTTAACGAATTCTGTTTTTACTTTACTTAAATAATTTTAACTTTCGTTACATAAGATTTAGGATAACTTTTTTTACTATTATCAAACGAGTTTTGTTATGTCATATTATTTACACCAAACGGTTTTATTACTGCTTTATTATTATTATTTTGAGCTTTAAATTTACGAGTACAATTTATAGACACTTAAATACTAATATAACATATTGTATTATACATAATATAATAGAATGAAAGTGTTATTTATCTGCTTATGGTGCTTGGGTAATAATTGTGTAGTCGATGGCTGGTTTTAATGTTCTAAAAAATCTAATTTGTTTTTGGAACGAAAGTGACTGACATTTTAAAAGACATGATGGCCGCTGGTCGGTTTTTTTTTCAATGTGGATCTTGCCAAGGAGGCGAACATTCAACCCAGCCGAGTATTCCATTAATTAATAAGAGGATTTTGTAAAATTTTTAAATTCTAGTTTTGTTGTTACATTCGGTCTCTTTTGTACAGTATTATTTTATTTTCTGTGTATGTTTGCTGTGGATTTTTCTTGAAAGTTCTGATTTTTATGCTAACGTTTTGAATGATTTGTACTTACGATGTTTTGCTCTTATTAAAAATAAATCTCTTATGGGTACGACTGGTCTTTTATTACAATACCGCAAAATAATATTTTTCCTGCTACCTTTGATAAGATACGTCGAATATAAAATTAAAGTTTCTTGATGACTCTATTTTTTTAAATAAGGAAATGAAGCCTCATTTGTATACCGTCAGTGTGACCGAAGTCAGGCCGCAGATTATTATTATTGCTCTAAAATATTTACACAGTACCCGGCCAAAAGCGTAGGTACATACAGTATGTTCGTTTTCAGTTTATATTCTACAAAGCAGACACTATACGTATAGCTCGATATCAGGTAATCTAATTCATAAGCAAGTAGAATGTTCTCGTAACTTATTAATTGTATTGTAATGACGGCATGCAGTCACAATACAATTGCCAATGACATGCCCCTTTGATATAATAATAACATACGAACAAATTATGACAACATTAGCAGCTTGAGCTAATGAATAAGATACCCTAATTGTACAATTATTGGCCGGATAATTTCGATATAAACATATTTCTCAATAATAGTATACGACTAACTTTCTCCTTCGCAGAAGCTAATGTGCTGCGCGGCGGACGTCCTCGAAGGCAAGGGCACGGTGCAGGTGGCGATCACCGTCACCGAGCTGCTGCGGCGGCAGGCCGTCATCCGGGAGTCCCCCGCTAGTCCCCCTCCGTGTCCCCCCGCGTGCCCCCCCGTGGCGTGTCCCCCCGCGCCCGCCACCTAGCGCCCGCGACTCGCTGTGGCGCCGCAGTCGCATATGTCGCTGTAACTCGAATTTTCTACTCTATACACGGTCTCATTACACTGTAAGGCTTAAGTTAAATTGAATTAGCAGCGACGAGACGATTAGTTCCCATAACAAGACACTGGCGTACCCACATACGGGAAAAAAGGTCGTCCGTGCTTGTTTTGTCTCTTAGGTATTACATGTAGAACATATATGAACTCGCACTTATCACAATAATTATGCAGTATGTATGGTCGCGAATTATCATGCGTTTCTATAATATTATCTTCATATCTTGTAGAATTGAACGTTTCGCCGCTGCCAAGTCAGTGTGGATTGAGCCTTAGATTACGGTGTCTAGTATATATGTCTAACTATAAAAGGTTATGGATTTATGGCGGAGCATTTGCGGTCATACTATATGAATCCATTTTGAAAAATCAGCACTTAGCACGTAAATAAATAAGGGATAATTCTATGATATTTGAAAACGGTATAGGCAAATACTCTTATGTACCGACTTGTCAACGTTTACTTTATCACCCTTATTAATAAAAATATTTACACCATGGATAAGCAAATCCAAATCGCTCTCTTTGTCTATCAAGTGACTGTTCCAAAGTATCTGACAGAGACAGCCATGTTGGATTAGCTAATCCGTGGTGTAAATAATTTTATTAATTAAGACTGTATAAGTTTTGTAATGGATTATAAAGAACATGAGTTAACTATAGACTATACCACAATATTGTTGTCAAGTATACCACAAAATAATTTTGTGTGTCATTTTGTTAGTCAAAAGGACGTATAGTTACTTAAAGTAATATACTGAGACACTATCCAGTAAGAAGAAAGGAGCGATATACAATATTGTCTAGGCACCAAAATATTTTTCTACAACACTTTCATAATAATATCTGATTAGAAAACCTATTAGATATTATTAGTTATTATAAAATACTTCCAATAATTGTTAGTCTATTCCTGACAGTAAGAACGTAAAGTTTACACACGACACTTATTAGGCGATTAAACAAGCCCTAAAGGTAATCTTCCAATCTGTGCGACCGCGACCCGCGACAGAGAACGGGTCGCGCAACCCACAGCTTAGTATGAATTTAAATGAAGCTGACGAAGGTTGACGTAGCCAGAGAACCGCCGTCGTATTACGTAAAAATAGCGATTAGCAAAAATCTTGCAGTCATCGCGCGATAGACGCGCAGTCGATTGCTGAACGTCAAATAAAATCGCTCGCTGTGTTTATATGCACTTTGCTTCATTTTAGTTTAATATTGCTAACTGACAGTTCAAATCGCTCGCTGATTGCTTTCGCTTTGCTGTAAAAGTCTTACGTAATACGAAAAATTAGACAGCAGTGAAGAGATCAAACGATTGATTGCAATTCATAGTTCCTCGATTGTTCGGTAGCTATTTTTACTGGTTTGCTACTCGCAGTCGCCGGTCGTGGTCTCGCGTAGCGGTCGCACACATCGAAAGGTTAACCTTAGTGTTAATATTATAATGTAATGTTCATGAGTAACTTGTAGAAGTCCTGTGTGAAATAGAATAAGTAGTGTTTGTAAATAAGTTATGTTTTGTAAGACTCAAACTGATTTACCAACGCAAGTTAGTAATGTTTAACTTGAAATAACACACAAAATCTAGTCAATCAAATATTATTACACGATTTCTTAGTAAAGATAATTTTGGATGTAGGTACTCTGTTCTTCCATAAATCGTCTGAAGAATAAACTGTGAAGGAAATTTCAAACGTTTATAGAATCCTATTTTGGTAATTACAGACCTCACCTATATAAGCTTAGGTGGCTTAAATAAATTATTTCTGTATGAAATAATGAGGTATGAACTCATACCTCACAAGGTATGAGTAACATTATCAAATACTTTTTGACGTTTCGATAAAAAGTAGCGTAGCATTTTTATAGCAATTTTAGATAGATAATGTTGTTATTATGCAATAATAGAACTGTCGTAAGTGATGATGCCTTTTTAAATACAAAAAAAAAATTGTTAAAAGCAATAATTAATTTGTTCATCTCAACAGCTGACACATCTTATGATGATTCATAAGATCGTTATAACAGTTATTAATATAACATAAGTTATATTATTCTCCTTTTGAACGCTATTGTGCGTAAGCTGGCATGTTAGTGTGATATACACCATACTGCCTGTTGGCCAATGAGAGTTTTCGATATAGCTAGGAGGCGGACCTGACTCACACAAAGTGACATTTCTTCTTCTTTTAATTTTGGCGTACGACCGCCATTTTTTGCGGATTCTGTCCATTTGGTGGCGGTAGTGGTTTCGAAAAGTGTCAATAAGAATTTCCGACACTATTTCTGTCACCAGGCGGCGCTTCGTAAACAAACACCTGTCAGTTGTCACGAACTTAAACACCCTCATTGGCATGACGCTTTTGACCAGCGGTGGTCGACTTTGTATGAATGACCTTGGACCAAAAAGGGGGCAGTTCGGTGCCCCCTTTAGAATGGTTATATTTCAATATATCGCTCTCTGTCTTACATGGTTAATATTACATAAAAGTTACTTAAAAACCACAACAGATGACACTATCCCGCTTCTAGATCGCGCTATCGAAAACACTAGACGTATGTATATAAGGGCTCACGAACATTTTGTGACGTAGTAGCTATGATTTGTGCGTGGAGGTGGTTGCTCGGTTTTGTTGGAATGTAAAATTTAACTCTAAAGGGAAATTTAACGTTAACTTAAACTTTAATTACGTATCTTCAATTTCCCGCCATATTCATATAATCAAATGTATAGTCCTCCTTTGTTGGAAGGCGGTTAAAAGTTTGAGGGGGCAGATCACTAGAGGCGCTATTTGGTCCCAATTTTTTTTGTATGAAGTCGACCTTCTTCTCCGCGAGTAATAGTGTTCTGTGCTTTTGACCGATTGGATCAGTTAGAACTGACCGTGTATGGGCGCGGATTGGTATGACAGTTTATACCATGGAGGTTAGAGAAAAGGAGACCGATCACTACGTGCTGAAGCATTTGTAGAATTAATAATTCATTTTTCAGCCACCAGCCGCGCTGACCGCTGTTCCTCGGTAAGTAGTATAATTTCCTTCCCGGCATTGGTGGTCCGCTTTTATTGAGACAACTTAGCGATCGCAGCGCAGCGCCTCGCTTATTTTGTCCATATTTCTAAGAAACTAATTTCTACAGCGATCGGTCTCCTTTTCTCTAACCTCCATGGCTTATACTGTTTATGACAACATGACGATAGGCAGTATGGTTATGGCAACTGCTAGTTAAATAATATAATTATTTCGTTATGTGATAACCACATAAGCCTTTAAAAACAAATATATAATTCGATCCACGCCTTATTTTACAATTGTTGTAAATCATAGTTAGTACTTCACCACACCGCCTTACTTAAACTGTAAAATTTAGACTAAACCGGAGTTTAAATTTTACTCGGATTTATCATCTCAATCAGTAAAATGACATTTTTAGGGTTCTGCGCCCAGAGGGTAAAATGGACCCCTATATTACTAAGACTTCGTCTGTCGTTTATCACCGGGCTGTATCTCAGGAACCGTGACAGATATACTGTTAAAATTGAATTTAGTTCTATGGCCGCTATAAAACAATACAAAAAACAGAACAAAATAATTTTTTAAGATCGGATCCCATACAACAAACGTTTTTTGCCGTTTTGTACGGAACCCTCCGCACACGATTCCGACTCGCACTTGGCACGTTCTATTCATCTCTTTTTCTTCAACTGTCAGTTGTTTCATATACTGTTTCGGCTGTCATTTTATCGACTGAGATAACAAATCCGACGAGTCGGTCTTTATATTGACTGGAGGTAATGAAGACTGATGGATTTGTCACTTTGCACGCACATGGCACTTAATTAAGGTTATTATTAAAATTTTTGACACGACAAATGTAGAGTAGATTTTTACAAAAATTAGCCCCTAAAGAAAATTTTAAAATCCAGAAGTTTGGAAAGTAATTTGAAATGGGCCACACTAGATTAGTGATCAAAAGAAAAAGGACCAACCTCTACCAACTTTGGGGGTGAAATACAAATGGGTAAGAATCGAGCTTTAAACCTTATGTAAGGCTGATTTAAAAAGGTAACGTTTGCCATATTAGTGTAGATTTCTCTTTGAATTCACTCAAGGCTTAACACATTCGCTAGTAAATGTATCTCTCGTTGTATACATTAGTTTGATAATAGTTGGAGACAAGTTGTACCATACAACCGGCTGTGTGAACGATAGATGTATAAATTGTAAATTAATTACTAACGTTTGTCGCCGTAGTCGCTGTAATAACAATATTTACCTCTCAGATCAAATAAAAAACCAAGATAGCGCGTGGCGTTTGTTTGAAGTGAAGCCTAAAAACTACGCTACTTCAATTTTTACACACGCGCTCACGCACACACAAGCAAAAAAGTACTTTACTTTTTCTCAGTATAGATTAGTCGTCGCGACGACTCATTCGATACTGTCGAAAAGTAGCATACTATTTTGCTTATGTGTGCGTGAGCGCGTGTGTAGAATTGAAGTAGCGTAGTTTTTAAGGCTTCACTTCAAACAAACGCCATGCGCTATCTTGGTTTTTAATTTGATCTGAGATTTACCTATTTCTGTCTCGTGTTATATTGCTTTCTCGCTCCATGTACTATGCTACCGTTCTTAACATCGTACATCAGCTGTCATTTCCATAGAAAAACCATGATTTCGTACAGTGTACCTAAACAAGTTCTGCAATCGTCGTTTTTCGTACATGGCTCTGACGTTAAACATTTTCATAGCAAAACGTGAAACGCGGTCGTACTGTACGTAATTGAAATGTGCGAACGTGACAGCAGTGTAATTAACTGTAAGAGTGACAGAGACAGATGGTAAGGGTGACAAACTATTTCTGATCAGAACTAGGACGTAGAAAAATTATTTCTAAGTACACAAACCTAGGAAGTTATATAGCTAGCTGATTTTTTTGATCATTAAACAATCGTTTACCACCGAATTTCGAACTTTTTAAATACTCATAGCTATAAATAATTTAGATTTTTTCTCGTCGTTTGCAATTGTAGTCAATTTTTGAAAACACTTGTATGTTGATGTAAATACTTTTCTATTATGTTAGATGTAACTATATTGTGATTTTTTCTCTTTTCGAATAAGAATACTATGCTTTGTTTATTTATAGAATAGGTTTCATTTGTGTTTAAATATTCTGATAAATTTATTAAAAATGTAACGAAAAAGGAATTTCTATTATAATGTAATTTGTTACTACAATTTTTTTATTTGTTTAATATAATAATATTTGATTATTTTGTTCTATATGAATACGGTAGCAATATTTTTTATGATTTATATGAATATTTATGATTTTTTGCACTTTTTATTTCGGATTATTATTATTTTTATTTTTCATGATATTTAAGTTTATATATTGGATTATATTTTAATTTTGTTGTACCTACATGAGTAGAAACTTTTTATGGTCTAGGTATATGAATGATTCTTTTACTGTACGTACTTAAAATCGAAAACGGTAAATTTTTTTTCAAAGGTATTCAAGGTTTTTATATTATTTTCTAAATGATTTCGTCGCAAATTGATAGAAGACTCTAAAAGTGATCAAATCTTTCATTAAATTCATACAAAAGTGGTTATAACTTATAAGTTAGAAAATACTTGATTTCAGTGGTAACAGTGCCAAGGTTTTTGCTATGATCTAAAAAATTTCGTTCTAAAAGTTTATATGAAGTAGTCGTGGTCGTAGCGACACTGGAAACTTATTGACAGCGTGTATTGGCTCTAGGTTAAGAGATTTTAACTGCATATAAATAGGTCGCGACCAAAAGGGGGCTAAATGGGGTTTCTTATGTCGATAAAATTATGAATATCTGCTACAAAAATCTGTTAACCCCGAGACAACACACACTATGTTATTATACTGTTTTAGACCGTTTCAGTACAAATGTATTATGTACGTACTCTTGCAATTGCGTTATCTTTACGTTTTACCGATTTTGTGATAAGATGTGTAAATGTTTAAGCTAAGGTATCTGAGGAAAATAGAATCAAGTCTTTGTCCTTATTCAAAGATATCGTGCCAAAGACTATGGTTGAAGGATGTCTGTCTGTACATGTTTAGTGCATTCTACTCCTGAGTATGTAGTGATCGTCATATCTTGTGTTAATATGTAGATAACAATAAAAGTCTTATACCTACATATTTCAGTGTTTAATTTTACACCAGTACTAGCTGTTGCCCGCGGCTCCGCCCGCGTAAATACAGTATCCCTCGGGAACACTGTACCTTTTCGGGATAAAAGTAGCCTATGTTTTAATTCAGAGCCTAAACTACTACCATACCAAATTTCATAAATATCTGTTCAGTAGTTTTTGCGTGAAAGAGTAACAAACATCCATCCATCCTCACAAACTTTCACATTTATAATATTATAGTAACTAGCTAGTATATTAGAGTTACTTCGCTTCGCGGAGCTGCATTTTTATTAAGATGGCTATTGAAAATTGAACTTTATTCACCACACGACAAGATTAACTTGAGATTAACGTTTCATATGACATCAGTCATACACCGCACATGCGCTGAGCAGCGCGGTAAAATAGGACATTCGACTTACAATGAAACGTGAATCTTGTTATGTAATGAATAAAGTTAAATTTTAAATGGCTATCTTATAAAAACACGTTATTGAGTATCTTTTCGGTGTGTATTGAGTATCTTTTCGGTGTTACGTGGTAGAGCCATGCTTCGGCACGAATGGGCCGGCTCGACCGGAGAAATACCACGGGCTCACAGAAAACCGGCGTGAAACAGCGTTTGCGCTGTGTTTCGCCGAGTGAGTGAGTTTACCGGAGGCCCAATCCCCTACCCTATTCCCTTCCCTACCCTCCCCTATTACCCTATTCCCTCTTAAAAGGCCGGCAACGCACTTGCAGCTCTTCTGATGCTGCGAGTGTCCATGGGCGACGGAAGTTGCTTTCCATCAGGTGACCCGTTTGCTCGTTTGCCCCCTTATTTCATAAAAAAAAAAAAAAAAAATTGACCCTTAGATACCTACTTTACCCTTGCACTAGCCGTTTGTTCGGCGTAGGCTAGGGCTACCATAAATTCGGAGTCGCCGACCGGGACATTTAGAACAGAAATAGGGCAAACCATGGATTATTAAAAATTCAGTACCTAGTAATATTAGTAATATTTAAGAAAATTTAACCAAAAAATAACGAAATCTTCTTACACTACACTTTTCTTTGCCCACTCATATTTTTCAGACATCACATCGGTAGCCTACAGTGGAAGCTGGTATTGTGCAGAATGTGCGCTGGGCAAACGATGCATTCAATATCCTTAGACAAAATCTCTTTTAATAAAATAAAAAAAAACATTAACTCCACGCCTATCTCTTCCTCCAAAGTTAGCGTTTGTATTATCCGCACTGAAAGCAACAATATTTTGCAAAGGGATGTTTTGATCTTGCACAATTGCATTTATATAAAATGAAGTGATTGTAGGTATCAGATGTTTCATTCGGCAATGAGTTTAATTTTAGTAATTTAATTTTCAATCCTTCTTTTTCCGTAAAGTATTGTATCAGCAGCGGAAATAAAAAATCTAGCAATCACGGATCAATGGAAATAGAATCGGTAGAAATACCATAAAAAGGAACTTTTTCGACTTCTGTTTTAATTTTCGCGATCGAGTGTGGAGCCAAAATGTGTTTAATGATAGCAGTAGCCTTTGTTCTTGCAGTTGATTGTTTTGCCGCGATATTTGAATCAGGATTCATTACGGCAAATGGAACACAAGGTTTCATATTCATTTCTTCCTCTTATAATGAATGACTACTCTTTAGTATGATCGTCAGAAAACAAACACTTTCTTTTTGGCATGACTTTTTAGCATAATACTGGCAATAAACTAAACTTCAAGCGGAGGCGCGCGGCGCGGGACGCGAGTTATCATCGAAAATCACTCTTTTAGGCAGTCGCAGTCGCGCGCGCTCGCCTCCGCTCCCGATAACTCGCCGATCACAGACGTGGTACTTACCTACACAGGGGTAGCTTGCGTGCATACCGGGACAAATGACTTGATGACCGGGACACCGGGACACAACGCTTCAAACCGGGACATGTCCCGGTGTACCGGGACGTATGGCAGCCCTAGCGTAGGCGTACTACGCGTTGGCGTGGCTTTAAAATGCAGGTGAAATGAGTTGCTTCCCGTCTCCCGCCATAGGATATCAAATTTTCAAGAAACAAAATTAATGCTTTTTTATTTCATATCAAAATGGGTTGAGTATAAGATGAGCAACTTTCGCTAATAGACATATTTTGACTGAGCTGTCGAGTCCACTTGAAACTTACATTCTGTACCTGTAGTATAAAATGTATTTTATCCTAAGATTTGTTAGTCTTTGTTTGTAACATTAATTAAAAAAAAAAAAAATGTTCACCGACAACGTTACAAAATATTTTTGTTGGCCGTCACCTGTACCTTGTCCCAAACTGTATGACTCGCGAATGGTCTTCAAATTCTCATTTGCGGTAGACTTGACTGATTTATCAACCCACAGGCTAAACCCTGAAATTTTGCACACGTATTTATCACACGACGTAGGCATCCACTGAGGAAGGATTTTTCAAAATGTAACCCCCAAGGGGGTAAAATAGGTGACGAAAGTTTTAAGCCTAATTTCACGCGGGCTAATCTATGGGCTGTTAATGCTAGTCGCAATTTATATACTGACGATACAAGTAGAAAAAGTGGTACTAATTGTAAAGTTGCAAGTAACGCTCGTGGTGTTACGGGGCGGTGCAAGTCGCTGGCTCCGCCTCGTCATTACTGCTGGCGCCAGCGAGTTTATTGAGTATCGACAGTGTTATGGCGCCATGGGTTTGAAATACCAAATTTGAAAATTAAATTAATTAACTAATTCAAAATTATTTCTGTGCGAGTTTTAAGCCGCGCCGGTTCTTCTCAGCGGGTTAGGGTTGAATCGGTGGCTCTTCTGTCGACTTTTCGAAAAAAGCTTGTTAAGCTTCATTTGGATATTGCCCCGCGGGCAACGTAAATACAGTGTCTATCCCACAGGAACACTTCTTTTTCGGGATAAAATTTAGCCTATGTTTTAATCCCTCTGGATGAAATTTGGTATAAATAATAAATAATAAATAAATTAGTAGTTTTTGCGTAAAATTGTCACAAATATACATCCATCAATCCGCACAAATTCACATTAAGGTATAATAGTAAGTAGGTAAGATAACCAGAAGGTAACCGCACGTCAAGTTTCCAAAACAAAGATATGCAGAAAGTAACTAAGATTACTTTGACTAAGGTATTTTGACTCTTAATTGATTTGCCGATAAATGAAGTCACAGTAACTGACAGTGTAAACAGTAATTGTGTAAAGGAAACAACGGATTTGGCCCAGAACGGCCATTCACGTCCGCCGTAAAAAGCGTAGAATCGTCTGCCATTGTTGGTCGGCTTTCTACGAATATTATTTACTTTTCGTAAAATCATCGCCCTTGTTTACAAGTAATTAATTAAGGACAATGAGGTTCGTAATCGAAAGCTTTTTGTCTATTGTTAGGGATGTGACTGAAAATATCGATAAAAAAATATTTTCTTGTAGTTATAACTTTAGCAAAATATACCTTATACTTAGTTATTAGTTATCTATTGTAATTGAAGGTATCGACTATTAAATAGATAGATAAGGGCTGAAAAGATGATGAAAATTTACAAAAATCATTAATTTATAAAATCATCACCACAAAATAAATACTCGAATCTCGATGCTAATAAAAACACTACCGATATCTGATATAATAGGTATAAGATTTTTGCAACCCCCGACTAAAACAAGGGGCTTTTCCGTGTTATGTTTGACTTGTTTGTGTATGTTTGTGGCATCATAGCTCCCAAACAGATGAACCGACTTAGATCAAGTTTTTTGCTTATAAAAGCTGACATGATCGAGAGTTTTCGTAGCTATAATGTATCATCATTAGCTCACAGTGGCGTAGGGTTCCTATAACTCCATTCCTAACGGCTTCCCTAGTCACTTACCTTTTGCAAATCTTCATAGAAATCCCTACCTATTATACAGGCTCCGGCTTCCCTATGAAGAAGAAGCAGCCGACGCCACTGTTAGCTCAATCATTGCTTTACAACTCGGGGGTAAATAAAAATAATAATTTTGTTTCTTACGTAGTCTTTACTAGATACTTTAAATATGTATCGATATGTTGCAGCGAACGCAGAACATCACTAACTCCTTAACACCACCATGACGCTCGGGGCAGGCCACGGGCAGGCAGTAAGTATTTTGGTAAATCGAGCGGAAAATTGCCTCAGTCTAATGGGGTTGCGAATGAGGGCTCGCAGGATACGTATAATACACATCACTAATTATTTTCGATTCATTCGACGCACCCGAAAGAAAAAATTTAATTTTCAGCTTCTTCTGACGTCAGCAGTTTTCAATCGGTTGGTAAATAGAATATATTTTATAATGGACTTATGATTAGGCACGCCTGATCGACAACAAGACAGATTGTATGATCATTTATTATACATAATATTGTAAGAAGCTTAGTATTTTGTTGTCTGTTAAAATTAGTTTTATCTTATGAACAGTGGAATTTCTTTGGTTACAGGCTCTGTTAATTTTCAATTATTAGACCTCGACTATGTAGGTTTCGCCTTTGTAAGTATACGAGTATGACATGTTGAAGTTACCTAAAGATTACAGGAGAATCTTCACCTACCACCAGAACCGATAAAAATATTCGTACTACGTCATCCAGGGAAAGCATTCAAAAATTTAAATCCAAGTTATAATACAATACATGATATAAACTTCGATAAATTAAAAAATCTCAATAAAATACATTGAATAACTTATTTGACGTTTCAAAACACATTGTAACAATCTTACGAGTTTATGGTCGAGGAAGCGAAGTTTCGCACCTATAAAGTGTTGAAATTATAACGCGAGCACGGAATAAATTAATTCTGTGAGTGTACTTAGTAGATGCGAGATAAGGCGCGAGTTAGTTAGTCATAACTGGAGGATACCGAGTAGGGTGACCACGATAGTGTAAAAACTAAATAAGTAACTACAATAAAATAAAAAATATAACCCGACTATGTAAATTATAAAGCCCATGGTACCTGGGCTAATAATACGATTCTATTGACACCTAATTTATTAAAATCGGACCAATAGTTTAAAAGCTACAGTGGAACAAACAAACATAAGTACCTACATGCATAAATACATAGATTGCCAAAATCATTACCCTTCCCTTTGGCTTCGTCGTAGTCGGGTAAAAAACGCTAAACCTTAAATTGTATGTTTATTAATCATATTACTTGTTTAGTTCTTGTAAAAAATATTAAAAAAATAATAACAAAATTAAAAATTTTAAGTTACCCCCGAAATGTCAAGCAGTGAACGAGTTAATGATGACAAATTAGCTAAGAACACACTCGATCATGTCAGCTTTCACACAAAAGAAACTAGATAAAAGTCGGTACATTCCTTCGGGAGCTACGATGCCATGGAGTACAACACAGACAGACAGACACGTCAAACTTATAACAACCATGTTAATTTATTAACAAAATAAATAGTGACATATTTCAGAAAGTCACGCGTCAGCTGGCAGTGCTTTGTAAATTGTAAGTTGTAAGTTTGATACAGTCTAAATTATTTTTGCCATCATCTATAATAGTGGCCTATGAGCCGCTTCGCTACGTTGAATGTAAGAGGAGGAATGGGTGGTATGAATGAAAGTGGACGAAGCGAAACAAGTATGTAAGGATCGTAGCAAGTGGAAAGAAGTGGTCTCTGCCTACCCCTACGGGAAAGAGGCGTGATTATATTATGTATGTATCTATAATAGAGTCAGCCAAGGGTGTTGCACGTGGAGCCAGCATATCTACATATTGAAATTGGAAGCAGAATTTTTGTGCTTTGTAGATTTATCATCGGGTCATTGGATTTTTAAAATAAAGTGAACTTTAAGGATTATGTAGGTTCCTATACTTTTTTTATTTTTGATACTTTTAAAGCTATGGACAACCTGGCGTGGTCACCCCACTCTCACCACGGAATGTAGCGCGCGCAGCGGGTCACCACGCTGTTGTCACCAGCACGAGACAGTCCTATTGTACCAATTACCATACGTGGGACGAATCGACACCTACTCCTTAATCTCAATATTTAATATCTTTATCTGTGAGGAAGTCGACGCAGGAAATCGTAATTTAGGCTTAACTTAAGATGATATTTTACTTAGGGCCTCTTTGACTAAGCAATGCTAATAATTATATTACTTAGGATATTGTCCACGACTTTGTGCTCGCAAAAGCCTCGATAAAAAGCCTATGAACTAAGTCCTTCACTGTGATGATGTGATCTATTCTATGTCTGTGCTAAATTTCTATCAAAATCGGTTCAGTAATTTCAGAGTATCTAATTAAAACATACAAACAAATATTTTCTCTTTATTAAATTACCTACTAGACGTTGCATGCGACTTCCTGCGCGCAAAAGTAAATCCCGCGGAAACCGACCGAAATTTTTTGCGATAAAAGTAGCATATTGTGTAGGATCAAAATGAAAATATTTAATTGCAACAAAAATAATTTATCGTTTACGTTTAAAAAAGTGTCATGCCTATCGGACGTTACTTTCTACTCATTTGGAGAAGTTAGCTGGTATTGTATTATAACCGACATAACCTCTGTAAAACTAGATATTGCCCATACGGCATACAGGACCTGTACCCCAAGCAGGAACATTTTGCGGTATCGTTGCGTGTACGTAAACGTGAAATATAAGAAATTTTGTATGCAAGTTTTAGTTACTTTTACGTCCGCTAGAGGCGCTTTCATGGTTTTCATATAATATTTCTCGCTTATGTACACGTAATGATAACGCAAAATGTTCCTGCTTGGGGTACTGAACCTCAATTCACGTATTTAAAGTAGAACAATTTAAAGAGTAAATTTTACTGTGTTTGGATTGAAAGTGTAGAGACATGTTACCGTGTACGGATTTTATGACGTTTCGACCAATCAGAGCGCGTTTCACGTTGGTTTAACGTTTATAAAAACAACGTTCGGGAGTATAGGCGTATCGGGACTTGATTGTAATTGTATTTATGCAGGTTTTATTTAGCAGAATTTCCCTTCTGGAGTGCTATTCTCTAAGAACATTTTCATATCTCAACAGCTGAATTCGCGGTGAGGTGTCAAATTCATATAGTGATTTGACACCTCACTGCGAATTCAGCTATCGAGATATGAAAATTGAGTGTACCTAATCTCCCATAAGGATCAAGTTTTCTCCTCCCGTACAAAATATTTTTTATCGTTATGAAATTAACTACTTACCCGCTGATATTATTTTATCTCTCGCTGACAAAAGGGTTTTGTGTGAATTGTATGTATGTTAAACGCTATAATTATATTATGTGAAACAATTATATGGAAAGTTGGAATTTTAAATGATTATTATGTGAGATTTCGAAAATCTCTTGCATAAAGTCCGTGTGAAGCACATTATAATTTTAAAAGATTTTATTAAAATATTTATTCAGCGTGTGTGAGTTATTTGTACTTTTTATTGTTTTATTATTAGGTGTGTTATAAAATTAGAGATTTTTTTTACTTATTTAAGAAGATAGGTAGGTACCTACTTATCACTTATTTGTGTAACATGCTTTTACTCTGCGTACCAACTGCAAATAACTTTTTAGGTTTGCTTTCACTTGATTACTTACATACTAGTAAATTAATGAGGTGTTGTCTACAGTCTACATTTCTTCATAAATAACTGTGGCTACTGTAAACTTTGATAATATTATACTTTAAACTAGACAATCTTGTATGTATAATATTATAATCGGTTTCTACAAAACGGCTGCAAGTATTACCATGAAATTAAGTAAATACGTGAAGCAAAAACTTTCATTAGGTACTACAGTTTTACGAGAATTGTGCAAGCGGAGGAGTATGATATTTGGCCGGTAAATTAAAATTTACTTGGAGAAAGGTGTGTAGCAGGCCTTAAAAGGCCACAATGCGCAATATTGCTAAAAGTAAATCATTTGTAGAATTCCTTGTGCAATATCGGAACAAACGCTTCGAGATTCCGATATTACGAGTTTCCGAGATTCGATATTACATGACCAGTAGGGTATGTAAGTACTGCTAGTAAGTACTCGTATAGTACTTAGCTTTTATAATGATGAACCTTACATAATTTAAGAAACAGCTGCCATATAAAAAAAAAAGTTTGAAGTAATTAAAACTAAACATTTGAACAACGACGTGAGTGATTCTAATTGATTACTTGACTTATGAGCACAAAAACTAAATTAACAAATTCAAAGTTGAAACTTATTAAAGTTTTTTAGCCGCCCGCCTAATTGTGCCGAAGGTAGGAGGTTAATTTCTGTACGTGAAATATCGTCGGTTTATGCAAATAGGCTGAGGGTCTCGAAATAATTAAATACACGGCCCGAGGCGATCTCAAACTATTTGTTAAAGGCTTGTGCCGTTAAGTTCTTCAACGACCCGATGTCGGATGATATATCTTCTGTAATAAATCTGAACTCCGTTTGGTTAGATACCAATTTACTTTACTATTTAAGGTTGCACACTCTTTATCTTCATAATAGCGAAATGAGATGTTTTGTACAATTGATATATCAATGTTTAGATTGCCAATGCTTTAGTAATCATCGATTTTTATTTGATAAATCGATTAGCTAATGGTGGACCTATTATAGTTTATCTAGCCAAAAATAGAATCGTCAAAACAGTAAAATCCCTTTCACTAAAATGTGTCTCGGGAATCTTTGTTTTTCATACATCGTCTGTCATTTCCGTAGAAAAAACAAGATTGCTGAGAGACATTAGGAAGTTTATTTATTAGGTATAGTAACAGACAACAGAGTAGACTTATATTACATACTAAAAAGAAACTTAACAATAAAAGAAAAAGCATTTTACACTGCATTCCTATTACTATCTACTATACACAATATTTGATTAAAATGTTGTGTATAGTAGTATAGAGCTGCATAGGAAGTTATATGTACTGTATGTCTATATACCATATTCTATAACTTGTCGAGTGTCCACGCTGTATCTAAGGAAAGCTTGGAATGGCAAAAGTTTCATAAACGGGTTTCAAGATGATAATTCATTTGTTATTTTTAATTAGCTTTAGATCGATTGTTCACCCATTCACCTTTCCATTGATACCGGACGCCGTTCATTAATTAAGTTTAATAAGGCGATCGCTGGAGGCATTTAATTCGTTGGACTGCCCAAAGCATCCTTTACAATCAAAGAATATATTCGAGCAAGCGCCGGTCAATAAATACAGTCTGTTCACAGTTATTTTACCTCCGACAGCACCTTTATGGCGACAACATAAGGATCACTATTAAAGAAACTCCGAGGTAAAGTAACTCGGACCGGACTATACACGAGTATAACGAACATTTAGCAATTAACTTAACAAACAAATGTAATATATCGCGGTTGAATTTCAATACGAAAACGGCGTCTGCGCAGACGGGCCGTATGTTACCGCCTAAGGCGCGGTGCAGACTGTTAATTGTTGACACTGTGGTAATAATGATAACATTACCATATGGTTATTGTATAAAAATGGTAAAATAAAGCCACCCTTACGTGCTTAGATATTGGTACCTTTATCAGTGGCGTAGCGTTTCTTACGGGGGCACTGTATAAAGAAATGTTGCCAAAAATGTTCCCAAGCCCAAATTCGCATTTTTTTTTTTGGAAAGTTCGAAACTTTAAAAAACTGGCCATGAAATCAACAGCTTAGTAAAGCACATGATAATCCATAAGTTTTTTTTATGTATTTTTTAAGTTTCTGTGTTCTCCTTTTTTAAGAGTTCTACAACATCTTAATCTTTAAAAAGTATTCAAAACTATTTCTTATTATCTACCACTAACTTCGATAGTACCTAATCAGTATACACGTCCAGCTAGCTTAGTGCGGGTCTACAGTAAAACACCTCAAAGATGTGACCGCTTCTTAAAATAAATGAATTGAATACCACAAGTCATCTCCATAAGTTATTGAGTTTGCGAACTGAAAATATTATTTGTTTCAAATTTTCTGTTTACTACCTACTATATAAGTACTACTACTTTATAAGTTATAAATACTTTATAAGTACATATTTAAAAAATTAACGGCTTAAAAATAATCATTTTCTTATTGATATAAGAAGAGAGAAGATTTCATTCTTTTTATACATAAAAATAATGAAAATTTTGCTAATTTTGGTCTTGAAATAATTGTGAAAGTTCAGGGAAGGCTTTAACGGTGAGAAATATTGGATGAATTGCGGGGAAAGTACGATTGAATTTTACCATACTAACCGTTATGACCTGTGAACATATTTTCTTATTCGTTCCGTCGGTAGTGTAAATTACCTAGTTTCTTTTATTCCACATTTTAGACATAACAACGTGTGACAGCCAGTTCCCGTTAAGCATCCTACGAATCCTACTAATATTATAAACGTGAAAGTTTGTGAGGATGGATGGATTGTATGTATGTATGGTAGGGCATCATGTAGGACAATTCTGTAAGTGTTATATTATACCTACATATTAAATGGAAATAAAAATTTTGAGTTTGAGTTTGTGGATAAACGCAAAAAGTTCTGAACGGATTTTGATGAAATTTGGTATGGTAGTAGTTTAGGCTCTGGATTAAAATATAGGCTACTTTTATCCCGGAAAAGTACAGTATTCCCGCGGGATACTCGATACTATATTTACGCGGGTGGACTCGCGGGAAACAGCTATTTAAAAATAGATACGTCTAGTTAAAAAATCTAAATTTAAACAAATCAACTCTCTTTGTGTTGAAATTAGTTTTAATTAACATAATCAAAATACAATTAATTCTGATTTATGTGGATGATATAATCACAATTTAATTGGCCGGTTACTTTATGGCGTATTAATCATAAATTCTGATGCTTTAAATTTTTACGGCCATGGTATAAGCCCACTTTATATGAAGTCATTAAATTCAATTTTACATAAATATCTACATTATTAATTAAAACCAAACTAGATTTTCTCGACGGCTATAATATTGCACTATTATCACATAGTAGAAAATATTATATTTAAGTACCAACTTACCAAGAGAAACAACTATCATAGGACGATCTAAATTCTAAATCAATCCAAATTAGAAAATTTTGACGTTTCATTTTATTTCATTTCAACGGCCTACAATTTTACCACATAATCGTGGACCTTGTATTACTTACTTATCGTATTAGACCAGTACCAATAGGTTTTGAAACAAAATAAATTTATAGAAGGATGAAACCCATTGGAAAAGGAAGAGAATATAACAAAAATAAAAGGAAAAATAATTTACGGGCGATTTGAGTTCGGGAAGTGAAGGGGGTGAGTTTTTAAGGATACATTACCATAGTAAATGTGTAAACACAAAAGTTATAGATCTTTTTATTACCTACAACTTTGCGATTTGACTTTTTCCCATAGGACTTGTAGTTTTGCCGGAAATCGAGATAAACCGTTTTCTACCCTTAAAAACTCACCCCCTTCACTTCCCGACCTCAAATCGCCCGTAAATTACTTTTCCTTTTATTTTTGTTATATTCTCTTTCTTTTCCAATGGGTTTCAACCTACTATAAATTTATTTTGTTTTTGACCATTTTCAGAGGTAAAAGCATTAGTCTATATGCTTGTAGTAGTGCAATCAAATCGAAAGCTAACTATCTAGTTGTTTATCTTTCTTGTCTTTGGGTCGAAATACGAGATATAATAATTATTATGCCGTATTTCGACCATCGAAATTTTACTCTTTGGATCTTCTAAAGTTATCTAAATACATCTTTGTCTTTTACCACATTTAATTTATTTTAAATTATTGAGAACACATATTACATTATTTTTTTCTTATAAGTACCTATGTACAAAATATGTTCTTAAAAATGTCAGACCTACCCCCGGTTTCTGAAGTAGAATGGTTGCCTGGAAGAAACTGCTTCAGCAGTAAGGCCGCCAATTTGGACTTTTTTTTAAATGTTATTCTGTAAGAATTTATTTTCAGTTTCTAGTTCAAATAAATAGTTTTTTAATTTATTTATTTATTAGACCTTCAGAAACCGGGGGTATCAACACCAAAATTAACTAATCAGCGGTCAAATCTCTTGTCAAGTATAGATTGAGCTGCAAAAAGCTTAATCAATCCCTTAATTGATTAAGGTGTTAGTTATCAAATTAATCTTAAACCCATGGTTAAACCACATGTGACATGTCAATGCTGTTTTCTGTTTCTGGAAAGCTCTATAAGGCAACATGTCATGTCAACATGATAAATAATTAGTAAATTCACCAATTAGCGTTTCAGAAACGCAAATTGATTTAACAAGCTTGGTAACTCAACATAGGTACGTGTTAGTTCGTCAACTATTTGATTAGCCTTTCAGAAACCTGGTGTAATATAGGTTCTTAACTAAGTAAGTTGGTTCATAGTTGGATATGGATATACTGTATATACCGGAGCGCGGATGCTAGTTTGTCATGTGGTATATAATTATGTCACCGTAAAATTGTACAAACTGTTAGATTGTAATATAACTAGTTAAATTGTAATATAATTGACATATGGGGTGTTTAACAGTTTGTGATGTGTGCGCTGGTGTTCTACGTATGGTTGTTACAAATGTTTAAGAATGCGCCCTTTGATATTTTCGTATTTACAGTTTGAATTACTGTTGTCTTCGAATTAACAATTATAATATCGAGTAATTATAATTAATCAGGTCGTTCTATTACAAGTAATACTGCTAATATATGATCCGTGACGAAACAACCCCGAACATTGACAAAACAACGCAACCGTTTCATCCAATTAGACCTTCATAAAAATAATGGTAATACACCATCGCCCTGTAGACACTCCATCAAAAAAATAAGCTCTTAAGTCAGGGGTATAAGCATTAAAATCGCCTGGCAAAGAAATTTGGACGGCATTGTTAAGTTGCGGTGACTAATGGTGAGACGAAACATAGAGTTCTCATTAGAGATAACAAATCAAAATAATTATGCTATAAAGGTTGGGCTTGCTCTATGGTAGAGCGTGGTTGCACAGAATAAGCAGAGACGGAAGGTAGGTTATGGATGTTGCTCACCTTTCGTACCTCCCTAGGTGGCGCGCGCTACGGCGCAGCAACGCTGCACAGTTTCATTTTGACAGTGTTACGACTTTAGAAATACGAGTGACGAGACACCGTATTTATTAGGCACTAGACGTTGCCCGTAACATCGTGCGCGCTAAAGGAAATCTCACAGGAACCGTAGATTTTGCCCCAATAAAAATTAGCCTATCTCCGTCCCCGTGGCCTACTCTATATTTGTGCCAAATATCATCAAAATCGGTCCAGTAGTTTCGGAGCCTATTCGATGCAAACAAACAAACAAACCTTTCCTCTTTATTATATTAGTATAATAGTGTCTTCTTCGTTTTTTGGAACTAATGGAAGCGAGAATGGTGCCTTAAGATAAATGGAGCCTAAATTAGGTACTCTGTATAATATCAGCTATAGTTAAAGTTAGTGAAAGTCCGATCAAAATCCGGCCCAGCCGTTCAGAGATTAGCCGAAATAAACAGACAGACAGAATGACAGTCAGACAAAATTGCACTGAATGTATAATAGCAGTAGGTGGCACACTGCAATGTTCGAGCGTGACGCTTGTCTTCTGTCTGTATTTTATTCTGTGGTGGTAGAGTTTACGATCGACCTGATTGTTACGAATTTGTTTATGATCCTCTTGTTTATTGTTAGATAATTTTTTATCTGTTACGTTTAATCTTTTATAATTGGTGAAATTTAAATTTTATTGTAATGAATTTTTGAAGTTATTCTTCTGTATATCATAGCAGTTATGTTGAAGTAATTTTATGTTATCATATTATCTAAACATAACAAAGGATAATTTACATTACGTTTATGTTTTATGGCGAAAAATAGATAGGTACCAAGTAATTTTTTTTTTTTTTTTTTTTTATACCGTATTTGTCGGTAACTGTACCAAATGGGGAATTTACACGGGTGACTAAGGCTGCACGGCTGATAGTCGACCGTCTATGGAAATTCGGCCAGGTCGCAAGGCAGTTTTTTTTTGTTTTTTAATTAGCCAGTAAAAATGTTGAAGCAAGTTGTGAAAATCGACCCGTGTAAATCCCCCATCTATCACACCTGGTTTCTAAAAGGGTAATCAAATCAGAAACCGAAAACTCGTTAATTAAATCAAACGACAGATCAAGTTTTATGCAACTCAATTATTGATGTTTGACAAGAGTTTTGAACGTTGTTTGGTTAATTTTAGCATTTATTAAACCGGGGGAATGTCATAAAAAAAGCCGTGTGGTGTCGTGGGACACCAGATAGGAACAAAGTTCTATTTGAGGTTTATGGAAAACTAGCATTAATTTCCTGCGGCTTCGTCTGCGTAAGATTAGGTTTTAAACTTTCATCCCCCTATTTTGGGGGGTTGAAATTTGAAAATCCTTCCTTAGTGGTCTGTGCGTTGATACATCAGTCAATCAGCTTTGCATTTATATGTATAGAAGATAATAATAATTATTCGGGTATACATTTTTATTATGATTTTTTTATCGATAAAAATAAAATAAAAACTACTTTACAAAATTATCTTAACGCCTTTATTTATTTACAACTAGCTATACCGACACACGTTGTTATGTCTTAAATATGAACTGGAATGAATAAATGACTACACCTATTGCCTGAAACAATTACCTATTTCAAGACCAAAATTGGCCAAATCGGTCCAGCCCTTCTCGAGTTGTCAGTCCCTCGGGAATGGCATAAAAAGTGCCCTATGTCACAGAATAAATATTAGTACAATGTACTAAATGTGTAAAGTATCTATGTCCGTCTCCTGGTTCTGAGCTACCTCCCCAACCATTTTCAGCCAAATTTCCCCATTGGTTCCCCGCAAACGAAGTTGCGGGTACTAAGTAGTTAGTAGTATGAAATCTCAAAATTTATAAAAAGGAAATATCTAAAATATTATGTTATTTGCAGTAGTGTCGAAATTGGAATGGCGAAGAAAATCGCCATGACACTACCATGCCGGTAGTAGGCATTACTTTTGTTGTAGCGTAAAATTGCAAAGTCTGATTGAGCAATTATCAAATAAACCCATCGCTAGTCGGGCTCATATAAATAAACGATTCCGTATTCGTTAGGCCCAATTCTCTGAATAGCCATAGAATCCATAGATGATGGTATATCAAGAATTTCTACGGCACATTAAAGTATTGTTACCGACTAAATCAATTCGAAGTGGAAGGCGCCAGAGCCAATTATGGTCATCTCTGGTGATGGTATTTCTGATTAATTTTGTCGATGGTATTTGAAATTTTCGTAGGCAATTTGTTTTTAATCAGTATTACTTTTAATCAGTGTCACGAATGAGCGTAGATAGGAAAATACTAGCACTATTTTATTACAATAAAACCATGATGCTAATGGCGCTGGGCAATCTTTAATTTTCCATGGAAATGATGGACGAAATATGAAAAACGACGATCGCCGAAAGACATCAAGACAAGTAGTCATACTGTATTGTCATATTTTATTATATTAGGGGCGTGTTTCATAATATTCAAATAATTAGTGTCGGATAGCTACAGAGACAAAACAGTCAATATGCAATCTGACCAATCTGCTACTTATCAGTAGATAGATATTGCGACCGGTAGGTACGTAATGTTCTGCGGGTGTAATTCAACTTCTTTATTATAATTGACACAATGAGACATTACACCGCAAATAATACATACAAATATAGACTTACATACAAAAATCACGAAAACAGGACATCAAAATTGACATTTAAAAATGGATAAATAAAAAAAAAAATAAACTGAAACATAAAATTACGTATTGCTAATTGAACTTAATAATGATATAAACAATAATATTGCTAATTTATAACAAACTAGCTTTTGCCCGCGGTTCCGCCCACGTAAATACATTATCCCGCAGGAACACTACTTTTTCGGGATAAAAAATATCCTATGTACTTTCCCGGGACTCAAAGTATATCGATACCAAATCAGCGTGAAGAGGTGACAGACAGACAGACACACTTTCGCATTTATAATATTAGTATGGTTAGTATAGAAATATAGATTTTAAAATATCCTTAAGGAGAACATTAAAGGCCTCTTTCACGATACTCAATTAAGTGTCTTATCTGACAGTTATTTAAATATTGCTTGTTTGGATGTTTTGTCGCTTCTTACTTTATATCGAGTGACAGCGACAAAACATGCAAATAAACTATATGACACCTATTATAACATCGTAAAACAAATCCTAATTCACCTTTAGTATCTTATATAATTATTCTACTACTATTATTAATGTGATTTAAGTTTGTGAGGATGGATGGATGGATTGTGACTCTTGCGCGCAAAAACTGCTGAACGGATTTTGATAAAATGTTGCATGGCAGTAGTTTAGACTCTGGATTACCATTTACCACATAGGTAACTTCATCCCGAAAAAGTTCAGTATTTTCGTGGGAAACTGTATGTGTATTGTGTACGGACGGAGCTAAGGCCAAAAGCTTGTATCGTCATGTAATTAATTGAAAAAAGTGTTCGTAAGACATCTCCTAATATGTCCTAGTAGGCTGTATTAAGCACAAAGCTTAATAAAGTTTTATAACGAACAATTACGTGTTATTATCACTTATTAAGTCGGATAAGTGCAGCTTCAGAGAGCCACATTCGTGAAATTTTATTAACTTAAAAGTTAAGACATCGCACATTATAGCGAAAAGATCGTATTGAGCATTTTATTTCGAGGGCTGCGTATTAAAAGTATTTAAAAAAAGTTTAGGCAACTTAAGTCCACACAAACTGGGTCAGTTTAACTGATTTCATTTAACTTTAGTTTAAACACAAAATTAAACGAAACAATTGACAGAACATTGTTCTGTTTTCTAAATATATAAAAGGCAAATCTGACTGACTCATCTATCAACGCACAGCCGAAACTACTGAACGGATTTCACTGAAATTTGGCATACAGATAGTTGTAACGACGTAGGCATCCACTAAGAAAGGATTTTTGAAAATTCGCCCCCTAAGGGGTTATAATAAGGGATGAAAGCTTAATATCTAATTTCACGCGGGCGAAGCCACGGGCAATTAATGCTAGTACCTATGTATATAAATATTTAGCTCATTGCGAAATCGTTTTCATGTTTTAATGGCAGTTTGTAGTTTAAATTTCGAGAAAAAAATGCTTAAACTGCTGTTTTACAATTTTATATTTAACTAGCTGCCCGCAACTTCTTTTGAGTGATTTACAATTGTTAATGGAAACGGAAACCTATATTTTTAAATAAAACCCTAAAAAAGCTGTCTAAATTACCTACTCCATATAATATCAGCTGTCAGCCTGTGAAAGTCCGGTCAAAATCAGTCCGGCTGTTTCAGAAATTAGCCGGAACAAATAGAAAGACAGGCAGATAGATAAAAATTTTCAAAATTGTTTGCTTGGTGTAGGTATCATACAGTCATATACTAACAGATTATGCATATAGTGCAAAGCTGTTAATTTAAAATTACAAACAGACATTAATATTATTTTATAGAAGATATTTCGTGATAAAAATAACAATTAATAACGTTGTTAATGTGTGCTAACACTAATATTTTTATTATTTCATTAATTTTTGGATGGCAATGTCGACGACACAAAAACTATTATTAAGAACTATACAGGTGCTATACAATGCAAGGAATATAATCATTTTAATTACGTCATAACACATTAAGAGCAACCAATGGCAAGAAAAGCCGCGGGCTTTTTATAGCTTCATCAGTGTGTACCAAAAAAAATTTAAGCAGTGCGAAATAAGTATTAAAAACATTCCATACCACAGTGAATGTGAGAAGATTCGTAGAAAGTAGAGTCAATGCTAATGGAGATGTAACTACCTATATATAGTCTACTAGCTTTTGCCCACGACTCCTACGTATCCCACGGGAACACTGTACTATTTGGGGACAAAAGTGTTATTTCAGAGCTTTAACTACTGCCTACTGTACCAAACTTCGTCGAAAACCGTTTAGTAGTTTTTGCGCGGAGAAGTAACTGACATCCATCCTTCCATCCATAAATCCATCCATCCATCCATCCTTACTAATTTTCACATTTACAATAGTAGCCTTCTACTTTCACACTAGTAATAATATTTATGATATTGAAAGTAAGTACATACACCTATTTTACAGTGATAGCTTTTATGGCGAAACACAATCTAAGTTTATTTCATGTCGATTTTCTGAAAGGCCGTGGCATTTCTCAGGCGATCCTCTTCGTACCGAACTATAGAAAAAATTACAAATTAAAGGTTTGTAAATTGTTAGGGACCCGTTTAAGCCAAGCCTCAGACGTGAATTTCCACGCAAAGTAACATAACACATTGTATAGTTTAGCTTAAACTATAAACGACATGCTAAAGGTTTTCGCGTCCACACAATTAACTGGGCAGCCATTACAATAATTGGCCCACAAAGTGATCCGCCGACATTTATGGCATTGATTATATCCTTGTTATTATGAAGCCGAAACGGCCCAATGTCCTGGTCCAATGTCGTTCACTAGCGCAGTGATTTTGAGTTTAGTATTTAACTTAAATTTTCAATGAATTACAAATGAATCGTTTAGTTATCGTAGCCTGATTTTTGAAGTTTGGACCAATCAAAGTTATACGTTATATTGACGATGAGAATACATTATACTTTTTGGACATATTGAGACTGCATCGAAACTGAATTATTGTAAGAACCCACGGGAACCATATATATCCCGTGATAAAAAGTAGCCTATGTCCCGTGGTCTACTTTATATCTGTGCCAAATTTCATTTAAATCGTTTCAGTAATTTTGGGTTGAAAGACGGACAAACATATACACTTAACCATTTATAATATTAGTATGAATTTATTAGCAGAATCAACTGTGAATGCTCGTGATGGATCGATAGACATCGGCGCGGGGTTATAGGTAATACATTACAAGTCAGTAATTTTGCGCGCATCACGTTTTAATAGAATATATTTTTTAATATCTACTGGTTCTAATTATATATATATAATATCATAGGTACGTTTACTATATTTTATTTCAAATAAACTTGAGAAAATAAATTATTTTTAAAAGTATAAAATATTTCTGTTCTCATTTTTTTGTCTTAAAAGACAGTAAGACTTATTTCATTGTCAAAAAACTGTAACGGATTCATGAAAAACATTTAAAACAAAAAGTCAGGCACCGGCGAGAGTCGAACTCGCGATCTCCTGTTTACTAGACAGGCGCTTTAACCACCTAAGCCACGGCGCCGATGACGACATGCGCAAAAACCTTCGTCCGTTTCAGATCCTGACCTACAAAAGGGTGGTTTGCCCTTCGAAGGTTACTTGTAGTATAGACACAGATACGAGATTTATACAGTAGTATAAGGCTCCGCCCGCGTAAATACGGTATCCCACGGAAACACTGTACTTTTTTAGAAGAAAAATTGGCCTATGTTTTAAATTTTGATCCAGAGATTAAACTACTATCATACCAAATTTAATCTAAACCCGTTTAGTAGTTTTTGCGTAAAAGAGTAACAAACATCTATCCATCAATCCATCAATACCTATATCCATCCATCTAAACTTTTTTAAGCACTGTTAATTATACCAACATACCATAGATAAAATCTTTCAAGTTTCAACCACTGTAAAATCGCCAAATCACTCTACAAAATCACTGTTTTACTGGTTATAATCAAGTTATGGTCGTAATAATAGGTTTGTATGACTACGTGCTATTGAATAAAATTATCTTCCATAGGATGTGGATATAACCATAATTTTGTAATGAATAACTGTATCTTTTCCTAATGAAATATAATAAAAAATAATAATAACTACAAGAGACAAATACCATCTAAACTCGCAATAAGTTAGAATTAACAGACATATTTGCTATTAGATAAATCTATACCTGTGATCTATACATATAAATCCTTTGTCCTGAATGACTGACGGATCAACGCACAGCCTAAACCGCTGATCGTAGAGACCTGAAACTTGCAGGGCTTGCTCTTTGTAATGCGTAGGGATCGGATAAGAAGGGATTTTTCGAAATTCGACTCCTAAGGGGGTGAAAAGGGGGAAAACAGTTTGTATGGGACAACGTGATTCCTTGGTCCAATCTACTTCATATTTTGCACAAACATTATGTAACAGAATTGATGGAATTCGTGTATAGTAGTGTAGTTTATTGAAATTCGTCCCCTAACGGGAATAAAAAGGGAAAGAAAGTTGTTTGGGAACGATTTGCTTTAAAGCTGATATAAATACTCCTTAGTGCTTTTGATTTAAAGCTCCCACTCACAAGCGATCGATCGATTTAGTCTTTACAATTTTAACATTTACTGGATTCGTAGTTGCAAGTAAATCGGTTTAGATAAAAATTGAATATAGTCTGAGATCCTAGGACCACCTTACTATACTTTTTATATGAAACTCGTATATATACGCGTAAATTTTGTTCCAACTTTTGACTAAGCTAAAAAACTAGCTGGTAGGTCTTACACTAATCATTTTGTATAATTGTTTGTCGTTAGCAATTTACTTTCAAATACGAATTAATTTCCAATTTGATCGAAGCAATCGATAGCCCGTGAGTGGGGAGCTTTATTTTTATTTTGACATAATATATTGTCATCATATTGAAAAATAAATCTGACAAGAATTCGAAAGTTAAATTTGATGAAAATCTTACTCTTGAAAAAGTAGGCACTTAAATATTTGCGAAAGCTGCATTTAATATCATATATTATGTTCATAATACATCCATACTAATATTATAAATTGGAAGTTGTGTGGATATAGGCTACTTTTTATCGCAGAGAAATGTACGGTTCCTGTGGGATACTTTATTTACAGTTTCATGTAAAAACTACTAAACCGATTATCATGAAATTTGGCACAGATATAATATATAGTAGACCACGAGGAAGGACATAGGGTACTTTTTATCGCGGAGAAATATACGGTTCCCGTGGGAAACATTATTTACACTTTCACGTAAAAACTACTAAAGCTATCATCATGAAATTTGGCACAGATATAAAGTAGACCACGAGGAAGAACATAGGCTACTTTTTATCGCGGGACATATACGGTTGTATATGTCCCGCCGTACCGCGGGACAGGTACGGCCGGCATCAGCTATCTATACTTACTTAATATTATAAAGTTGAAGAGTTTGTTATTTTGAACGCGCTAATCTCAGGAACTACTGGTTCGCATTGAAAAAATATTTTTTGTGTTGGATAGTCTATTTATAGATGAAGGATTTAGGCTATATAGCATCACGCTGCGACCAATAGGAGTGAAGAATCAGTGGAAAATGTGGACAAAAAAGGGGAAAATTATTCATCTTTGATGGCTTACGTTGTTTGTTTGAGCGCGCTGACCTCAGGAACTACTAGGTCGAATTAAAAAATATTTTTGTGTTGGATAGTCCATTTGTTGAGGAAGGCTTTAAGCTATATAACATCACGCTGCGATCAATAGGAGCGAAGAATCAGTAGAAAATGTGAAAAAAAAGAAGAAAATTATTCATCTTTGAGGGCTTACGTTGTTTGTTTGAACGCGCTGATCTCAGGAACTGCTAAATCGAATTGAAAAATTATTTTTGTGTTGGATAGTCCATATGTCGAGAAAGGCTTTAAGCTATATATTTAGGAGCAAAACATCAGTGAAAATAATAATAATAATAATCTTAATTGCACACCACAAAAACATACAATTATGATAACAATAGTAATATGATAACTATAGTACAATTTGAAATTGTTGCAAAAACGGGGAAATTTATTCATATTTGCGCTTTATTTGAGGGCTTCAGTTGCGTGCGCTGCGTAAACGGCTCAAGTTACTCAAAAAATATGTATGAAAAAATTATTCCTCTACAACTGATCTAAAAAATCTTTTAAGATTGATTCACTATAACCTTTTTTATGGTAATCAAATTTGGTCGAAATTAATGCATTATTGCGCCATCAGTTGACGCGGACGAAGTTGCGGGCAACAGCTAGTCTATACATATAAAAGAAAGTTGTGTTAGTTACACTATTTATAACTCAAGAACGGCTGAACCGATTTGGCTGAAAATTGGTGGGGAGGTTAGATGGTTCTAATGGAAATGGACATAGGATACTTTTTATCCCAATAGGCAAGCGGACTGTTTTTTTTTTTAATTGCATAAATCAATAGTACTCTTAAATATGAGTAACTTCTCAGAAGAAACCGTATTTCAAAAGTAAATATTTTCAAAGGTACGGCGATTTGTATAAAAAATTTCGCGAGTCTCGTAAAAACGCTCCATACTAAACTTAACCTACAAGTGACGTCACTTGTAGGTTAAAATATATGAAGTATAAGGCCGCAGGAATATATTTGTAAATATATCCGATATTTGTGCGTTTAAGTTCATACTTACCATAATGAATGTTTTTGTATATGATGTAAGTAAACTAATGATGTAGGTTTTGTTTACCAATTTCGCAAAAAACAAAAATGGTACTTTTTACATACATTGAATACATACATACATATATATAATCACGCCTTTTTCCCGTAGGGGTAGGCAAGACCGCCTCTTTCCCATAGGGGTAGGCAGAGACCACTTCTTTCCACTTGTAATACGATCCTTACATACTTCTTTCGCTTCGTCCATTTTCATTCTTACCATTCATTCCTCTTCTTACATTCAACGTAGCCAAGCATCTCTCCATGGTCCGCTTTTCGCCTCCGCGAGAAACGAGACGTGATGGGTGGTGAACCACATCGCCGCCATTTTGGATAATTAAATTATTTTTGGTTATCCATTGCGTTTCCACGGATTGGTGGAGAGGGTAGGAATAGGGAAAGGGAAGGATAGGTGGTGTGGAAAGGAAGACAAACAAGCGAAAGAAGTATGTAAGGATCGTAGCAAGTGGAAAAAAATGGTCTCTGCCTACCCCTACGGGAAAGAGGCGGTCTTGCCTACCCCTACGGGAAAAAGGCGTGATTATATGTATGTATGTATGTATGTATGTATAAAGTTGCCCGTTCATTATAATAGATCTTAATACATAAACATTCAATACTTTATCTTAGATATATTTACTAGTAAATCACGATTTCTTCATTTTCTTATCCCTAATCCTTTTACAACGTATTCAAGTTTGGAACTTAAAATGGCTATCGATAATTTTCCTGAGCAATAATGAGTGAAGCAATAAAAAAACCATAACAAATTTATTGTTCGCAGCAACAATGTTCGATTAATATTCGATAGTTAACAGCAACAATGTTGCTGACTTGCTGTATGCGAGTAATTAGTACTAGCGGCTAACAGTCAATAATATTACAGTAATGATGCCGACTAATATTATACCCCGCTCAGTGATTACAATATAATTATACAACTAATATTACGATATAACAATATAATTCGTCGGTAATCACTTTATTAAGGCTGGCTTTGTTGCTTCTTAGAAATAGCTGAATCCTACTATTGTAAATGTGAATGTATGTGAGGATGGAGGTATAAATGGGTGGATGGATGTTAGTTAGGTACTTTTTCACGCAAAAACTACTGAACTCATTTTGATGAAATTTGGTATGGTAGTAGTTTGAGTTCTAGACAGTAAACAGTACAATATTCCCGTAGGACACTTTATTTACGAATTACGCGATCGAAACCGCGGGTAAAAGCTAATATTTAATACTAGCTTTTTAATACAGTCAATACAGTAATCACGGTATCTACGGGACCACTGAACTTTCTTGGGTTAAAAAATAGCCTATGTTTTTAATTAGTTTTTCCGTGAAAGAGTAACAAACATCCATCTAGACATCCATCCTCACCAACTGTAATATTTATAATAAATGCATTTAGATACGACTACAAAACACTCTAAATTATAAATAATAGCTAGCTGTTGCCGACGACTTCGTGTGCGCAAAAGAAGTATCCCGCGGTAACCGTACATTGAGTCGCGATAATAAGTTACCTATAATATGCCCCGTGGCCCGTGATCTAATCTATATCTGTGCCAAATTTCATTAAAAAAGGTCCAGTAGTTTAGGAGCCTGTTCAAAGTAAATAAACAAACAAACATACAATCAAACAAGTCTCTCCTCTATGTAATATTAGTATAGTATATATATCAGAATTAGAATCAGGATAGTTAATAGTCAAACCCTTTTTTGTATAAAACTTTCTTTACATTTTCATCAGCTCACTAGATGGCGCTGTGTGATGCAAACAGCAAAAGCCCTTTAATACAATATCTAAAGAGATGTGTCACCGTAAAATTGTAAAAACCGTTAGATTGTAATAAAACTAGTGAAATTGTAAAATGTTGATAGACTTCCGACGCGAATATGCTGCCTATAATTGCACACATTATTTTTCGTTAGATTATAAATATATAGTTTTTAATCTTTCGACGTATTTTTACAATCCCGTTAGTTATTTTACAATCTAACGGTTTTTACAATTTTACGGTGACAGATGCATACTTTTATGGGTCATGCTCATAACAAACTTTGTAACTAAATTATTTAAACAAACATATTTTATTAAGTTGCAATTTTAAAGCACTTTTAAAAGTATTTAAGTTGCTTTAAGAATAAACTCGGGCAATCGAGACCGACCCTATAAAAATATATTATTTCTATGTTGAGAACACAGAATAGTGAATACAGAACATCGAAGCAGTCAACATTAAAATCTAGAGTACTTTTAGAATATTGATTTCAACATATAATGTTACAACTAAGGTTAGAACTAGTACCTATGTAGTTTCAATTGCATTGGGGAAAACCTGTAATGAAAAAATAATTATGGAAAAAAATGAAAAATAAATAAACATGTATCATATCACTGTGTATCATGTATCTAAAACAACGTATGTATTGTCAATGGTTGGATGCTCTAAGTACATCTATGATTGTAACTCTACGTAGAGCTTATTACGCGCTTTGCCTTTTACCAATACCAACCACAGCTTATGTAAAGTCTACATGTATGACAAAGATAAGGGGCTCTCAACTGTCATTCTGCCAGACAGTGAATATATATATATATATATATATATATATTCACTGTCTGTTAGTTAAGACAATAAATAATTAACTTTAGAATATGGGATACTCCTTTTTAACAATAATAATATATATATATATATATATATATATAAGATAAGGGGCTCTCAACTGTCATTCTGCCAGACAGTGACGTGTGACTGGGAGGCTAAAGGGCTCCACAGACTATATATATATATATATATATATATATATATATATATATATATATATATATATAGTCTGTGGAGCCCTTTAGCCTCCCAGTCACACGTCACTGTCTGGCAGAATGACAGTTGAGAGCCCCTTATCTTATATATATATATATATATATATATATTATTATTGTTAAAAAGGAGTATCCCATATTCTAAAGTTAATTATTTATTGTCTTAACTCTTAAGTGTTACGGTTAAAATATTACTTACATCATTCGAATCCCACACACTATTTTAAGTGACAAAATTATCGAAATCCGATAATACGCATTATCCAATGATTCCGAAAATTTGCACACTTCATTTAATAAGTATTATGGTAGTTCGTATTAGGACATGTTACTGTGCCCTTTTGTTGAAGTGATATTGTTTGCCACTGTCCTACGCCAAGATTAAAAGGGCTTAAAAGGAGATTAAGGTGTAACCAGAATATGGATATCCTTAACTTAGTTATCTTTTCTAATTCTCATAGAAAAGGAAAGCGAAATCCTTTCTTAATATACATTTTGGCGGCTAAACCAAAGATACAAAAGAACTTTTACTTAAAAGATTGGATTTAATTCAAAATGTATTAAGATTTAGGTGAAATTGAAAGCTTAGAATATCCTGTGAGTTGAAAGAAGAATATCTTTAAGTTTTAAGCTTACTTCAATTTAAAAAATAATTAGGATTAAGTCGAGGTCCAAGCCTACTTTGTCATTTCCCGTCACCTAGTCTATCTAGTCAGAGTTCAATTACGAAGTGGAAAAAAAAATCTTATTGCAATGCGTTTAAGCGTAGTATAAATAATTTTGTTTTTGACCTTGGACGTTGCCTTAAGAGTTAAGACGTGTACATCCTTTCCGTACTAATATTTTAAACGCAGAAAGATTGTATGCATGGATGGATGGATATATGAATGATTGTTACACTTTCACACAATAACTACTGAACATATTTGATGGAATTATGTATGTTAGTAGTTTAGGGTCTGGATTAACATATGAGCTATTTTTCACTTTTAATCACAGAAGCTAGAAGGGCGAACAAACAGACAGACGGGCAGAGCGAAACTAAAGGTTCCTGGAGTATTATGGAACCCTAAAAACGTATTCGTGCAACAATCGAAATATAACGTAATAATGAAGTAAAATTATTTTTATTTATTTTGTCTATTGAATAATATATAATTGAACTCCCCAACAACAAAATAAACAGGAAAACGACAATCATATCATAGAGAGGTGTGAACACCACAATTGTACAGGATCTGCGCTCGCTTGGAGGTCAATTGGCTGCTGGTCAGCACAGTACAGCGTGGAATGGACCATAAAATAGGGTTTACCCTAAAATAATTAGAAGCGGAAAATATTATGAAATCAAAAGAGACAACCTTAGAGATGAAGACTAGTTCTTCATATGGAAGCCCTAGCCTCTTTAACCTGTATGAGGGTGGTCAAAAGGTGGTAAGTGAAGTTGATAGCAATTATAAGTCCCACGTCGATTTCGGTGACGATAACTGGTTTCATTGCAACCAGGCCAGTTACGCAGAAGTCATTTTTACAGTGCCCAAGTGTGTGCGCAGTACACAAGAGCACTCAAAAAGGAAGAGCCTTTAATCACTTAACCCAGTGGGACGGATAACCGACACGACTAACGAGAGATCAGGCGCAGGTCCGACATTTTACATGCTCATCCTACGCATGGATCATTCTTCTTGTCAGACAATCAGGTGATCAGCCTGCATTGTCCTAACCAAACTTGGAAACAACATTTTTGTTGTTCCAATGCGGGAATCGAGCCCACGACCTCCGAGGTGAGAGCCAATGCTCTAACCACTAGACCACGGAGGCTGTTGATAGCAATGGAAATATAGGAGCCTCACACCTCTAAGATTTAGGGTCAGACACACTGCAACGATGCACAACGTCACGCGGCGCTTTATTTTTAGATTTAGATAGAGCCTATTAAAGATGTAACTTTAGGCACGAGACAAAAATATACCCGTTTCTTATGACATCAGAACACTGCACAGCGCGATGCACTCTGGCATTAGAACTTTTACAATGCAACGTGTATTATCTTGTGTAATGAATAAAGTTCAATTTTGCATAGATATCTAAAAATGCAGCGCCATGTATAGCGTATCGTCGTCTGTCGAATGCACGTCACAGTCTATCTTCAGTTTTGAAATCTTTGTCTAATTTCTATTGAGGGCGCGTTTTCAAATTTGACATTAATTGGCCTTTGGACCGAAAAAAACCTGCTTTCAATTGTCACAAATAGAGTATTTCTTTATCGAAAATTGTTTAATAAAATTTATTTAAAATTTTATTTCAAATAAACAATTTTCCAGAAACATAATTCAAAATCTACAAAAGGAAGTCGTGTTTAGGAACATTTTTCTGTTCATATGTAGCTTATTTTTTTGTTTGTTTAAAATACCCAAATATACCTTAAAGTTTTGGATTTGGGTTTTTATTGAGAAAACTTTAAGGTATATTTACCTAAATATTTGAGAAAATCGTATGCAGGAGGCTGCTCTGGAGTCTGGGTAGCGAAACAAAACTAAACCCCAGGCAATATGGGTTCATGCCACAGCGCAGCACGGAGGACGCCCTATATGATGCCATAGAGATGATAAACAGAGCAATGCAACAAAAGAAAATCGTTGCGATGGTATCGCTGGACATCGAAGGGGCTTTTGATAATGCCTGGTGGCCGCAAATTATACTGCAACTGAAAAGAAAGAAGGTAGATAAACAGCTGACAAGAACCTTAAATGACTACCTAACAAATAGGAAGATCAAATTAACGTATGCAGGACATACCATAGTAAGAGATGCGGAAAAGGGATGTGTCCAGGGCTCTGTGGGAGGACCACTCATGTGGAACCTTCTCATGGACCCTCTTTTGGACAAAGCAGAACATCTTGAAGCGCACATCCAAGCTTTTGCCGATGACCTAGTGGTGATTGCTGAAGGAAACGACGGCAACCAAGTGGAAAAGACAGCAAACAAGGGTCTGAAGGTAATTGAGATCTGGGGACAGGAGAACAAACTCAAATTCGCGGCTCAAAAAACACAAGCAATCCTTATAACAAAGAAAATAAAATATGCTCAGCCAAAACTAGAGTTCTGTGGAACCAAACTCAGTTTCTCAAACAACTTGAAACTTCTGGGCCTTACAATTGATAGAAAACTAACATTTAAGGATCACGTGGACAATATCAACGTGAAAACAATAAACATATACAAAAAACTATCATATGCAGCAAGAGCCACATGGGGCCTCAACTCCGAAATCCTCCAGACACTGTACACAGCGGTAGTGGAACCAACGATACTTTACGCGGCCAGTGTATGGGAGCCTGCATTAAAAAAGAAGTACATAAGGGACAAAATAAACAGAATAAATAGAAAATTCACAATAAAAATGTCAAAAGCACACAAGACCACCTCACTTATGGCAAGCACCCTCCTCAGCGGCACGATTCCACTTTACTTAAGAGTAAAAGAAAACGCAGAGTTGTACAGAATAAAACGAGGAAAGCCCATCTCAGAATACCCGGACAGACAAATGGAAAAAAGAGCGCACCCATTCGACCTTCCCCATCCTGCAAAAAGAAAACAAATAGAATTTGAACTCATATCGAATGAAGCACATCTAAAACTAATACCTGAAATAATACCAACCATATATACCGATGGCAGTAAACTGGAGGGAAGAGTGGGGGCAGCGGTGAGCTGGTGGGAGAGAAACAGTGAGACCAAAAGAAGCAAAATTAAACTAGATGGATACTGCTCAGTCTACCAATCGGAGCTGGTGGCAGTCTGGCGAGCAATACAAATGCTAACAAAAAGGAAGCCTGAAGACAGAAGAGCCAGCATCGTATCTGACTCCAGATCAGCCCTTCAGACTCTCGCAGATCCCAACAGCCTAAATCCAATAGCTGTGGCTATAAAAAACCAAATCTGTGAAGAAAAGGCCAACATAGACTGGTTCTGGATTAAGGCCCACACAGGGCTGGAGGGGAACGAGCGTGCGGATACCCTTGCCAAGGAAGCGACTAAAATGAAGACCGCCCCAGCTTACGATGCTATACCGATAAGCGCAATAAAATACCAACTCAGAAGAAACACACTGGACGAGTTCCAAAAAGAGTACAATAAATATCATAAAACAATCTCATATTTCTTTGGAGACATTCGCCGAGCCCACAAAATTATGAAAACCATAAAAATGGATAATACCATGGCACAAATTTTTACAGGACACGGAGGCTTCGGCGAGTACCTCCATAGATTTAACATAAAAAAGGGATGCAAACATTGCGATTGCGACGGAGCAACGGACCAGACAGTTTTGCATTGCCTGTGCGAATGTCCGAAATACGACATCATAAGAATGGACACTGAGCAGATAATAAACGTAAAAATAGAAAGAGATAACCTAAGACACATAATGCAAGACGATAAAACACGGGGAATATTTTTGGATATGGCGAGAATCATCGTTAGAAGAGTCAACAAGCAACATAAATAGGAAGGCTCGGATTAAAAAAAAAAAAAAAAAAAAAAAAAAGTACCATATCTCTATTCACTGTAAATTATAAAGAAAAAAGGCTGTTGGAAAATAAATACCAACAGTTATTACAAAAAAAAAAAAAAAGGTATATTTACCTTAAACTTTACTCAATAAAAATCCAACAATATAAAAAAATTATTTAGGTAAAGGATAAAAATACTGCTCAAAAATTTCACGCGTTTTGCTATTATTCATGTCTCTTAATACATTGCAATGACGCTTATTTTATTTGGTCTCATGCTGGATTTATTTCATAAAACATTTCTTGAATAATGAAACGCTTTTCAAAACTAAGAGCCGTCCTATTCACAGGCTGTCGCTTACTAGCCGAAATGACAAGGACAGCATGTGACTTGAGCATACATTTAATTTAACTATCGTTTCAGTATTCGGTTACTAGATACAAACTGTTAACGAGTTTTTCTTTTAAAAAAACCTCTATTTTTGTTTTTAAAATATGCTGCAGAACTAAGATACAAAGTCATAACTAAGTTCGTTATCTGCCAATACCGTTTACTGCCATGTTCTACCCCTATCATACGAGTAGATTGCTATCTTAGACCAAAGACATAGGAATTACAAAGATCGCGCCTCGATATGCCATTCTAACACGACCGTTTAAGGAGTTTTTTCATAACATACACACGGCGCGGCGAGGCTATTCATTAAACATTATGAACCATAATTAATACGTTATGACTCTATAATTGTATGGTAATGAGCAATTACACCACGTACACTTGTTCTAGTGGTAAAGGTTAAGCATAAGGTTAGATTGTATAAGATATAAATTGATTTTTGACGCTTTCGCGAACATTGTTGAGAAATAATAATATGTATTGTTATCGAAAATTTCTGAAAACATATAACGATTAAAAATAATGTTACCACTTACTAGGTTTTCAATATTCTTATTAAGGGTTATTTTAAAAGTGTTTATTGGCAAAACATGAATAGAAAAGCAAAAATTGTTCGTAAAAAGTTTTGCCTTACAAGTAAAGTAAGTCTAAAATTTTACATCGTCTAATAACAGCTAGCATTTTGCATGTCATCAGGCTATTTCACAGCAGACTGATAATTTTTAATTTGATTACATTTTAAAGCTAATTAAAAAACGTTATTACTCTAATTTTAACATGTTAAAAGTAGGTTATGCTTAATTTAAAAGTCCCATATTTAGGAATACCTAATTGAAACCGTTAGGTACATAAAATTATGGGTTATAAAATTATTTTGCTAATTTTATAAACACATGTCGACCTTTTAGGTGCGGCAAAAACGACGGCTTGTCAGAATATTAAAGTATTATAGCTTGTCTAGAACAAAACAAGCTCGAACAAAAAGATCTGAGATGTCGATAAAATGTACAAACTGTATTTTTTACGAATGAGCTAAGTATCGCCTGATGGAATGTTATAGTCCGCGTTGCTAGCCTTTCAAAAAGGAGTCTTGAAGGTTTAGGCAGAGACTGTATTGTCCGGAATCCGTAATGCCTGGGTAAACCTATTGTGGTTGAGAAATACCGCTAGTTCATAGTTCGTAACGTGCTTTATTCTAATCATTAAATTATTAATAATAGGCAATCGAACAATTTTTTTTATTGAATAAATGAATAGTACTCTTAAATATGAGTAACTTCTCAGAAGAAACCGTATATATCAAAAGTCAATATTTTCAAAGGTACCTACAGCGATTTGTATAAAAAATTTCGCGAGCCTCCTAAAAACGCTCCATACTAAAGTCGACCTACAAATGACGTCACTTGTAGGTTATAGTATATGAAGTATATGGCCGCCGGAATATATTTGTAAATATCTTCCATATTTGTGCGTTTAAGTTCATACTTACCATAATGAATGTTTTTGTATGTGATGTGAGTAAACTAATGATGTAGGTTTTGTTTACCAATTTCGCAAAAAAAAAATTTTTTTTTTGGTACTTTTTAAATGTATTTAAGTAATTAGTAAAATATAAAATAATATATTTTTTTTTATTTACCAAGTAGTAATGCCTCAATATTTCTGAATAATTAACGAAACTACATATTTCAAATGTAGTCCGATCCCCTATTGTAAAAATGATATTTTCACGCTTCTTAAAGCAGTATATTTGCCACTAATTTCTAGTTTAAGACCTTTTGTCACTAACATTCTATGCAAATAAACATTCTATGCAAATAACATTTATAACAATACCTAATGGAAGCTTGGCGCGTATTCAATTATACATTCGATCGTTTATTTTAGATTGAAGATGACGTATTTAATAATAACCTAACAAAATATATCACTAAACAGGGTGAAATTATTATTTTTAAACAAAAAATAAAACCGACTTCCAAAGTAAAAATACACAAAAAAGTAAGAAATAAAACTTATTTTCTAAATCATTTTCCTTTTAAATTTGGCTTAAATTTAACTATTCCTCTACTCAATCTTTTTAATTTGAAGTCGGTACCAGCAAATATGAACGTGAGTTCTATAAAACATTGTTGGATATCGTTTGGGCTGGTAGCGACTTAAAAATGAAGAAGATTGAGTAGAGAAATAGTTAAAATTTTAGCCAAATTTAAAAGGGAAATTATTTAGAAAATAAGTTTTATTTCAATTTTTTTGTGTATTTATACTTTGGAAGTCGGTTTAATTATTTGTTTAAAAATAATAATTTTGAAATTTCATTCTTGCAATCAAACGTGTATCTTCTTGTGTCTTCGCCTGCGTGAAATTAGGTTTTAAGTTTTCATCACCTATTTTACCCCTTTGGGGCTTGAATTTTTAAAAAAATCTTCCTTAGATAATGCCTACGTCATAATATGAAAAATACGTATGCAATTTAAATCTCTAGCCTTAAGGGTTTGGCCTGTGCGTTGAAATATGACCATGAGTCAATCAGCTTTGCCTTTTTATATTATATAGGTTTAAAGAAGATAGTTTTCTCATCTTTCTAAATTTGAATAGCTATTTGAAAAACGCAGGCCACTCCTGTGCCTTTGGTGTCCATCGACTAGTGTTGTTACTTGTAACCTGTCGATACTCGATACACCTATCGATCTAATCACGCGGGGAGACAAGTATATGCGTGTAAATATGATGAATAACGCTCATTCTATTAAGGGGGCGCTTTAATGGCGTCAGACATGCGACGTCAAACATAATGTATTCGTTAGCCGAAACATTGTTATATTACTGTTTCAGGACATTAGTGCTTTACGACAGTATTAATATTATGTTGAACTAGTTATTACCCGTGACTATGATTTTCTTAAATCAAATAAAAAAATACATATCTAATATATATTTTTCCATATTAAAGGTTATCAAATATCAAATAACATTCATGGAATTGTCTCTACGTGATGTCTACCAATTCTTCTGTCTATACTTTTACCTTATATTATGAAGTGTGTAGGTATCTTCAAAACATAAAGCAAAAGTTACAAACTTGTAACACGCTGCACATAGAAATTTATAGAATGGCGGACGCAAAATAAAAAAAAGCTAGACATACATAAAGCACTAAATAACTACAAAAAAACGATAACCCAACTACGTAAATTATAATGCATATATTACCCGGGCTATACGAATCTATTGACAGATTTGACACCTCATTTATTAAAATCGCAACAATAGTTTAGGCGCTACGATGGAACAAACATATAGACCTACCTAGACTGCCAAAATCATTACCCTTCCATTTGGCTTCGCCTTATGTAAAAAATAAGTCAGGTAAAACCATCGTATAAAAGTGTTTCTCCTCAGTGATCAATTCAAATTGAATAAGTTTACGAACGTCACAAAAAGGAAAATTATGACGCTCCGCGTTTAAAGGACAATTTAGAAACGTTTTTCAACGTTACCGGACAATTTAGCTAAGCTAACCTCTGGGAATCGAACAAAGTATTATTTGTAATGGTATGTTTGTGAGGATGTTAATGAAACAGTCGGAGTCACGTACAAGCGGGGCTTATCATTAGTTGAGTATTTATTATACTGTGTTCCAAGGACTTTGTATTGGATTAAAGTTTTATAATGATGCAACAAATTGAAATTATTAGACGTAAATGGCGTTTACAAAAATTTCGAAATGCAATAGTTAAAGGGCCTAAATAAAATGGCATAAATACTAGAAATACGTAATGCAAAAACTTTCAGTACAATTTTACGAGAATTGTGCAACCAGACGAATATGAAATTTTGCTGGTAAATTAAAGTTTATGTGTAGGAAGATGTGCATAAAGCTAAAATTAAAAAAAAAAAATGTTTAAAAATACATATATTAATTTAAAAAAAAACAACAACAACACACACTAACGTGCGTTTGATAGATACAACTTTGTTAAATGTTATTTTATCAATTTGTCATAAAATTATAAAAATATACTTACTTAAATAGACCCTTATTTGTTTTGATTGCCTTTTAACCAGTTATGTAAAAGGAATCAAGTTTCCACTTTCATAACTTGTAAATTGACGAGTTACGTCTTGTCTAATCTGTCTAGTTAGACTGTCTAGTCAAATCTCTAACCGACATGATCTCAAAATTAGGAAGCGGCGTAGTCGATACGTTTAGTCAATCAAATTATGACGAAATAATTACGTACTGTCATCGGGCAGGTCGGCCAGGCACGTACCACCAAAAAACTAAATTGACTACAGACGTTTCCTAAAGCCATAAAAATGAAGAAAAGAAAAAAATGATGACCAAGATGTGGAAATGAAATTGAAATTTCGAAAAGTAATAAGAGAGGTCCACGATAAATATTTTTTATTATGTTTATCGGCCATTTTGTGTCATTCACTTAATCTGGCCCCGCGCCGCCATTAAACAAGGTAACAAAAAGTTAATTTCTGAAATGTATTATGTGTATATTTAATGTTGACATTTTCTCTCTGTTGATTACGAATCGTAATTGGATTTCCTTAATTCGCTTTATTTACGTTATTAACTTTTAATCAAATATTTTAATAAAGTCCATTTTATCGTATTGTTCTTTGCAGTATGTGTGTAAAAATACATTAAAAAGCACGATATTGCTTCCTTCATTTTGAAACAACCTTCTAAAATTAAAAGAAAACAGTTTTTTTAGTACCTTAATTATTGAGATCTTATTTTATACTTGTATCATATTATATATTTATATAAGTATTAGGTAATACGTGAAGCAAAAACTTTGAGTGTAGTTTTACGAGAATTGTGCGAACGGTGGAGTATGATATCTGTCATAGATAAGGTTTGTGTGGAGGAAGGTGTATAGAAAGGCAATACTTTTAAATAATGCTTAGTACCTAACACAGGAAAAGCTACACACACTACCTCAATCATACTACCATTCGTTTGTATAATAAATACATTGGGTTTTTGATTGTCAGTTTTAGGTCGAGAATCAATTGGTCGAATTTCGATTACAGGTCAACCTTTAGTACTAAATAATACATACTTGACGTTTAAAGATCAGCCCCCCCCCCCACCAGGTACGCAGAACACATAAAATAAATGTAACTACCGAGTGCCAACTAGATGAATATTGAGAATGTATCAGATAAATTAGCAATAAAGTGACCATGTTTCTCATGCCACCTTGCAGTGAGTAACTACGTAGATTGTAATCGAACTACATTTATCATAAGTGACTATATTCCACGGGATAAACTCGTCTCAATCAAATATTAGAATTGCTCGAGATCTCGATACAGATTGAAAACGCGAGATGCCGTACGTGCCGCTATTTAGCGCTCAAACGGCGCAGGCGCAAATTGGAAATCAAAACAACCATTCACAATCGAAACTAATCGATTTTAACATCGTGATCGATAACGTACCATCTTCGGTATCGAAATCACGATTATTTGTGTACAACGAATCACATCAACAGCCGCCTATCGATACCATAGGGCACATCACTCGTTCCATTTTGTAACGCACCAAAACGCGTCCTTGTTGCAGCGCGATAGGGTTGCGGTTTGCGATTAAATTGAGAAGTAGTGACGTCGATGGTATATCGATGTGTCGATATGTCGAGTGCTATTTCTTTGGATTATATTAAATTATAGCTAGCCGTGAAAATCGTGTCGTAATGTGTCGGCGAGATGGCCGGCGTGGGAGTGCGCGAACGTATCATTTGCCGCTCCATTTCGTATTGCGTCGATAATGGCCGTCTCATTATTGGATTAGTATCGGTCCGCTCTGTGAATCAATTATAATATTGTTTGCTAATGTGTACAAATCACTACCTCAGTGATAAACAAATGTGTTATCCATTATTTTGATGATTGTGTCGTATTTTATATTAATTAATGATTGAGAAGTCTCAAAACTCTACAAATTGTTCTCATAGCGACTTGTGACTTAGACTTGTGAAGACATAACTCATCTAACCAACATCTATCGGAGTCTAAGTTCTTATAGCAGTTGCCATCAAAGCTTTTAGATATAGGGGGACATGTTGTACCTCGGTGCCAGTTGTGCCTTGGCCAGTTGGCTTTTCTGGGTAGTCCTGAGTACTGAGCTTTTGAACTCTAATGACTGTTTGCTACACCTCTACCAACCATCTTATATTCTTTAGAGTTATTACATTTATTACCACTTTTTTATCGACGTTTGAATTTTTTTTGGATGATAAAAGTTAAATTTTTAGCATTATTAGAAGTCTGATAGCTACGGGCGAGTCGAGATACTAGTCCGACATACATTGCGCCCAGCTACGCGCAAATTCACTCTTTTTGGATAAGGTCTAGGGCCCTAAGGTTAGGTTACACATCTACCTCTCTATAAAATCTAAATTTCGTTGCAACTAGGTATTTGACCTGCTCCTTTTCATAAGGGAAATGAAATATGTATAAACATATTATGTCTCTATTAGCAATTACATTGTGTAAGCATTTCCAGCGGGCATTAGCGTCAGTTAAAACCCCATTACGCCGCGCTCGGGCTCCCAGCATTACCCAGTTTCTGTCATTTACCTGTGCATTATTTTTGTTTTTATTGGGTGTTCTGTATATTTTACGTTCTCTTTCTAGTACTTTTTCTTTTGAATCGCGAGAATATAATACCAGCTTTTGCCCACGGCTCCACCCGCATAAATACAGTATCCCACAGGAACACTACGTTATAATTTAGTGTGCAATAAAGTGTGTATTGTATACATTTTCGGGATAAAATGTAGCCTATTTTAATCCAGAGCCTATCATGCCACACATGTAAATTTCGTTAAAATTCGTTCAGTAGTTTTTGCGTGAAAGAGTAGCTAACGTTCATCAATCCATCCATACATCCATCCATCTATCGTCACAAACTTTCACGTTTATAACAGTAGTAGGGTTTGGTGTCTATGAGGCTCACTTACATGAGGAACAGAACATACATTATAGAACCTTTTAAAACCCTTAGAGCCTATTTCACAATCTACTGACAATTAACAGAACTTAGCTTATTTGGATGATTTGTCTCTCTCTGTTTTTTGGAATATAATAATTGGAAAAACTTTTTTAATATGCTTCCGTGCTACAGATTTCATTGGTCAAATGCTTTCTTGAAAGCTCTAAGTAAGTAATAATAAGATTTTTTCAGGTAAGTCACCGTGAGTAATTTGATCTTTTTACAGCGGAAAAAACTGTCTTTGCTCGTAAAATTTATATCCGATGACACGACGATTTCGATGGAAAATGGTATCACCTTGTACCTGTTTGCGGAACCCTAAACCGTTTCATAAAAACTAGTTGGCACAACTAATGCCTCTGTAATGAGAGCCTTATCTGGATAATTAAAAGTCGATTTAGCTTTCTACCAGTTATCCTACATTACGCCGCAGCTCCACCGGCAACTAATGTGACATTTGTGAAGTAATTGTTAATGTGACGTTTAACGTTGTTTAATCGTTAGCTACCTTGTGACAGCATGATAAATTGGCCGTCACCCTACAGACAATGGCAATTAATATAATTACAGTGTATGCTCGAAAATATGTGGTATATTTTCGAGCAAGCCCAATTCTCGCAACTTTTTGTGATCATAATTCTGATTCGGTCCGCGTGGTGTCGCATGAGCGAGTGACACAGCGTGCGGATTGAAACAGGATTATGATGAATGATAACTAAAGCTGGAACTATATGATCCGGAATCCGGCGGGCCCGAGAAAATTCAGAGCACTGAAAGTAGAACTCTGCGCTAATACAATAGAATTGAAAATCGAAGTACCGAGTTTCGACCTGCATTATATGATAGCATTAATAGTCCGCGGCTTCGCCCGCGTGAAATTAGGTTTTACTTTCATCCCTTATTTTACCCCCTTTTAAAAATCCTTTCTTAGCGGATGCCTATTGCCTACGTCATTACAACTATATGTATGCCAAATTTCAGCGAAATCCGTTCAGTAGTTTCGGCTGTGCATTGATAGATGAGTCAGTCAGGTTTGTCTTTTATATATTTAGATTGACATTTAACTCGAAGTTTGTGTGTTCGATTTTCAGCTCTATTGTAGCTGAAAATCGAACACACAAACTTCGAGTCAAATGTGAATCTAAATATATAGTTTTTTTTTCGGCTTCCGACTTCGTTTCTGTACAGCGAAATTCTATAATATAAGTCACGAAAATCATACATTTTACCAGAACATATAATATTATTGCTCACGTTTGTATTATATCTGAAAGGAATGAAATAATACCTACAACACAATATAACACTTCCTATGAACAAAAATCTAAATATGCTATAATTATTATAGGGAATAGGGATCTATCGTATAATGTGGCGTTTTTTAATAATTTATTTTATAATGAATAGTCCGGAAAAAGAGCCGACGGATCGCCTGATGATAAACGATATTACCAACCGTAGGCGTCCGTGGACCGTGACACCAAGAAGTTACCTACCATTGCGTTCCCGATCTTTAAAATCCTAAAATCTCAGGGTAGGGTTACCAGGGGTTGAAATCGAAAAGCCAGTTGCAAGTATTAAAAAATAGCTATCTCAACAAGGCAAATAAAAAATAATAATTAAAAAAATGGAAAAACCCGACTGCGTAAAAAGTGAACCAAACTAAGTACATAATTAAAACTGAAAAGAAAAAAACAAGGACTTAGATATCCGGTGGTCTAGAATTCTATAATATATTATTGAATTATATCTAAGTCCTTGTTTTTTTCTTTTCAGTTTTAATTATGTACTTAGTTTGGTTCACTTTTTACGCAGTCGGGTTTTTCAATTTTTTTAATTATTATTTTTTATTTTATACTTTTTAGTTATGAGTACCTAGCTAGCTATTTACCAGACTGGATTTCCTATCAGCATCAGTACTATATCACAATTGCACTGGAATGTGAGAATGGTTGTTACGCAACTTTAAATCGATATAGATCCTAAACGGTCAGTCAAATCGAAAAATGTTGAGAGAAAACTAACAATGATTTTTAAATACCTATTCAACGATACCCCACTTGATTTAGTTTGTTGACTTTCATTTTTTTAATTTTCACAATATGGCATCCAGTAGTCGCCATATTGAATTTTCACCAACGTCATGTCTTTAGTGACACTCGCCGGACTAAGAGGAATCGATTGACGTGTGAATCATAAAAATCCGCCCAGGCGTTTGGTCTGTATAGTGCTTCAAAGGAACATACATACATACATACATACATACATACATACATAGGCTGATAAACACATTACCACTCCTTTGCGTCGCGAAGTCGGGTAAAAAGGCGATGCTACGTCGCGTCGCATATCTTCGCGGTATAATATTATTAATAACTAGCGACCCACCCCAGCTTCGCACGGGTACAATACTGATACTAATACTAAAGAATGTCTTTGAACCTCTAACAAAACGGGCGAAATCTAGTCAAAACGAACAGAAACAAATTAATATAAGTACCTACTAAAACTCAATGAAATAAGAGGTGGGTATACTTTTATCGTATGAAATACCATAGATCTAAACTCCCCCCGCACGCGCACCCCCGCATTGGTGACGCCCACTTCGCAACGGGCCGTGCAGCAGAAATCGTCATATTTTAATTTCGCCATAACTTCAAAACCACACGTCCAATTTCAATCATTCAAAGACCAAATATTACCTACATAAACTGTACTTAGTTATGAAATAATTTATTTTGATAAGGATTAATAGCATGAGTAAAATAAACGCGTTTAAATGTAGTCCAAAAAAAAATCAAGATTCCTAAATAAAAAAATGGTTGTTGTGCCTCACTGGACATAGATAGGTATAGTGTGTCGCGGACTTTTTTGTAGATATTTATAAGATCTACAATTAATTACAACATTTTATGGTTCTATCTTTTATAGTTTAGGCAGCGTACGCAAAATAAGTAACTTTTCTGGTTGATTTTTTACACCTTGTGTCCGAAAAACCCAAATATTTCACGGAACCCTATTTTTTTCCAAAATAAAATATAGCCTATGTTACTCGTGGATAATGTAGCTGTCGAATGGTGAAAGAATTTTTGAAATCGGTCCAGTACTTTTTGAGCCTATTCATTACAAACAAACAAACAAACAAACAAACATACAAACAAAGTTTTCCTCTTTATAATATTAGTGTAGATTATAATATTAGTGTAGATAACTCCCCCACGATCTCGGTGACGGTGGCCGGTTTCATTGAAACCAGGCCAGTTACGCAGGAGTAATTTTTTAGTGCCCAAGTGTGTGCGCAGTACACAAGAGCACTCTCTCTTCCTTTACTCTCGTAATCCAGTGGGACGGATAACCGACACGACTGACGAGAGATAAGGCGCAGGTCCGACTTTTTACATGCCCATCCGACGCATGGATCATCTTTCTTGTCAGACAATCAGGTGATCAGCCTGCATTGTCCTAACCAAACTTGGAAACAACATTTTTTGTTGTTCCAATGCGGGAATCGAACCCACGACCTCCGAGTCGAGAGCCAATGCTCTAACCACTAGACCACGGAGGCTGTATCGCGGTATACACTGACCCTAAGACGACGCAAATGCTGTATTTCCCTCCGGTTTTTTTTTTTTTTAAATTGGGGGCAAACGAGCAAACGGGTCACCTGATGGAAAGCAACTTCCGTCGCCCATGGACACTCGCAGCATCAGAAGAGCTGCAAGTGCGTTGCCGGCCTTTTAAGAGGGAATAGGATAATAGGGGAGGGTAGGGAAGGGAATAGGGTAGGGGATTGGGCCTCCGGTAAACTCACTCACTCGGCGAAACACAGCGCAAACGCTGTTTCACGCCGGTTTTCTGTGAGCCCGTGGTATTTCTCCGGTCGAGCCGGCCTATTCGTGTCGAAGCATGGCTCTACCACATAGAGACATTTCTCCGGTCGAATCGGCCCGTTCATGGCGAAGGTTCTCTCACGATGTAGTTAAAAAACTCTTACTCTGACATTTATTGCCGGATAAAATCAGTTTAGCGAGCACAACTTAGTTTATTTTCACAATTCACTTCGGCGATGAAGCTATAAAGATTTATATAGTTCATGTTTAAGATCTATTTCGTGAGTTCAGTTTACGGCCCGTAAACTAACTATAACTTCATTTAGCACTCATTACCGGTTACTTTGTAAACATAATCGTCAATAAATGCAGAAATGCATAATATTTGCTCTGTAAAAAGTTCTGGAACAATAGGTTATGGCTAAAGTCACGAGCGCTTACGAAGATAGCAAATGCGTAAAGCTTTCAAAAAAATGTAAGCCACACATTGAAGATGTACACAAACGCGTAACACATTACGTTTTTTACTTTACATTACATTAAAATTGTACAATATCGACGAAATTCCTGCTCGACCAGTTTTTAAACATTTACCATTGCACTAGGACGCCTAAAAGTATTTAAACTCAAAGTGATCGCAACGACTGCAGATGTGAGTGCAGATTATACTCGCGCCTCTTATATGTGCGTGCGTGTTTACTTCGCTTTTAAAGAATTATCGTTTTGAATGTTTATATTATTGTGATTGAAAATTTCTAAATAATGTATGTTTCTGTAATGAAAAGTTGAACATTCATTCAAAGGGACATTAACGGGGGTAAACGCATCAAACACAAACACACACAAAAATTGACGACGAACATAAAAGTTTCTCATTTTTAATTTATCTCCTTTAAATTATTCAATTTATGGTATATTTTGAACGCAACATTTATTATGATTTTGTTCCTGTTCCTACAGAGCCTTTAAACCATTTAACGACTTTTAATTTTCATAATATTTATAGCCTCACCAGTTATAAAGAGGAGAAAAACTATTAAACTTATTTATTTAACGATAAAATTTGGAATATGCCCACTTAAAAATTTTGTGCTTTATAGGATTATGTGGGATTATTATTACTGATCATAAATTGTCCAAAACTTCTCCGGTGATGAATCTTATGGCGACTTCAAAAGCGGACGGACTTTAAAAATCAACCAAAGTCTAGTCAAGATGTCGTGTAGGTTTACTTTAACTCATACCGAAACGAGACGATATGCGAAGCGGCGCTGTATTTTCAAATTAATACATACATACATACATACATATAATCACGCCTTTTTCCCGTAAAGGGGTAGGCAGAGACCACTTTTTGCCACTTGCTACGATCCTCACATACTCGTTTCGCTTCGTTCACTTTCATTCTTACCATCCATTCCTCCTCTTACATTCAACGTAGCGAAGCGGCTCTCCATGGTCCGCTTTTCACCTCCGCGAGAAACGAGACGTGATGGGTGGTGAACCACATCGCCGCCATTTTGGATAATTAAATTATTTTTATGATTATCCATTGCGTTTCCACAGATTGTTGGAGAGGGTAGGAATAGGGATAGGGAAGGATAGGTGGTGTGGAAAGGAAGATTGGTAAGTTAGAGTGGGAAATAGGAAATGTAGGATATTACCGTCCAGGAGGGCAAGGGATAGGACAGTAATAGCTAGGGAAGCCGGGGTCGCGTACCCGTATACTATACCACAACTACCGGACAGGTAAGTTGGGATGAGTATCCCATGACATTCAAATTAATAGTGATTCAAAATTGAACTTTATTCAGTACACATAAATGTGTATACGTTTCATTGCAAGGGTAGCGCTGCGCTATGCAGAGCGGTGCAGTTTTGATATTCGATTCTTGCAATTAAGCGTGTATCTTCTTAGTTCTTGTGCACTGAATATAAAGTTTAATTTTATCGTCTCGTTTCGATGTCAATTAACCCTAAGTGTACATAAGTTGTAAACAATTTAAGCGACTTTCATATTAAAATTAGAAACAGGTAACTGCTCTACGAACTGGCGTACTATCATTGGATGTGTATACAAAACGAGATTTCTTAAAACAAATAGAAGCAATATACAACAAGTGTAATTTCATCCATGCGTAACGAATACATGCATTTCATTCATCCATCCATTTATCGAGAGATTGTATTCTGTGAAGTTTCCCACCTCGGATCGCGCGAGACCAATCGATTGTGGGCCGGAGTTTGTTTAGGCCGAATCCGCCCAAAAAGAGGAGTCGTGGATTGAATCTGGAAGTGGATAGTGTTTGAGGTGTAGAGTACATTGCTGCTTCACTCGTTGTTTATAGGTAAGACCGCACTAAACGGCAGTGGAGCGACGCGACACGACACGTCCCCACTAATAATACCGCATCGTGTAGTTCGCTGCCGCGTAGTGCGTTATATCTCATACAATTTCATTCAAAGCAAATTAAGTTTAAGTGTAGCCATACTCATCATAGTAGCGTCATACCGTTTGCATGATCCGCAGTATGGTATTTGACTACTGTTAGAAGTGTAGTTAGTATGACCATCATCACGTGTAGCATAACTGTTATATCGTGATTCTTGAGGTTTAATTAATTAATAAACTCACTTTAAGGAAACACGTTTATTCGGATTTTTGAGTAGACTTCACAATACAATTCCATAGACAAGTTACCATAGATTACACACACATCACTTGAGGACAGTGTTGCCCCTAGTACTTAATATTATATACAACACTCTCCCCCACTTTACCATGAAGGAAAACTTAAACATTTACTATCTAACATAATTATAATAAAGAAACATAGGATAGATCTAAGTAATCTCCTTAATAACATGACAAACATACATTAAATCTTATTCAAAATTTTGACCACATTCCAAAAGTTGATTGGCATGTCGTTTCCATTTAAGCCCCTCCACTTTTACCATATAAGTAACGCCTCATACTAAGATATCAACAATTTTACCTAATGACCAATTCTTTTTGTTTTTTTTTTCTTGAGTCTTTTACCATAAATTACACACACATCACTTGAGGACAGTGTTGCCCCTAGTACTTAATATTATATACAACAATAACCATCGCTGAAATGATTTGTTGCACGGAAGAAGCCATGGAAGAAAGGAAGTCTCAATTTTGTCTATGTTATCTGTCACTATGTCTGTACTTACGCAGAAAAAAACCATTTCTATGGTGGATAATATTCATTTTTTTAGGAATGTAGACCTTTAATTAGAAAGAACAAAATAAAAAGATTCCTTAAAAATATGAAGTCATCAAATTGCAAATCAAGGTCCTACTTAGTGCTCTACTTTAACTATGTAATATTACACATCAAAAAAAGCATTTTCGAGAGAAAGAGTGTTATGTGGTTTATTCGCATTTCAGTCTAAGAGTTCAAAAGTCACATTTTATGTACCTATTTGCCGGCTTGGCTTGTATGGATAAAATGAACCTTTAATAGATAGAAGTAAAAAACACTGAAAAATCACATGATTTTATCTTTGTTCTGTATTTGCATATTTGCTTACGCGGCTTACTAGGAACTCCGCGGATCTTACGCTTAGACTCTAAGGTAGCTATTATTTAAAAATTTCATTAATATAAAGTAATGTACGCAATGGATAGTTCCTACGAGATAAAGCCAACAAACTTCATGGTACGAGGTAAGTATTTACATCGTTCACGAACGTGGTACCGGTGCCGGGTACGCGGTAGAGACGCTTGTAATGTGTTTGTTGATTTATCTGTTTTGCTCCGTAACTCGATTTGGTTTTTGTCCATCGCCACAAAAGCGAGTAAATTTCGTTACCCGTTTTCGTGAGGGACCCGGTTACGGTGGCGTAGTTGATCAATTACGATGCCATTAAAACAAATATTGAGTTAGAATTTTGTCTCGCTTCGAAGCGTGGTTTACGCTCGTTTTGGTCAGTTACACTTATTTACCTAAATATATAGAATTAAGGTTGGTAAATCTTTTCTGATTAAAGTCGTGAGTCGAGGAAGATTTCTAGACGGCTCGCGGCGGCGCGGCGCGGCGTACTTTTTGCGGCGCTGTAGGTCTTTGACGCTTTAGACATCCTAGTTTAATGTTTACATTAAAATAGGTTGTGGAGTTTGCGCTTGCTGCGCTCCACTGTTAAGGGAGTCCACGCACTAAGGATGAGCGCGCACTAGGCGGTCTGGCTGTGGCAACTAGAAAACATACGCACGATTATGCCTGTTTTGTGCGTGGGTTTACATACAACGTCATGTGTTCGACAATCGACAGGCTGCTGCAGCCAGGCTAAGTTTTTCACGCTAAAAATTGCTAGAGATTTTTAGCGTGTTTCATACAAATAAATTACGAGAACACTGTACCAAAAAAATATTTTGTACGCGTCAACAGTATAATTGTAATAAGAAGTTATAAGGTAACTTAAGAAAAGCTAAACCAATAGGCCACGTACGCGCTCATAAATAGTGAGGGTTCACATTTTTATTAGCGATGAAGATTTTTTTCTGATTTCTAAAGTAAGTACGCACCTAAGTCAAAGAATATATATTACTAACGTAAAGAACCGTCACTCCACCGATTTACACGACTCACCGCTCGCAGCTATGTGTGCGTGTCTGGGCGAATGCGGGGGCGGGTGGGGTGTAACTTTTTCCCAGCCTGGACTATGGCTCACGGGGCTGGCAGTTTCGACGACGCGACAGTGTAATTTCATAAGACTTGTCTGACGCGACGTTTATAAAAAATATTTGTTTTTTGTTTCACTAGTGATGTAGTCATGCAACAATTTGATTTTATCGATTATTTTAACGAAATAATATGCTCGGGTTGGGTAAAGTTTGTAGAAGGTTAACCTCGAACGTAAATCAAATGTTTATTAAAACCCGTTCAATAGTTATTGCGTTAAATAGTAATAAACGTGTGGTGTGCCATTTGCTCGTTTAAGATTCATCCGTCCATCCATTCATCCATCCATACATCCTCACAAACTTTCATATTTATAATAGTAGTAAAATATTAGTAATGATTTCCGCATAATATTTTAGATTGAATATTACATGTAGTACTTAATCGCATTTAAATCTGTCGATACCTATCGATATTGTGCGACGATCTTAGTTGTGTTACAACACTTATTGAGTGGCAATAAAAATTTAAAATTGATATGATTCAAATAGTCTTTGTACTACTTAAGAATTAAGTACAAATTAAACCCAATTGCTAAGGACACAAGGTGTATTTTTCCAATATAAGGGCCAATGGATGAGTAAATTTTTGATTAAAAAATATGGCTATTAGACGTTAGCATTTGGGGACTATTTTGAATTTTAGTTGTAAATATCAGTATCCTTTAAAAGTTCAAATCGTACGCACCGATTACCTAAAATAATAGAAATTTCCTTATCGACATTAAAATGCATGGCCTAATTGTGGTTGTATATATGGTCGCCGTAGTAACCAAGAAAAAAATTATGCCGAAAGCTTCTTCGGCTTGCCTAATAATAATCCAGAAAGGTAAGTACCTACCTACCTCGATAATTATTACTTATTTTTTCTAACCTAACCCTCGTTTTTGTCACACGCAGTACAATAAATAACAGACGTGGCTTAAAGTAGGTAGGTATGATTTCCCTTTTCATATTAAGTATCTAGCTGTTGCCCGCGGCTTCGCCCGCGTAAAAAGTATTATATTTACGCGGGCGTAAATAAATATTTTAAATTAATTCGATGTCAACCCTAGGCTAAGTCAACATAGCTGACATTTGTCGGTGCTCGAACTGTCATTTGTAGAGAGTGTCGCCCCTGTGCCTAAGTATAATTAGGAAATCTAATTGATAAGCAGGTAGTGTTCTCATTATTTATTTTTATTATATTGAGTATTGATAACTTGCAGTCAATTTGTCAATGATATGTCAGTTTGAAAAATCATAATATTATTATAAGTAATAAGAATAAACGCTCAACCTGCTTAAGAATTAGATTCCCTGATAGTACATACCGCCACAAGTAAAACGTCATGAAGAAAGATGCGTGTTTGAGAAGACTTGCGATTTATCGAATAAATAATCCACAAAGTCTGACATTGAAATAGACAAATAGACAAATCACAATGCTTAGGAAATTTCAAATGTAAAGTGTCTACCTATTAATTATAATATCTATGGACGGTTCACACCGTCCATCTAACCCCGTGGCTTTATCCAAAGAACTTGTGTTAGAGTTAGAAAGACCAGACAACGGGAAGTATATTTAATACTTTTATACATCTACTTAATAAAATATAGTAAATATAATATACACATCCATAACCCAGGGCCAGGCACACTGAAAACTTTTTTGTTCCCTTGGCCGGATTCGACCCCGCAACATCCGGCTTGAGCGCCGACGCGCTAACCACTGAGCTACAGAGGCCGTCCTCCTCCTGAAAGTTTGTGAGGATGGATGGATGTTAAATATAAGTTTGCTGTGTAGGATAAGATATATAATAAATACATAACAATAATTTTCTAAAACTGGCGTCGCTAATCGTCTCTTAACTGTTCTCACATTACATTTACGAGTTTGTCAAGGTCGATAGACAATTTATTTTAAATTAAGCAAAAAACCTTATAACTTTAGTCGGTCACATCCGGACCAAACCCGGTAAAAAATTCCGATTGGTTCCGAAACCACAACCATATTTAGCTGACGATGTAAAAGTAACTCTGTGTGCATTGAGTAAGGTTCTAGTTTCTGTAACCGGCATGTTTCGGGCACTTCCAAAACTAAGTGCATTATGTTCTTTTTTCTACTGAATTAAGACTAAATTAATTTTCAGGTACCATACCACCAAAGTACATTTCGTAAAGATTGCAAAAGAGACTTACTTTTATGCGTTTAACCAAATTAAACTTTCTAACGGTTTAACTCTCGATTATGACAACTTTCAAACAAATAAAAAAACTACATCAAAATCGGTTCGTCTATTTGGGAGTTACGATGTCACGGATAGACACCCCTCTTTTTGCGTCGGGGGTTAAAAATCCCTGCATAGATTGATTACAATATGTTTTACATTCAAGCTTAGCCTTTCAACCCACAATGTACCTAATAAATGCACTTAAAAAATAAAGCACTCAAATGAAATAGGTTGCAACAATATGAGAGCGGACACTTTTATGTTACCGCTAATTACGTTTGCGACACCCGGGTGTCCACGGGGATGTCGCGCGGGCGGGGAGGGGGCCGGATGTGCGTAATTTCGCCCGACACGTCCGCTTCCGGTCCGGCCCGTCGTTAGCGTAATTACGCAACCACGATGCGGGTTCCGTCGACAACTATATTTAGGGAACATTAAATGTACTAGATACTTGTGGTTACGTAAGTTTGATGTCACCTTCGTTTTTGTGGCAACTTTGTAGGTATAATAAATAGCCTGCAAACCTTGCATGCTAGGAATTGGAAACAAAACATTTTTTACAAATATTTCCAAAAATAATATGGCACAGGAACATCTTCTGTAAACACCTAACATCTTGATATTTACTAATATTAAAAAAGGAAAGGTTTGTTTATTTGCATTGAATAGGCTTCGAAATTACTGAAACGAGTTACACGAAATTTGGCACAGATGTAGACTAGACTACGGAGAAGGTCATAGGTTACTTTTTATCGTAGTAAAATGTACGGTTGGAATAATGGAAGACATTCTTAAAAAAGCATTTAAGGGATCTAAGTATGTAATTGTTTGCGGTGATTTCAATATTGATTTATTAGAAAGCTCCTCTTTATCTGTACGCTTAAAAACTTTATTCAGTTCGTACAATTTACACTATTTATTCAAGGAACCTACACGAGTAACTACCTCCTCAGCTACATGTATTGATAATATTTATTGCGACTGTGATGTCACTGGTAGGGCAATTATAAATAACCTCAGCTCCGACCACAGCGGTCAATGGATTAGGTTGGAGGGAATATTCCAACAAATGCAAACAGTGGGTACAATAAAATGTAGACCTATTACATATAAAAAAAGTGAATCTTTTAAAAATAATATTACTAGGAAATTGCCCCTTTTGTCTCCAACATTTGATGATCCCGATAGTCTCTATAAAAATCTTATACACTTTTTAACTCATGAATTTAATAAAATATTCAAAACACAGGTTTTAAAAATTAATGATAAATTATCTTTAAAAAATTGGGCAACTATTGGAATTCTCAAAAGTAGAAATAGATTGTATGAACTCTATGAAATGAAAACATATTCAAAAGATACTTCTTTTTTGGAATATGTAAAAACATATTCAAAAACTTTTAAAAAAGTTTGCTGGGCAGCAAAATCATTGACTTTAAGAAAACAAATAGAACAATCTGAGGATAAAATTAAAACAACTTGGAAAATCATAAATGCTGAAACTGGCAAAATTAAAAAAAATGATCGCCAAATTAGTTTAAATATTGATGGCAAGTACATTAAGGATGATAAAGAGGTTGCTGACACATTTGTTACTTTTTTTTCTGATATACCCTTTAAAATTACACATTCACTTAATTCTTCTTCTGCTCGTGCAGAACTCCTCCTTAGATCCCACTTGTCAAGTGGTGTTAACTTCAACTTCAAGCACATTAATTCTAAAGACATAATAAAGGCTTTCAACCTTTCAAAAATAAAGAAAACAGAAGATATATGGGGTTTATCTGTTAAAGCTTTAAAATCTGTTATAATTGTTATTGCCCCGTATTTGGCAACAATATTCAATAAATGTGTTGATATAGGTACATTTCCAGATATGATGAAAATGGCAAAGTTAATTCCACTTTTCAAAGGAGGTAGTAAGACAGATCCATCTAACTACCGTCCGATAGCCATACTACCCACATTAAGTAAAATTTTTGAGAAAGTTCTTTACAATCAAATGCTTAACTACTTTAACATTAATCGACTGCTTCACAGTCAACAATTTGGTTTTACAAAAGGTAAATCAACAAGTGATGCCGCATCAACATTGATAAAGCATATTTTTGATGTGTGGGAACAGTCAAAAGATGCAATTGGTATCTTTTGTGACCTTTCAAAAGCGTTTGATTGTGTTGATCATAAAACGCTTCTGTGCAAGCTGGCACACTATGGATTATCGGAATTATCAATAAATCTCATAGCATCTTATCTAAGCGATCGATTAAATAAAGTTGAACTGAATGGCGCACATTCAGATGAGTGTCCTGTAAAACTGGGAGTACCACAGGGCTCTATTTTAGGACCATTTTTATTTCTCGTGTACATCAACGATCTGCCATGTGTAATTAATGATCTTTGTAAGATAGTATTGTTTGCTGATGACACATCCTTAATTTTTAAAGTTGATAGAAGTACATGTAATTTTAACGAAGTCAACAATGCTCTCGTAAAGGTCCAGGATTGGTTCACATCCAACAACCTGTTGTTAAACCCAAACAAAACGAAGTGTATTCGGTTTTCTTTACCCAATGTAAAACATAATTCCCATTTGAATGTGTCCCTGAATGGAGAAATGTTAAAATCTGTAAACAATACAACATTTCTTGGGATAGTAATAGATTCTAAATTACAATGGAGTCCACACATATCGGCTCTTGCAAGTAAACTAAGCTCAGCTGTCTATGCAATAAAGAAAATAAGAGAACTAACAGACATTAATACAGCAAGACTAGTGTACTTTAGTTATTTTCACAGTCTTATGGCCTATGGCATACTGTTATGGGGTAAAGCTACGGATATAGAAACAATTTTTGTTTTACAAAAACGGGCAGTTCGCTCAATATATCGATTAGGAGCACGAGAATCTCTAAGAGAAAAATTTAAAGATATAAGCATTCTAACAGTGGCATCACAGTACATATATGAAAACATTTTATACACCCACAAAAATATTAATCTTCTTGACAAAAAAAGTGATATACACACTTTTAATACTAGAAATAAAAATAAACTGGCTACGCCAAGCTTTCGTCTTCACAAAGTTAACACCTCATTTGTTGGCAACAGTATACGCTTTTATAATAAATTACCAAATGAAGCTTCAAATTTATCATTACAAAAACTTAAAAGTTTTATCAAAAATAAACTAATTAATAAGGCTTATTATACAATACAAGAGTATATTGAAGACAAAAATCCATGGGTGTAACTTGCCTAAGTTCCGATTGTTCTATAATCAACAGTAGACACAAATAATATGAACATTATTCTGAATGTAGAAACAAGTTATTAATATTTATCTGTATGTCCTAATAATATATTGTGTATAATTTAGTTACTAAGCTGATGTATTTATATTATGTTTATGCTGTTTGACGTCAAAAAGCGCTTTCTAATAGGCCTACTTTGAATAAAAAAAATTGAGTTTGAAAAATTGAGTTTGAGTTTGAGTTTGGTTCCCGCGAGATTTCCTTTTGCGCGCACGACGTCGCGGGCTACATCTAGTCTATACGAGTATAAAATACGACTTCGTGCGCGCAAAAAGAGCGAAAAACGTACATTTTGCCGCGTTAAAGTAGCCTATGTCATTCTACGGGGAAGGAGGAGAGACTACTGGTCTACTTTATATCTGTGGCAAATTTCATTATGAATGGTTAAGTAGTACGTGAAAGAGAAACAACCACCAAACAAACAAACAACCAAACAAACAAACTCACTTTCACATTTATTCACTTTCATATTAATAAATAAGGAGTAAGGATATGTTTTTTTACAAAATAGAGATCCATTCAAGTCTAGTTTATATTTTCTTCTTTAGTTATTTTATATTATGCCTAAGGCTCCATGTAGCGGTTATTTGCGGTCGATAGAGCCAAAAATTCAACTCTTATTAATTCCATAAAACACTTGTACGTTAATTTTTGGATTTATTTATTACTGAACTCCAAAAATTTATGAAATTATAAAAAGCCCCTAACCGAGTTTACACTATCAGGCTAACGACACGTTATCATTATGGCGACATAGATGCTATCTCCGTAATTCGCCCGCTTACAAATGTCGTGCGAGCTTATTGTGTTATTCACAAATGAATTACTTTCCCAAACATTAAATATGAATTTGTATTTCAATCATCATCATCGACAACCACTAAGGTCTTTCTGGTCCCCAGGTCCTTCTGGTCTCCAGGTCTCACGTGTGGCGGCAGTCCACCATAAAAGCTTACCTACTGCGGGTTGGCAGTCTTCAAGGGCTTGCAAAGATTATCATTATTACTAGCTTAATTCCGCCGCTCCACCCGCAATATAGTATCGGGTATCCCAGGGGATACCCGATACTATAATTTCAGGATGCTGTTGCCGTGTATAACCCACGTGTAGATATACATTACGCACTTTTTCGTTGTTTTCTTTCCCCGTTTGAGATGACATTCAAGATTACATTTTTTAACTTTTGATTATTACCAAATACTAGGTATTTGGTAAAAGCTTAACGTTAAGCAATCTATACTTCTATACTAATACTAATATTATAATAAAGAAGAAAAGTTTGTTTGTTTGTTTTCATTGAACCTCCGAAACTACTGGACCGATTTTATGAAATTTAGCACAGATGTAGAGTAGACCACGGGAAAGGAAGTAGGCTACTTTTTATTGAAACATGAATGGTTTCTGCGAAATTAACTATTGCGCGCAAGAAGTCGCGGGCAACATTTAGTTTGTAATAATATCATAAATAATGAAACATGCAGAATTGGTTTTATTAAGTAAACTAACTTTTGCCCGCGGTTCCGCCCGCGTAAATACAGTATCCCAGGGAATACTGGACTTTTTCGGGATAAAATGAAGCCTATGTTTTAATACAGAGCATAAACTACTACCATGCTAAATTTCACCAAAATCCGTTCAGTAGTTTTTGCGTGAAAGAGTAACAAACATTCATCTATCCATCCTCTCTTTTCGGCTCTCCTACTCTTATGGCATAGTCCCGGCATCTTGGAAGACAGCTTTGATGCACCCGATTCCTAAAAAGGGCGATCGCTCCAATCCTTCCAACTACAGACCAATCGCTATAACCTGTCTCTTATCGAAGATAATGGAGTCCATTATTAATAGTCAGCTCCTTCGATACTTAGACGTTCAGTAGTTACTAAGTGACAAACAGTACGGGTTCCGTAAAGGTCGCTCGGCTGGTGATCTGCTGACGTACCTAACTCATCGTTGGGCACAGGCGATCGAGTCTAAGGGAGAGGCATTGGCTGTAAGTTTGGACATAGCGAAAGCCTTTGATCGGGTTTGGTACAAAGCGCTTCTTTCGAAGCTTCCTTCCTATGGGCTGCCCGAGAAATTATGCAAGTGGGTCACGAGTTTCTTAGTAGATAGAATCATAAGGGTCGTAGTTGACGGTGAATGCTCGGATACTCTGTCTGTTGATACTGGTGTCCCACAACGCTGTGTGCTGTCACCTACCCTGTTCATACTGCATATCAATGATATGTTACAAACCAATGGCATTCATTGCTATGCAGATGACAGCACGGGTGATGCCTTATATACCGGACACGCGTACATCTCTCGGCAAAATGTCATTGAGCAAACATGTCTCTCAAATTGAGAATTCATTGGAGAAGGTCTCTGTATGGGGTTGACTTAACTTAGTCCAATTCAACCCCTTTAAGACACAAGTTTGTGTCTTAGAGGGGTTGAATTGGACTAAGCGCGTTCACCGCTAAAAGTTACCAATGGTCGTATGTCCTCGTTTTGAAAGCATACCCATAACTGTTTCCTCCAACATTGGAATACTTGTTGTTAACATATCGAGCGAGGTCGAGTTCCGACATCATCTAGAGGGCAAGGAAAAGTTAGCCTCCAAGAAGCTTAGTGTTCTGAACAGGTCAAAGCAGTATTTCAGTCCGGACCAACGCCTACAACTCTATAAGGCCTCACATGGAATACTGATCTCATCTCTGGGCAGGGGCGCCAAAGTACCAGCTTCTCCCTCTGGATCGTATCCAACATAGGGCCGCTCGAATTGTCGACTGCCATAGTATTTCAAACAGGCTAGACTCCGTTCCAAGCGACAAAATATTTATCATCCTCATCACCTTGATGAGTGGCAGTCCTCCACCGTGCGCTTTACCCGAAGCTTTCTGCCGCGCACTGTAAAACTCTGGAATGAACTGTCGCTAGCAGTATTTCCGGACCATTACGACCTGCAAACCTTCAAGAAGGGAGCGTATTCCCTCCTAAAAGGCCGGCAACGCACTTGCAACTTCTCTGATGTTGCGGGTGTCCATGGGCGACGGTAATCCATCAGGTGATCTGTTTGCTCATTTGCCCCCTATTTTTATATAAAACTAGCGACCCGCCCCGGCTTCGCACGGGTACAATACTGATACTAATACTACAGAATGTCACCCACTTCGCAACGGGCCGTATAGCAGAAATCGTAATATTTTAATTTCGCCATAATTTCAAAACCAAACGTCAAATTTTAATCATTCAAAGACCAAATATTGTCTACATAAACTGTACTTAGTGATGAAATAATTTATTTTGATAAGGATTAATAGCATGAGTAAAATAAACGCGATTAAATGTAGTCCAAAAAAAATTCAAGCTTTCTAAATAAAAAAATGGTTGTTGTGCCTCACTCAACATAGATAGGTATAGTGTGTCGCGGAGTTTTTTGTAGATATTTATAAGATCTACAATTAATTAGAACGTTATATGGTTCTATATTTTATAGTTTAGGCAGCGTACGCAAAATAAGTAACTTTTCTGGTTGATTTTTTACACCTTGTGTCCGAAAAAACCAAATATCTTACGGAACCCTATTTTTTCCAAAATAAAATTTAGCCTATGTTACTCGTGGATAAAGTAGCTTTCGAATGGTGAAAGAATTTTTGAAATCGGTCCAGTACTTTTTGAGCCTATTCATTACAAACAAACAAACATACAAACAAAGTTTTCCTCTTTATAATATTAGTGTAGAAAAATCCTCACAAACTTTCACATTTATAATATCGATATAGGAAGGATAATTAAAAATTTAATCATAGTTTTTTTTTACAGTTGAACTAAAATAATAATTAGGTAGATAGCTTAGAATTTATTGTTATAAAATATGAATACATACTACACTTAAGTTTAATAGCTTTTAGAGAGTTTTATTGCTACGAGTAGACAAATATTGAACATTTCACATTTTTTTTGCGGAATAGGTACTTTAAATTAATTTGGAAAAATTAATATTTATATTGAATATTATAATATATAAAACAGTTGAACATGTTCAAATGTTTTTTCATGTCGTCTTGTATGAATAAATTGTATTAATATTATAATATAAAATTATTATTAATATGTGAAGCTAAAACTTTGTAGGTAGGTACTCTGTTTTACGGAAATTATGCAAACGGAGGAGTATTATCATTTTTTTTTTTAATTATATGAAGTACCTATTGAGGTATTTCATAATCATTACAATCTAGCCTATCTTAGACTAATAAGTAATTTTACGTTAACTTAAATTGCTACATAGAGTATTGCTAAGATTGCGTCCATCAACACATTTCTTATAGTCTCTATAAAGGAGAATACACATTATTGTTTGTGTTCTGTCATAGTCAAGCACTTCACTGACTTTAACACTAACTTAACACTAGCTCGAAAGGTTTTGTCCTTTTCAGTCTTCTGACTATGCCCGTGTTGTCGAGGAGCTGGATAGCCTCAACATTTACATGATGGTGAAGTCTTTTTTCATGAGCTTCGGCGTATTTTTTGATAATAGTTGAGACCGTGTCCACTTTAAGGTCCCGATGTAGGTCTTCATTTCTAATATACCAAGGTGCATTTACCACACCTCTTAGTACTTTATTTTGAAACCTTTGTATAATAAGGATATTACTTTTTTTGGTACAGCCCCATAGCTGAATACCATAAGTCCAAACAGGCATCAGGACTTGTTTATACAAGAGTATTTTGTTGTGTATTGTTAAGGTTGACTCTTTTCTAAGTTACCAGTACATTTTCCTGTAGCGAAGCTCTAACTCATCGCGCTTCTTTTTAACATGAGCTTTCCAGCGGAGCTTTGCATCCAGTGTCATGCCAAGATATTTAGCTGTATTTTCGTGCGGTATAACAGTATTGTTAATATATACCGGATGATAGTTTGGTCTCTTGTTTGTAAAATCTACGTGAATTGATTTTGTTTCGTTGAGCTTTATTCTCCACTTTTTCATCCAGTGATATACTGTATGGATAGCTTTCTATACTTTTCCCACTGCTTCCGCTTGCGTCTCGCCCGTAGCCATTATGGCTGTATCGTCTGCAAAGGCCGCAATGGTACTATTTTCTATTTCTGGGATATCAGAAGTGTAAAGTAGGTACAGGACCGGGCCTAGAACACTTCCTTGAGGTACTCCAGCTTTTATATGCTTAAGCTCTGAGTATGCTTCATCATATCTCACCCTAAACATTCTGAGTGTTAAGTAAGACTCTAAGATATCAGCGAACTGCTTTGGAAGTAGATTTCTAATTTTGTGAATAAGGCCTTTATGCCAAACCTTATCAAAAGCCTGCGCAACATCTAAGAAGACTGTTGTGCAAACTTTATTTTCCTCTAGTGCTTTTTCTATTAATGTAGTAATTCTATGCACCTGGTCAATTGTAGAGTGTTTTTCTCTAAAACCAAACTGATAGTCTGGGATTAAATTCCTTTCTTCTAGTATAGGTTTTAAGCGTTTGAGAAATAGCTTTTCAAATAGTTTCGATATAATGGGTAGTAGAGAAATTGGTCTGTACGATTTTGTTTCGTGTGGTGGTTTCCCAGGTTTTGGCAGCATTATAACTTCTGCTACTTTCCACATATCAGGTACGTATTTAAGTCTAAAGGTCGCGTTTATGTGCGTAGTTAGCTTTACTATAGCTTTTCGTGGAAAATTTCGGATAACTTCTCCAGTTATGAGATCGAATCCAGGAGATTTCTTTAGGCCTATCATTTTTATCTCACTTTTCACTTCTCTTGGTGTAACAAATTTTATTTCAAACTCATCTTGTGATGTATCTTCTGAGTGTTCTTCTAAATCAGTTTGTTGCTCTAGTCTATATTAGGTTGGAAAATTTCCTCAAGATGATCAGCAAATGTAAATGCTTTCTGTTCACTGCTTATAGCCCAGTGCCCATTTGATTTTTTGATGGGAGGTATCTGGGTGATAGGCTTTTTAAGACCTTTCGTTGCTTTCCATAATGAGTATTCTGTTGTACGATCATTTGTTAGACTAGTCAGGTATTTGTTCATGCTGTTATCATTAAACTTTTGAATTTCCCGCCTCAGCCTTTTTGTGAGATTGTTAAGGTTTTTTTTAATTTCAGGACATCTGGTTTGTTGCCACATCCGCCGAGTTTTCCTTTTTTCTGCTATAAGTTTTCTTATTTCTATTGGGTAGCAGTTTCCTTTCACTTTCCTATTAATGCTTGGTGTGTTATTCCACGCACAGTCTTGGATATTTTTTATAAACTTTCTCACATCCAGATCCAACTGTTCTGGAGTCTTTAGAGGGACGGAGTATGAAGGGTACAGTTAAAGTTCATATTATAGAGGAGTGAACCGCACTAATATTTTTTATCATAGTGCTTAAAAATACATTGAATTAATAAAATCAACGTTACATACTAGTACTACCCTGAACTCCAATTCTCGTATTTACCTTAGACTTTCAATTTTTTAACGATAAATCGACTTGATAATATGAACTGATTTTTGGAGCGTCGTTTATCAGAACTATTTTGGTGAAGAATTTGACAAAAGAAAACTAATAAAGTTGAAACTTAAAAAAATTAAATGAATAATGATCGAACTAGCTGTTGCCCGCGGCTTCGCCCGCGTAAATGCAGTATCCCGTGGGAACACGTACTTTTTCGGAATAAAAATATATATAATGTGTTTTAATACATAGCCTAAACTATCTATTTACCATACCAAATTTTATTGAAATCCGTTCAGGAGTTTTTGCGTGAAAGAGTAACAAACATCCATCCATCCATCCTCACAAACTTTCACATTATAATATTAGAATTTCTACTAGGTAGGTACTAGGCGACCACTAGTTTCTTATATTATCTGTATGAACAGCGGCCGTTCCTTGCTATGAAATATGAATACAGAGCTAAAACTACTGAAGATTCCCTTGCTCAGTTTTCATAACTTAATATTCTTATTAATAATGCAAAAAAGTATCCTATTAGGATGTAGTACATACATACGAGTAGTGTAAATCATTTAGTTTTTGAGCTTGTTCCTTGCTTTAAGTCAAACCGTTTAATCGTCTCGTCTCTTCAGACCTTCTACGATAATTTTCAGTCAAATTTGTCAATGTTTAGTTTTTAGCCGTCAGTAAAAATTAGCTTCGATATTCAGGGCGTATTTACTAACTTGGTAGTAATTTACTTTGTTTACTTGAATCTATACAAATAAATAAAATTAAAATTTGTGTTTATAATATTAAATTAACAGCTTTTCACTTATTGCATTATGCATATGAAAGTATATACACACAATAAAAAATCAATTTTTAAAATTTTCGTCTGTCCATATGTCTGTATGTCCGTCCCTTTGTTCTTGCATTAGCCAACTCCTTTAGATATTAATCTTAAGAAGTTAAACAGATTTTAACGAGCCTTTATCTGTTAGATAGCTGAGGATACAAGGCATTTAAAAATAGGGTTCCGTTTCCGATAATTCTACGCTGAACGAAGGCACCACCATAAAAAAAATACTCCTCTAATATCGATATAGGAATATCGATATTAGAGGATTAGTTTTTTTTTTATTAATATCCAAGACTCCAAAAAATATTGTTTGGTTTACAGTCATCTTCAGAAGCCCTACAGGGGCTTATAATATGTTGGATGTTTAAATTTGTTCCGTTTTTTTGAATTGCCTATAAAACATCGAGTTAAATTCGTAATATCTGTTCAATATTGTGTTGAGTACAATTTGAGTAATTGCGAGGAGTCCCTTGTTATCAACTGTAATTTATTTGAGCGAGGCGCGTTTAGTAACGCGGCTGGCGTTACCGTCATTGTTCATCAATGACATTTGTTGTGTAGATGCTACTAATATTTCCACTTTTTTTATAAAATTATAAGGAATGATGTTATTGGTATGATCGATAAAAAGATCGTATTTGCGCTCACCGACGCCTCAGATGTGGTTGAAGTCCGTATTTACACTTAGTACATATGCATGAGTATGATTCATTGGCGCTGTTTAAGCGATTTTGATCTTATGTTCTTATGATCTTATTTGTTCGATTGTACGTCTGCAATAGACCTGATATGATTCTAAAATAAAGCATTTTCCTTTGTCGTAAAATGTTTCGTGAAGTATATTATTTCATCTGGTTCTGTTTTCTTTTTCTTATATTTCTCATTGGAGCTAAGTTATTTTGGAGCACCTCGCAAGTCTTACAAGCAAATCTATTTTACATACAACATCGTTGGCAGTACATTACGAACGAGGACAATATTTAACACTAGCTTGTTCGCAGCGCAATTATTGTATAATCAAGAATTAAGTTATTTTTAATAGCCATAATTTTGTTTTGTGTCGTTTTTTATAATTGTTGTGATTATTTTAAATTAGTCGTTTATTCTCAGCCTATTTCTGCCTTATTTGTATTTGTAATTGAGGTTGTTAAGGCTAATGCGGCCCAAACAACATTGTGGGAAGTAGTCACGAGCAATAAGTAAGATTAGACAAACCCAAGTATTCTAATCAATGAAAATTACATATTACGTCATAAAGTAAACGGTGCTCGTATAAGGTCGGTGTTATAATATATGATCCGGAATCCGCAGGCCTGGGAAAATTTAGAGCATTGAAAATATAACTATAAATAATATAATATAATAAACTGGGCTAATAATTCAGTTGAAAATCGAACAGTTGAATGTCGACCTATCATATTATACTAGATGATGTGCGCGAGTTCGTGCGCATAAAACAAAGTCTCCAGGGTACCTACTAGGTACTAGTGTAAAAAGTAGCCTATGTCCTTCCCGTCTTCTATTCTATATCTGTGCCAAATTTCATAAAATCGGTGTTTTTGGAGCCTATTCAGTGGAAACAACCTTTCCTCTTTAATATATTATTAGCATAGATGACATTGACATTTGTCTCGTTGATTTGTGTGTTCGTTTTTCAGCTCTATTGTATTAGCGCAGAGTTCTATTTTCAATGCTCTGGATTTCCCCGGTCTAGCGGAAACCGGATAATATAGTCCCGATCTCATTTTTAAAACAAGTTTCTCGCCATTTCATATCTCAGTTGCACTATATAAACACTTTCTTTTTATATGAAAGTGGATGTGACTGAAGGTATCTAAAAAAAAAACTTACTATACCTAAGTTTAACTTTTACATATTTGTAATTTGTACAGTTTAAGTGCCTACGTACTGAGATATCATTTTTATATCAATAAATCAAATATAGATGATAATATAACAATAATTTTAATTTACTTTTTCAATTTATTTACAGGTATAGTATAGCACATTATTATTGCAACATTGTATGTTTATTTATTAAAGAATCAGAAAGTAATTACAGCTTTTGTTTTAAATTATGAGTTTGTGTCGCTGTCTGTAATGGTCACAGAATACAAATAGGTACAGCAATCCTACAGACATGCCGCCACACATATTTTGTGTCATAGATTTCTCCATACTAGATAATGTAAAAAAGTTTGTTTGTTTGCATTGAATAGACTCCAAAACCACTGGATCGATTTTGATGAATTTTATTAGAGATATAGAGTAGACCATGGGGAAGGATATAGGCTACTTTTATCGCGGAACACCTTTTGCGCGCTCGAAATCGCAGGCATCATCTAGTATACTATAAATGACCATTTAAGGTTTAGCAACCTATGGATCAAATTGAAAGAACAGTAACGTTATATTGTCATTAAGACTCGAATAACAAATCTGTAAAATGTACTTAAAATTGGCGCCGCCGCTGGTTTTCAATTCAGGTGTCCAGACGATAGATGGCAATCCGATCAAATGAAATTATTTCGAATGACACGTGTATGTTACTTTGGGCTGTTTGAATTTTGAATTGTTTTCATTTTAACAACATTTTGGTAGATATTTAAATGTTTATCCGGTTCTTTAATAAGAAGCACCTATTCACAAAATCTATTGCACACTTAACCCCTTATTAATAAAAATATTTACACAGCGGATAACTTAAACAACGTTGCTATCTCTGTCTGTCATGTTACTTTTCCATTCGTTGTGTAAATACATAATATGTATTATGTATATTAGTAACGCCCTTACATTAGGTATTTGTTAAAGAAAAGTAGAGAAGGAGGATTGTAGATACTTAGTTCACCGAAAGCTGCAATATTCGTTCTACAACTTTTTAGCAAGAAATATTATTCACATGATGTAAAAAAAAAAAAATATTTAAACAACTATTGTCTAACTACTAACTAGGTACTTACGAGTATGTAAATAGTAGTGATGAACGTATATTAATTTTTAAGCATTCGCGAATGCGAAGGTTCACTTTTTAAGACTCCAAGCTTTTATTTTTGAAGTACAACATACCTCTACTAAAGTTTGATTATTAATTTGTGATATTAGGTGACATTACATTGTTGTGTTCATTTGATAAACTAATAAACTTTGTTTAATCGGACTAAATTGTGCTTAATTGTTCACTCCCTATCAAAATAGATTTAAAATGTTAATTATATTGCTCAAATAAGTTGAGGAAAATATTGCTATACGTTAAACCATTTATATTTGTTTAGCCATATCTATAGCCGTTAATTCTATGGCAGCAACATTGTATTTAACATATATCGCACCTGAAACAATTCATTTTATGGGGGTTGGGTTGATGTCAAATGTCGCACTAATTGTTCAAATTGCACCTCTGCTCTTCTAATTACTGTTCACATCTCGCAACATTGTTGTTTAATCGCTTTTATTTTGCTCATTACTTGCTTTAATAATATAATGAAACTCTGATGTCATCTATTAAAATGTATGTAATATTACATTATAAAACATTGCAGTTTAAAAAACTTGCATTACTTATAAACTGTGACTAATTTTTTTTTCTAGGTTGATAGAACCATAGGTTCAAAACTATCGTACAAACTTAATACTTAATATTAAGTGGCTAAAATATTAAATATTTATATAATATACGTGTTATACAACCTAATCTAGCAGTATGCATGTAAGCAATGTTATGTTTTGAGTGTAATCTGTAAAAAAAAACGAAAAACAATTGCCCAGCTTTATAGTTTATAGTATACTATACTATTAGTAAAAGTAATATATTTCTGAGTAAGATATCAACCTACCTGTCATAATCAGTAAAATATTCCACGTTCTTATATACTTACAATAAAATGAAAATGACGACAATAATTAATACTTCATCAACCTTACTTGCTAACAGGCTATTTCAGCATTTTATCAAACATTATTAAATAAAATGCTTAGATCGAGAATAGTTAACGTGAAATCAAAGCGAACAACATTTAATTAGATGGCCGGTACGAGAGATCAAATCGTCCATTAGTTTGCGTTCATTACATCGTGGACCGCAGTTAGGCTTTTGACACGACAGACAAACGCATATATCGTGACTTTGGCCAGTAAAGTCAGTTTGTTGATAAAGTCAATTAGCGGTATCGAAGCGGGGCTTCGATCGGTATCGCGGGCCCACCCTCGCGCCTGTCGCGGAGCTCCGGCGCGCTATTGGCCGAGCGTGCCACAGGGGAGTGGCTTGAGCCCGCCACGTTTTTTGTCGTACTTTTTTGAACCACGCGTCGCGAAGTCAACTTTATTCACCATCAGTCGATCGAAGGCGTTGGTGTATCGTAGTTTATTACTGTGGTCGTTACGTCGCGATTAATCTGTGACTTTGAATCGTCTGTGATCTCGTCAGGTTTTGTGATTAAAAACATCAAGTTTGTTTGGAGTTTATTTTTAATCAGAAAATAAATATTTTGCTGTGGTAAGTCTTCTTTATATACTTATTTTTAATTTTAAGCTTATATTTATTATTGATTACTATTATTATTATATTAAATTATAACATTTTAATTTTCCTATGATTAACAGAAAAAAGCACTAACCCTAATAACTTGCCTTACAAATTTGAAATTTAAATTTTTTTATCATTTTAGACAGCTTTAAATTAATAATGATTTTATTTACATAAATTAATTTAATTAATAAGGTGCATTTAATATCTTATAATATCAATTCAATTAAGGTCTTGGATTCTATATCTAAGTATAGCATTACACTTCATCTACATAATAAATAATATAACCTTTTGACATATTAAAACTGCAGTGCATAAATTGATCAAAAAATATTTTTCGCTCAAAATACATGATATTTAAAATGCATTTGCATAATTAGGTGAATTTTATAGCTTTATTGAATTAAAACCGATGTCAGGTCCAAAATTGGACGCAGCGGGGTCCCTCTTGTTAATATTGTTTATTGCCTGTATTATAGTCGGCCTTAAAGGTTATCCCCATATCTCATACCGCAGATGATAACAATAGACTTTTTATTGAAAACATTTTATTAACTTTTTTATACACCCGATCACTTTAAAGGTGATTTTAATACGTTTTATACGGTCCTAAAACTGCTCGCGGCTAAAGGATAGGTTGAGATGTAAATCATTGATTTTGTGAGTTTTATAATTTTTGAAACTTGAAATTATGGTCAGTTTTATGGATTTTTATTACGATTAAATGTTTTTTCTTTAATGACACTAACGGGAGGTGATAGAAATTATTTATTGACTTTAAAATGAATTAAAATCATGTATACATAGGAAAAGATTTAAAAAGTAAAATTTAATTACTTTAAATTTTACTTTTCTATCTTAACTTATTAAATTTATATTATTTCTAGCTACCATCAAGAACAACAAAGTAAAACTTTAATGAATTTAAAACAATGAAAAATAATAATAATCTTTATAAATAAGAAAAAAATTGCGACCGCCATAAACTGATAGTTTTATAGCAATTTTAACTTTTATTTAACTGTAAAGGAAATTGAATTACACAATGGTCATGAATTTATAATATAATGTAGGTAAATAGGTAAAAGGAAAACCATAATCGTTTATTATTCAAATTAAGTTTATGCGTTTAAATGTATTTACTTAATTCTGCAAACTAATTTTATAGTATTGAAAGTACCAATGTTTTTTTTTTCAACTTGTATGAATTTTACAACGAGGAGTTTATTTAAACTCAATTTAGAGTTCATATAAAACCTTACAAAAATCTAAACGTGTTAATCATCAATGAAAAGGAAACCAAGTATTGTGAGTGAGATTGAGTCCTCACATGACAAAGCCTGTCGAAGGTTTTTTACAGAAAGGGTTTTTGGGTCGGGGTTCGATCTCAATTCGATTACCAACAAATAATATAGCTAGATTGTGTCCAATCATTCGCCTGTAATTAGTTTTACGTCCTTGTACTCTTTTCTTCCCGAAACGAGTGATTTTCTCTATAGTATTTTGTTCCCGTCTATCTGCATTTTGCCCCTAGCTTCCATGCCGCTTGGGCTTAACCAATTCTTAGCCAGACGTGTCCATTTCTTGTCTGTCAGTCGTGCTTTATGTCCAGCCCACCTCCACTTAGCATTTTTCATGTGTTGTAAAACATCTATCACATTTGTTTTCTTTCGTATATTTTCTTATTTAATAGTTATTTTATTTTAATAGCACCTGGGTCTTTTGTATTCTGTCTACTGTTTTGGATCGTAAATCCAGGTTTGTGACCCATTTGACAAGCAAGGTTACAAATGCGACGATCTTTTTGAAAACTTGCCCCATTTGCACCAGACTATTTCAAGTACCTTATAGAACGCTGCCATTACAGTTTATTGACTGGTGTTTTAACTTACAATCTTCTGCAAACTTCAACACTTTAAATAAATAGCAAGTTTAATAAACCTGTATGTAAAATTATAAAGATAGATTTTGTGTTATTTTATTCAGGAAGTCATTACCTGTTTCTATTTTTATCAAAATAACTTATTGTTTGTGTGCATGGATGTCTAAAAAAATATAAGTTTCAACTTACTTAGTTCCCTTCAGCACTACCCCAATGACTGGACGTTTGTTCGTCCAATCACTGCATCGGCTATAATTGTTAGACAGTAATTAACAGTGATCATTACACGCTACCAGCAGGGAGGAGATTAAGATTACCTTTCTATATTACGATATAGATCGTATGATATTTGTTAAGAAATACATCCTTATGTATTTCTTTACTTTAATTTATACCGGAAATGTAAGTTATTGAAATGTATGAACATTTTATATTAATTGTACAAACATTGCGGACAAGTTTTATTTTTGTGGAAATACTTTTTTTAAGTTTTTTTTAAGAAAATCGGATCGTCCTTTGTAAAAGCATAATCTGTTCTAAGCATAACCTACCTTTTATATCTTCAGTAGATTATTCTCAAAACTGTAATAAAGAATTATGTATAGCGTTAGTATTCGACTGGTTTGTAAAGGTAGGTTAAGTGTAGAACAGATCATAGCTTGATCTGCTCTAAGCCTAATCCAACTATTATGCTTCCAAAGTCTCATCCTAATTAGAACTTTACAAAGGATAATCCGATTTTCTTTAAAATTAAAATTTTTTAGAGGTGTGTTGGTTTCCTACTAATTCGATATTTTTTTAGTGTCTCTTTTGCTAGTAAATTTAAAGTAGTTTAGGTGCTCTTAAAATTATTTGCGATTTGTTATGTAAGATTAATTTGTCAATTGATGATAAGTTCGTTATTATAGCTCTTAGAATAATATTATTATAACCATAAATTGCGGCTGACGATGGTGAAATTAACGCTTTATATTTTACCCAACTGCTAAAAGGTGTACTTACCCCCTGGTGAGGTATCGACTAATTAACGAGTTACATATTAACATATTTTATACAAAAGGACCATAGATATTGTTACAGGTGTGTACGCAGAAGGCAACCGAATAATGGTATTCTGCTGCGTCGCGTTACTTTTCTGTCGTGTCACATTATATTTCAGCCATCACTTATCGCGTTTTTATGTTGCTTTTCTGTGGTCACACGTCGCTTTTTAGGATTTCGTAGTACTCAAGGAACCCGCGAATAATTTCACTCCGTCTGTCCTTCTTGATTATGTAATTATGAATATAAATTGATGAAATTGTAGTTATAGATTGTGTATAGACTTATTCTTGGCAACATAAAACAATAATATTTTTATATTTTAGAGTAGGTAGGTACATACACATACATGTGAAGTGGGCATAAAAAATATATTTTCATTCTATAACCCCATCGTGTGAGGTATCGTCGAATAAGTATTTTTAAATAAAGTCTGGGCTTCATTTATTATTATTCCTTTTTTACAGAATCAACCGTTTTTGGGTAATGGGCATCCAAAGTGAACAGTTCGCATCCCCCATTACGAAAATAAAAGAGATAGAAACTTGTAAGTTTGCATACTGATAGGAGTCATGCTAAAAACAATAGTCATGTTAATAAAATCTATACTAATATAACAGCCTCCGTGGTCTAGTGGTTCGAGCATTGGCTCTCGACTCGGAGGTCGTGGGTTCGATTCCCACATTGGAACAACAAAAAAGGTTGTTTCCAAGTTTGGTTAGGACAATGCAGGCTGATCACCTGATTGTCTGACAAGAAAGATGATCCATGCGTCGGATGGGCATGTAAAAAGTCGGACCTGCGCCTGATCTCTCGTCAGTCGTGTCGGTTATCCGTCCCACTGGATTATGAGAGTAAAGGAAGAGAGAGTGCTCTTGTGTACTGCGCACACACTTGGGCACTATAAAATTACTCCTGCGTAACTGGCCTGGTTTCAATGAAACCGGCCACCGTCACCGAAATCGGTGCGGGGAGTTATATACTAATATAATAAAGAGGAAAAGTTTGTTTGTTTGCATTGAATAGGCTCCGAAACAACTAAACCGATTTTATTGAAATTTGGCACAGATGTAGAGTAGACCACGGGAAAGGACATAGGCTACTTTTCATCGCGGAAAAATGTACGGTTTTTGCGAAATTAACTTTTCCATGCACGAAATGGCGGGCAACATCTAGTGTAAATTATTTTGAACGAAATCAGTTAATAACTTTCGAAGTAATTTAGAGTCAAAGTTATTTAGAGAAAATAATTAAAACCCCTCCTTAGACATATCCTGACATGGATGGATGGAGGGTTTTTGGTCATCTACCGTCGCTTTTCTGCAGTCTTGCGTAGGTTTGCAGTCTGTCATCTTGAGGCGTCTTCCTGTAGTGTCACGTGACATTTCTGCCGTGTCGCATTACTTTTTTTCTTTACTTTTCTGCCGTCACATCGTGTAGTGTATTATACGCTTTTACCTATAATTCTACTAATTATGTAACAGTTGGTACCATTTGTAATACTTTACTTATCGCGGTCACTAAATTATTTTTAATTGCTTCTCTTTACAGCTATTACTATATATTATTAAATTAATTACAATATATTTTATATATTCCGAAATACGAGCCAACTTTTTATAAGGATAATAATATTGTGCAAGATAGTTCTTATTTTTCTAATGTTAATACTAATCAGTTAACATTTTCCATCCAAAATTATCGATTGAAATATGTTTCTATGTATTAATAATGGTGCAAACAAAATAAAAACATAAAATCAGAAATTCTCTTAGAATCTTATTAGGTTTTTATTAATTATTTCTGAAATTTAAAAAAAACTATTATAAGAAGTTTTTTACTATCGGCATTAAAAAAATGATGATTAGGTACATTTTAAAGCTCACCCCCAAATCCCGAGGTACTAAACCTTGAAATACAGTTTATGGATGTTTAGTATAAATCAGTGGCGAAGGACTCCTATAACTCCATTCCTATCGGCTTCCCTTGTCACTTACCTTTTGTAAACCTTCATAGAAATCCCTACCTATTATACAGGCTCCGGCTTCCCTATAAAGGAGAAGCAGCCTTCGCCACTGGTATAAATACATTCATTTGTTGTCTAATTTCTCTGTGGATAAGTAGAACATTCCACGCCTACGAATACAGGATATTTAACCTTACTCCGACGACTTAAAGGCGTTACTTTCCCAGGTACCTATAGGGGTGAGTCACATACTTTCAGCTTATCAGCAGGTTTAGAGTAATCCGGCCCACCATTACCACTTAAGCCTAATGGACAAAAACCTCTAATCCAGCACTTCTGTGTTGATAAAAATACGTTGCAAATAATCAAACAAAGGAAAGTACAAAAAATGTAAGAGGCGCACGCGCGTTGATGTCTTTAACATTCGATATCCGGATTTATTCCTTTTTACCCGACTACTGCGAAGCCAAAGGAAGTGTAATGATAGGCAGTGTATGTATGTTTGTTGCACCGTACTGGTCCGATTTTAATAAATGAGATGTCAATTATAGATTCTAAATAATAGCCCGGGTAACATCCTACTAATATTATAAAAGCGAAGTTTGTGTGGATGGATGGATGTATGGATGTATGGTATTTGTTACTCTTTCACATAAAAACTACTGAACAGATTTCGATAAAATTTGGTATGGACTTTAGGCTTTGGATTAAAACATAGGCTACTTTTATCTCGAAAAATTACAGTATTCCCGTGGGGTACTATATTTACGCGGGCAGGATTAAGCTAGTATATTATATACTTAATTATTATGGATACATTATAAAACTATGTTTATGGCATTAAAAACTGACATAAACTGTTGGTATGAGATTTATTGGCATATTTCCACGCGACGATAAAATAACGGGCCAACTATCGGCAGTTTACCCTACGATGACATACGAGTACAGTATAATTAGGGTAACAGCGAGTTAGCACCTGCGACCAGCGGGCGGGCTTCAGCTGGGTACCTCCTAGGGCTTAATACATATTATTACGTCATACTATTACAAAATCGATAAATATTCGTAGTCATATACCCATTTGCACTAAACGTAAGTTAGGCTTGTCCTAGTTAAGATACACTTAAACATAAGAACAGCCTAGCTAAACATTTTGTTTGCACTAACAGATATAACTTATATAGGTCGTAGCTTAGGCATTGCTTAGTTAAGTGAATGATTGAACGAATGTGAAGATTGGTTGTTTATGGTTTTATAAACCGGCTAAGTAATGTAGTCCATAGAAAATATTTTTTCCTTCTCTTTACATTGATTCTGTCGTGTGTTAAAAAGTGACAAAAGATAAGACCTTGGTTTATTTTGTTTGGTAACGTAAATTCATCAAAAGGCTGTCAATTGTCTTGTCATATTGTGTTAAATTCGGTGCGTGTTTTATAGAATAAACAGATATATATACGTGTTTACTGTTGACTAAAATTATACCTTACGATTGATTTCGAATCGATACCTATTATGGAAAATAAATTAAAAGAAAAGTAAAAACCGCAAACTTTACGGCGGAGGAAAAAATAAAATTTGTGCGATTGTTGTGCGACGAAGGCCCGTGCATCCTATCGAAAGTAACTTCTCACGATGCCACGACGAATAAAGAGAAATAATTCTTTTGCACATCTTAGATAGCTTGAAGAAGTCGATTTCATCGAAATTTTGGAAGCAGTTTGGTCGTGATCTTGTTATTCTAGTTCTCGCGTGTGAAAATTATGTCATTATGAAAATCGACTACTACAAATTCAAGGAAATTCAATAAATATTAAATCCCCTGCCATGGTGATTGCGATCTGACTATTTTAAGCTTTGAATTTTTAAAACCACTGTAATAAAAAATCTGCTAAAAATATACCTCTTTTTATTGTAATACATCTAAGGCTAGATCTCTGACAATAGTATATCACTAAAACTATATCAATAGTTACAAATAATCTACAAGACTAGATAAAACTCCCGACTTATGTGTTGCCTACGCTTACGCAGTTCCTAATCGGGCTCATAAAGTTAAGAATATCCTAAGTGGACTTAGGAATGGCCTAAGGTTAGTGCAATAATATTTTTTGCTAGGAGCAGCCTAAACAAGTTAGGAAAGAACTTAGGCGATCCTTAAGTTTAGTGCAAATGGGCAATAGAGTAATAACTCTCCAGTAATACTAAATTGAAAAAAGGTCTTATTATTACCTACCACAATTTGAATTCAGTCTATGCTAACGCTAACCTAACATACCTAACCCCCTTATTAATAAAAATATTAATACAGTGTATATAAGCAATTTATACAATGTTTTGTCCTTGTCTGATACGTCGGAAAAGTAGCTTGACAGACAAGGACAAAACATTGTATAGCTTATACACAGTATAAATATTTCTATTAGTAAGGGGGTAGCTGTATGATTTTTCAGGCCTAAGATATAAGTTATAATGACCGAGAATCGCTTACTGATCCGTTTGTTCGTATACTAGATCATTTTTAGGATGCAGCATCCAAAGGGAAAAACGGAATTGTATTACTAAGATTCCGCTGTACGTCCGTTTGTCAAAAGGCTGTATTACATTAACCGTGATAGTGAAATTTTCACAGACGATGTATTTTTGTTGCGGCTATAAATAAATAAACACAAATACTAAAAAACGAAATAAAATAAATACTTAAGGGGGCTCGACGACAAACGTGATTTTTTTCTACGGAACCCTTCGTGCGCTAATCCGATTTTCGCACTTAGCCGGTTTTTTTTTAAATTTAGCAGTTGATTAGAGCGGTAGGTTAAGGTATAGTTACGGGACATTGATTACACAATTTTGTACATTATTTGTTCGTATGTATTAGGTATAATTGCCAACATAATCTTCTTATATCTTCTTATAAATAAAAATTAATTTGCTGTTCGTAAGTCTAAAACTCGAGAACGACTGGACCGATTTGGCTAATTTTGATCTTTAAATAATCGTATCAGTTCAGAGAAGATTCAAACGGTGAGAAATTTCAGTTCATAGTTATTCACAATCTAATACTAGCTGTCCCAACAAACATTATTCTGCCTTCAGAATAATGTTTGTTGGGACAGCTAGTATTATATAAATCCAGTAAAGTGATAGTCACGAGTCAACAACAACATAGGTACGCAACAAATTTTCAAACTAATGTTAGGTAATTATACTGTTCCGCAACTGTCTGTGTCTCAACAACTGTCCGTGGTAGAGCCATGCTTCGGCACGAATGGGCCGGCTCGACCGGAGAAATACCACGGGCTCACAGAAAACAGGCGTGAAACAGCGTTTGCGCTGTGTTTCGCCGAGTGAGTGAGTTTACCGGAGGCCCAATCCCCTACCCTATTCCCTTCCCTACCCTCCCCTATTACCCTATTCCCTCTTAAAAGGCCGGCAACACACTTGCAGCTCTTCTGATGCTGCGAGTGTCCATGGGCGACGGAAGTTGCTTTCCATCATGTGACCCGTTTGCTCGTTTGCCCCCTTATTTCATAAAAAAAAAAAAAAAAAAACTGTGTACATTTTTATGAAAAAATGTAAATGTAAGGTAGTGTGACTGGAACTAGTTAAAGTATCATATTAAATGACCATGAGACGAATTAAAATTCAATAACCAATAATATCAATTACAAATAAAAAAAACGATTGTATTTACAGGTAAAAAATAAATTAATATAAAACGACAACGTAGACAATAATTGAATATTAACAGGTAATATTTAGACATTGAAATTTAAAACTATTGAAAGAAATATAATAAATAACAACACTTTATGATTGCATGTTCAATTAGAACTGACCTTAAGGACTCAGGTGAAGAAAAGTTGGATTTTTTTTGCTGTAGCATTTCAGTAGCATTTACTTATTAATAACTACCTGTCCCGACACTTTGATGTGTCTGAACTGTAATGAATAAATGACTACACTTACTCCTACAACCTACACCAATATTTATCGCTGTTTAAAACTTCTCTGATCTTCTACAATGATTTCAAGACAAAATCGATTAGCCAAATAGGTCCAGCCGTTCTCAAGTTTTGAGTCCCTTGGGAATGGGACAAAAATTATCCTATATTCTTCTCCTGGTTTTAGTATACCTCCCCACCAATTTTCAGCCAAATCGGTTAAGCCGTTCTTGAGTTATAAATAGTGTTAACTAACACGACTTTCTTTTATATATAGATTGTTACATAAATATTTTCTGTCATTGTTTTCAGGGTTCCGTGTTCACGTCTCGGAACCCTTACGGTTTTGTCATGTCCGGACGGTTAGTGCTAGAATTAAAGACCGCCGGACGGACGGTTTGTTAGTCCAGCAGGCCTAGCATGCGCACCCTAGAAACACCGAAGAATCGGTGAAGAAAGAAACCAAAATGACAGATTGAAGAAATTTTAATACCGTTCGGAGCAAAATAGGTCACACTGTAAGGCAGCAAGGTCGATGTATCGTCGTGATGAGAAACAACATTACTTTTCTTCCCGAGCATGAGCTCACAAAATGGCCTCTTTTGACATCTAAAGGACAATTAATAGTCTTACAATATTGTCAACTACTCCACATCATGGCGCTCCTAGACAAATAGTTTCTTTACGTTCGTCAGTCATTTACTTGAAAATTTGTTCGTTTTTGACAGAAGATTTCCCGGCATATGACAATCGCCATATACCAAGGCATATTAAGCTTAAGAAATGTGTCTTAACTTTAAATCAAAGTTTCTTTGGGATTACTTTATGCGCTGTGACGAACGTATAATATTTACCACTAACTACACTTAAACGTGGTAGGCATCATGTAGGACAATTCTATAAGCGTTATTTTATAACCTACATAGGAAATAAAAATGTTGAGTTTGAGTTTACATTACACTCTACACTTACAAAGGTCACTGAAAATGAAAAACAAATATTCATATTGTTATAAAAGTCATCTCATCAATCGCCACCTCGACATTATTATCTATTATTTTGTCTCTATTACTATCATCAAAACTATTGTTGAAGAAATTTCAATTTCGTTTTAATTGTTTTTTGTGTTGGAAAGCTGTTTGACGCCAACTAATGGCGCGGTAAGTGATGGCCAAGTGGAGCAGCACCGCTAAACGCGGCAAAAACTGTCAACGCACCATAAGGGTCAGTTACACTCATCTAACTTGCAGACGACTAAGAATACTTTCTTAACCTGTAAGTAAAATAATAATTATACAGTTTGTAAGCACCTTACTACATGCGCCGCATTTTGTTTGGATTTCTCACAAAATCTGGAGGCGAGATGTTGTGGCAAAACTAGTGAAACGGCGCGTGTGTATTAAATAAAAATACGAGTAGCTACAGTATAGTAGATTTCAGTGTTTTAATTTAAGAGGAAAATAATACTAAATTATTGTTATGTTTTATTGTTAATTCGTTTACGTTACTTATGTATTTTTCACAATGTCGCCATTTTATATCCGACTGCTAAAAAGGTTGTTTTTATTTATTTACAATTCCTCCAACACTTTGTCATTGGGTTTAAATTTTACATAAAATACAGTTGGCGACAGTAAACAGATAAAAAGTTCACAACAGAATGGATAATTTTTTCAGGAGCGTCTGCGGTTCGTGCCTCAATATCAATTCTCAAAATCGGATGAGTGTAATCGAGCCAAACAAACTCAATCACTCGCAAATATTCTAATATTTAACCACTCAACCGAACACTTCTTTTTTCTGTTTAAATTGAATACTTTTTTGTAATCTAATTTTGAGGAAAGTACGTGAGGCAGCGGTGTGAAGTCAGCCAATAATTACGTTGTTATTTATTTAATAGGTACTGAGTAAATATCGTTATTGTTATAATAATATCTATGGACGCTTCACTTCACGTCAATTTGATCTTATGGTAAGTTCTCGAAGAGCTTGTGTTATGGGTACCAGACAACGGAAATATATTCAATATATTTAATACTTTTATTATACTATACACATATGTAAGATTTTTAATTATACACATATTTAATACACATCTTCCTTCGGCGGGAATCGAAACCGCGACCCGCGGCTTGAGCACCAACACGCTCAACCATTGAGCCACAGAGGTCGTCAGTTATAACTGACATAGTTTGCAAAATAAGACCGTATAACCATCAACCAAGTAGTATGACCTTATTTATTCGAGTACTTAGAATCGAGGCTTTGGACGGCGGTTGTATTTTCTTTTTGTCTAAAACGATAGTTAGCTGTAGTTTAGCGATACGCGTTTCTAAATTTGATTTGCGACCAAATAAAACCAAATCCTAAAAAACTGACAACACATAACGTACATGTACTTCATTAACTTAAATTTGTTAAAAAAACATTATAAAAATATAATCTATAATAAACCAAACATTTTTTTCAGAACCTCTACACCTAAATCTTAAAAAGGAGGTCGTGTTTAGGATCATTTTCCTACTCCTATGTAAGGTACATAGGAGTAGGAAAATGATCCTAAATTTTGCTTGTTTGAAATTACCCATAGATAGAGAATATAATCACCTTAATATCGGTTAACAATTATTGCAATAATATTAAACATTTATTTGGAAAAAGCATAAAAAGTCTCCTCGAATTTTTCACGTGATTTGCTATTATGCGTGAATCTTAATACGTGGCAATAAGGTTTATTTTATTTGGCAACTGTCCGGATTTATTGTACAAAAAATGTCTAAAGATATTTCATTCTATACTCGATAACTTGTCATGTCTTGCTATGTAATATATATTCATATTAATTACAGTAAAACAATAATAATAGGCGGTAATTTCCACCTTTTGCAACTAAACTACGCCTTCTCGTAGAGAAATCTACATAATTAGGTATAAATATAAAATGAACATGTTATAACTATACTAATTGGTGTGAAAAAATATTATTTCTACTGCCTTTTGTATCATGTTAATTTCGTAATTATCTCTAAATTAAAAAAAATATTTGAATAACACTTGGAATATGTTTAAATTAACAGAGCGTATTATGTTGAACTTTAAGTGAATTTATGAATGTGGATATGTTTATGATCGCAAATCCGATTAAGATTGAAAAATTTGAATTTAGTTTTGAACTTTTGAGGTAGGTTTGTCTTGAATAATCTTACAATAATCCATGAATACAATAAAGTTCTTTATTTCAATGAAAATGAAGACACTTTTTGTATGGCACTGGCCGACAGTGTGCCAAGTGCGAGTTTTGGTCACTAGTCGCCGTGAAGAAGTTAACTACAATTTGTATGACATCGAATTAGTTACCATTGTTTGCCACTAGGGGCGCTGTTTACATGCCATACAAATTAAGGCCCTCCCCCGAGCAAAAGACCTTGAGGCGGTCAGCCGCCTAACTCAGTTGAAAATTTTTCACATAACTTAGTTCAAAATTGACCAAAAAAAAAAAATTTAAACAGCGAATATCTAGCTTATGAAATTGCCTATCTATTGGTGTGTGTCCCAAATAAAATTAACTTGTAAATACTATGGAGACGCTGAAACTATAATTGAATGTTCATTGAATTATAGTTTCAGCATCTCCATAGTATTTACAAGTAAACTTTATTTGGGACACACACCAATAGATAGGCAATTTCATAAGCTAGATATTCGCCGTTTAAATTTTTTTTTGGTCAATTTTGAACTAAGCTATGTGAAAAATTTATGCGGCTGACCGCCTCAAGGTCTTTTGCTCGGGGGAGGGCCTTAACAAATAACTTCTTCACGGCGAGTAGTGACCAAAACTCGTACAAAGCACTCTGTACTCACATATCATTTTGCCACATCCGTTATTATAAAAAACGTCAAGCAGACATCAGAACCTCAATTCTCGTATTTAAAGTAGACTTTCGTTGTACTTTGATCGTATTTTAAGTGAAGCGACTTGTTGTCATAAACTGATTTTGTGAAGTTTGGACCAATCAGAATGCGTTTTACGCTTATTTAACGTTTACAAGAATACCGGTTTGGCAGATATATCGGAACTTGATTGAAATCGTATTATTGCAGTTTTTATTTAGCAGAATTGACCCTCAAACTACATAAATATTTTAAGTAGGTACCTAAGTACTACTTAGTAACGATAAACAGATTCGTAAAATTGCACTAAACAAATAAAATCATAGTGTATATTAACTTTAAAAAAAAATCAATGAGAAATTGTTTAATTTACTTTAATACCGTTTAGGACTAACAAATAGCCACACAATTTAATTATATCATTACCGACGATATTAAGGTCACAAACAATTTACTTTTAATTGTTACTTGGCTTGTTTTAAAAATCATATTTTGCTGTACAATAAGTATATTTGAATACTTTACATAATTTACGACTGGCGAGTGATAATAATTATTCTCTGTTCCACTATTAACCTTGGAATAAGTTTTCAGCATATTAAATTAAAGTTATTATACACTATTATTATGTTAATTGTGTAATTAAATGATGGATAATGAGCGTCCACATCATTAACAGTTCTGACGGTATCTGGACAAAATCTGTTAAGCATCGACCGTACGTACTACGTAGGTATTCATTCTGCAGTCTGGAAAAAAATAAACCAAACATCAATTGTGCATAGACAAGATACAATAAATAAAAATAAGTTTTCTCTATTAATATAATAAAGAGAAAATATTTATTTCTTTGAATTGAATAGGTTCCGAAACGACTGCACCAAATTTGGTGATATTTGGCACAGATATAACGTAGACCACGGGGAAAGACTACTTTTTAGTTAGTACTCGTGGGTTAAAGTGTATGAAGTATACGGCCGCAGGAACATATTTGTAAATATCTCCGATATTTGTGCGTTTAAGTTCATACTTACCGTAATTCATGTTTTTTTATATGATGTAAGCAAGCTAATGTTGTAGGTTTTGTTTACTAATGTAGCAAAAAATTAATACTTTTTAGATGTATTTAACATTAATTAATGGAATTAAATATTTTAGATGTAGATTGTAGTCCGATCCCCTATTAGATAAATTGGCGAAGCAATTTATATAGCTAGGACAGTGAGGTTTCTCTACCTAATCTAGATGGAATTCTGAGAATCTCATTATCGACACCAGTTATGAGTTAATTTAGATGATAATTAGTATTTATTGGGTCGTAAATAGACCAATAGTCGGTAGAAAGTATCGGCGCTCGGCGCTCGGGGTAGCGATGTGGAACAGCAGGTGGTTCGCGCTCCACGGCGTCTGCGGAGCAGCTTTGATGTTCAATAACACCGACTGGGATAGACCGCGGAATAAAAAAACAGTGGAAGTGTTACACTACCTAAGTATAGTAACTAGCGTCGCTAAACTCACAAATCAAAACCTTTATGTTTCATAAAATCTATAACTCGACTACGTAAATTGTATAGCCTATGTTACCTTTTTTTTTTTTTATGAAATATGGGGGCAAACGAGCAAACGGGTCACCTGATGGAAAGCAACTTCCGTCGCCCATGGACACTCGCAGCATCAGAAGAGCTGCAAGTGCGTTGCCGGTCTTTTAAGAGGGAATAGGGTAATAGGGGAGGGTAGGGAAGGGAATAGGGTAGGGGATTGGGCCTCCGGTAAACTCACTCACTCGGCGAAACACAGCGCAAACACTGTTTCACGCCGGTTTTCTGTGAGCCCGTGGTATTTCTCCGGTCGAGCCGGCCCATTCGTGCCGAAGCATGGCTCTACCACGTAAAAACACACCTGGACCTGTGGCTGGGCTATCATTACAAATCTATTGACACCAAATTTATTAAAATCGAATTAGTAGTTTTCGCGCCACGTTGGAACACGCGGATATGTTTTTGTAGGCGATGTTGAATCCAGGTATTTTTAAAGCGTGAGTTCTGATGTCTGCGATAGAGGTGTATGATGCGATTTAAATGCTGATTCTAACCGTTTTGTGACAGTAAGAAGGGAAAAATTAGGAAAAAGAGTATTGTGTTGATTCGCGTTTAAATAGAATAAGCGATGAGAAACTAATATAACATCTTACAAAGGAAATACTAAATCTTACTACTATTGTAAATGTGAAAGTTTAAGCTCTGTATTAACGTATAGGCTATTTTTATCCCGAATTAGTACAGCGTTCCCGTAGGATACCGTATTTATGCGGGCGGAGTCATGGGCAAAATATATCTAGAAAAGTATGACCCGGCGCGCGGCGTAGGTACTTCACGTCACAAATGTTTGTAATATACGGGCATAATTTTACTAATAACAGCGATTCTTTACATTTCAGATATCTCGAAAAACACATTTGATGAACTCAACCAGAAATGGCTAACAATTAGACAGTTTAAAATGAACTGTAACTAGAATCACTGTACCGGCAAATTGGCTCAAATGTAATTAGTCTTTGATTAGAACTTAACTAATCGACGATCCGATAAAGATATTAACTGAGTTTAATTAAACTTATTAACAGTTAAACGTTTTATAGGTTTTTGATTGATAATTGCCTTTTATGTCTCATAAATGACTCTTTTATTGCAAAATTACAGTGGATATAACTTTCTTACGCGACGATTGGAAAACTCATAAAAATACTAATAAATATTGCATCAAGTGATGTACCCGTTTTCATAGGCTAGCCGCACACACCATATTATTGGCAATAATGCTCATATTGACAATAATATTCCTTGTGTGCCATATTGCCTTTTTTTTATGTGTTGACTAGTATCAACAAATTTATTGTGTCAATAATATTGCGTGTGTGCGGCTAGCCATTCATTTGTATCGATCTGCCGCATTCGTGTTATCAGCATCGGAGATTAGCTCAACCGCGATTTGCTACCTTTGGCGAGTGTCATGCTGCCTCCTTTTTTTGAAAGTCGGTTAAAAAATATAATATACTAGAACAATGAACTAAAAACTAAAAGTATTGTGGTCATTATGAACTTAAACGCTCAAATATTGGAGATATTTACAAATATGTTCCTGCGGCCGTATACTTCATACACTCTAACCAAGGCGTGATGACTGATGTCACAGCTAGGTACGTCTTTAGTATGGAGCGATTTCACGAGACTTGCGGAATTTTGTATACAAATCACTGTACCGTTGAAAATATTGACTTTTGATATACTGTTTCTTCTGAGAAGTTACTCATGTTTAAGAGTACTATTAATTTATGTAATAAAAAAATTGTCATCTAGCCTATTTCGTAAATTGACTCATCGCTACTTCTCTCTTATACTCACGAGTTGCACACGTATATATATCTCGTTTACACAGGTAGGTACGCGATAGGAGCGCGATAGCAATATATTCGTGCGACAGTGAAAGAGACCAGTAGCGATAGATTAATGCACGAAATTCTACGTGATACGCGACCGCACTTTAGAATTTTTCACTTTTGCGTTTATTTAAGACTTTTTAATTCATTGTCAATAGATACTGCATACATTTGTTCTCTATTATTTACTGCATAATTTCCATCTATCTCCTTTCATTTACGCCTATCAGACGTAATTCTAATTCCGTCTAATTTAAATATAATAAAGTAAGACACACCGACGATAATGGTTCGGATTTCTCTTTAATTTTATAAGCTTATTAAATTTTATGACTGTATAATGTTATTATGATTTCAAAATGGCTCTACCTGGTGGAACGGCTACGATTGGTGCGCTCGAAGTCGTAACGTTATACTGCATATTAATTGCTATAAAAATAATTCCTTTGTTTATTATAATATATTAAATTAATTTATTCCATTTTAAACAAAATTACTCTGCCCTTCTTTTGATGCATTTGAAAAATAAATACCTAAAAAATATAAGCTATAGATTAGGTATAATTTAGAACAAAAATTACCCCAAAACTCGCAAAGATAGAGACTATTTATTTTAAGCCGGGATGACAAAGTGTACAAAGTTGTAAAATTACTTTATACAAAGTTATACAATTATTTTCAACCCTCGATAAGAAAATAGAGGTTTTATAAGTTTGACGTGTCTGTCTATCTATGTGTGTGTGTTTCTGTCCATAGTTATCGTAGCTCCCAAATAAACTGATTTTGATCCACTTTTTGTTTGAAAGCTGATTGAGATTGTTCTTCCGAGTATCACTAATCAACATCAGTTTACTTACTACTAACAGGGATTACTTTAAATTTACAATTTATTTTTGTCGATTTTTGGCACCCATACCCAAACTTGTACGAAGCGTGAATCCTTTGTAGGTATAAATTATTTTAAATGTTTACCCGTGTGTTTACATAATATTTAAGACACTACAATGTCTCATAAATGTGTAAACAAACGTGTTTAATAGATAGTTAAAGAGTATCACATTAACGAACTTGTCTTGTGTTTAACGTTGTAACTACTAACTGAAGGGTTAGGGTGAGTGTCCACTGTCTAAAGTAATTAAGATGAGGAAGTCGATAGCCAGTTAATTGTGCCTGACGATTGTTCAGCTGTTCCAATTATTAATAATAACAGATCGTATCTGTTAACTAAAGGATTGATTGTTTGGTTTGGTTATCTATTTAAAAAGGTATGTCTATCTGTTTGTGGATTATAGTTAACGGGATAAGATTTAACTATTTGTACCGCTAAAGGTTAAGTTGAAATAAAATGATCAAAATATCCATTAAGTACTTATCCTTTTCCTAAACGACTCTCGCAAATACAATATTTGATTATTTAATTTAAATATAGTGACATTGTAGCTCTAAAACCTAAAAATAGTTTAGCAGGAAAACCGAAGGACCAACTTATAGTTGTATTAGCTGTTGCCCACGGCTCCGCCCGCGTAAATACAGTATCCCTCGGGAACACTGTATTTTTCGGGATAAAAAGTAGTCTATGTTTTAATCCAGAGCCTAAACTACTAAGATACCAAATTTCATCAAAATCCGTTCAGTAGTTTTTGCGTGAAAGAGTAACAAACATCCATCCATCCACATGTTTTCACATGCACATTTCTTAAGTTTGTGCGTTTATATTCACACTTACTTTTGCAAGGCCACGTATTGTGTCCCGTCTGCACCGAGCCTAAACAGTAAATACATAATAATGTGATGTGATTTTTGTTAATTAAGAAAAATTTACAGCATTACCGTGTTAGTTAATTTCACTAAATGTTACTGTTACATAGTTAGTCGTGTTATGCATACAATTACAGTTTCTGGATTTAACAATTTTATATACTGTTAACTCGGTGTCGTCACGGTCTGTTTGCGTCGGATAATTCGTAATGTTAACTTGAATCAACTTTTGCGAGACATTTACAATATTATTCACTATCCTTTAAAAATTATAGTGAACATATTAGGTATGGCGGATGTCCTGTCTTAAAATGCTTCATCGTAGTGTTCATAACACGTTTTTTCAAAATAGTGGAAAATATTCAATTTTGTTAATTCTTCCTATAATAGGCATTTTGATGGCTATCTTTTGCTTAGCTAGTATTTTGTACCACACTGACGGACGTGGCGACGTGTCACATCCTGACCTAAAATTTCCGAGGTCTAGTTCCAATGTCATCTAGAGGGTAAGGCTAAGTAAGTCTCTAGATAGCTTGATGTCCTACAGACGTTGAAGCAGTATTGCATTGCGTCCAATGTTTACAGTTCTATCAGGGTCAGGTTCGGCCTCACATGGAACCCACTTCTCATCTCTGAGATGATAAAAAGTGGTCATAGTATGCAGCTTCTCATCTGGATCATATCCAATGAAGTGAATTTGTCGATCGCAAATTGTCGACTGCCAAAGTATTTCAAATCGGCCCGGCCCTCATTGGTACTACGTAGAGATGTAGCCTCGCTCTTCTTCTACCAGTTATACAATGGGGAGCGCTCTGATGAATTTCGGACTTTCGAAAAAAATTCGGACTTCATACCTCCTGAAATTTGTCGCCACCGTTCCACGCGACAAAACTTCCATACTTATCATCTTGATGAGTTGCAGTCCTCCACTATGCACTTTACTAGGAGTTTTCTGCATCGCACAATAATTTCGTACCAATACGTAGTACTTCAAAGTTCCAACCTTCCAGAAAAGAGCGTTTCCTTTATAAAGACCGGCAGCGCACTTGCTCCTGGGTGTGGGCAATCGCTTTCCATCAGGCGATCCGTCTGCTTGTTTGCCCCCTATTTCAAAAATCATTAACTGCGTTATATATCACTTTTTTTCTTTGCCACAGATCATGGGTGTATCCGAAGGTTCATCCACCCCGGAGCTGCACGAGGATGAGGAGCTGCCCAGGCGCAAGCAGCGCCGCTACCGCACCACCTTCACCAGCTACCAGCTAGACGAGCTAGAGAAGGCATTCGGCAGGACCCACTACCCAGATGTCTTCACCAGGTAATTGATTAAATTAATGCAAAACTAGATGTAGCATCGTGCGATTTGTCACGATGAAAATTAGCCTATGTCGTTCCCCTATACTAGTAGTAGAGTAGACTCTATATCTGTGCCAAATATCATCAAAATCGGTCCAGAATTTTTGGAAACCATTCAATGCAACAAACAACCAAATCCTATTTATAATATTCGTGTTTTGAGCCCTTAACAGCAAAAGAACATTGTGGTCGGAAAAAGAGTCTGCGCAAATATCCGAATAAAACCTTCAAGAAAATTAACAGAGTAATAAGTATGAGGTCTTATGATATTCTTATTTGTTTCAGAGAGGAGTTGGCGTTGAAAATAGGACTAACTGAAGCAAGAATTCAGGTAATTTTAATCAAGTTAAAAATTGATTGTGAGCTTTAAATTTTTTGTATTTTTGTCGAAATGACTAATTTAAATGCATACAATGATTCATTACAATTTGCTGTGTGTGACCAAGAATATTTAACACTAGAACTAAAATTTTATTACGAAAAGAGCCATCCTAGCTTAGTCAGCACGGTAACAGAAAGAGACAAAAGCATTCGTCCGTCTCGTTACACCTTTTTTCGCCGAATACTCAACCCCTCCATTACACCTTCTTTTACCTTGATAGTTCCCTTAAACACTAATTGACTAATTACCATCATTTTTTTATTAAAAACACGCAATAATTAATAAATATGGCGTTATTATCGCGAAAGGTCAACTGGCAAAAAGTTAACGACTTATTTACAAGATGTGAAGATATTCAGCGGGCTTTGTGATAAGTCAGAAGTACGTGCAGATATGACATGTAGTAAAACTTCATTGACGCAATTATAACTGAAGGTGGAGAAATACATTACCGGCCCCTTTGATTCGCCGCGACGCGTCGCATAAGTACGGCTTAATATGTTTACACTTACATATTTTCATCTAAAGCTGGGCTGGGATCCGGATTTCGGCGGGTCCGAGAAAATTCAGAGCACTGCGCTAATACAAATTGAAATTCGAAGTGTCGAGTGTCGAGCTGTCTACGATATGATACTAGATATTGCTCGCGACTTCGTGCGCGCAAAAGGAAATCCCGTAAACGTACCTTTTTCCGAGATAAAAAGTAGTCTATGTCCTTCCCAGTGGTCTAATCTATATCTGTACCAAATTTCATCAAAATCGGTCCAGTAGTTTCGGAGGCTATTCAATGCAAACAAACAAACAAACAAACAAACAAATTTTTTCTCTTTATTATATTAGTATAGATTCACATGTTACTCGACACTTGTGTATTCGATTCCCAACTCTATTGTATTAGCGTAAAGTTCTAACACACAAAAACCTATAGCCTAAAGGTGCACATGTCCGGAGTTCATGAAAATGTACTATAATATTTTACTTATGTACGGATGTAATACTTTTTTCTTTTTTTATATAGTCTCGCCACATATGTGTTACCAGTCGCTGAAACCAAAAATATCCTAAACCCAAAAATCATCATCTGTTTGGCGATAGCAGCGGTCACTTGTAGCCCGTCTACGCCGAACCTAATTAAGTTAATAATACAATTAATGTAGTAGGCCGTTACTATATTTCGGTATTTAGCACAATGTCGCAGTTTTTTTATAACTATTACAAAACTTGGACACATTTAATAATTAATTTAATGCGAATATTTAAATATAAGGACATGTGCCGAGGAATGTACGATTTTATCAATTAATAGCTGATTACTGTATGGCCTATGTCGTCACGATACTATCGAAATATTCGAATACGTAACGTAACGCAACACATATATTATATTACACATAAAACTATCAAGACTATAGTATTATAAACAATAAAATTTGAATAATATTCGGGGAAATATAACTTAAACGGCCTAACGATTTAATGTAAATTATATTAAAAATTCATCACCTTTAGTCGTTGACTGTAGCAATAATATATTCAGTTAAATAAATATACTGAATTAATAATGATTTATAACAAAACAATTTTAATTACCTCCACTATTACAAAATATGATTATAACAAAAACTTCTAAATTAACTACTTTTGATTTAACTTCTTAGTTTTAAGCACTTTTAAGATTAAATATTTTATTGTTTTGGTTATAACAATTAAAATATTGATAAGTACCTACCATAAATAAAATCTTATCTTAACTTATCTTAACAATCATCTTAAAAATATAAAAACCGTTGGTTTATTATTATTTAAACATTTTAAAGATCTAATTGTTAACAGGCATGTTGTAAAAACCCAATTATTATGAACTGATTTGTATAATATTCGAATTCAGTATGGCTCGGTGGAGACGGGCCACAAGCGATCGCGACCGGTCGCCGCTTAGTAAAATTACATTGTGAAACATTATGAGTAGCCGCAACCGGATACAGTGTGTGACGAGTCTATATGTCACCGTAAAATTCTAAAAACCGTTAGATTGTAATAAAACTAGTGAAATTGTAAAATGTTGATAGACTTTCGACGCGAATATGCTGCCTATAATTTCACACATTATTTTTTCTTAGATTATAAATATATAGTTTTTAATCTTTCGACATATTTTTTACAAATTCATTAGTTAATTTACAATCTAACGGTTTTTACAATTTTACGGTGACATATATAAAACGTATGGAAAAGCGTGTCAACCATAGACTATACCATATAACCGTAGACATATACAACATATATACTATAGACGAGGCATGTTGAGGCAAAAAAGTGTGTCCAGTTAAATAACTTTTGAAATTTTTGGGGCCATTTTGACATTTGAAATATGGTGAAAACAAGATGGCCGACATTTGAAGTATGGCGTAACTTTTTCTTGTATGAAGATTTGTTCTTTCTTCTTTGTTCAAATCACAAATGTACGCCATAGCCTCTCTTGAGTTTTGAAATCTTTGATGTCAATAAATTGTCATGTAGCGGTCGTTCGTGGCTCGTTTGCACTGCGCCTGTATTTCTAAACTGTTTAAGGTTCCACGCCATATAATTTTATTTACAGTAGCACAAATTAATAAACATTATTAAGTTTCACAGTACATTTACGTCGCCTCGTTAAGATAGAAGTGCATAGATAATATTATTATATTAAAATGCGTGAACTTTATTTTTGATTCAGTAATTAAAAGGTACACTGACCCTAAAAGGGTAGCCCTTATCGTTTGAGGGAATTTGAATAATAAAATAATAAATATTTTGACTGACCTAATAAAGGGCGTAATTATTATTAAACTTTTTGGATAACTGGATAAAGTTTAAATATTTTTAAAGCTCGTTAGTTTTGCTGTCGTTAGTTTAATAATACTAAACGCCGTTCCTTTTATGACCTATATTTACATACAAGTTATTTCACAATGTATATTTTTAATGTCTAATTTAATATACGGCGATAAGTTTAGTAAATGGCGTTTATATTTTAATCGAACTTTTGTGTAAAAATTACTGTCAAAAACCATAGACGTATATATTATAGACGAGGTATGTCGAGGCAAAGTGTCTACACCTAAATGGCCCTAACATGGGATTGTTTGGGGCCATTTAGGTTTGACATTTGCTTTCCGCGTAACTTTTTCGTGTATGAAGATTTTTTCAGAAAAACTATCAACGTCAAAAAAGAGCGTCCTTCTTTAGTTTTGAAACCTTTGTCTAAAACTTAATTTTAGTACCTAATTCTTATCATAATTTCTACTTATAGATACAGGAGGTATTTTCAGATTAGATGTGACACTATTGAGTACCTACTAGCTTTTGCCCGCGACTCGGACCGCGTAAATACTGGAAGGGAAGACTGTCTTTTATCGAGATTAAAAGAGTAAATTCAAAACCTAAACTACTAAAATACCAAGTTTCATCAAAATTTAGTAGTTTTGCGTTAATCAGTAACGAACATCCATCCATATTCCATACATCTGTCCTAACAAACTTTCGCATTTGCTTTTGTGCATACGAAGTTGCGGGTAACATCTAGTACCTACTAAAGCCACACAGCCTCAGAAACCACCGGGTGGGCTTGCTACCGTGGCCTTATAAAAACTCTAAATACACGCAAAATGCTCGTTTAATAAGCAACATCGACAGGTTAGTCCATATAAGTCAGTTTTCAAAGTTCCCTTCGAACGCGTAGCACAATTATGTCAGCCAATCAGCCCTTTTTCGTGCTTTTCTTGTCAGTGCCGTTGTAAATTAATATATTGAATCCTTAAGAAAAATGTTAACTTGATTCTTGGTAATTAGAGCTAAATGTATTAGCATTTAGTTATGGCTACGCGGGTTTTGATTGGCGGTTACCGCTGTGTTACATGGGACTGTTAATTTTTTTCTACAATAATCTGTTAGATAGGATGTTAGGATTTGGACCATGAAACAAACTGTATGGGCAGTGTCTCCACCCACAATAGATTTCAAACCTATCTCAGTTAATAACTCTTGTCACGCTGATATTTATTTAGTAAGGCGACATTCACCTCAGGAGTGGGGTTTTGACAGAAATTGGAAGTTAATTTTTTATTGTTTATATTAGCTTCTCCAGCTTCGCACGGGTACCATGAAAAGATTCCTCTTAATCACTCTGTCAATTGCTGTAAAATGCATTAATATTGCTTAGTTTCTAGGTTTAAAAGATCTAAGCGGACAGGAAAATGAGCAATTTCACTTTAAACTGTGCAAAGTGGACACAGTATAAAATGTCGCCATACTAAATAATTATCAGCGTGCCAAGAGCTATTATTAACTGAGATAGGTTTGTAATCTGTTGGAGGGTGGGGACGTTTTTTTGCATGGTCCTTTTTGACACATTTTGCTTTGATTATACGTTGCGTATGTATTCAAAAATAAGACTTTCCAGATAATTGTTGATTGCAATTTTCGAGATGCGTCCTGATAAGACTGGTGTAATAACTATATCCAATAAATATATTATTAAACTAAGGGCTGTATCACAATGTTTTAATAAGTGTCGAATAGCTTATTTGGAAGCTCGGTCGCTGCTTACTTTACCTATATCGAACAACAGAGACAAAACCTGCAAATAAGCTACCTGACACTTATCTCTATAGTTTCTGTCGCTCTACTTAAAGTAAGCAGCGACAAAAGTTCGCGAATAAGCTATCCGACACTTATTAAGATTGTGATACAACCCTTAGTTTAATAATATAGTTTTATATTATTATAAGTATACATAGTTCTAAGTTACTATATACTTATAAGTTCGTTAAACAGGCTGTTAGTGTTATATATGGATAGTAGCTCCGTCCGTGTTAGTATAGTATTCCAGGGGAACACCCTCCATTTTCGGGATGAAAAGTAGCCTATGTGTTATACCAGAGCTCACTACTAGACCAAATATCCCCAAAATCCGTTAAGTAGTTTATACATGAACAAGTAAACATCCATCCACCCTCATAAACTTTCACATTTAATAGTACCTATAGTAAGTGGTAATTCTTAGATCACACAGAAAAGTAAACAATTTTTTTTGCAAATAAATTTCCCGACAGGTGGTCCGTGATTGGTTGTTGCACTTTAATCTACATTATTGAGCGACATTAGGTGCTGTTGACTAAAACAACCAATGAATCAAAGTTTTGCAAACCAAATCCAATTTGTTACGTGTCATTTTATCGAAAGCTTTTAAGTTCATGCACTATAAATTAACATAACATTTTGCGAATTTTATTTTCATATCTATAGTTATAAATATCTGTCTCGCCACCTAAACGGTCCGCATTATTTATAAAGTTTTTATAGTAAAAGGTGTAAGTGAATATGGGGTTTTAAATACAAATTTATGTAAATTACAAATAGTCACATCTATAAATTACCATTGGAAAGTACAAAAAGTGTGTCAATTTATACGAGTGTTGTAAGCGACAGGTTGTAAATTGTGTCATTTGCTGCCGCGAATTAAATTATACGACCGTTTTGTTAGCTAGGGTTACTTTTTTTAATTATAAATAATACTTAAGAAACGACTTCCGAAAATGAGTATTCATAAAAAGGAGTGTATTCTGTTTTAAGTTTAAAGAGGAGGTGGTCTCAAAATCTGAATGTAAAATCTAAACAAATGTAAAAAACATGTTAAATATGAATGCATCGCAGCAATTTCGTTCTGTCACACAAATTAGTCATTTCTTCAAGGAGGATTTATTGTCTTTTAAACTCCTATTACATCTTCTTTATTGAACCTTCCACTCCCACGTAGGTGTAGTTCTAAGGGCGTGATCCGTTTTCACTACTCAACTTCTTATCAAGTAGTGAAAGAGGATAATTCGGATTTTTTCTTTGTTTTCATTACCGTTTTATGTTAAGGGCCTTTTTACACATTGAAATAATTCTTAACTTCTGTAACTACATAATTCCGATACTGGTCTCTTCAACCATGCTACCTGTGATGTAAAGTTGTTATTTTTTGTATGGGAGTGCTATCGCAAGTGACATGTCGCTTGCGATGCCTTATGCCAAACCCATACACTTTGTTTTCGAAATTATCGAATGCATCTTGACTAAAGGCCCTGGAACTATAACCGCCGCCGAATCGTGGTGCAAACTGGTACAAGCAATTTAAGGATACAAATGTGCTAACCCACTGTTTCTCCCGCAGGTGTGGTTCCAGAACCGGCGCGCCAAGTGGCGTAAGCAGGAGAAGGTGGGCCCTCACGCGCACCCGTACAGCGGGTACCTCAGCCAGCCGCTCCCGGCGCCGACGCTGCCGACTCCGCTGTCGCAGATCAGCTTTGGACTGAGGAAGCCGTTTGATAACGCTTTGGCGTCTTTTAGGTAATTTTTCTTATATGGTCACATTGTGGTCAAAGTTCGCCCCTAATTATTTGTATAACCGCCCTCAGTGCAGGATTTTTTCCTGGTCTGGCTTTACCAACATTTCCATGCATAATGAATACTAATGTAGAGTTATTTCAAATCTTTAAGAGCCTATTTATCGGACGTCGGGTTATAGTTTTTTATAAAATTGTAGTTATTACTTATATTTACTAAACAATTGTTTTTTGTCTAACAGGTACGCGAGCACACCCCTGTTTGGCGCGCAATACCTACCCTCGTTATCTCGTCCTCCGCTATTCGGTGCGCCCCTCTACCCAGGATCGCACGCGCACTTCCACTCCCTCTTCGCCAACCTCGCCATGCCCGAGCTGCCCCGAGTCTCGCCCGAGTCCACCCGAGTCTCGCCCGAAGTCGCCCGGTCGCCCGCGCCGTCTATTTCTCCCCCCATTTCACCCGGGAGCGAGTCGTTACCTCCCCAACCGGAAGATATGCGGAGTTCCAGCATTGCGGCCTTAAGAATGGCTGCGCGAGAGCACGAAATGAAACTGGAAATTTTAAGACAGCGAGCAGATTTGATTTGTTGATAGTTTTGTTGTATGTGGTTTTTAAAATTAACAGATGGGGTAAGATGGTCTCCCTCCAACAACCCATGGCCCTATCGAACGATCGTGGTTATACGGGCCGAAGCATGGGAATGCGCACCCTTCTAAGAGGGGTAAGATGGTCTATGGGAAAAGGGGTATGTTCTTCTTACCCTGGAGAGAAAAGTAAAGTATGTTCCTGTTACCCCATTTGACCTTAGTGGACGCCGCGCCGTGGTGATTTGTAGTACTTAAACATAGACTGGAGATACAATACGGTTTTTTTGGATCTCATCGTAAATATTAAATTAGTTTTGAGTTTATCATTGGTGTGCACTTACCTTTATACAACAAAATATTGGGTACCTACATTTCATTGTAAATAAGGATATTGTAAATAGTGATATATTAGATTTATTGTTTAGTAAATTATAAATAGATGTATATTGACTTTCACTACAAGTACCTTCCTCTGTTTTGTGCAAACGATTATCTAATTAAAAAAAATAATATGTGCTTATTTTCGACGAAAATAATATGTATGAAAAAGGTAGATTGTATGTGAAATATGTTCCTTAAATATTAACAATTATTTCTCTGTAAGGAAGTTGTTATATTTTGTTAATTATTTATATAAGTACTAGAGACTAATGGTTGTCAGTATGTACCGTCCAATTAATAATAATGTAGCGAATATTATTTAATAATAAACATATTTCATCAAAATTGTTTTTTATTTTTTTGATCGAAAACAAACATCCCTAAAAACGTGTCGCTGTTGATATGCCAGTCACTAATGCAGTTGAAATTCCAACAAACCGAAGAAAAGCAGCTGCTGTATCTAAATATAAAGATAAATAAAATTGAAGTATCTGTTTATAATTTATAATTAACAGATTTTTATTGAATGCATATGAAAGTATATTAGATACTTACAATAAAATATCCATTTTTTTGTCTGTCCTGATGTCTGTCTGCCTGTTTGTCGTTTGTTCCAGTTAATCTCTGAAACGACTGGACCGATTTTCACGGAACTTTCACTAGCAGATAGTTTATGTTATAATGTCTGATACAGGCTACTTTTATTTTAGGGTTCCGTTTAAAAGCAAAAGAAAGCAAAATATTGATTTTTTAGAATCTTTGTTTATCTGTAAGTACGTCTTTGTTCGTGATCATCACAGATACGGCAAAACCGATTTGAGTAAGGTTTTCAAAATTGCATTACGGTTTGCTTCACATAAAACTTAGTGTTTGTTTCATTTCAATCGGTTCATAAATAAGAAAGAATTATCAATCTAAAAATAGAATGCTAAGAATATAATATCAGTTACGAGCGATCAGTTTAATTGGCTGAAACTTTACGACGTAGGTAGATAGATAGGGACGTAGGTATTACATAATCATTGAAGTATAATTATAGTATATAATTATAAATATAAATAGTATCACCTATAATACAATGAGAAAGGAGTGAGAGCTCGACGACGAATAAATCTTCAGGGGGCATCTATAACCATTCATGGCGTCCACGCCACGAGTCACGACCCCCTCCCTAATCTAATGTGAGATTTAAAAAAATATATATATTGAGTATAAACTAATGTGTTAATTTATTGCAAGAACAACATTTGTTTTCTGAATTTTATTAAGACTAGTAAATACTTTTTGAGATTATTCTGACAAGCATATGAGACATGCACAATTAGATTTTCCAAATTTTTAATTCTCAAAATGCGAGAAAATTAGTTCAAATTCAAACAGTTGTTTTTGACGTGATACGTGTAACGTCGTATAGAGCGATGAACGCCAGCTGCATGCACGAAAAATTGTCACGTTCCGTCTGATTGTCACGTTCTGCCTGAGCCGAGCGTGCAAGCGAAAGCGCGGAACAAACGATAGAGAGGCACGATCGGTCTTAGCGTTCGGCTTGTGATGACGTTATCACGTAAAATTATCGTCCCATTTTTGTCTATACAGGTATTTACAACTGTTAGACGGGTCGCAATTTTTGCACCCTCAAAACTTATCCTGACCCGACTATGTGCAGGTTTCCATAGAGTATCAGCTCAAGCTTCCCTGACAGATATAACTGTGCAGGCAAATCTGACAGGTAAACCCTCACGTGTTTGGCTAGTCTTTTTTCGTGACAAAGAGCAGTTTACATTATGCTTTGAAATAACTTTCTCATGTCACGGTAATTTGCTATTAAATATTAAATCGAATTTCATTTCAATTAAGCGAGTTATTAAAGAGTTAAACTCATTACTGACTTATAAAGAGACATTAAATATAGCAGACTACTATTTCTTTATCAGTTATAAGGTAATATAAAATGATATCTAGAGTTCGCGTTGTGACTGAAATTTGCCCATAATTTTGCCTCTAAGATAAAAAAATCATGTTGTGACTGATTGACAACATCAACGTCTAACAAATTGAACTTAACAAAAATTTTTGTGTTAATAATCTGAGTTAGTGTTATTTTTACTAATTTTATGTAGGTATTTCTAAGTTTTATTAAAAAAATGCTTTCTACACTTCCTCAATCAAACTGTGCCGAATATCATACTTATCCATTTGCACAATTCTCGTGAAACTGTACTGAAAGATTGCGTTTCACGTTTTAATAAGTATTAGCTGTTGCCCGCGGCTCCGCCCGCGTAAATATAGTGTCCCTCGGGAACACTGTATTTTTCGGGATAAAAAGTAGCCTATGTTATAATCCAGAGCCTCAACTACTACCATACCAAATTCTGTCAATTTTCAATAGAATCGCGTAAAATGGCACACATAATAAGAATTTATTAGTTGTGAAGAAATTATTAAGCAACGTCATAATATTGCTGTTGATATTTTAGGCCACAACGATAAAAGATGGGAAAATATAAGTTTGACGTGTGGTAAGTCTGTCTGTGGCATCGTAGCTTTGCGATTTTTATCTTGCGAGCGGCAGCGTGTTCGAAGGTACATTGAGATTGAATGAAGACCTTGGTGAGCGACCACTATACTACAGTTAAGTTAGTAATATATATTCTTTGCCACAGTGACTTCACATAGATCTTCAACTACAATTAAACTACGCATCCCATACCTGAGGCAGCACAAGGTCGGTGAAGGGGCTATGGCCTACGTGAGGCCTCATCTGACCCAGCGCGCGACCGCAGTCATTATCATTATGAGGCATCGAAATTCTATGCAAACACAATCTTCTGTAATTGAGCCTTATTTTTATACTATACAAAAATATTTTTGGAGACTTGAAAATTGTGGAAAATTAACATTTTTTTTAAACTGAACTACCATCTACTGCACTATACTTGTAATTTCTATTTATGTACTATGAGTATGTAGGTAAAGACTATCACATTATCATCATATTAGTATCATCATCGGCCAATCGCCGTCCACTACTGAACGTAGGCCTCCCCCAATTAGCGCCAATTATTCGGATCTTGGGCAGCCCTCATCCATCCGCTGCTAGCCACCTTCTTCAAATCGCCGGTCCATCGTGCCGCAGGAGGTCCTACACTGCGTTTGCCTAAGCGTGGTCTCCAATCTAATACTTATCTGCTCCATCGACCAGACGTCCGTCTGCAGATATGGCCGGCCCACTTCCACTTCAGCGTGCTAATTCGTTGAGCAACGTTGATTCTCTGGCGAATGACATCATTACGAATTTTATCCATAGACTATATAAAAACTTATCCCCTTAGGATCAGCTACTCTTTCACGGAAAAACTACTAAACGGGTTTTGGTGAAATTTGGTATGGTGTTAGTTTAAGCTCTGGATTAACACATAGCTACTTTTTATCCCGAAAAAGTATTCCCGTGGTTTACTATATTTACGCAAGCGGAGCCGCGGGAAAAAACTAGTAATTATTAATTTAACTGCCCAAATTCGGGATCTAACAAATGCTCATTACTCTACTAATACCTAAATGAAAAAGACGTTGCAGGACCATAGCAGATACAAAACATTGAAATTATTTTATAGCACGGCGGCGTGACCTAAACTCGCACTTTACGCACGCTTCGTGCGTAAAGTGCGGGTTTATGTCACACTTGCTATAAAATAGTATACGATACTTGTGGCCTAAGTTGTCTATTACTGCACGGCGTGAAGTTAGCGCTCGAGCGGAGCGAGGGTGCTAAACGCAACTTAGGTCACGCGTATCGTAATGTACTATTAACAAATAATTTTTAAGACGAGATATTTGGCACTTTTCCCGCTATTAGTTTGATATTTGTTTGTTAATTTACGTCACTATTCATTAACAAGCCCAAAAATAAACTGTACATTGGACGTTTTGTCTATTTTTGGCAACAGCTGCTCAAAAAGCAATATTAATTTCGTCAATATCTATCTTATATTAATATTAAGGTAATTGGGACGTTCATATTAAGCTCGGATTAGACGGGCCACAAGAGTCCACGACCGGTCGCCTTCGCTAAACAATTTTTGTCATACATTTTGCCTTACTACGACCGGCTAAAGCCTAGTTCGCACTAGGCATAAGCTGGAAAAAATTGTAAAATATTAAATTCAAAATAAATAGCTCCTAAAATTTATTAATAATAATTATAGTAACTAATTAAAACATTAAAAACCCGACCGAATAAAATATACCTCAGAAATGCACCAAAAAGACGGAAATAAGATTGAACTAAAAGCCTAAGTCAAATACGTAAATAACATTGTTTGGTAGCAGACAGGGCCCACATTTAAAACTTTATAAATGGGTCCTGCTTTTAAAAAGTTTGAAGTCGTATGTCTTAGGTATAGTTAGGTACAGTTCGCCATTGCTTAGGTATAGTTTTTTCGATCGGGTTTTTTATTTTTGCATTGCATTGATTACAAATTTATACAAATTATTGAATTTCTGGTTGTAACTATTCCTGATTAAATTTAAATACATGGCGTTTCGAAACCTCATTATAATTTCCTTTATTTTAATACCCTACTCTACTAGGTTTGGTTAAAAAAATGAACTTCTTACAATTTGCCGTCAAAATCCGCCATTTTGGACACTTGGATTTTTGGAAGCAAATCTAACGATACCTTAATTGTACATACATACATACACACATACAAGATACGCGCGAAAAACATAACCCAGTCGGGTAAAAGGTTTGCTATTTTTACTTTTCAGTCTTGTTGACGCTTTAATTTTTTGATAAAATGTTATTATTAGTAGCTCACCTATTTAGTAAATTAATAAAAATGTCAGAATTACTTGAGGTTGGCTCGTAGAAGCGAGCATTTTAGCTAGAACAAATTACCTTCTACTTCTATTCGTATCATAGTGCGACATGAATGTATAATATGGTATCTATATTATAATTTCTTTTGAAACAGGATATCGCATTAGCTGTTGGTGATGTTCTGGATTTTATGTTATCACTATAATTATTGTAATTTTGTTATATTATTGGCACTGCTGGGCGTTTATAATTAGTTATTTTATTTTTATTATATAGATTAGATATTATTATTATATTATCATTATTATTATATTAATTTATTTTATGACATGGATAATTTAGATAGTGCTGATCATACAGTTACAGAAGATTTCTTCTCATTTTCGTCTAGTGACAGTGAGGACAGTTACCTTAGTGCATCATTCGTTCCTCTTAATGAAAATCTTGTTTCTATCTTTGAAAATTTCGAGAAAAACTTTAACACAGCACCAGCACACTACCCTGATTTACTGGCTTCCTTTGGTGGGGCTCGTCATGTAGATGCCATCCTTGTATCGGAGTCGTGGCTCAAGCCATGTCATCCGTCTACAAGTTACTGCTTGCCTGGGTTTACGTTAATCCGTAATGATCGCGTTGGTAGGGGTGGTGGTGGCGTCGCAATGTATCTAAGATCTGATTTAACGTACAGACTTATTAGCTCGTCTGTACAACCACCACCTCCTAATTCTCCCGAATATTTATTTATTGAGGTTCAATTAACTCTTAATAACAAAGTTCTCCTTGGCGTTTGTTACTGTCCCTCATCACAAATGGATTACTTTGCAGTCCTCGAACATACTCTCGAATTGTATACACCTAATTACCCACACGCTATCATTATGGGTGACTTTAACACCTGTATGGTTAAAGACGATCTCAGATCTAAAAAACTAAGTTCTGTCTTGGATGGTTGCAATTTGCACATGCTTCCACTTAATCCTACTCATACTGCTCCTGGTTGCTCGCCCTCCCTTTTAGACCTGATTATTGTGTCATCCCCTAACCTTGTAGTCAAGCATGGACAGTGCTCAGCAGATTTATTTTCTTATCACGATCTTATTTATACTTCATTTAGCATGCGCCCCCCTAAGGTAAAGAAGAAGCTTGTGATGCAGCGAAATTTTGCAGCCTTGAATATTGATAATTTAAAATTAGATGCAAACAATATCGACTGGTCATTGGTTTTTACTGCTGACCATGTTGATACTAAGCTAAGTATTTTTAATTCTTATATAACTAAACTCTTTGACACCCATGCACCAATTAGACCAGTTAAAATCAAACAGCTGCCGGCTTGGCTCCTTGGCTTACGGATGATTTAAAATTATTAATTAAACAAAAACATTCCGCAAAAACCAAATATAAACTGACTAATTGCGAAGTCCACCGTGAGAAATATGTAAGAATTAGAAATCGCTGCAATAAAATGTGTAGGGATGCCCAGCGTCGTTACATCCACTCTTCTGTGGAAAATGGTGATCCATGTAAAGTCTGGAAGTTTCTGAGGACACTTGGAGTAGGCAAAAGCTCGGATGGCAATTATTGTTTAATAAATAAAGATTTGTTAAATAAACATTTTACTTCCGTTTCTAACTCATTTGACCATTCTATCAAATCTGAAACTCTTAATCACCTTTCTAGGTTACCAATTCCTGATTTCTCGCCTTTCGATCTTAGCCAAGTAACGGGGGATGATGTCAAAAGACATGTCATGTCCATCTCCTCGAATGCCGTAGGTGATGATGGAATAAGTCGCAAGATGATTATTCCGATTCTTGACACCATTACGCCTGTACTTGTTCATATCTTTAATTACTGTATTGATACCTGTGTTTTCCCAAGTGCATGGAAGGATGCTAATGTAATACCATTACCAAAGACATCGCGGCCTAAGCTGGTGTCTGACTTCCGCCCTATCTCAGTTTTACCTTTTCTCTCTAAAGTTTTGGAACGGCTGATCAGTCACCAGCTTACTAACTACGTAACAGACAATAACCTACTTAGCTCCTTTCAATCTGGCTTTCGTCGTGGACACAGTACCACTACCGCTCTAATTAGGGTTACTGATGACATTCGTCATGGTATGGATAATAAGCTACTTACCATTCTAGCCTTGTTAGACTTTAGCAATGCATTTAACACTGTCGATCATGATGTACTACTGAGTTTGCTAAGGTCTATCAATCTGTCTCCCCCACTAATTGCCTTAATTCGCAGTTACCTTGTGGGTCGTCGTCAGAGAGTTAAAGTGGCTGATAGTTTTTCGTGCTGGACCGCTATCACTGCCGGCGTCCCTCAGGGTGGCGTCTTGTCCCCACTTCTCTTTGCGATTTTTATAAATTCTATTACCAAATCTACTTCTTCATTGTTTCACCTGTATGCTGATGACTTCCAAGTCTATACTCAATCCTCCTTGTTCAATTTACATAATGCTATTAACAGCCTCAACAGAGACTTGGAAATGATTTGTAACTGGAGCAAGCGTCATGGTCTCTTCATTAATCCAAATAAAACGCAGTTAATTGCTATTGGAAGCCCTTGGCTTGTGTCAAGGATTGACTGGAACAGCTTGCCCCAAGTTATTCTAAACAATGTAAACATTCCTTTTAGTAAATGTGTCAAAAATTTGGGTGTTTATTTCGACGACACATTATCATGGTCTCAGCATATTAAAGAAATTAGTAAAAAGATTTTTGCAACTTGGTTCTCCGTTGGTCGCCTTCGTTACCTTCTTCCAATTCCAACTAAGATTAAAATCGCTGAATCTCTGTTCCTGTCAATTCTTGACTATGCAGATGCATGCTTTACCAATCTCACCGAAGATCAATTAAATAAGCTCGAGCGACTTCAGAATCTCTCCATAAGGTTTATCTTTGGTCTAAAAAAATTTGACCATGTGTCAGATTTTCGATCAAAACTGAAGTGGTTGCCTATACGTTTTCGCCGGGACGCTCGTATCCTCTCTCTTGTCTACTCAATTATCATGACCCTTGTTTACCCTCATATTTAAACGATATGTTTATATTTCGTCAAGCTACAGTTAAAGCATTGCGATCTGCATCCAATTTTCAACTGGAATTACCCACGCATAACACTAAATATTACGGATCTTCGTTTGCTGTTACTGGGGTAAAGCTGTGGAATTCGTTACCAAAGCATATCAAACTTGCTAAAACGTTAAATGGTTTTAAAGCTATGGTTAAGCTGCACTATTTGAGTATTTGTAATCAGCCAAATAAATAATAATTATTATTATTATATATATATATATATATATATATATATATATATATATATTTTTCTCTTTTCTTCTTTTTTATTAATTAGTTCCATTCAAATTATTCGTGTATCCGTGTCATATATTTTAATATGTATTTATTTAGTTAATAATAGTAGTAGTATGTAGTTTATGTGTATGTATGTATATATATATGTATGTATGCATATATATTGTATTTTATTAAATAATTGTGCTCTTTTTTTCTGCACATGCACGCCAATTTCTGTTCTGTTATTTCCTCTATCCGTGGTTGCCTGGAAGAGATTGCTACTTAGTAATAAGGCCGCCATTGTGTTACCTGTGTATATTGTTTTTCTTTTCTTATTTTTCTGTTATATTTTTATGTTGTGTGCACAATAAAGAATATTTCATTCATTCATTTCATTCAATGTTTGTGGCACGTCTGCACCGGCCTTAATAGTAAATTAATTGCGGCGTTCATCATATTACATTATGACTTTTATTCATTTTCAAATCAACACCTTAATGATTTTGATGGACACGAGAGAATATTAAGTAAAAAAAAACATTATAATGATTCAGATTGCCAAACGTATTAAATTTATGGTTGAATTTAATTTAAATACGCAAGCATTGGATTAAGAATTTTAAACACATTGATTTTCAAATTACTAAGATTCCATAAATAATTCTTCTTCTTCTTTAATTTAAGGACAGGGCCGTTGTCGGTGGATCTTCCGCCACTTTTCTTTATCCTCCACTAGTACCTTCAGCTCTCTATAGGACGTGACATTTACATTCTCTACAAGTTGATCATGAGATAGGTATAATAATAATAGGGTGTTAGGGCCCGTGTCGACTCTCCGGTTTTTACACGGCTCGGTGCCAGTTATGTATGTACCGGCTTCTTTTCTTCTTACTCTTTAAAAAGTCCTTTTGATCAACTAGCACAAACCTAGGTAATGGGAACCTGAGCTACAAAAACCAAAGGGTCAGCTCACCACGAGACGCGACGTTGCATTTTTACGATAGTGACTCAAAATTGAACTTTATTTACTGCTCAAGAAGATACACATTTCATTACAAGAACGGCGCCGCGCTACACCACCCGCCGCCGTATTACGTAAAAATAGCGATTAGCAAAAATCTTGCAGTCATCGCGCGATAGACGCGCAGTCGATTGCTGAACGTCAAATAAAATCGTATTACCTATGCGATCGATTGCTAATCGCTCGCTGTTGTGCTTGAATCAAGGAATTTGTAAGTATTATATACAACATACTTACAAATTCCTTGGCTTGAATGCACTTTGCTTCATTTTCGCTTATTATTGCTAACTGACAGTTCAAATTAGCTCGAAGTTGCAATTCGTGCAATTGAACATGTACATTCTAGTACATTGAATAAATTTAAATTTTTAATTGCTATCTTAAAAATGCAGCACCGGTAAAATGGTGTAAAAGTTATTGGTAAAAATTTAGTATAATATCCCATGATTTGGGGGGAGGGCGGGGAAGGGGGAGGGGAGTGGGGGAGGGTGAACCCCCCTCTGGCACTCCCCCCCTCCGGAAACCCATAGTTACTGAGATATTAATAGTTGAAGTTTTGAGGTTATAGGTGCCAATTTCCACATTCTTTAATATAAGTGGCACCAAAACCTCAGCAGAGCGAATATTGTCTGGACACACTTCCAATCTCAAATCGTCAGATCCATCCTCAATCATACCTAGAACCCAATGGTCCTCAATAACAACTGGCTTCAATTATGAGTCGACGGAGCCCCGCTACGCGGGGCTCCTACTTCTGGGTGGTTTACAAAGAAATAACCACGATGGCTAAGGCGGTAGCTTCGCTGCGCTACGCTCCCGCCTTAGCCATCTAACCTAACCCAATGAAGTCGTATTGGGCCAACTCGGAGTAATACATTGCTATTAAGGGCCCTATACGGCAATCGAGGGTCGGGAATATAAGAGAATTATACACAAAAAGATACTCCACAACCTTGAAAAAAATCACACGGCTAGTTAATGAATGTTACTAGCCGCTAAAACATTCGAATTTAAGATAATATTTATGGATAAGTGTAAAAAAAAATCTGAATATCACTGAAAACGTGTAAATCGCACTCCCGTATTATAATAACTGAGTCGTAATTATCAAGAATTATTAAACTAATTTTATCAAATAATAAAGTTAAAACTATAAAGAAGTAGATGAAATCTTTATTTCTTAGTAAATATATTCTTATTTTGTGTTAAGAAATCATAAACTTGCCCAATTTTTTCGCTCAAATTCTTCATACAAATTACTATGAACTGGCGAGTTTCCACAAATACATGTGCGAGCGCCCGCTGCGGTCAGTACGCCACGCAACTCCGAGGAGAGAGCACGTCGCTTTACGCCGCATCCACAGATCGCGATCGAACCACAGTATAATTAATAATAGTAGGTACAATTGTTCTGTTGAGCAAGTAAATATTTCTTTTGGAACGAAGTTCCTTATGGCGCGTTGCAAAAGGGAGACGGAAAAAATTAAGACCAAAAGTTGTAACGACACTTTTTGCCATTGTTGTAAGCCGTGCGGTGTGTTTCTCTGTCTCTCTCTCTCTCATCATCAATCAACCAAACCCAACAACCCTCCACACCAAAAACCCCACCCCCTATACAATGTAACCCCCCTCCCCCTCTAAAATTTTTGACCTTACCAATAGCCTTCCCACGAAACCTCCCCCCATCCCCCCCACCCCCCAAAAATTCCCCTCGAGGCATATCTCAGTCAACTGGACCCCTAGACCCCTCGAGTCAGGTATCATTGGAATCGCGAGAACGAGCCCTATAATTTGGCTTAATCAGATCCCCTAAATTCCCAACGGGACCCGGGATATACCTCAAAAACCTCAAGAACCCCCCTCCCCCTCTCAAAAAATTTTGACCCCTCCAATAGCCTTCTCACGAAACCTCCCCCCCCTCCCCTCCCCCTCCCCCCCAAAATCCCCTCGAGGCATATCTCAGTCATCTGGACCCCTAGACCCCCCGAGTGAGGTATCATTGGAATCGGGAGAACGAGCCCTATAATTTGGCTCCATCAGATTCCCTAAATACCTCAAAAACGTCAAGACCCCCCCCCCCCCTCAAAAAAATTTTTTGACCCCTCCAATAGCCTTCTCACGAAACCTTTCGAAAATTGTTTTTGGACTTGTGGAATGGATTTTGATCAGGACTAGTGACTCGACTTAAACTCGCGACAGGTCAACAGGACAGAACAGGACAGGAAAATGCGGTCGGCGTTGTGCACTAAGCATGTGTCGTTCGTTCAATTTCCGCGAACCAGTTTTGAGGTTTTTAGGGCCATTTTGAAATTTAACGTATGGTGAAAACACTATTGAGAAAAAAAGTGTCTCCAGTTAAATGGCCCCACTTTTGAGATTTTTGGGGCCATTTTGAAATATGACGTATGGTGAAAACACTATGGAGAAAAAGTGTCTCCAGTTAAATGGCCCTACTTTTGAGATTTTTGGGGCCATTTTGAAATTGAAAATACTATGTAGAAAAACGTGTCTCCAGTTAAATGGCCCCACTTTTGAGATTTTTGGGGCCATTTTGAAATTTGACGTATGGTGAATGGGGCCATTTTGAAATTGAAAATACTATGGAGGTGTCTCCAGTTAAATGGCCCCACTTTTGAATTTTAGGGCCATTTTGAAATTTGACGTATGGTGAAAACACTATGAAGAAAAAAGTGTCTCCGGTTAAATGGCCCCACTTTTGAGATTTTTGGGGCCATTTTGAAATTTGACTCTCGAAGTCTTTGGGGTATTGGTGACGACTATTGGTCTGGTCAAAAAATGTATGGTGTTGGGTTGGGACACTTCGTCGATGGTACCTGAAGGTTTACCGGTTCTGCTAAGGAGCAGCAGGCTTAGCATGCACATCGCAGAAACATCGGAGAGTCGACAAAATGAGAGATTGAAGAAACATTAATACTATTTGTAGCAAAATAGGTCTTATTGTAAGGCAGCAAGGTCGATGCATTGTCGTTTGGAAACAATCTTTCTTTTCTTCCCGAATTTTCTCTTTCTTTTCTCACAGAAGATTTCCCGACAGCCATTTTAAAACTAGATAATATGTCTGTTTATAAATGTTGATTTCTATTGGCAACCTTGTCTTGGCGACATTAATAACTATTTTGCAACTCACTATTTGGATAAAATATTTCTTCCTTAAATTTATTTCTTCGGATCGCCATGCTAAGCCCGCTGGCTGGTGTTCTTGAAAATTATTATACGAGGTGTGTGCATGCGTGCGGAATTGCGGATTTAAACCGAAACGCGGCACGTTTGTATGCAGATGGTTTACTGTTCTTTATACTGTGGCGCGAGGCTCGATCGTTGTGAGAGTAGCGCTAAAAACCTAAACTTCGCGCGGCGCGTCTCCGAATACGGTCCTTAATTACCTAAGAATTATATACTGTTTTCATACATTTCCTATATCACATTATAATATATAAATGTACAGGCAATGAAAAAAGGAACATCAAAGAAACGTCAACATGGCCGAATTTCTATAGAATTTATCGAATTTTAAATATTTTTTATCTCGAAAACTACGGATCTTATCTTTTTGAGAAGTTGCGGAATTAATTCGTAATTAGAAGACCTTTCAGCCGTAAAATTATCATTAAGCAACTAATAGGGCAAATGTGGGATATTATACTAAAGTTTAGCCAAGTTATTTATGCAACAAGAGATCAAAGTTGTTTTTTGTTTCGAGTGCTGATTTTGAGTCCCGAGCAAGCGAAGGGTTCTATGATTGATTCACGAGCGTAGCGAGTTCGCGTTTCGCGTTTCGTTCACTGTTGTCTCGTCTCGCAGCAAAAGCGGCATGTTTGAGCTGCTGAGGTGTAAAAGTTATTTTCGTAAATTGCATTTTCATAATTATATATTAATTTGTAAGCAGTTAAAAAGTACTGTTAATTAAAAACTTTTTTTTTCAATTAATAGCTAAATCAAAATGAATACTTTTCGTACGGCTCATTCTACATTCAAACAACGCATTTGTCTATTTTTAACAAATCTATTATCAAAATCAGAAAGCCATTATGTTTTATGTTATTTCTATTTGGATTTGCATTATTTAGGCAGTTTATTAAAAAATAATCATTTGATTAATAAACTATCCGATTAATATTCCGTTTGGTGAAACTGATACGTTTGATGTCTCAATTATTAACTTGATAATTAATCGATTTCACAAACCGTTACCAGCTGTCTGATGACACTGGTACTAAGCTTTTACTAGCGGTTTTCATTTTTACTTAAACATTTTCAAAAATGTTTAAGTAAAAATAAAACTTGCATTTACAGGGGTCTAGGCTCCGAATATGATTTTGTCCCATTCGGTGTCGAGACCCTTGGTCCGTGGGGTCCTAGTGCAATAAGACTTTTTATTGAAATAGGAAAAAGGTTAGTCGACATCACAGGAGACCGAAGAGCTGGCAGCTACCTCGGACAAATAATTAGTCTAGCTATTCAAAGGGGGAACGCTGCCAGTATCTTCGGAACCTTGCCTAAAGGGACTCTTTTTAATAATATATTTTAGTTATTATATTTTATTTTTTTTAAGGTTTTTAGTTTTAGGTTATTTGCTCTAGTTTAAATATATTTTCAAAAATATATATCAATAATATATTACTAAGCCAAACAGGATTACACCGATAACGCGACTCCGCGCTGTGAAGATGCGGTAACGCAGATTCCGCTACACAAAGCCAGAAGTCAGGACGGTCATATTCAAATTGTATGGAAAATGATTATTTTGAAACAAAAAATTAAAAACCGATTCTCAAATTAAAAATGCACAGAAAAGTATGAAATAAAACTCATATTCTAAATAGTTCCCGTTTTAAATTTGGCAAAAATTTTAATTATTTCTCTACTGAATCTTCATAATTTTGTAGTCGGCACCAGCCCGAAGAATATCATGTAAAACATTTTTTTATATAACTTACGTTCAAGTTATTATACAGCCAAACGTATCTTCTTTTTTGGAAGTCGGTTAAAAATGGACCATGACAAGTTGGATTCGCGATCGATAGGTTCCGTACAAAACGCACAAACGTAGCAGCAATATAAATACATCATCCGTAAAAATGTCAACTAGGAAATACCGCAGGGTGACCGACTGACGGACAGATAGCGAAGTTTTAGTAATACACTAGTAAAATTTAGTAAAACACTTTACACTTTGACTACGAACCCCTAAAAAGACTCCAAATCATATGGAAAAACACGAGTTTAAAAGAGCTGTAGATATGCTTAGAACTGAATTCAGTTCTAAGCCATTTACAGTTCAGACTCAGAAGCTCGATATTATTGTTTTATCTATTCTATATTATTGTGCTTTAAAAAATAAGAAATGTATGTTTATTGCTAAAAATAGTAAAAGAAGTTGAAAAAAATGTTTTTTTTTAAATCTTAATTATTGACACCAAAAATTTAATAAACAAATAGAAAATTCAGGCTGCCAAATCTACATGAAGGTAATATGTAGGTTTTATGATGTTGCTAAAATAAATACTTAATATTATTGAACAAAAACATAGACATTTTTCATGGCGCTTTTTAGTGATACCAAAATTAACAATTATAATAGCTGTAATAAAATTTTCAACTTAGGTTCAAAATGCATTATTTAATAACTAAATAAAATATAATAACAGTGAAAAATACAAATATTATTAGGTATTTGTTATCTTGCAGTGCTGGAACTCGTTTTGTAAATTACCATACTTTGTAATTGTTAATCCTCATTTTAGAACTTTTTGTGCACATTAAACTGAATTTATGTGAAACGTTGCAACATGCTATATAGCATTATTATAATCTACCTATCTAATCGTTTGGTCTGTCTGTCTATTATTTTCGTGTTGTAAACATAATATTCATAGTTTTACAAAACAAAAATAATAGACACTCAGATTTATATTTTTTTACGATGGCCGATTTTCCGCACTTCTAATGTGTATTAAATAATAAAAATCTTAAATATAAGTATAGTATAAAAGTATTAAATATCATTCTGTTGTCTGGTACCCATAAGACAAGTTCTTCAAGAACTTACCACGGAACCAGATTGACGTGATGTGAAAGTGTCTATTAGATATCGATAATAATATTATTATTAAAAAGTATATAAAGCCTTGGCACTGATGCTTGGCATTCAGATACTTATATATTGTGTATAGATTTCGGTTCTGGCATCATTAAATAAATTTTATTTTAGGGGTGGTAATGTGAAATGGGTATGAAAAATAATTCATTCTTCTCCATCGTGTAGACTTGTAGAGTATCGTCGAATAGGAAGTTTTGAAAAAAATCAAGGTTTCATATAATGTGACTTTTTTTAAATGTCAACCATTTTCGAGTAATCCACATCCAAAGAGGTTTAGAAGTACTCCTCCCCCCTTTTCGTTTACATTACTAGCGATAGAAACTTGTAAGTTTCCATGCTGATAGGTCAAAACTCTTTAGGATAAGTTTGAGCGAAATCTGACAATAAATTTTGAAGTATATAATTTAAATTTGGTATGGTATTAGTTTAAGCTCTGTAACTTCTCATCCCCAAAATGTACAGTGTTTCCATGGGATACTGTACTTACGCGGACGGAGTCATAAAAAGGCAAAAGGGCATAAGCTATTATTTTATAATACTAGTTCAAAAAAAGCTGTTTAGGTATTGAATATTGCATACATTTTATCACCGATGTAACTAAAAAGTGTTAGTGTAAAAAACTAAGTCGCGGGAGGTACCTAGTATATAACAGCTTTGGTTATAGGTAGCCACTACCATAATAATATACCTACCGATACAACAATAAAATAACAATTAAAAGCCTAATTTGACTTCCTTATTTTAAAAATTTAATAGCTATTTTGTAAACGACTTATAAAAATATAATTTTAAATGTTCGTTCATATTTATTTCAGCAAAAAAAATGTATGTAAGAGATAAAATATAAATAATAATTATTAAATCATTAAATAATGCAAACTAAAATATTATATCTATAACGATGTTATATTATGTTCCTATACAACGTTATAAAAATATTAAAATTATTAAAATAGGCTTATACAAAATTTTGTTTAACTTTACTTAGCATTTTTTTTGCAATTTTTAAGTTGTTTCATACATACATAATTATAATCACGCCTCTTTCCCGTAGGGGTAGGCAGATACCGCCTCTTTCCCATAGGGGTAGGCAGAGACCACTTCTTTCCACTTGCTACGATCCTTACACACTTGTTTCGCTTCGTCCACGTTCATTCTTACCATCCATTCCTCCTCTTACATTCAACGTAGCGAAGCGGCTCTCCATGGGCCACTTTTCGCCTCCACGAGAACGAGACGTGATGGGTGACGAACCACATCGCCGCCATTTTGGATAATTAAATTATTTTTATGATTATCCATTGCGTTCTCACGGATTGGCAGAGAGGGTAGGAATAGGGAACGGGAAGGATACTTTTATACTATGGGGATGGGCGAACCACATCGCCATTTTGGTTAATGAATTATTTTTATGATTATCCATTGCGTTCCCACGGATTGGCGGAGAGGGTAGGAATAGGGAAAGGGAAGGATAGGTGGTGTGGAAAGGAACATTGGTAAGTTAAAGTGGGAAATACGAAATGTAGGATATTACCGCCCAGGAGGGGAAGAGATAGGACAGTAATAGCAAGGGAAGCCGGGGTCGCATACCCGTATACTATACCACAACTACCGGACAGGTAAGTTGGGATGAGTATCCCATGACAAATGACGTTGTTTCATGCTATACCTAAACTATGGAAATCTAAAGGTACATTTTATTTAATTTTAACAAGGTACCTATTAAGTTGAAAAATATTTCTCTTTAAATACGTAATATGTAAATACAAAAATTTACTGAACATAAAAAAACTTTATTACTTATGCCTTTATTTAAAAAAAAAGTTTTGTTTTTTCTGTTTTTGTGTTTTAGTCACACTTAGGCACCGATGTAAGAGTCATGCGAATTTCAAAAGAATCTGAGTAAATTATTTTTGTCGGTTGTAAAGGGAATAGGGATACAACGTTAAGCAATTAGGCAACAGGACAGTTAAGCACTTGCGACTCCTCCGGTGTTGCGGGTGTCCATAATCACTTTTCGTCAGACGATCCGTGTGCTCGTTTGTCCATATTTTATATAAAAAAAATGGTTGTATGTTAAATCGGTGTACGGATGAAAATTTTAAGTGATAGCGTCATCACAAGCCGAACGCTTAGGCCGTTCGTGCCTCTCTATCGCTTGTTCCGCGCTCTCGCTTGCACGCTCGGTTCAGGCGGATCGTGACAATCGGGCGGGATCGTGACAATCGGGCGGGAACGAGACAATCAGGCGGAATGTGACAATTTTTTGTGCGTGCAGCCGGCGTTCGCCGATTTATAAGACGTTATCATGTCAAAAAATGGGAGTTAGAAAAGTAGTAGTATTAAGTAGCAAAGAGTACGGTGACATAACGCCACAGAACCACCCACAGATCGAGCCAATAAATCCCAGATAATACTTAGGCCTTTACATCCGTTAATGGATGATTTATACAGTATTCTCCGAGCGAAGTAACCACTCTTGAAATACTGTAGTGCCTGGGACAGTTGGTTTTTAAATGTCGTATGGTTGCCCAAGCACATACGGCATTCTCACAACATAGTCAGCCTAGTCCAGAGGAATGAACTGGTCAATACGTCTGGGGCCAACTATGTGCGGGTTTCCTCACGATGTTTTCCTTCACCATTAGAGCGTCCGTATAATGTACTTGAGATCTGAAAAAGTCTCATTGGTACACGCCACAACCTGGGATTTGAACCTGCACTCTCTCGAGTGCGAACCAAACGGTCTACCCACTAGGCCACGGAGCTCACGGCCAGATAATAAACTCGCAAAAAATGACTTGACCCAAGATGCATTTTATTTGTATTTGTAGCATCATAGGTCATGTAATAGATCCCTAAATTAATCCAAACAAAACTGGTAGTAACCAGTATCTATTCGTTATTCGTGATATAATATACCAATTATTATATAGATTAAACGCTAATTACAAAGTAGGTACTAACTTAATATTGAATATTTTCGTTAATGACCATATTATGTTAATACGAGGCAATTAAATGCAATAAAATTATAGTGTTATGATTGCAAGAATATACGAATTACTTGGATAATGAGGTCTATTGTATTAATTATGTGTCCGTATACATAACGATAAAATTAAATACATATTTGACGCGGAATTCAAATGTATTTTGTATTGCTGAAAAATGTTTTTGTATTATTTTTAGGGTTACGTATCTCGAAGGAAAAAACGCAACAATTATAAGGTCATTTTGTTTTCTAGTCAGTAAGTCTGTCTATCAAGACTTAAGAGTCAAAACACTTTATTTTGGGTTTTAGTTACGAGTTGCGATTAAAACCATAAAATATAACCTTAAAAAACTCGTTACACAATTTTGATGCACCCAGTGTCACTGTTACGACTAAGACGAATCTAATGATACTTCTTAAGCTCTAAGGGCGCATGTACGTTCCACCGGTTTCTACGCGGACCGGTGCCAGCAGGGATCAAAAAGGGGGCAGTTCGGTGCGACAAGAATGGCGATATTTCAATATATCGCTCTTTGTCTTACAGGGTTAAATGTTACATAAAAAATATTTAAAAACCGCTTCTGAATCGCACTATTGAAAACACTAGATGTTTGTATAAGAGGCTCACGAACATGTTGTACTGCATAGAATGCATAAAGACTAGCCAAATGGCAATCACCAGACCAATTAAATTAAAACGACTTAAATGTCATTCGAAAAAATATTTACTGCAGTAAAAATGAAATGTTCATAGAGATATTTGAACAGTTTTGTTGGAATGTTGAATAATATACGAAGGAGGAATTTAACGATAACATAAACTATATTTACGTATCTTAAATTTCCCGCCATATTAATTTAATCAAATATAGTCCTCCTTTGTTGGAAGGTGGTTAAAAGTTTGAGGGGGCAGCTTACTAGAGGCGCTAAAATACAGGCGCTCCCAATTTTTTTGTGTAGTCGACATTGTTCTCCGCGAGTATTAAGTGTTCTGTGGATGCCAGTTATGTATGAAGCACCAAGGGTGCGATCGACCCGCCGGCGCAGCGCCGTTTTGACTCTAGGCCGGTTTCATACATAACTGGCGCCGCGCCGCGCCGGGACGCGTATAAATCGGTGCGTCGACACGCGCCCTAATACGACAAGCCGTATAGGCTCTAGAGCGCGCCAAAGAAATATACCTACAAGCATCCACTCGAAAACATAACCCTCCTTCTGACGCAGACGGGTAGGTCGGGTATTTAGGTAGAGCTCTAAGATCCTTTAAAGCTGTGTAAATCAGGCTTCTAAGTTGACGTAAAAAAGATACGACTGTTTTTACAAAAACTCACATATTTTGATACTCTTAGGGGAATACGGTATTCAAGGTAAAGTCGCCGTAAAATCTCACCAGATTTGGTCTTTAGTTAGTAAAATTACTTTTTGCTACACCCAGTAGAAAGTAATTTTACTAACTAAAGATAAGGAACTAAATATCGATTTTATTTCTAAATCCGTTAATAACCAAGATAAACATTTAAATACGGTTGACGACATAGCATGTAATATAATTACGTACAAGATACATGTGCGATAGACATGCTAGTTAGCTATTAAAATTCATTAGTGTGCCCTACATATTATAATGTCGCTAAAGGTCGCACAGCTGAAGTCAGTACACTTAAGCTACTTTTACTTTCATTGTCTACTTAACATTACCTTACCTTTCTGCGAAAGTTATTGTCGCTTACAAATTGCTAAGATTAAAATAAAAGCATGTTTAATATTTTGATTAATATTATACATCTATGCTTAGAAAGAATATTTGTGAATTTCGGATTTAAATATTTTAGAAGAAATTAAATGTAGAATAGGCCAGGCGAAAACAGCCTTCTTTAAAATGTTTTATGTAATCCAAAACTAGCATTCTCAACAAGATATCGTGTAGGTACTTAAGTGTTATATTTGATCCATCGTCCGTATGTTTATTCCATTAAATATGTTTGTGAAGCGTGGGTTGTAAACAAAGAAAGTTGTCGGCGAATACAGGTATTTGAAATATGGGCACTGCGAAGAATGTAAAAAAAAATATTGGTGCCAATTCATATCCACTAAAGCAGTTTTAAAAAGAGCTAACTGCGAACCCCAACTTATGAATTTCATCAGTCAAAGAAAGGTCGTTTGTTTCAGTTACCTACAAAGAGGAACCCAGTACGAATTTATACGGTTAACCATAGAGCGTAGGATACCTGGAAAAAGATCACCTGGTAGACAAAGGAGAAAATGGATGGATGATGTGAAAGAATGGACTAAATATAGCTACCCACAATTGAAAAAATTAGCCCAGGATCGCAAAACATTCAGCATACTAACCGCCAAAATTCAGTATAAAGATGGCCCTCATTGATGATGCATTTTTGATACAACAGGTAGCCAAGAATTAGGATTTTTATAACTTAAGTGGTTTAAAAAACAATTTTCTGTCTTTTTTAATTTTTAAATACATATTTTTATGTAATATTTGTGGCGCATCCACCTTAAATTATGATATTTATAAACTAGGTTAGTATTTAGCGATAAAATATTAAAAACGATAAAACCTTTTTTTTAATATTTCCATTTAAAATTACTTAAAGTTTCGTGATAATTTACATAAAAATCGGTCGTTAAGTCATAATTATGGATAATTATAATCAATTAACGTTCGATTTTTATTTACAACTTGAATACTAATAGCTTAAAAACTAGACCGTGACTTAATGTTTCAATTCCAAGCCCGAAAACTCGATAAAAGTTTATAACCAGCAAAAAGTATTTATAACATTATCCTAAATCGATTTATCTTGTGGTTTTACCACTCAAGCTATAACCAACCTTATTTGTTTGCACATAAAGTTCAATTCGAGCAGATGTAGAATAATGTCGTGAGTGCGTTTTTTTTTTTTTCGAAGAAACGATAGGGTAAAGCTTTACATTATAGGGCACGCGCCGGGAACAAATGACGTTTAAAAAGAACATGATTTGAATTTGTTCGAATCTTGGACTGTCTGGCAGACAAATATGGCGTCTGGTCCTGTGCCAGATAAGACTGATTTGTTCCAAAATGAATTTTAATTTTAAATATTATGTTATTGTTCACGATATTTATTTTATTTATAGTATCTGAAAATAACGAGAATTAAGTAGGTATATCGGTTCCTTAAATTTTGTTTCTTATGCTTTTGTTTCTACAAAAGTTAATTAATTTATTTAAGCTTATGGTGAAAATTCCTATGGAAAATTCAGTACGTATTTACTACCCAACTTAAATAAGTTTAAAATAACTAAATAAAAATGCACTAGTCTACAACCGATAGCAAAGAAAAAAACTAAAATTATGGATTAATTATTTGCTCAAACAAAATCAAGATGATTGTACATTTACACGATCGTTGAACTCTTTCGTAGAGCCGCTACGAAAATGCTTCTACAGTAGGGGGAACTTATGATTTTGCGGTGAAACAAATAAATCGTTTTAAGTTGTAACTTTCAAAAGTTATTTCTAAATTAAATTCAATATACTTACCTATCTCCATAATATATTTTAAGTATAACTCTAAATTACAACTGCCATGGCAACTAGCGCGAAAGTTTCGCATAAAACAGTTAACTACATTAGTAATTTGAAAATATCAAATTAAATAAATTGTAATTAGCTTCTTAATGTTATATACACGACATGCGCGCCAACAGCGAAACTACTCCGTGGTCCGTACAACAAAAGAAAAGTGTATAAAATTATAATTTTATAAGGAAGCGCAGACGGGCCACAAGCGGTCTCCCTGGCGGAATGTGTCAATTTTTTGTGCGTGCAGCCGGCGTTCGCTGATTTATAAGACGTTATCATGTCAAAAAATGGGAGTTAGAAAAGTAGTAGTATTAAGTAGCAAAGAGTACGGTGACAAAACGCCACAGAACCACCCACAGATCGAGCCAATAAATCCCAGATAATACTTAGGCCTTTACATCCGTTAATGGATGATTTAAATACAGTATTCTCCGAGCGAAGTAACCACTCTTGAAATACTGTAGTGCCTGGGACAGTTGGTTTTTAAATGTCGTATGGTTGCCCAAGCACATACGGCATTCTCACAACATAGTCAGCCTAGTCCAGAGGAATGAACTGGTCAATACGTCTGGGGCCAACTATGTGCGGGTTTCCTCACGATGTTTTCCTTCACCATTAGAGCGTCCGTATAATGTACTTGAGATCTGAAAAAGTCTCATTGGTACACGCCACAACCTGGAATTTGAACCTGCACTCTCTCGAGTGCGAACCAAACGGTCTACCCACTAGGCCACGGAGCTCACGGCCAGATAATAACTCGCAAAAAATGACTTGACTTGACCTAAGATGCATTTTATTTGTATTTGTAGCATCATAGGTCATGTAATAGATCCCTAAATTAATCCAAACAAAACTGGTAGTAACCAGTATCTATTCGTTATTCGTGATATAATATACCAATTATTATATAGATTAAACGCTAATTACAAAGTAGTGTCTTTTTTAATTTTTAAATACATATTTTTATGTAATATTTGTGGCGCATCCACCTTAAATTATGATATTTATAAACTAGGTTAGTATTTAGCGATAAAATATTAAAAACGATAAAACCTTTTTTTTAATATTTCCATTTAAAATTACTTAAAGTTTCGTGATAATTTACATAAAAATCGGTCGTTAAGTCATAATTATGGATAATTATAATCAATTAACGTTCGATTTTTATTTACAACTTGAATACTAATAGCTTAAAAACTAGACCGTGACTTAATGTTTCAATTCCAAGCCCGAAAACTCGATAAAAGTTTATAACCAGCAAAAAGTATTTATAACATTATCCTAAATCGATTTATCTTGTGGTTTTACCACTCAAGCTATAACCAACCTTATTTGTTTGCACATAAAGTTCAATTCGAGCAGATGCAGAATAATGTCGTGAGTGCGTTTTTTTTTTTTCGAAGAAACGATAGGGTAAAGCTTTACATTAGCGGGCACGCGCCGGGAACAAATGACGTTTAAAAAGAACATGATTTGAATTTGTTCGAATCTTGGACTGTCTGGCAGACAAATATGGCGTCTGGTCCTGTGCCAGATAAGACTGATTTGTTCCAAAATGAATTTTAATTTTAAATATTAAGTTATTGTTCACGATATTTATTTTATTTATAGTATCTGAAAATAACGAGAATTAAGTAGGTATATCGGTTCCTTAAATTTTGTTTCTTATGCTTTTGTTTCTACAAAAGTTAATTAATTTATTTAAGCTTATGGTGAAAATTCCTATGGAAAATTCAGTACGTATTTACTACCCAACTTAAATAAGTTTAAAATAACTAAATAAAAATGCACTAGTCTACAACCGATAGCAAAGAAAAAAACTAAAATTATGGATTAATTATTTGCTCAAACAAAATCAAGATGATTGTACATTTACACGATCGTTGAACTCTTTCGTAGAGCCGCTACGAAAATGCTTCTACAGTAGGGGGAACTTATGATTTTGCGGTGAAACAAATAAATCGTTTTAAGTTGTAACTTTCAAAAGTTATTTCTAAATTAAATTCAATATACTTACCTATCTCCATAATATATTTTAAGTATAACTCTCAATTACAACTGCCATGGCAACTAGCGCGAAAGTTTCGCATATATATATACAGTTAACTACATTAGTAATTTGAAAATATCAAATTAAATAAATTGTAATTAGCTTCTTAATGTTATATACACGACATGCGCGCCAACAGCGAAACTACTCCGTGGTCCGTACAACAAAAGAAAAGTGTATAAAATTATAATTTTATAAGGAAGCGCAGACGGGCCACAAGCGGTCTCCCTGAAACTGAATTTCGTTAAACAAAAATGTACTTATATGTTGAATTGCGTGCATTAATGTGGTAGAGCCCTACTTCAATTGAGCCGGCCCAATCGATTAAATATTACGGCCGCACGGAAAACAAACTTGGAATAAGTCTTGTCTTGTGTTTCACCGTTTGAATAAGGTTACCGGAGTTTTATGTACCGGGGACGCACTTATTACTCCTTTGGTGCTGCGGGTGTCTATGGATGGTGGTAATCGCTTACCATAAGGCGACCCGTCTGCTCATTTTATTAAAAATATAATACGTTTTGATTTGTTACTACACGTGTGTGGTAATTTTTTGTAATACTAGCTGATTCCCGTGGGTCCGCCCGCGTAAATACAGTATCCTAAAGGAACTCTGTACTTTTCGGTATAAAAAGTAGTCTATGTTTTAATCCAGAGCCTAAACTACTACCATATCAAATTTCAACAATATCTGTTCAGTAGTTTTAGCGTGAAAGAGTAACAGACATGCATCCACCCATCCGACCATCCATCCTCACAAACTTTCACATTTATAATACATTATATAGTATATAAAATGTGTGAGAAGGCGTGGCAGTCAAAGATTTCAAAACTCAAGATAGGCTATGACATACATTTGACAGAACAAATCTTCATACAAGAAAAAGTTACGCCATCTTGGTTTTCACCACGCTTCAAATGTCAAAATAGCCCCAAAATTTTCAAAAGTTATTAATCCAACTGGATACACTTTTTGCCTCAATATTCCTCGTCTATAACATACTCGTCTATTTACTCAACAAGTCATCGCGTCGAGCTTGTGTGTCGCCCGTCTGAGCGGACACCAAATTATAATTTCCTTAGGAAATGCTTTGTTTAAATTGAATTTTATAACGCGTATTAGCAGATTATGCAAAGTAGCCACCGTTTGTTCCACTTTAATTAGCGTTGTGTATATGTACAATCGTACAATGTATGCAGTTTACATTAATTAAAATCAAGAAAACTAACAGAGGTTTCATTCAATTTATTAATTTTCATTATTCCGTGGGTTCGCCCACCCACAAAACAAGCCCAGCAATTACGGAAGCCCGCTAATAATAATTATGTTAATAATAATAGTCCGTTTACAAACTTGGCTTTTGGTAATCATTAGTAACCTGTCGACGTCTAATGTTTTTTTTATGAAATGGGCCAGGATACGAGCAGATGGATCGCTTGATGCTAAGCGATTACCGCCGCCCATGGATACTCGCAACACCAGAGGAGTTGTACTTGTAGCTCCTCTGGTGTTGCGAACTTGCTTTCCTGGTCCTTAAAATTTCCTTGGACCTCCGGTAACCTCACTCACTCGGCGAAACACAACGCAAGCATTATTCTATGCTGATTTTCTGCAAGATCGTAATATTTATCCGGTCGAGCCGGCCTATTTGTGCCGAAGCGTGGCTCTCCCACAGTTAGAGGCAAGCACACACACATGTGAGAGACAAGCTGAAATAAAGACGAGTTTAGACGTGGTTGGTATGTAAAGGCAAGAATAAAGTTTTTACATACATTATTAAAACTTTTTCTCAATTAGTATAATATCTTTGCCATTCCTATTCACCTTAAGGCCACTGCCTCGAATTTTGCGAGCAGCGGGACAGTGGCACAGGCGCGTCGCGGGCAACGTAGACCCGTTCTCGAAACCAGCGGGCAGATAGCGGCGTAGTATTGTGTTCGTGGTTGTGTCATCGATATGAAATATTTGTTTTAATTCGCGAACGAAATGTTTGAATAACGGCGACAACATATTTTTGATTCTTTATTCCTAACGCTCGATTTACTGTGGGCAAAATAAGATGTGAATCCCTACTATAGGGCAAGGAAAATAAAATGGTTGTTTTATCGATATTATGAATTGAAATACACAATAATAGAAATACAAAAACACAAAAATAAATTGCACAACGCTGCAATGCAGACGCGCGGGCAGTTCGACTGGAGAGCACCGCTCGTTACCCGCACCATTCCATTGGACAATTAGATTATACGCATATGATCCTACCGCTCACGCGACGCCACCGCTGCCGCCCCGCTGCCCGCAAAATTCGAGGCAGAGGCCTAAGGGACAGATATTATAAATATACTATAATATTTAATGTTAAGATAAAACATTGAACAAGCTTTTGTATAAACTATCCAAGACGGCTATGAGACTTTATATTTTCATATTACGTACCTACTGTAATATAACGTTAATCCATTCATCTTAAGATAAAATATTAAAGTATTTTCGCCGTCTGTGATGCCCTTTATTCTGTGAAGGAACTGTTCTTAACGTGAATTTTCTGCGTTTGCAGAAGACACTCCTTGTTTATTTGTAAGTATTCAAGATGCGAATGTTGTATTACAATAATGATTGTTACCTATTGTAAACATCAGAAACCAATAGATAATAGTAGAGTGGGTAACAACCACAAGTAACAAAACAAACAAACAGATAGACAATTGAGTCTGTGGTAACTGGTAAGTCGCGTGCGCGATCTAACGAGACACGGACCTCACAATATATAGATAAGCTTAAAGTTTGTTCCTAAATTAGTTTTGCTCGTGCACAATAGAATTTAATTAATACTAAATTTATACTAGTCGCCCAGTGGTAGAAATTGGCCCATAATATGATAAAGAGTAATGATTTATACTAATATAATAAAGAGGAAAGGTTTGTTTGTTGCATCTAATAGACACCGAAACTACTGGACCAATTTTGATGAAATTTGGTACAGATGTAGAGTAGACCACGGAAAAGGATATAGGCTACTAACTACTTTTTGTCGCGGAAAAATTTACGGTTTTTTGCGAAATTAACTTTTTGTTAGGTTGACCTTTGGAATAGGCAACCATTCGAGAATCAATCCCTTAAAATTACTAGTTTACACTTTTTATTTTGATATTCTATACCCTAATATATCACGCGCACGAAGTCGCGGGCAACATCTAGTAATATTATAATTTTTAAGTTTGAACTTAATAAGAGTTCTTTTGCCTCTTAGATAGTTAAATGTGAACTAGCTGTTTCCCGCGGCTCAGCCCGCGTAAATACAGTATCCCTCGGAAACACTGCATTTTCGAGATAAAAAGTAGCCTATGTTTTAATCCAGAGCCTAAACTTCTAGCATACCAAATTTCATCAAAATCCGTTTAGTGGTTTTTGCGTGAAAGAGTAACAAACATCCATCCATACATCCATACATCCTTACAAACTTTCACATTTTATAATATTAGTAGGATTGAGATAGATTAACAGTTAACGTGTAACATTGTCGAGTTTTTGATAACTATGAATTCGAATTACTGCGTCGTTATTATTCAAAGAGCTGACTTCATGGTTCAAACTACCAGCTTAAAAATATATACCCTATGAGGAAATTTTTCGAATTAGTAAGAGATTTGCAAGGAACCGCATAGTGACATCGACTACAAAGAGGTTCAAATTATCTCAAGTTTGAATTAATGAAAGTCGACTGCGTCTCTCTTCCAGTATAAATATCGCTTTGATCCCCAATAGGGCAGTGCGAAAACCGCAATCGAAGATTTGTGTATCCATCCGAGACAATTACCTGCAGATCTATGGGCCATTACAGAGAAAGTTACCAATACACATTTAGATAATTGTGTTTATATAATCCGTGAAAAACATCTTATGGTAATCTTATACTTTAAACGAGACAGTCTTGTATATCAATAATTAAATTATTATATATAAATTAATTATATGAATAATTAAATTATTAAAAAACGGCTACAAGTATTTTTATAAAATTTACTGCTTTATCTAGCTAGGTCTCATCCCTGGAAACTGTGCAATTTTTAATTATATATTATGTTTTTTCTTTCGTCGCGCAATAATATATATTAATATTTTGAAAATTATTAAGATTGTTAGTCGGATTGGCAGTTTGGTATGTCGGTTTTGGATGTCGTTTAAAAATGCAAATCCTTTAACCGACTTCCAAAAAAGGAGGCGGATATTTAACAAATGTTATTCAGTCTCTAGTCTACATAATGCTGTTTATGCATTATGTAGCAAAACATGGATCGACTCGCGGGTAATATCCTGGTAATTATTATAACTTTATGCTGTGATGGACAGTTCTTTGTTATAATTATGTTATAACGACCATCCGCGGCGTGCGTGCCAAATCGGACAGTAGCGCGGAGCAAACGGAAGTTTACTCTGGGACAAACTGTTGTATATTAAAGGTACGGATATAATCTGTAGTGACTAATGACCACATAATATGTAAACCAACTGATGAAAACTCAATGGTTGAACAGAACCAGATGCAAACCTTCAATTTTATATGATTGGGTTCTGTTACTACGATCCCCTAGGTGGATAGATGTCAGATATTATTATTATAATATCATAATATGTAATAGGTACAAGATATTACCCGCGACTTCGTACGCGCTAATAGAGCTAGAGCTCGTCGTCGAAAAAAGGAGGTCATCGAGAACAAGCATTGGACCACTGCAGATCGCTAGGGGCCCAAAAGCTTGATACGAAACCACCGGTCTGGCGGTTCTAAACCTAGCAGATTTTTTTTTATTGCCCAAAAAATATAAAGGGTAAAAGGAACAAGAAAAATGTTTTGATACACGGGTGCGCGCCGACTAGAAACCGATAAAAATTAATTAAATTAAATTAATTAATTAAATACCATTTATTTCGGGCTGCATAGGCCCATATTATAAATACCTTATAGACTAACATACATATTGAAATATATTTTAAAACTAACACTAACACTAAACAAGTATTGACTGGCAGTCCTACTCTTGACCAGTTTCCAGCCAAACCGCCCTGAACGTGTAAGAATTTTCAGTAAAAAAAGGGAACGTTATAGGGAACAAGGTCAAGTTATACGTCAATCTGTTCGTCTCCTAGTCCTCTTTCGAAAACCTGGCATGCTCAAACCTGGCCAAAACTCAGCCAGACTGGGATAAAGCTACCTCCTGTGATACTTAATAAGAGGTATATTACGTTTAATTTGCACTTAACGAAGAGTGATTTTAATAGATTTGTATGTCCGAATTTCAAATTTGCCATCTCATAAGACTACCACTCGATCCGCCATCATGAAAAAATGGCGTTTAAAATTCGCCGTGTGCTATCGTTCTAAGTTACGCTAGTAATTTAATATATTCTTTGTCTAAGTTGAATAGGAAAATTGGGGCTCTGATTATATTTATCAAAATCTAGGCTTAAAAAACTAAAATTTTGTAAATGATATAATGATTATATAAAATCATGATTCACTAATTACAGCTGGTCTGTGGTGAGCCGGGATGATTGTGCGGTCGTGTAATAACGGGCATTAGCTGACCTCGGGCCAAGGTTAACGCGGTGAACTGTTTATCGGCTCACTGCGAGTTAGGAGATCAATGACTTTGTCGTGAAAAGTTCGGTCTCTGCTAACTGCGCGTGATGACTTGATGAGAGGTGATGTGCCTAGGAATGTCATTTTATTGACTGGCAATATAAATCAAAATACTTACATTTATTATTAAAATAATTCTTCGAATAGTTTTTTTTTTTTTTTGTATAAAGTTGAAGTAATCGACCTCTAAAGTGGTTCACAAGTTGCCACATGGCATTTCTAAACTATAAGAGATACAAACTTGTAACATTCCATGAAATCGGAATTTAAAAATATATTATTGCGTATTTATTAATTTCGGAACCCTCCATAGAGAAGTTTCAGTTTAACTCTTGTTTCAGCTTATTTCTCAAGGATTAACATTGCAAGCGCTTTAATACCTGTAATATTACGTCATAATACTTTTGGGTAACCTAGCTTAGTTCGGAGTTTTGATAAATTAAAAAAAATAAAACGAATAACAAAAATATCTATCTGACCGAGGTTCCTACCCACCACATTCTGAATTTACGAATAAAGCATAAATTATACATACGCATACCGAACTGCCAATCGGACTGGTATAATGGAGTCGAAATTATTGATAATACATTGTTGCATGACGAAAGGAAAACCATAGGTATGTAGCTTAAAAATGCGCAGTTTCTCAGTGATGAGACCTAGATTGATTTTTTCCCCCTAAAATAGAAAATTTCAAGACACCGAATAAGACTATTTCCTTCAAAGTATAAGATATAATTGTCTTTTGATCAAACTCAAAACTCTAAATTTTAATTTCCATGTAGGTTATAACACTTATAGAATTGTCTAACATGATGCCTACCACCGGTTCAGAAACTAGCCCGGCAAGAAGAACTAGCGTAAGAATCACGGAGAGTATGCACAAATCAATTAAAATGTAATTATTTTTTTCCCCCAAAGACTATTTCGTTTAAAGTGTAAGATATTATTGTCTTTTGATCAATTGAAATATACTTACTTTAGATCCAATTCATACTATAAAAATAATTACAAGCACAATAAGATTTTTCATGTGTCAATTAGATGCTTATAAATTATTATTTTTCTTAAATATGATTAATTAATATTTATATCTCAGATATAACGTTTCGTTCACAAATAACTAGTGTTAATTTCCTACTTTATATAACTAATAACATGTTAACTCGAATTAATGTTGTGTAAAATACAAAAGTGGAGTAATTAGGAATTTATTTTAATTTTTTCCAAAATGGCGTTTAAATAATGACCGAATGCAAAATTGACTATTATAAATACTAAATAAATATGTAGAAAATGGGACATAATTAATCGAGCGAACAAAAAATAAGTTGGCAACTGCACGTGAGCATACGGTATTACTGAATTTGGCAGCGAATTAATATGTTGGCGATTAAATTACTAAACTGGCGAAATCACTGAGGTGACAAAAAATACAAAAATCGGCAGATAAAAAGTGGCGAAATTTAATCCAAATTAGCACCGAAATTTATAAGTTGGTGACTTAATTTCCGAGTTGGTGACTATTATATCGTGTAAGCAGCTATAAAACCAGATTTGGTTAACAAATTAATGGCTACTAAAAATTCAATTTGCAGGTTACGGTAAATCCCATTTTTGGATACTATTGGAGTATGTTTTTCTTTGACATGGGTGTCGTTTTCAAGGTTTTTAGGGGTACAGAATAATATGAAAATAAAATCGTTTTGAAATATTCCAAAATTAAAATTAATATGGATGTCCTTTTCCAGGTTTCTGGAGGTGCTGATTACAAAATTGTCTTCCAATTTCATTTTTCAAAATGGAAATTTTCAATCTTCGTAAAATTAACATGAATACCAATTTAAAAGATCTTTGGGATACTGATTAGGATTGATGATTATGATTACAGTATGTTATGTAGTTCGAAGTACCAGCTATGTAAGGTATATACATTTTTCGAAATTCAGGATTTTCTAATTTCTTTTTCTGCCATTCATGAAGAAAATATGTGATTTCCGGGTTAGTAAGGGGGAGGAAATTTTCATTATTTTTTCAATAGGATGCTCCGTTTCCGAGATAGAATCAATTTTATAAAAAAAATGTAAATACTCTACATTGAGATACGAGGGATGTATATAGCTATAGAAATGTTGGAAATTTCAGGATTTTCAATTTTCTTTTTCTTCCATCATGAAAAAAATATGAGGTTGCGGGGTTACTAAGGAAATTTTAAATGGATAACTTTTTTGTAATCAACATCCCCAGATACCAACAAAAGGACACCCATATTATTTTTATAATATTAAGTACGTCCGCCATATTGGAATTTCAAAATGAATGTCATTTTCGCATCCAGCACCCCCAAAAATTCAATTTTACGAAAAATTTATATCCGCCATTTTTAGGGTTCCGTAATACTTAAGGAACCCTTATAGTTTCGCTCTGTCCATCTGTCTGTCTGTCTGTCTGTCCGCGCCTCTAGCTCCTATAATTATGAATATAAATTGATGAAATTTGGTGTAGTTGTAGATTGTATATAGATCACGGTTTCGGGGTCATAAAAAATAATAATTTTATATTTTAGGGGTGGCTCTCCATACATGTGAAGTGGGGATGAAAAATATTTTTTCACTCTACCCCATCGTGTGGGGTATCGTAGAATAGGTCTTTTAAAATAAAGACAAGGTTTCATACGTTACTTTTTTATAAAACTGACCATTTTCGAGTAATCGGCCTCCAAAGTAGATTGTAAGTTGGTCCCCCCCCCCTAGCATTTTTAAACTATAGGAGTTAGAAACTTGCAAATTTCCATACTGATAGATCATGCTAAAAACTCTTTAGGAAAATTATTGTGAACCAAATCGGATAGTAACTTTTGGAGTAATTAAAAAAAAGCATATTACGCGTTTATAGTTACGGAACCCTCCTTAGGCATGTCCTGACATGCTCTTGGTTAGGTTATTTAATTTCAAAATGAATCTACACCCCCTAAAACCGAGAAATATTAAAAAATGGGAATTTTGTACGCCCCTTTATGGTTTTTTTATGTGCGCTCGTTTCGCTGCTTGTATGTTTTTTGAGATACCTATATCAGGGAAAATATATGTGCTTAATCTTAAATTAAATGTGTACACACAAATTGTCGCCAAGATGGTTATTTGTTCGCTAAAATAATATCTGTCTGCCAGTTTGGAATATTCAGTGGTATTATTTAGTCACCAGATTAGTAATTTTTTGTTCCTTACATTCTTTCGCCAACTTCGTTATTTAGTATTCAATATACGGTATTTTCACATCCAAAATTTAATTGTTTTGTCGCAATTTTAAATACATGCCGTAGAAAATTAAACAAGTAGGTAGCAGAATATTTAATAGTTTTACCCAGAAAATTTTATATTTAATTAAATCTAGGTAGATACTTGGTATCTACCTAGATAATATCTAATAAAGATTAATCTATAGTATAGATTAATTAATCTTCATTTGTTTCTATACTAATATTATAAAGAGAAAATATTTGTTTGTTTGTTTTCATTGAATAGGCTACGAAACTACTAGATTGATTTTGATGAAATTTGACATAGTAGGTATAGAGTAGACCATAGATTAGATGTGATTATGGGGAAGAGCATATTACTTTTTATAAACCTGCGGGAACCGTACATATTGCCGAGTTAACATAAAAATAGCATATAAGTCCTTCCCTGTATTCTACTCGATATCTGTGCCAAACTTCATCAAAATCGGTTGATTAGTTTCGGAACCTATTCAATGCAAACAAAAAAACAAGCAAACATTCAAACAAACAAATATTTCCTCTTCATGATATTAGTGCAGAAGCGTAGCGAGCCTTAGAGACCGTAAATAGTTTTGGGAGCCTCCCGCCGCGCCCGAGTGATGAGTAAAAATTTGCCGGGGTCCCATTTATTTGATTCGTCGGTAGCTACGTCCCTGTATTAGTGTAGATGATATTATAGTGTTTATATTATTTATACAGTTTTTACAATTCAGAAGGCATTGTGTTTTGTTTCAATTTTTCCCTAATCTATGGCAACTTGTATATATAACAATAGATCCCTAGTATTTTTAATGAGCTCCGTGGCCTAGTGGGTGGACCGTTTGGTTCGCACTCGAGAGAGTGCAGGTTCAAATCCCAGGTTGTGGCGTGTACCAATGAGACTTTTTCAGATCTCAAGTACATTATACGGACGCTCTAACGGTGAAGAAAAACATCGCGAGGAAACCCGCACATAGTTGGCCCCAGACGTATTGACCAGTTCATTCCTCTAGACTAGGCTGACTATGTTGTGAGAATGCCGTATGTGCTTGGGTAACCAAACGACATTTAAAAACCAACTGTCCCAGGCACTACAGTATTTCAAGAGTGGTTACTTCGCTCGGAGAATACTGTATAAATCATTCATTAGCGGATGTAAAATAAGGCCTAAGTTTATATTTAAATCGAGTAACGGCCCGTTTCAATCCCGCGATCTCGCTGTCACAGACGAAGATTCCTCTATCTAAGTTAGTTTATTTACGCAAAAAAACCCGCAAATGATACTAAAGGGGACGTTTTTAACAAGTATTTATTGGTAGATAGGTAGACCGGCCGTAAAAGGAGCTTAACTAAATCACATATTCATAAATACCTAGTTACTACGTAAAAACTAAATTTTGATTAAAAAAGCTTAACCGGATTCGAGCGAATAAGGAGTTAATGTCAAAAGTTAATGACGTGGCGATGGAGCCCTTTGACGGTAAAAAACAAACTAATGAACATCAGATAGTATAACTCAATTTAGGCCGAGGTAGCAAAACATACCATTGTATTGAAAACTTCGCTTTTTCGGCCGCCGCCTCCTCGACTATAATCTTAATTAAATCTTTTAATAGACTCTCGATTACATTACAGATACACCTGATGACGGGTTTTGTCTTAGGTTCAGTTGGTTTAGTGGTCATTAAGTTTTAGTTAGGTACAATAGGCAATCGGACAATTTTTTTTTTATTGCATAAATGAATAGTACTCTTAAATATGAGTAACTTCTCAGAAGAAACCGTACATCAAAAGTCAATATTTTCAAAGGTACAGCGATTTGTATAAAAAATTTCGCGAGCCTCCTAAAAACGCTCCATACTAAAGTCGACCTACAAATGACGTCACTTGTAGGTTATAGTATATGAAGTAGTATATGAAGTATATGGCCGCCGGAATATATTTGTAAATATCTCCGATATTTGTACGTTTAAATTCATACTTACCATAATAAATGTTTTTGTATATGATGTGAGTAAACTAATGATGTAGGTTTTGTTTACCAATTTCGCAAAAAAAAAATTTTTTTTGGTATAAAGACTCGCGAAATTTTGTATACAAATCGCTGTACCTTTGAAAATATTGACTTTTGATATACGGTTTCTTCTGAGAAGTTACTCATATTTAAGAGTACTATTCATTTATGCAATAAAAAAAATCAGTCCGCTTGCCTATTGTCTAAACTTACAAGGTTTTTTTAACTATACAATCATATTAATATATATATATTTTTTTATATCTATGGATGCTTCACACCACGTCAGTCTGGCCCCGTGGTAAGTATCCGAAGAACTTGTGTTACGGGTACCAGACAACGGAAATATATTTAATACTTTTTATACTATACTTATATTTAAGATTTTTATTATATTATACACATATTTAATACACATCCATGACCCAGGAACACAGAAAACTTTTTTTTTGTTCCCTGGCGGGATTCGAACCCGCGACCTCCGGCTAAAGCGCCACTGCGCTCACCACTGAGCCACGGAGGTCGTCAGTATTGTATACTAGCATTTGACGGCGGCTTCGCCCGAGTGAAATTGTGTATAACCAATAGCCCGAAATACAATTGATAAATGGTTTTAATAAAATCTTATCTAACTTAAAGTAGAGTAAATACGCCAAACGTCGGCCCCCCTCCAATCCTCGGCCGTCTGCACATTTTCAGCTTGCATTCATTCAAAAGGTAATTAAGTGGTAATTTTGCTACTGAAATTGCAAGCTTAGTTCATACTCTTTAAATGCAAACCGTTACTATCCGATTACGTCATTTGCTCTTCGTACACTGAGCGTCAGTAGCGATAGCGCCGTTGAAGCATTGAAGTTCCTAGTTAAAGCAGCTTACTTGCTGTGAATACCCACGATTCGGGGATTGATATTACAACGGTAAGACATTTCTTTTTTTGGTTTTTAGCTTTGCTATCACTAAAAAGGTATTTTTACTATATTTTGAGATAGTTTTTTCAATGTTTTGCGAATTGGTTTTAGGGAAAAATAGGGGGCCGCTATTAGAATACCAGTTTCGACTGAAAATCGGAATCTCGGCCGGGGCCGACATAAGGTAAATGCAGTATGTTTTATAAAGTCCAATACTACAAATTCCATTGTCTTAATAGTAAAATTTGTAACGCTTTTATGTTAATAAATATATTTTACGTTCAATCGCTAAATATCGGCCGGGGTGGTATTAGCTGAATCTCGAGAAATAAGCTATACGAAACAGGGGCCGACTTTGGAAATATTAAAGATCGTAATGTCGGCCAGCCTAAGAATCGAATGCTACTGTACAGGCTGATCATTTTTGTATTTTTCATTGTTTGTGTAGGTACTGGGTAGTCATTTTTTAATTTATTTTTCAAACTTGCTGTCTCAAAATTGAATTATGTATTATTATAATTTTATAATATTATAAGAGGTTACACGCTATGCCCGGCCGACATTTGGGAAAAACGCGACCGACCATTGGGCCGTGAACGGCCGACTTTAAGGTTTTTTCGTTTTCGACGCATTTAAACCTTAATACTTTTTCTGTTTAGTAGAAAAGTCAACCATATGCCTATAAATATAAAATAGATTTGTCAACCTCTCTAAAACCGTATAACAAGCTATGCTTTCGTTTCAAACTGATGAATCCGGAGCGATCTAAAGTTAGAAAATCCGTAAGTGGCCGACATTTAGCGTATTTACCCTACTTTAAGGCTGCGCTAGTCGCTTTTCTCTCCATACAAACGCTGTTGGTGATTTACTCCAAATTCAAACATTGTAGACCCAAATTCTAGCGTAATATCGATTTTTATGACACTTATCTAGGTCGGTATTTGCTTATATTTCTGAAATTCAAATTAGTGTAGAAGATAATAGCCTCCAAACATCGCATTTTTATCGCATCTTTGAACGTAAATAAAAATTAAACGAAGAATGATAATAAAAAAGCAAGCAAATACCGACACAGTTCGATTATTTAGCAATTGAGATAATTTTACTTCAGACAAAAATATTATATAGTTTTTTCATAAAACACCAACAGCCGAGTGTCGATTTGAGTAATTTGATGACGCCTTTTCTAAAATACTTTACACAGCTGCATAAATGTGTGCAGTATAGCTTCTCTTATAAGTATAGATTACTATTTTATGGGTATATCCTTTTTTCCCCATTATTAGGTGAAATAACAAGCATTTTTCCTGCGCGCAGCACTGAGTTCGAGCCGTCGACTAGCGCATTCTTAAGTGCGGTTTATAAATTAACCTTAATACCGACGTTTTTATTAAGTACTAACTGACCCCGACAGGCGTTGTTCTGTCTTAAATATGATCTGGAATGAATAAATGACTACACCTACTCCTACACCTACGCCTACACCTGCTCCTACACCTACTCCTATACATATTCCTACCTACACCTACTCCTACACCTATAACTACTCCTACAACGTACACCTTTTCCAATATAAAAATAAATAAATAAAACCTCTGGCTCTTGCACAACAACTTTGCTAAACATCACATGATCAAATGTATAGTTTACGCTTCTATAAAGGACATATGGACAGACAGACAGACATTCATTTTTATTAGTAGATGACCTAACGATTTAAATTATTTTTAACCGACTTCCTTTAAATATAAAAACTACTTTTAGACTTATGTAGGTATATAAGTTAGACATATTATGCTATCGCTGACTTCTACAACCCCACAAACTTTACCTCTTTATAACTAATATTAGTATAGATTGTATTGATTTATAATGTTAATTTAAAAATTGTATCTTTACAAAATATTCGTATTATATCGTTCGAGGCAGCGACCTAATGTTATATAAATAATTTTTTGGCCTCTAGCCATATCTAAAATGGTAGTGACCTATCTGTTAAAATAAAAATCTTATACGAAATAAAATTTAATTATCAAAAATAGACGAATTATTATTTCTAGATACCAACTCGTTTATATAAACTGCGATATTCAAAACGAACCATTACGAATTAAATTACGATTACTTTAACAATTAAATAATAAAATACCTACAATACCCCCAAAATGGCGTCTTGTATCCCCTCTCAAAAATCCCCCTTCCCCAAATATGTTTAATTTATATTAATATAAGAGCGGTCACGCTACCACGTTTTACCTCTAAGTTTTTATTGCTTTATTCATTAAAAATAATTTTCAACCGTACCTCGGCAAGTAATTAGCATGAAAACAAAGATTATTTTATATAATTATATCATTATTTAAGTTAATTAGACATCTGCATAATATGTACAATAGAATTACTCATTAATAAAATGCAGACAGTGTATGTTTTGAATGCGTTTTGTAGAAAATATTTAACTTTATATCTTGTCACTAGATGTTGCACGCGACTTCGTGCGTGCAAAAGGAAATTCTGCGGTAACCGTAAAAGAGATGTTCTAGAAATGTATGAGGTCTGGGCCAGCACTATGTACACTATATGTAAATATAGCTACATAATATAGTAACCGTTTTCTTATACTTTATTTTGTTTAATTTCACTTCGTTTCAATGTAGGTACATTTAAATTAACTTCGCCAAGGGGAGCAACACAACGTAAAATAAAACATGGCGGATCAGATCATGTCACTTTAACCACGAACCAAAGAATGCCACTTTAACAATGACATGGCTTTTGTCATATGACATTAAAAGAAGACGTATCTTCCTAAAACTGTCAACTACGTCAAAAGTTATGTCCAAACAACTGCCATGACCGCTCTAAATATAGGGTTATCGCATTAAAAAACTTTCAAATACATAATAATCATTTTAGTACGCATGTACCCTTCCTCTACTTATCGAGGAAGGCTTTAGGTTATACAACATCTTGCTAAGCTCAATACGAGCGGAGCACCAATCAAGAATGTTTCAAAATCGTTTATTTTCCTTTTGGAAGCTTTCGCTGCGTATGCTGTGGAAACGGTTAAAGTTTCGCTAAAATTATGTATGACAGAATTGTTTCCCTTAAAAAGTTCTAAAAAAGTCTGTGACTGTATTTGTCTATCTTTTAAGGTTGGCTTACAATAACCTTTTAATGCTAACAAAATTTGTTCTAAAATTAAGCATTATTAGTGAGGGTGTTTTCTTAAAGATAATATTAATCCTTATACAAGTAAATACGTTATTCATTACAAGCATTTAATTTAGAAGAAATTCGTCGTTTACATTATTTGATTTCAATGAGTATTTTAGAAGATATCGCAGTAACAAAATAATCAAGCGCGCAATAATAATGTTCGGCGGGCGGCGGGCGGCGGGCAATCGTGAGGTGGAAGCGCTTCTCCTTCTAGGTAAATGAAGTTGCGGGTAAATTTTAGTTATATCCCAAAGTAACTGTTCCACGCGGACGAAGTCGCGGGCAAAAGCTAGTACAATATATTAACGTTATTAATTTTTTGCCATTTTATATTAATAACAGCAACAAGTAGACGCTTGAAATATTCACAGAATATTGAGTTGCATATTAAAAATAACAACAAATAATGTCTAAAATTAGAATAAATTAATATTTAAGGGTAGCTTCCATACCAAAAACTTGATTTTTTTGGTTGAAACTGGTTCGAACTTGGTTTTTGCTCGATATAACGTGCTCGATATTAGTATTAATAGTTACATAGATCGTGATACGGATAACGAAAGTCGGAACCCTTCGTTGGGGAGTCCGTCTTGCACTTGGCCGGTTTATTACACACACGTTTACCACATAAACTCCGGTAAATTTAGACATAAAAATTCAAATAACAAAAATTCCGATAGAACCAAATTTTGGTGGAGATCTTGAGTTTACCCTAAAATAAAAAAATCTAAAAATGAATTCCATGAGAGCTAATAAAGTTATGCGGGGTCAAAGGTCAACATTTCAGGTTTTTGATTTTTTTTTCGAAAACGTTAAGTTTTATCAAAAAATACTGCAGACTAAAATTATAGATCTCAAAATTATCTACAAAAATGGTCCTAATGATTTTTTCTCTACGTATCACTGTTCCTGAGATATCGTGATTGTAAGTATCACGTTCTACATAATATGCACATATTTGCTACATATATGTAACATACTAGCTGTCCCGGCGAACTTCGTAAAGCCGTAGAATCAAATTTGTTGACGTATTGACAGCAGCGCCACCTATCGGGTCCAATTGCAAATCTAAACCATTCTCGAATCCGCTTGAACAAACACAAAAAAAAATCATTAAAATCTGTCCAGTTTGAATAATTGTTTGTAAGTTAATAAGTTTTTGCAAAATTGTTCACTGATGCTTCGTTCCTATTTGTTGCAGGTTAATGTTATATAGCTTAAAGCCTTCCTCGACAAATGGACTATCTAACACAAAAATAATTTTTCAAATCGATCAAGCAGTTCCTGAGATTTTCAAACGGTTTAAAAAACGTTCAAACAGACAACGGAAGCCCTCAAAGATGAATAATTTTCCCCGTTTTTTCCTCATTTTTCACTGATTCTTCACTCCTATTGGTCGCAGTTTGATGTTATATAGCCTAAAGCCTTCCTCGACAAATGGAGTATCTAACACATTTTTTTTAAATCGATTAAGCAGTTCCTGAGATCAGCGAGTTCAAACAGACAACGGAAGCCCTCAAAGATGAACAATTTTTCCCGTTTTTTTCTACATTTTCCACCAATTCTTCGTTCCTATTGGTCACAGCGTGATGTTATATAGCCTTAAGCCTTCCTCGATAAATGGACTATACAACACAAAATAATTTTTCAATTTGAACCAGTAGTTCCTGAGATTAGCGCGTTCAAACAGCAAAAAGACAACGCGAGGATGAACAAGTCAGTACTTCAAAAGTAAGTCCACCTCGCACTAGAGCGCACTAGATATCTCAGTAACGGCAAAGAATATATGTATATTACTAACGCAGTAACGGTGATAATAGGGGTCGGACTATATCTGAAATATTTAGTTTCATTGATATATTCAGAAATATTGAGGCAAAACTACTTGGTAAATGTAAAAAAATATATATATTATGTGTAGTTTACTAATTAAATACATTTAAAAAGGAGCAAAAAAAAATTTTTTTTTTGCTAAATTGGTAAACAAAACCTATATCATTAGTTTACTTACATCATATACAAAAACATTCATTATGGTAAGTATTAACTTAAACGCACAGATATCGGAGATATTTATAAATATATTCCGCGGCCGTATACTTCATACTGTATATTAACCTACAAGTGACGTCACTTGTATGTTAAGTTTAGTATGGAGCGTTTTTACGAGACTCGCGAAATTTTGTATACAAATTGCTGTACCTTTAAAAATATTGACGGTTTCTTCTGAGAAGTTACTTATATTTAAGAATAATATTCATTTATGCAATAAAAAAAATCAGTCCGCTTGCCTATTAGGGAAAAAACATAAGAACCATTTTTGTAGATAATTTTGAGATCTACAACTTCGGTCGGAATTATTTTTTGATAAAACTTACCGTTTTCGAGAAAAACCCAAAAAACCTGAAATGTTGTCCTTTGACCCCGCATAACTTTGTAAGCTCACATGGGATCGATGGGGACTTTTAAATTTCAATTTATTAAGCCATATCCAAGGTCTCTACCAATATTTGGTTCTGTCGGAATTTTTGTTATTTCAATTGTCTAAATTAACCAAGTATTATACAAATTCACCAAGTGTAAAACTATAATTATAGCACACTTTCATGTAAAAGGCAATTTCGATATAGACTTTTGTAATCAAAGGAAATTAATCTACCTGTTATATTACGTCAAAATTTCATGCGCCGTGTATTAATCATAAAATAAATAGGACCAGAAACCGCCCATTTCGAGTAATTACAAAATTAAATAAAATGCCTAATACGGCTCCTTGTTTCGCATATCATTGTGCCTCGTTTGCCCCTGAAGTACTGTCAAGTCGAACAGTATTTCAAGAATATAATATTGCAAATGTAATTTTACTATATATTTGCAATTACATAATCCTTACTTCCTTATCCAATTTCATAATCCTTGCTAATATTATAAATGTGAAAGTGAGTTTTGTTTGTTTGGTTGCTTCTCTTATTATAATAAAATAGTCAAATAAACATCTGGGTAATGACTGCATATTAAATCTGATACTCGTCTTGAATCGCAAAACTAATTTTAAATTTGCTATTGCAAATTTAAAAATATTCATAAAAACTGCTTTATTATGTTTTATCATTTACGGGATATTTAATACAATCTTTAATATTCATAAAATGTTATTAGGACTATAAATTCTAGAAACCACGTGATTTTAATAAATTTTCCATTACGGCTCTTTTTAAGTTTTAAGATCTAGTTGTTGGACATAAAATAACGATAAGATTTTATGACTGATACTGAAAACCATATCATAATTTTATTATGTTAATCTCTATATTAACTTACAGCTACAATATTTCCTTATTAAAAATATGATATGAGTAGGTATAAATAACTCTTTTAGGTTGTCGTTGTAATATAATTTCAATCCCAATCTCGTCATGGCAACAAGACACCTAGATATAAAGTTTATTTAATGACAATTAGGTAGAGTTACATCAACGAAAATACTTATATCATTTCAATTACAGTTCTTCTTCTCCTTTGAATTTTATTGACGTTATGACACTGAAATATTAAACCACCATCAATGCTAGATCAATTTCTAGTCTAGTATTTACAAAAAAAAAAAAAACAAAATATTTATTTTATTTATCAAGCAGAAGCACTCTTCGTCGCAGCTGTACCGTCAGCAAGTACGATGTAAATTGAATTAGGGGGCGTGTACACTGCGGTCGAGTCGGCGAAACGGCCGCTTACGGCAGACATATTAGTTAAACAATAACCTGACGCAGCAGATTTACGCATAACTAATTTATTAAGTCGGTAAAACGAAAATAGAGCATCACACGCAATATACGAGAGTAGGGCTTATACAAGTATAGTGAATATTCCTATGGTCACTTTTTAGAAAGAACAGTATATCTTTATTTTAAATATAAATATGTTATGCTTGTGTTTGTAATTGAACGCATTTGTCACCGTAAAATTGTAAAAACCGTTAGATTGAAATTAGACGTCAAATTAAAATTTCTCCTTACAATTGTACGCATTATTTTTCGTTATTATTATGAAAAAGCAAACAAATATGGCGGCGCGCGGCACGCCATATTTGTTTGCTTGCATGGTTAATATTACAATATAAGGAAAAATAACGTGTAAAATTGTAAGAAGAATTTTTTATTTGACAATCTGTCGACATTTTATAATATCTAGTAATATTACAATCTAACGGTTTTTACAATTTTACGGTGACAGCATTCTTATGGCTGGACCGATTTTGATGAAATTCTGTGTGTGTGTGTTTAAATGGATTCGAGAGTGAATTAGATTTGCAATTGGACTCGGTCGGTGACGCTGCAGTCAGTACGCCAACTTTCATCTTAAGGCCCTCCCCCGAGCAAAAGACCTTGAGGCGGTCAGCCGCATAACTCAGTTGAAAATTTTTCACATAACTTAGTTCAAAATTGACCAAAAAAAAATTTAAACGGCGAATATCTAGCTTATGAAATTGCCTATCTATTGGTGTGTGTCCCAAATAAAATTAACTTGTAAATACTATGGAGACGCTGAAACTATAATTGAATGTTCATTGAATTATAGTTTCAGCATCTCCATAGTATTTACAAGTAAACTTTATTTGGGACACACACCAATAGATAGGCAATTTCATAAGCTAGATATTCGCCGTTTAAATTTTTTTTTGGTCAATTTTGAACTAAGTTATGTGAAAAATTTATGCGGCTGACCGCCTCAAGGTCTTTTGCTCGGGGGAGGGCCTTAAGGCGGTACGGAGTTTGCCGGGACAGCTAGTTATAGTACCTATATCACTAAGAGAATATACTTATGAGCTCACATAGTCAACAATAATACGTGCTTTGGAAGTCCTGAACAGTGGCGGATCTTCGACTTTTTCAAACCGAGGAAAAAACTTGATATTTGGCTTCATATTTGATATTTGTTCGATATTTCGAATTCTTGACTCAATGATTTGGCCGATTTGGCGCCCCCATGACGCTGCCGCCCGGGGCAAGTGCCTCCATACATCCGGGGCTGGTCCTGAAAATACATATAGGTATCTTCCGTCCTGTCTTTATAAGAAATATCAAAGGCTGATACAACTCTATCGTTTTATCGCAGAGTTCTACAGATATTTTCAGTGCTTTGAATTTTCACCGGCGTTTCGGATTTTCGAGCATATCGAGCATTTCGGGGCATTTACCTTAAATGCTTAAGGTAAATGCCCCGAAATGCTCGATATTACGGAGGTTTACTAGTGTAACTGTAAAAAATGACGTGTAAGTAATTAACTAACAATTTTCGAAGTGGGGGGAAGTCTTCCAACAGTGTATGCCTAGAAACGGGCAAGGCTTATACCTAATCTAAAGACGAGATCATTTTCATGATATCACAGCTTGTACTAACATAAAATTAGTCGTAATGAATATACCTAATATTATTTAACATTCGCTGAAATTTAAACAGCACATAATATTTTAATTGCCCGCAGTTTGCAAGCAAATGAATTTTAATTATTTTAAAATAAAACCATCTTTGTTTTTATTTATCTTGTTAGGGTCAGTTCACACCGCGACGATACGAGATGCGACGCAGCGCTGCATTTTTAAGATATCTATTCAAAATAAAACTTTAATCACTACACAAAAAGACACACGTGTCATATGACATCAGTCATATACTGTAGATGCGCTGTGCAACGCGGTGTAACTTGGGTTCCCTATGTTTTCGCATAAAATCATATGTCATAATTTTACTTGGCATAATTTCATTTGACCTAATAGTAGTTTCGCATAATATTCATTTGTCATAACTTTCTAAGCATAATTTTTTTTCGCATATTTACTAAAAGCATAATAATTATTAGGCATACTTATTGTAAGGCATATATTTTTTTACGCATAATATTCATTAAGAATAATATTTTTATGCATAATATTAAAAAGCATAAATATATTTACGCATAATGATATTTAAGATACTATTATATTTACGCATACATCTTTCTAGCATTTTTTTTCACATACTAATGAATGATAAATTCTACTGGGTATGCGAGTTAAGACGAAATAACAATTATAATTGTAATTTTCGACTGATTACGAAATTAAACTCGGACAAAAAACACGAACTGCTATCTAAGAACATGCCGAGCTAATTATTTTAAACATGTTAGCGGCTTACGGGTGGCCCAAGGGCCACCCCGCCGCAACTTAACCTACTGTTACACATGTTACACTAGGTATATGAGTGTAATACCTGCTTTTAATGTTTCATAAATATGCGTTTAATTACCTTAACCGTGTTTTCATTATGTCGTTCCATTTTATGCATATTTATGCCTTGTGACAGAATGCCTTGAATTTATTATGACAAAAAAATATGCCTAACGAGTTTATGCCGAAAAACAATTATGCCAAAGTATTATTATGACAAGAAAAATTATGCCTTACGAGTTATGCCTCATTAAATTAGGACAAACAATATTAGTCTAAATGATATTTATGCCTAATGATGTAGTATGCCAAGAAACCATTATGCCAAAGTATTATTATGCGTAGTAAAATTATGCCAAGTGAGGTATGCCAAGTGAAATTATGACAAATAAAATTATGCGAAAGAAGAGGATCCCTGTAACTTGACATTCGAACTGTTACAATATAATATAATATAATAATAATATCTATGGACGTTTCACACCACGTCAATCTGATCACGTGGGAAGTTCTCGAAGAACTTGTGTTACGGGTACCAGACAACGGAAATATATTTAATACTTTTATATTATACACATATTTAAGATTTTTTATTATATTATACACATATCTAATACACATCCATGACCCAGGAACACAGAAAAACTTTTTGTTCCTTCGGCGGGATTTGAACCCGCGACCCCCGGCTTGAGCACCAACACGCTCAACCAACTGAGCCACAATGAAACGTGTATCGTCTTGTGTAATTTTTTCAGTTCCATTTTTAATCGCTATCTTAAAAATATAGAGCTATGTTGCGTATCGTATTGTTTCGGTGTGAATTCACCCTTAGCAGTTATTGCGACGCATTGTTGCTTCTGGATTCCGTTTCTGAAAATGTAATATTCAAAAATTATATTTAATACCTGAGCTACACTTTTAAATTCTTCTTTTTCTTCGAAAAAAAGTTCTTCGAGAACTTACCACGGAACCAGATTGACGTAGTGTTTAGCGTCCATAGATATTATTATTATTATATTATTAAAATAAGACATACCGCGAACATTAGATTTTCTAAAACAATTAAGTTAACCATGGGTCGAAATTCGCCTATAATAATAATTGTTCATATTATATTTTAGGGTTCCGTACTCAAAAGGTAAAACGGGACCCTATTACTAAGACTCCATTGTTCGTCTGTCTGTATCTTATGAATCGTAATAGAACTAGGCAGAAAGTTTCCACAGATAAAATACATTTCTATTGCCGCTGTAACAAAAAATACTAAAAAAGAAATAAAATAAATGTTACAGTTACAACGCGTTTTTCGTTATAACTCGTTTTCCCTAGTTAAAACTAGGTTTTACTAAATGCCTTTGTTAAAACTAGAAATACCTAGTCAAAACTAGAATTTACTACTAATATATTTGATTTTCAGTTAAAACTAGTTGTAACTCTGACTTTTAAAACGACCACTAGGAAACTAATTTGAGATTTAAAGTAAGATATGGTTTTAAAAATATTTAATAATAATAGCTCCCCAGTCCCCACACCGATTTCGGTGACTGGTGGCCGGTTTCATTGAAAACCAGGCCAGCTACGCAGGAGTTATTTTATAGTGTCCAAGTGTGTACGCAGTACACAAGAGCATTCTCTTTTTTCCTTTTACTCTCGTATCCCAGTGGGACGGATGACCGACACGACTGGCGAGAGATCAGACGGAGGTCCGACTTTTTACATGTCCATCCGACGCATGGATCATCTTTCTTGTCAGACAATCAGGTAATCAGCCTGCATTGTCATAACCAAACTTGGAAACAACATTTTTGTTGTTCCCATGCGGGAATCGAACCCACGACCAGTCGAGAGCCAATGCTCTAACCACTAGACCACAGAGGCTGATAATGAGAATCTACTTGTTAATTGTTATTGAGCACAGCGCGCGAACGCCGCTTTGTTGCATCGTGGCTTTTAGTCAAGATGAATTCGATAATTTCCACGGTGAAGTTCGAAAACAATATGTATGGGATTTGACATGAGGCATCGCAAGCGACGTGTCATATAACAATGACTTGTGTCAAATTCCATACATTTTTGATTTCGAAGTTTGCCGTCGAAATTATCGATTGCATCTTGACTAGAGAGCCTTGTGACGTCTCGCGACCAATCAGAGTAAGGCACGATCATCCGCCGATGAACTTTGAACGCAGTTGGAACAGTTTTAACTGCGAGTCTTTGGAAAAACACGTTTTGACTAGTAAGAACTAGTTTTATCTGATATAAAATTTTGAGCCTTAGTTAATTCTAGTTTTAACAAAGGTGTTTAGTAAAAACAAGTTCTAACTAGGGAAAACGCTTTTTATCTAAATACTGGTTTTAACTGTAACATAAATATTTAAGAGCGACTCCCATAGGTACAACAAACGTGATTTTTTTTACTGTTTTTATTGCCGTTTCGTGCGCAAGTCCGACTCACACTTGGCCGGGGTTTTTTTTTCTAATTTTCAATTACAAAAGTTTTGTTCTATGGATATATGAATCCTATACCTTCCTGTATAGTAGTTAATTTTAATAATATTAATAATCATATCTTCACACTACGTCAGTCAGGCCCCGTGGTAAGTATCCGAAGAACTTGTGTTACGGGAACCAGACAACGAAAGGTATATTTAATACTTTTATACTATACTTACATGTATTTAAGATTTTTTATTAAATTATAAACATATCATACACATCTATGAGCCAGGAGCATTGAAAACTTTTTTGTTGCTTCGACGGGATTCGAACCCGCGACCTCCGGCTTAAGTGCCGACGCGCTAACCACTGAGTCACAGAGGCATAATTTCAACATTGAACATGTTACACAAGGGAGCCGACTACAGCTACCGCTGGGCGTGGGGGGCGGTGCCCCGCGCAGCCCAAACAGATGCTGATTGAGGGCCCATGACTTGCCACTTCGCCCGTGAAACCCGGAGATAATGACCCGGTTCCGTACAAACATGAAGTGTAATCTGTATGACAGATGCTTTTTTTTATCTATTTTTTGATTTTAAACCTATATTATAATTTAATATTTTTATATACCATGAGAATGTGAGAGGAGTAGGCAGTAACTAGGGTTACCGTCCGGACCAATGTTTGTCCGAAATTTTTGGTTAAAATGAAATACAAATAACGCCTGATATTACTTGTGTAAGTACACAAGTAATATCAGGCGCAGGAGTTCGTGCGGGCGCAAGGCGCGTGATTCCCGCATCCCGCAACTTCCCTTTTTTTTTTCGCCGAGAAAATGTGTTTAAGCATCCCACGGGGGAATGGGGGTCCTACACGTAAGTATGTGAGAGGCCCAAAAGGATGGTGAATGGGCGCAGCCCCTACTCACTAGAAACTCGGTGGTACTCCACTCAATACCACCCTTGGCGGGCCACGGGATCGCGTGAGCCTGCACCGCCGGCGGGCACCTGCTACCACAGGCTATTCTGGATGGGGTCATTTATGGCCCCCAGGCCGAACAGAAGGCCCGTCCCGCAACCTCCCTGCCCGAGCGCGGTTGCGGGGTGCGAGAGCTATCACAGTTACTATATAAGTATTGTTTGCATTTCATGAGTAAAATTTCCAGACTTTATTCGAACTATCAGGGTTATTGTCAGGACTTTTCAAATTTCTAGCGGTTTTTTACTTTTTAACTTCTGTATAACAATTATGTGTTTAAATAATAAACATAAAACAGTAAATCAGGATTATATACTTAATCACAATATTTGTTTCCTGGCTTGGCCTGTCCTACAGCTCACCAAATGGTTGGCTCCGAGGGGCCAACGCATTGAAAGTTGCAACTATTTCTATTTCTAAACGTCAAATCCGGTTGACGGCTAATTGGTTAGCATCGAACTTATTGTGTTGTAGGCAAATTGGTGTCTCGAGTTCGAATCCCGGTCATTTCTTTTATAATTTTTATTTATTTTTAATTATTTTATCGTTCTACTAAAACTCCGAGCAAACCTCGGTCTCCCAGGTACTTTCCAATCCAACTTATCTCCACAATTATTAGATATTATAATTACCTCCTCTCGATTTAATCATCTGTTACGTATCTCGAACATAAGTCGGCATATCGTTTACAAAATACTAATGCTATTGATATAACGCAGGGCCCAATCAAGAATAAACAACGGGAACTGGCGGCCCCCTTTTGCCCCTGTTGAATACGCCTCTGAGCATGACTAGTCTTTTCATTATGTACGCCCAGTTATTTTGATTTCTTGTGTAATTGTCTTTGAAAATGGCGGCGATGTGTTGATGATGTTTATTTATTTAGGGCGCTTTTGTTGAAAGACTGACTTGTTTTAAATAGGATCTACTTTTTGTTCAAAAAGGTAACTCATTGTAACAAGTATTATTTTAATTGTAACAAGTATATATTATATTGAAATTGTTATTTATTAAGAAAATCCTAAACTCTTCGTCTAATTAATTAAATAAGTGCTAAAAACAGCTACAGTCTATTCGAATGTCAAATATAATGCGTACATTATTAATTGGTTAATAACACGGAAACCTAATGATGGACATAAAGAACAGAGATCGAGTCACCATAGAGAAGATGACGGGCCAAAGGCCGGGATAAAAACCATATCAATGAAACCGCGGAACGACATTCAAGGCGGAATTAAGAAAGAATTTCCACTTAGAACAAAGAAATTACAAAATTTTTAAAATATTCGGTACGAGTTACGACGACTCAACTTTTAACGAAAATAATGAAGAAAAATTCAGAAATTTAAAAATATAAGTAGAGATGAAATAGAAAGAAAAAACTTCATTGTCTTCTTAACGCGAAAAAACTAAACTCGTACTAACTTATCATTATCAACTATTAACACTCTGAACTTTTTGAAACAAATATTAGATAAGGCATTTTTGCCTTTTAGCACCACATTCTAGGCATATTATAAATTTTGTCTAGGCTATAAAATAATTTAACAAGTAAGTAGAGATAGACCTTGCAGATAAACGTTATTATATTAATAACATTTACCCACCTTTTATTTTAATATTCCTTTTGAATACTTGAAATGTTTTATGATAATTTAATTTTGCCTGCGAAGGGCACATAAAACAATTATTATAATATAATTACAATTTGCTTCTGTTACTACTAGGGTAGAGTCACTGCGGTTTGCAAAACGACAAATTGTTTGACATTTAATTGTCTATGATACCTAGGTACTTTGTATAGTCTACTTTAGGTCTTAGAGCATCCAACTAATTCTCTAAGCTTTAGGTACATGCTATTGTGCTGTTTAGGTTAGGTTAGGTTAATTGGTACCTACGGGTCATAGCGGTGAGGGTTATCAGGAGCTACCGTACGGTCTCCTGAGTGGCGGCTACTGCCCTGGCTGGAGATCCGCCGTGGGAGCTCCAGGCGACGGTGTTCGCCTAGGTGCACCTCTTCGCGTCAGAGAGGAGGGCACACTCGGGCGAGTCCCTGACCTGGGAGGAGCTCTTACGAGTGCGGAGGCTGGGGCAACAGTGGTTGCTACGAAGGTGGGGTGAGGTCCTGGAGCAGTCGCCGTACGGCCAACACACGGCCGCGGCACTGCGTCCAGTCCTTGCGGCGTGGAAGCGCCGCAAGCGGAAACACCTCACTTTCCGCCTTGCACAGGTGCTCACCGGGCATGGATGTTTCGGTGCGTACCTGTGTAAGGTTGCCAGGAGGGAGCCTACGCCAGCCTGCCACCATTGTGGCGCTGCGGAGGACACGGCCCAGCACACCCTAGAGGTGTGCGACCGATGGGCCGTGCAGTGCCACGATCTCGTGGCAGTGCTTGGGCGGGACCTCTCGCTCTCGAGTGTGGTGCGCTGCATGCTCGAGAGCGATGAGGTCTGGCAGGCGGCGGTCTCTTTCTGCGAAGCCGTCATTTCACAGAAAGAGGCCGCGGAGCGGGACAAAGAGAACGATCCATCCTCTGTTCTCCGCCGGCGTAGGACGGGAGCGAGGAGGCGTCGCTTTGCGAACCTCTTCCAATAGTCTCCTGTCCAACCGGGGCTCCGGGAGAGGATGGGAACCTCCCTGGCTTAGCTAGTACCGGCACCGAGGGGGACACTCCAGGTTGTCAGGTGGCCCCTAATTGTGGTGGAAGTCCGGTCCCTATAGAGCTAGACCGGCCGGTCGCGGGGGGTGTCCTGTGTTAGACAGATCCGGGACACTTCCCATTATAGCGGCTTATGGCAATCCGCAGATTCAGTTTTAGTGGGTAAACCGGCGAGTCGCGTCGGGAGTCCCACATATCCCCGGGATACCCCTCCCGGGGAAGGCGTAACGACCTTTTCCCTGCGATATCAAAAAAAAAGGTTAATTGGTGTACCTATTAGGTACCTAAATCTCAAAGAAACTTTACATCACATATTCCTGCGTTTAATAATATAGGTAGGTACTACACCCCTAAATAGGGAACATGTATTTGTTATTCAATAAGCAAAATTGTTAAATCGACCTATAAAAATTAAAGTTTCAAGACATTTGTTAACTTACTTAAAAGTAGTTGGATACCGGACGGATTTCAGTCTAGTGGATGGATCCTAGTCTATATTCTATGGCTAAAGATAGCCACACAAAAATTATGTTTATCTTGAGCCGAAAAGAAAAATAAAGTATTTTCTGTTCCCGGTAAATTCTGTAATGTTTTGATTACTTTGCTTTAACGTCTGCAATTTGTATAATTAAAAAGAATATTTACAAGGTTAAATGCAATTTTATTTCCTTTTTTATTGATTTACCAATTAAATGAAATATAAAACGGGAAGGTCATCTTATGAATTACACACCTACTATATAATAACAATTATTTAATTAGGTATCACCGGAATCGTTTCGCTAAACTGCTATTTCCTTTTTTCACTAGGGTAGCCATACACCATAATGTTTTTCGTCCGCACAGCACGACGCGTCGTGCTGTGCGACGGTGCCGCAAAAAACTGCAAGTGAATCTGCACAAATTTTATTTCTGAATTTTATAATATTACTAGCTGTTCCTTGCGCGGCTCCGCCCGCGTAAATATAGTTTTTTCGCGATCGAGGATATGTGACTGATGCAAAAAATGGATGAAAACAATCCTTGATGCGGATTATATATCATGCTAAAATTTCAGCTCGATCGGTGCAGAACTTTTTGAGTTTTTGAAGCGTACATAATCCAATATAACATTTTTATATATATAATATAACTAGCTGTTGCCCGCGGCTCCGCCCGCGTAAATACAGTATCCCTCGGGAACACTGTACTTTTTCGGGATAAAAAGTAGCCTATGTTTTAATCCAGAGTCTAAACTATTACCATACCAATTTTCATCAAAATCCGTTCAGTAGTATTTTGCGTGAAAGAGGAACAAACATCCATCCATACATCCTCACAAATTTTCACATTTATAGTATTACTGGCTGTTGCCCGCGGCTCCGCCCGCGTAAATATAGTTTTTTCGCGGTCGCGGATATGTGACTGATGCAAAAAATGGATGAAAACAATCCTTGATGCGGATTATATATCATGCTAAAATTTCAGCACGATTGGTGCAGAACTTTTTGAGTTTTTGAAGCGTACACAAACCAACATAACACTTTAATGTGTATATAGATATATAGAATAGTACTGTACACGTTATAAAATCAGTGTTATTATTCATAGTTTTTGCACAAAAAAGGGTTATAGGTAGATTTTTTCCATAAATTTTTCTCTAAACCTCCTCCTCCTTTGGTCGTGCTCCTCATACGATTAATAGAATACGATGGGCTATACTTTTAATACTAAGGTTTTCTTTTTATATAATTAATTATTAATCAAAGTGAATATTAAAAACTGACATTATTTATGAGACACCCTCTGTAACTAAAACTCGTGAGTCGTTCAGTGCAGCGACAAGTCTTGGCAGCTCGGCGCGGCGTGCCGTGTGACACTTCATGCTTCTGCTATTTGAGGTTTCGTTAGCGGCCGTGTAAATGACGTGTTTAGTATGAAGATGGGGATATAAGTAATGTACAGTAGTGTAGTACATTACTTATATTGTGGTAAATCAATCCATAATATAAAAATCGCTGAATGTGTTGCTAAGCGCAAATCTCGATAACAGCTGCTGAACCGATTTCGCTAATTATTTTATTGAAAATATTCCTTAAAGTACGAGGATGGTTCTTACGGAGAGAAATTGTTTTTTTTTTTTCAATGGGTAGGTGTAGGAGTAGGTGAAGTAGTAGGAGTAGGAGCAGGTGTAGATATAGGTACCATCTATTCCAGATGTAGGAGTAGGTTTAGGAGTAGGTGTAGTCATTTATTCATTCCAGTTCATATTTAAGACAGAACAACGTCTGTCGGGGTCAGCTAGTATGAATATAAAAAGGAAAGTACGTATAGTAAAATGATGCGCAAGATTTTTTTCAATTACTTTTATTATTTTTAAATTGAAAATGTTGTTTTAGATGTAAATATGAGTTTTATAATATTATGTTATGCTCAAACTCAAAATGCACAATGTTCCGAATTTTGTATTTGCAATCATTAAATTTTTTGTCCGTCTGTAGATTTAAAATTATTATAATAATTGTTATTTTATTCAAACAACACAAATTACAAACGTCGAATTTCATTTATTGCTAATTATTCCGGATAATCCTTTGTTGTTAATGTGTGACCTTAAAGGATTGTTATGATTACTTAAATCTGTTTAAATATTAATTAATAATAATAATAATATCTATGGACGCTTCACACCACGTCAGTCTGGCCCCGTGGTAAGTATCCGAAGAACTTGTGTGTGTGGAAAATTGTTATTTTTTTAAGAAATATATATTTTACATTGTAAGCTTAAAATCTATGTTAAATATAACAAAAGTCAGTACACAAATACATAGGTCATAGAGACAGCCTTGCAGGGGTGCATCTTATTCCCAAGGTGTGCAATCGTTAACAAAATACATGGTTTAGCCAAAGAGTAATTAATATCACAAGTCTTTAGCACACAAACGTTCTTTGATATTTTTTAAATTTATTAATAGAAAGGTTTTAAACATTTTTTGGAATCAATAAAAATATTGTAGGTATAGAATATAAAATTCTTAGCTTATTTTAAAATATTTATATAATAATTATATTTAACTAAGTTGTACTTAACTGTGACACAGTCCGTGGTATTTCCATTATTAATAATAATTAAAGTCTCAAGAAATAATTTTCTGTTTTGTAGTAAGTGTAGTAAAGTAGCACGCACTGTGCTTAAAATGGGCATCAAAAAAACGCTTGCGTTGTTTCGCCGAGTACCTAAGTAGGCTATCTTGGCTATCTGAAATTCTGAACCTCAATTCTCGTATTTAAAGTAGACTTTCATTTTTTTAACAGCCTCCGTGGTCTATTGGTTAGAGCATTGGCTCTCGACTCGGAGGCCGTGGGTTGGATTCCCGCGTTAGAACAACAAATAATGTTGTTTCCGAGTTTGGTTAGGACAATGCAGGCTGATCACCTGATTGTCTGACAAGAAAGATGATCCATGCGTCGGATGGGCATGTAAAAAGTCGGACCTGCGCCTGATCACTCGTCAGTCGTCTCGGTTATCCGTCCCACTGGATTACGAGAGTAAAGGAAGAGAGAGAGTGTTCTTGTGTACTGCGCACACACTGGCTGCGCACCGGCCTGGTTTCAATGAAACCGGCCACCGTCACCGAGATCAGTGTGGGGGAGTTATGTTAGACTTTAATTTTACTTTGATTGTATTGTAAGTAAAGCGACATGTTTCCATAAACTAATTTTGTAACGTTTGGACCAAACGCGTCAGCGTTTCACATTGCACGTTTACAAGAATACCGTTTGACAGTTTTAGCGTATCGGAACTTGACTGTAATTGTATTATTGCAGGTTTTATTTAGCAGAATCTCGTTTAAACCTTAACCCCCTTACTAATAAACGCTGTATAAGCTTTGAATAGTTATACAGTGTTTTGTCTCCTTCTATCGAATTAAACATGTCACTTGTGTGACGGGAACAAAACGCTGTTTAACTATTCAAAGTTATACAACGTTTATTAGTAAGGGGGTTAGAGTCTCGTTCGGCTATCTTATTCCTTCAAATTCAAATAGTGTAAAATTACTAAGATAGGTCGTCTGAACTTGATTCCTTCAAATTCAAATAGTGTAAAATTACTAAGATAGGTCGTCTGAACTTGAAAGCTAACTGAAAAATGTTGCAGAGAATCGGTGGAAGCGGATCGTTAACAATCGGATTAGGGGAAAACCGGCCAAGTGCGAGTCATACTCGTGCACAAAGCGTTCCGTACAAAACGGCAAAAAAAGAACATATTTGTTTTATGGAAGCCCCCTTAAATATTTATTTTATTCTGTTTTTTTAGTATTTAATACAATTAGGCAATAGAAATACATCATCTGTGAAAATTTCAACTGTCTATTACGGTTCATGAGATAAAGCCCGGTGACAGAGGGACAGATGGACGGACAGCGGAGTCGTATAATAGGGTCCCGTTTTACTCTTTGGGTACGGAACCCTAAAATTGGGAAAGGTCTATGACCTGCAGTAGACGTCAAGTGGTTAAGAAGACGACGATGACGACGTTTCTCTCCTGCAAAGATAGCAGTGGCGAAGGCTGGTTCATAGGGAAACCGTAGCCTGTATAATAGGTAGGGATATAGATGATGGTCTTCAAAAGGTAAGTGGTAAGGGAAGCCGATAGGAAGAGAGTTATAGGAACCCCTCGCCACTGAAAGATAGTGTCCCAAGTATCTATAAATTTCAAATGGTTCTAAAAGACAATAGCTCCCCACACCGATTTCGGTGACGGTGGCCGGTTTCATTGAAACCAGACCAGCTACGTAGGAGTTATTTTTATAGTGACCAAATGTGTGCGCAGTACACAAGAGCACTGTCTCTTCCTTTACTCTCGAATCCTAGTGGGACGAATAACCGACACGACTGACGGGAGATCAGACGCAGATCCGACTTTTTACATGCCCACCCGACGCATGGATCATCTTTCTTATCAGACAATCAGGTGATCAGACTGCATTGTCCGAACTAAACGTGTAAGCAACATTTTTTGTTGTTCCTATGCGGGAATCGAACCCACCACCTCCGAGTCGAAAGCCAAGCTCTAAACTAAACTGTGTAACAGACATATTACATTACTAAAAGGTTACACAGAAGGTGAAAACAGGGTGTAAATCGTTTAAATAATAACATTAACATTAACCGTGTATGTTACAAAAAGCTAACCACATAAATATATTGTTAATATTTGTAGCCATCTGCTTTTGGGCAGGTGACATGTGTACCGTAGTGACAAGTATTAAATTATTACCTACGTATTTATAATTACTTTTATTTGAAAGTTATTTAATAAGGAAAAATATTATAATATAGAAGCAATGATTTCAAAAATGGATGAGGGCTGCCCAAGATTTGAGAATTGCAGCAGTGGACGGCGATAGGCTGATGATGATGATGATGATTATTTCAAAACTAAGGATGGGCCATGACTATATTTGACTACTTGTACTATTACGTTTTCTGTGATTTGTCTGAAAAAATCTTCATACAAGAAAAAGTCTTTATTTCAGAAGATTTTGTCAATTATATTATGCGGACTAATCATACTGCGAAAAGCAAATGTAATGCCGCGTCCGCACGTTTGCCACTTGCCGCAAACTCCAAACCTCCACAAACGCTTGACTTGAAAAGGGAATCAAACGTCGCCATCCGCACGCTTGCGAGTGAGTTAGTGTGTTCTGAACAGGCAAGCATGACGGGACGTTGAGCTCGTAGGTATCGGCTATAGCATTTGCTTTGAGTTATTTTTATTGTAAAAACAACAGCCTCCGTGGTCTTGTGGTTAGAGCTTGGCTCTCGACTCGGAGGTCAAAGGTTCGATTCCCGCACTGGGATTATGCGAGTAAAAGAGAGTGTGCTTTTTTGTACTGCGCACACACTTGGGCACTATAAAAATACTCCTGCGTAACTGGCCTGGTTTCAATAAAACCAGCCACCGTCACTGAAATCAGTGTGAGGAGTTATTATTATTATTATTGTAAAAAAATACATAAATAAAAACAAACAAAAAGAAACGGCAAAGAAGATGGTGGATTAAGTTACAAATTAACCGTATAGTGGCTTATTCAATAATGTACTTAGCCACGCATCGGCTACTTTTTTCTCATAATAATAATATCTATGGATGTTTCACACCACGTCAATCTGGTCCCATGGTAAGTTCTCAAAGAATTTGAGTTACGGGTACCAGACAACAGAAATATATTTAATACTTTTATATTATACATGTCACCGTAAAATTGTAAAAACCGTTAGATTGTAAAATAACTAACGACATTGTAAAAATATGTTGAAATATTTATAACTATATATTTTTAATCTTACGAAAAATAATGTGTTAAATTATAGGCAGAATATTCGCGTCCAAAGTCTATCGGCATTTTACAATTTCACTAGTTTTATTACAATCTAACGGTTTTTACAATTTTACGGTGACATATACATATTTAAGATTTTTATTGTATCTAAGTGTATTATACACTTAGATACAATAATTATGCTTGTTTTTCGGGTATTATACACTTAGATACAATAATTATGCATGGTTCAGCCTGATAACATTCGAGAAAAAACAAGATGTCTAATATTTGACCAATCACCACTCATTTTGTGCGATGGGGTATGCACTACCTATGCACGTCTGCCCGTCTCCACTTCTCTAGTACACAAACCAGACTGAGCGCGCGCAAACGTGTGGATGCATCGCAAGCGCTTGCGACAAATTCCCTTTGATTATCGGAACGGCTGCAAGCTCTTGCAAACCTACACAAACCAAGGCAAACTCTCTATCCGCACGTTTGAATTTGTGAGAGCTTGTCGAGGTTTGGCAAACGTGCGGACGCGGCATACAATGTCAAGCCACAACCTGCAATCAAATGCCGTGTACGCATAAGCTTTGCTAAGTAACTAGTAGTTTGAGGTTTCCTATTATGTAATTGGCATAAAAAAAAAAGAATTTCGAAAATCAGTCCACAAACGGTGGAGGCATCGCGTAACATAGGTACATAATTCAAAATCACACACACGAATTGAGAACCTCCTCCTATCCTGTGTTTTGGAAGTCGGTTGAAAAGTTCAACAGCCTGAAAAGGGGAGATGCTTTTCAAAAGCTCTTTGTTTCTGTTCGTTCATTATTAGCTGTTAATTATTATAAAACACACTTTTAGTGATGAGAAATAGATGAGCTTAGACAATTTATTCTAACAATAGCCAGCTTTTTAGGCCATTAAATTATCATAGGCCTTATTTATTCATCATAAATAAACATGAATTTAATAATTGTGAAATGTTCGTAACATAAATGGATATTTAGCTCATGGAAACGAGCGGTATCAGCAAATATTAAAATAATTAGTAAATTAATTATACATATTAAAATGCCCCTAACCGTACGCACTATCGAAAACTGTACGTGAACTATTTCATTTAAATAAATTACTCGTTAATGAAGTGAACATGTTATGTTTACAGAATACAGATTATACAGACCTACTAGTAGTAATATTCCCGTATGTTAGTAATCAGATATCACATAAAAATCCAGAAAAAGTAAGGTTTTTTGACATTTAATTATTAGAAAATGTTAATTATACATTATAATATTATTTGACGTGATACGTAGATTGTAGAGTGTACATACACATATAATCGCACGCTTCTTTGCCGTAGGGGTAGGCAGAGACCAATTCTTCCCACTTGCTACAATCCTTACATACTTGTTTCTCTTCGTCCACTTTCATTATTCTCTTCATACATGCTCTTCGGTTTAGGGTACTCTTGACCTTGCCTTTTTTCAAGACGTCCCTGATTTGCTCTCGAAACGTCCGCCTTGGTCTACCCCTTCCAACACTTTCATTCACACTCGTCTTCTACACTTTTTTCGTTAATAGTTCTTCATTTATTCTCTCGACATGGCCAAATCATCGCAGCATACCTTTCTCAATTTTTGTCACTACATCTTCTTTCAGACCACAACGTTAGAGTAGAGTGTAGACTATAATAATTATAGAGTATCATCCATATGGTGTGTTTATACGTGCAATTTTGGGCAATAATTGCTCGGCAACACGGATGAATTAATCTAGAGCAATTAGTGGAGCAATGTGGAGCAATTTCAAAAATGTTCTGCAATATTGCTTCTTGTTGCTCCATATATTCCATATTGCTCAATGTCGCTAAATACGAATTGCCAATTTTTTTAGCTGAATTGCTCGTGTATGAAAGCATTGTCTTGTTTCTTGAAGTTGCTCCTTATCGCTTCATATTGTAGTTGCAAAAGATTTTCTTAAATTGCTGCTTGTTATTTGCCGTTACCTGTGTACGTTATTTACCTGTGCCGTTAATTGCTTGATATTGATGTCACGTCGCAATTGACCGTAATTATTCCTCAACCTTTGTTGCTCGTGTAAGCTCTTTAGACTGCTAACTCTTATCTTCATTTTTTTCTTTAAGGAAAAGCTTCCTCACGATTTACTGGTATATTTTCGCATTCTTTCGAATGTCTTGTCCACCAAAAGAAATAAAAGATATCTATGTACTGAATTAATAAACTGAATGACATGAATATAATTAACACTCAATAAATATCCAGAACTACCAAATTATAACTAATGGCTCCACATACCGATTTCGGTGACGGCGACCGATTTCATTGAAATCAGACCAGTCACGCAGGAGTTATTTTATAGTGCCCAAGTGTGCACGCTATACATAAGAGCACTCTCTCTTCCTTTACTCTAGTAACCCAGTGGGACGGATGACCGACACGTCTGGTGAAATAGATCAGGCACAGGGCCGACCGAGGGGCATGGATCATCTATCTTGTCAGAGTGATCAGCCTGCATTGTCCTAACCAGACTTGAAAACAACGCGCGGATCGAACCCACGACCTGTGGAGTCGAAAGCCAAGCTCTAAGCCACTGGATCACAAGGCCGTCAAAAACTCCTTAGTTACATAAAATATAATCTATACTATACTAATTTCTTTGTTCGCTTCGAAGAGTTTCTTTGTTTGTTTGTTTGAACGCACTAATCTCAGGAACTACTGGTTCGAATTTAAAAATTATTTTTGTGTTGGATAGTCCATTTATCGAGAAAGGCTTTAGGCTAAATAATATCACGTTACGAACAATAGGAGCGAAGAATCAAATGAAGAAAATATGGAACAAACGGGGAAAATTCTTCATCTTTGAGTACTTCCATTGTTTGTTTGCACGCGTTGATCTTAGGAACTGCTAAAATCGAATAGAAAAATATGTTTGTGTTGGATAGTCCATTTGTCGAGGAAAGCTTTAAGCTATATAACATTACGCTGCGACCAATAGTAGCGAAGCATCAGTGAAAAATGTTGCAAAAAACGTTCCCCCGTTATTATTCATATTGGACAGACTTAATGAATTTTATGTGTGTGTTCACATGGATTCGAGAATTGTTAAGATTTGCAATTGGGCCCGGTAGGTGGCGCTGCTGTCAGGACGTCAAGAAATTTGCCGGGACAGCTAGTTTAACATATTATGTATTTTTATGTCCTACTGTAAAATGTTATTCCTTAAACTATAATGAACCGCCGATGCCAACATAATATAACCATACCGGTAATATAGCAAATTGTGTTACAAATACCAGAAATTAAAAAGCAAAAACCTTTCAACGTAAACAGCAAACGCTTTGTTTATTAGGTCATAACGTTATTAGATTAAGGGTGACTACTGACTACTCAAGGACCCCGTAACCTACATACCAAGTGGGCATATCGTTTAGCTCTATTAAAACCGTGGCGACTTAATGATGTCATATCAAGGCACTAGGTTTACCTGATAGCTCGTTAATTTGCATTTCGGTCAATCTGTAATTATGTACTAGCTTCGGACGGCAACTTCGTTCGCATAAAACCTTAATAGTAGTGTAATATATGACGTAACTAGCTGTTTCCCGCGGCTCCGCCCGCGTAAATATACTATCGAGTATCCTGCGGGAACACCGTAATTTTCCGGGATAGAACGTAGCCTATGTTTTAAACCTGAGTCTAAACTACTACTGTGCTAAATTTCATCAAAATCCGTTCAATAGTTTTTGCGGGAAAGAGTAACAAACATCCATTCATCCATCCTCACAAACTTTCATATTTATAATATTAGTAGGATAACTGAAACTAGAGGTCTCCCTATGGTCGTAATTCGCCCATTATAAATCATTAAACAAAGTTCAAACTTAAAAGATATATTTTTTTAAATTTGAACTTTGTCGGGGTTATTTTGCCTCCTAAACAATTTGCCTCAAAAAAAAAAAAAAGAAAATGTGTCAGATTGACTATCGAAAAAGTATAACAAATTGTATATCAAGCAAACACACGGCAGTGTGTGAATAATATGAGATACCGTACATGTTGTTGAAAAACACAGAAATAATTTTTCCATTCAACCAGAGTCCTTAGCCAACATGCCATGGTTAATTACGAAGACGATCCTTGAAATTGAAAAATAGGATTGCATTTTGTTCGCGACTTCGTGTGCGCAAAAGTTAATTTCGCAGAAACTGTACAATATTCCGCGATAAAAAGTAGCCTATGGCCTTCCCCGTGGTTTTTTTTTTTTTTTTTTTTATAAAACTAGGAGGCAAACGAGCAAACGGATCACCTGATGGAAAGCGATTACCGTCGCCCATGGACACCCGCAACATCAGAGAAGTTGCAAGTGCGTTGCCGGCCTTTTAGGAGGGAATACGCTCCCTTCTTGAAGGTTTGCATGTCGTAGTGGTCCGGAAATACTGCTGGCGACAGTTCATTCCAGAGTTTTACAGTGCGCGGCAGAAAGCTTCGGGTAAAGCGCACGGTGGAGGACTGCCACTCATCAAGGTGATGAGGATGATAAATATTTTGTCGCATGGAACGGTGGCGAAAAGTTGCAGCAGGTATAAGTCCGAACAATTCCAGAGCGATGCTACATCTCTATGTAGCTCTAAGGAGTCAAGCCTGTTTGAAACACTATGGCAGTCGACAATTCGAGCAGCCCTACGTTGGATACGATCCAGAGGGAGAAGCTGGTACTTTGGCGCCCCTGCCCAGAGATGAGAGCAGTATTCAATGTGATTTACTCTACATCTGTGCTAAATTTCATCAAATCGGTCGAGTAGTTTCGGAGCCTACTGGACTGATGACCGAATGCAAACGAATAAACAAACTTTTCCTCTTTATTATATTAGTATCTATAGATTACTACCGATATGTATAATAATAAGTATATATATAATAATAAAAATAAAGAGTTTGATAAACACATTTTAAACAATGGTTAAAATGGTTTTATAGATTACACAGCAAAGGACAGGACAGTAATAATACTTATTTATAAATTATACGCAAAAAACAAAGCAATAAAGTGTTAAAAATAAACTCCTGAAAAGTAAACCTTTTGTATACGATATTATAATTATGTATCTTATTAAACTAGTATTATTTGCCCGTGGCCTCGCCCGCGTGAAATTGAATTTTAAACTTTCATGCCCTATATTACCCTTCAGGGTTGAATTTTAAAAAATCCTTCCTTAGTGGATGCCTCCGTCACAAATTTTTAACACGGTTTGGCCTGTGCGTTTGATACATTAGTCAATTAGCTTTGCCTTTTATATAGATGAAAAAATCTGATATTATCGTAGGATATACTTTCACATTTATTTACTGACTTCCAAAAAAGCAGGCGGTTATACGTTCGGCTGTATATATATATATATATATATATTTTTTTTTTTTTATTTTTTTTTGTATGTTTAACGATTACTCCGCCGCCTGTGGACCGATTTTCAAAAATTTTTCTGTGATGTTTAGGGATGACCTGATGATGGGATCCATGAGGAATCGAGGGAACTCCTTGAAATTTATATGGACACATATGGTGGTTTCGACTTTTTCTAAAGTAGTTCAATCATATGCTACCAAAAAGTAAGATTTTGCTTCAAGGTATACCCTGGGTCCAAAAGTACAGAACAGCACTCCTGACTCCTTATAGATACATGTTTGGGGATTTCGGCGTTGTTTAAAGAATTGCAAGCATATGCCACCCTGTCAATTAGAGTAAACATCATCATCACCACCACTATCACACCATACATCATCACATTATGATGATATAAAAGGTACTTCTCATAGTATTTTACACTAACACCTATCTTTGAACATTACTCTGCTGTTTATGGACCTATTTGCAAAATTCTTTTGTTGTTGTAAAGGGCTTAATTCGAAATTGGCCCCTTAGTCACTAAGGTGGAAACCTGATGATGCGATACATGAGGAATCGAGGGAACTCCTCGATATTTATATCGACACATATAGTGATTTTGACTTTTACTGAAGTAATACCAGCATATACTCCCAAAAAAGTAAGATATACCCTACATCCAAAAACACTGAACAGAACTCCTCAGTCTTTAAAGATACGCGTTTGGAAATTTCGGCATTGTTTAAAGAACTGCAAGCATATGCCACTTTGTAACTTACAGTAATCATCATCATCACCTTAACAACAGTACCTAATGGAAGCATGCCGTGTATTCAATTATACGAGTACATTCGATCGCTATTTCTCTACTTAATCTTCTTAATTTTGAAGTCGGTACCAGCAAATATGAACGTGAGTTCTATAAAATATTGTCGAATATCGTTTGGGCTGGTATCGACTTCAAAATTAAGAAGATTAAGTAGAGAAATAGCCAAATTTAAAAGGGGAATTATTTAGAAAATAAGTTTTATTTCATACTTACTTTTTGTGTATTTTTACTTTGGAAGTTGGTTTAATTATTTGTTTAAAAATAATAATAGTGTTAGTAGTAAAAGTATAAAAGTGTGTTTGTGAGGATGGATGTATGGATGGATGGATATATGAATAGATGGATGGATGTTTGTTATTCTTTCACGCAAAACTACTGAACGGATTTCGATGAAATTTAGTATGTTAGTAGTTTAGGCTCTGTATTAAAACATAGACTACTTTTTATCCTGAAAAAATAATGTGTTTCCGAGGGATACTATATTTACGCGGGCGGAGCCGCGGGTAACAGCTAGTACATTATATTAATAAATGAAAATTATATAATATAGGTACATAATATTTTACTAAATAACAATTAAAACGCGTATTATGGCAGTGTGGGCTGACCCTAAGTAGCAACTTGTGCTCACCGTACGCGGGGTGAAGGGTGATCCCTAGCGCCGGCGCCATCAAAGCGGTAACAGCAGGACGCCTCTCTCATTTATATCCGAAACTGAATCTATTAGTATGGTAATACTCTCATTACATGAGACAAAAAGGGGAGGACCATAGGATTTATGGTTTGTTAAATAAAAAGTCATCCTGGATTAATAAAGTACGGCCTAACCGGCCACCACGCTGGGAATTGCCCTTTGCTGCACCGAAATTACTTAAACACAACAATTATGTTGCCTTTATTGATGCCGATGACCAGATGGTTGATTGGTAGTAAAGGTTTTTGGGTAGTGAAGGCAAGTTTTACTTCTAACAATCCCGTTGTTAGGTATAACGTTTCTGGCGCAAAACGCCATATTAGCAAAACGACATACTCGCTAAAGGACGTATTCTCAAAGCGTCGTAATCTCAAAAGAACAGAAATGATATAACAGTCTATGCTATAAATAAAATGTATGAATTTAGAAGATGGTTTAGAATGTTTAGATGTTTAAGAGATACTTGTTACGGGAGACTTCGTACATGGTATTTACAAAGACTGTATAGGCATATTACACTATAGTTACTTTTATACTCGTACTTGCTATGTCAAAAATATCAGCTAACGGACGGATGCGTCACCAAAATATTATGTAATGTTAAAATTATAATACATAATTGTATAACACCTATGGATTACTCTAAATCTGGGACAAATTTCATCAAAATGTGTCCAGTAGTTTCGGAGACCATTCAATGCAAACAATCAAACGAATCTTTCCTCTTTACGATTTTATTGTAAAAATAATATTTCTCCGTTTATCGTTGGTCTACAATAATTGTTAAACAAAATATGAAATGTTCCATTAAAATGTTCCATCACATTCCATCATTTATTTCCATCCATCTGGTAGTAAAATGTAAAAAATGTGAATGCATTAAAATAAGGGTGTATTAAATTAAGGTGTTTAATGTTTACACATCAACTTGATATCATCACTTTTGGTATACGAGTACTTCGCAAAAGACATCGCGATAGGTAGGAATGTACAGTAATTAATCTTCAATCTTTACGACATTGTAGAGGTCGACGAGTCCCAATTTTACCAACGCCTGTTAATGTCAATCGTTTGTGTAAATGATAAATATTAAGCCTTCTCTTTCATTAACACGAAGAACGAGAGAGATAATATAATATTTAATCAACGATTAACTTTAACAGGTGTTGGTGAAATTAGCACTTAATCTTATATTTGAACTAGCATTAATTTCTCGCGGCTTCGCCCGCTTGTTTTCAGGCATTCATATATAATACTAGACGTTTCCCGCGAATTCGTGCGAGCAAAAGTTAATTTCGCAGTAAGCGAATATTTTTCCGCGATATATCCGCGAAAGTAGCCTATGTCCATCCCCTTAGTCGCTAGGAGTTTAGAGTTTTAACAATATCTGACCGATTTTTGTAAATCCAGAGGCCTTAGTCGCTAGGAGTTTAGAGTTTTAACAATATCTGACCGATTTTTGTAAATTGTTTGTATGTTTTAAGTTTCTGTATTATTTTACAAGTTCAATGGTTCTTTTGCTAGTTTGTGAACTTTGTTCCGCTCCCACAAGTTTTACAACGAGTTAATTAGCAGATGTTAGTTCAAAATTAACCTCATTAACCTATTCATCATAATCAGTTGATTCCAAAAGTTACGCGCCACACTTCTATGGTAACACTTCATTAAAACTTGTAAAGAAGCTTAATTTGTGAATTAAACTAACTTATTACTGACATTTCGTACTGAAACTTCTTATTCACATTTTAAATTTTAAATGGGTTCATCCAAATTGTAATTATAATTCTAAATCTGCTGGACAAACAAACAGACGTAACAAATAGCGAGCCGGGGGCGGCGCCGCGAGCCGGACACTAACTAGAATGTATAAGCTTCGTGAACAGATGACTATTGCAGATCGATTTGTCCAGGGTTGTTCAAATCGATCTGGAAAACTAAAGTTAAAAAATCGGCCACGTGAGAGTCGTATTCGCGCACGAAGGGTTCCGTACAAAACGGAAAAAATCCCGTGCCTCAAATATTTCTTTTATATTTCTAATATTTAATATTTCTTTTATTTCGTTTTATGTCATGGGATACTCATCCCAACTTACCTGTCCGGTAGTTGTGGTATAGTATACGGGTATGCGACCCCGGCTTCCCTAGCTATTACTGTCCTATCCCTTGCCCTCCTGGGCGGTAATATCCTACATTTCCTATTTCCCACTCTAACTTACCAATCTTCCTTTCCACACCACCTATCCTTCCCTTTCCCTATTCCTACCTTCTCCACCAATCTGTGGAAACGCAATGGATAATCATAAAAATAATTTAATTATCCAAAATGGCGGCGATGTGGTTCACCACCCATCACGTCTCGTTTCTCGCGGAGGTGAAAAGCGGACCATGGAGAGCCGCTTCGCTACGTTGAATGTAGGAGGAGGAATGGATGGTAAGAATGAAAGTAAACGAAGCGAAACGAGTATGTAAGGATCGTAGCAAGTGGCAAAAAGTGGTCTCTGCCTACCCCTTTACGGGAAAAATGCGTGATTATATGTATGTATGTATTTCGTTTTAGGTATTTTTGTTATCGCGCCAACAGAAATCCGTCATCTGTGAAAATTTCAACTGTCTAGCTATCACCGTTCGTGAGATACAGCCTGGTGATAGACGGACAGACAGCGCAGTGTCAGTAATAGGCTACATTTTTTGCCCTTTGGGTCAGTTACCCTAAAAATTTAAAAGTAGGTACCTAATAGACATCGCGTCGTCATCACGCTATACATATAGTATCTAACCACATGTGTAACGGATATATTTAATACAAAATAGTATCATGGTTTCACTTTCATTTAACAAATGAATGTTGTCAAAACTACTCCATTTCTTTTTTCGCATAAAAAAAGCTGTAAGCTTATCAGAAAAATATATTTCGTACACTATAATAGAAAATTAATGATTTTTTAAATTTCCGAATAACAAAAAACATACTCATATTTTAAAGTGACAACCTGATAGAAGCTGAAAATTAATTAGCGTAAAAGAAATGAAGAAAAATTTCTATTTTGTACAACCCTACATGCAATAGCCAGGACTCAGGGCTAATACAGGGCTGCGAGCGATCTCAATTTATGTGTCTAAATTGTGATTCACGGATTAACTGTAATTATTACTAGCTCGGTGCTTCACTATAGGAATTACTAAATAAATGTAGTTCAGTGTAGGAATTACTATAGAAATGTTATAATTTACGTAACCTGTTGATAAATGTAGCCTAGGCCACTTGTGATATTAATTACTCTTTGCCTAAGCGCACCAGCTAGGATGTTAAGGCTAATTCTAATCGGTGTAACCTGCGAGTTGCGACTGACTAGTTAGGTGAATACGCGGCTCTTTTAATACACCTTATTCTATAGGGTAGCTAAAAATAAACATATAATACATCACATATGAATAAATACCTACTTCTTGTTGAAAATTAAGGTTAGGGGTTGTAGTTCCCATCAGTTCCAATATTTTCTACAATGAAACCCTTAATTTAAAATTAATATTTTACTTAAATTTTTTTTATATTGGAAATGATTGGAACTGCAACCCCTTATAGGATCAACATCGATTTTACTCATAAGTCAATGTAGCGCCATCTATCAAAGTATAAAAAGTTTTGGAAACTTGTCCTATACCTACTTTTTTAATTTATTGATTTTTCCTCAAATAGTGAAATCCTTATTATTATAATGTAGAAGAGGAAAATTATTAAATAATTTATTGTACTATCTATATTTCTATACTAATATTATGAATGCGTCTTTCTGTCTGTCTGTTACCTCTTCACACTTTATCCGCTGAACCGATTTTTATGAAATTTGGTATTGACATACTTTGGGTCCCGAGAAAGGACATAGGATATTTTTTATCCCGAAATAGCACTACTATTCCCGCGGTATAATGTATTTACGCGGGCGGAGCCGCGTGCATAAGCTAGTTATTTATACTATTTCGTACCTTAATCACACCTATATTTTAAAACTTTCAATAAATACTGAGATTAATATTATAATGTTTATTGTTCAGTTACAAACACATGTTTTAGAATTTCAGCCGGTAACTTAATTAAAAACATACAAAAATATACTTTTGCTCTTTAAATATTATTATTTATAATTGTTAACCGTTTTCCTATTAAATTTTCCTGCAGGGTTTTCTGTTATTGACTGATTACATTGTTACATTATAATATTTATTAATTATTTATAGTGATGAGTTAACATTTTGTCGTAAATGGCACAAAGTATACCTACAATAATTATGATGATGATAAATAAATAACACGGTGACATAAATTACAAAAAGGATTACCTCGTAAGGCCATATTAATTTTCTCCCCGAACAGAGCGACACCTCGTTCGGGCAAAAAAGAAAATCACTTAGGGCAAAATAAAGGAAAAACCTGATCGCCGCAATCCGGTATCGATAAACGCAATTACCGCTCATTACGATCGCTCGTGTGAAAAAGTCGCACGTACACACGACCAAAAGTCGGAGGGGGCGGGCGCTCCGCCCCGGAGGGCGTAGGGAGGGCCGAGCGCCGCGCGCGGAGGAGGAAAGAGGCCCAGTCGCCTCCGCAGCGGCGAGCACAGCGCGCGTCCCGCCATCACCGAATGTGCCTTGTTTACCAGCCAGTGACATTAACTTTTTTTTTCGCTCACTAACTTTTTGCCAGTGTCATATTTGAAAATGGAAATACAACCCGATTTGGCCAGTTAACGATGAACGCTCGTGATTCGGGCAGTGTAAGTTTTGACAATGGACTTGACCACGAGACGGAATGAGGAGGGAGAGATGGTGAACGGTCAGTGCAACGGACAGGAGACCAGGAGCTCCATGGCGGAGGTGCCTCGGAAGACCAGCGCCTTCAGCATCAGGAATTTGGTCGGCACCGAGGACTCGGATCAGCCGGCCGACGGGCACTCCAATTCGAATGAGGGTGAGTGAGAGCTACTCGTATATTGTTCTCTCTTTCTTAAGCAAAAAAAAATGATGACCGACCAAACGGTAGATCAAAATATGTTTTGTTTTGATATGCTTTATCTTTTTCTGTGTTATATAAAGCATAACGCAAAAGAAAATTGTGAAATTTTGTTGGAATGGCATTTCTAAAACTCATAATTATTAGAAATCTATATTGTAAAAATTAAAATAACCGGACATTGATGTTATCTATAATATTCTATAACAAATGTTATAGCCTGAGCCAATATAAAATGTTTTAATATTCTGCTAATATTGATTTTCTTTGCCTATTTCGAAAAATTATGACACATATTATTATGTATTAATAATTATATGTTTTACTATAGTTACATAATAATTTTGATAATTTACAACTTGGCTTTCAAGCCTTCATAATAACCATAATTCATTTTTTCACCTGCTCTACCGAGGCTCTACCAACTAAATCGTGATGACATTAACTACATTCTATTCGAGTTAAGTTCGGAATGAGTAATATGTAAATGTCAAAATGGCTTACTATAATTGGTTATAATGTGACAGTCTCATCATTGGTTAATTTTGACATTTGCATTGATTTTTCACTGCAAACTTAACGCGGATAGATTATTATAGATAACATTAATAGGTATAGCGACCATAAAAAAATTGTTAACGCTGGAACGTTAATTTTAATAATATACTAATTTAGTAGTAATAAAAATAAAAATATATATAGCCGAATATATAAATGACTCCTGTTTTGGAAGTCGGTTAAAAATAGGGAAGGTTTGTTAACTCCATTTTTTTTTCTTTTTTCTTTCCGGACCATACCCATACCGTATACCATCTTGCCTCATCTGACAATAAATTTAAAAAATATGTAAGTTTTGTTTTAATTAGCTTAAAATATGTTTCTTTCTTTTTCTTAAAATTGAAACCTTCAATTTAAACACTTGCAACTTTAGAAATCTGATAGATTTTCATCAATAGTTTTAACACAATATGACATTTATGTTATTAATTTTAGTTACTAGTAACTAATTTTATTTTCGTAGTTTTGAGTTTTCTTTCTGTTATTTATTGGTGATACAAATTCCTCTTTTGCAAAATTAATCAGTCTAATTATATGTTACATTGTGTTCATTGATATTATTACAAACGGATGTTTCCCGAAAAAATCTCACGGACACAGTACACTTTCCCATGATAAAAAGTAGCCTATATCCTTCCCCACAGAGAACTATTTCTACACCAGTGCAGTAGTTTCCGGAGCCTAGTCAATACAAACAAACAATCAAATCTTTTCTCTTTATAATAGGTATTGGTATTATAATTGAGTTTACACTCTTGTGTTATGTTAACCGCTAGTTCCGGGCCATTTGCTTGTTTAATTAGCCATTGGCTATCTGCACTCGTGCAATATTATTGTCAGAATAAATTTGTTAATACTATAGTCAATACATACAAAAAAACGGAAATATGGCTCGCACACAAGGAATATTATTGTCAATATGAGCATTATTGCCAATAATATGGTGTGTACGTACAGTTAGCCAATGGCTATATATAATAAATTTCTCCGTAACAAGCTGTTTTGAACGGCGCAAAATATTTTTATATTTGCTACTTGTTTCTTCTATCGCTCCATTTTCTCTCTAATAGTTTTGAACTCCTGAGTCCCGAGTGTAGTGTGTGCGTTTTATTTAAACTTTAACTGCGTTTTATTTTAACATAGTAAATTATTTACTATTTTAATTACTAAAAAAACAATGCTGATGTTATTTGTTCATTTTTGGTATCAATTTTAACTATTTAATTTTATTTATATTGTGTTATAGTCACTCAATTATTGTCACTACTTGCCGTGAAAAAGTTAACTACAATTTGTATGGCATCGAAATAGTTACCATTGTTTGCCACTAGAGGCGTTATTTCGATGCCATACAAATTGTAGAACTAACTTCATCAAGGCGCGGCGTGTAGTGACAAAAACTCACACAGCAGTTCACAGCACACAGTAAACTCTAATCATAATAACATATTGATCAATATACGAGTAAATAAATAAATAGATACACCGTATCTATTTATTTAGTTTTAAAAAGAAAAGTAAATTATCTTTAATTTTTACTATTTTTACATCGGTTTAAAAATGCTCCTCTCATAACTTGGACCACGCGCTGTCATACCGACCCATAACTGCAGCTCTCATTACTAAAAAAATATGGAACTTTTATGTGTTATGTTGATGTCTATTCTTAACAAAAAAAAGAAATCATTTAAGCAATTTAAGTATGTATACATAACCGCTTCTCCTGTAACTTGAACCACACGCTGTCGTGTCGTGGGTACCCCTAACAGCTCGCTTCCAGAGCTAAATTGTACCGGAGCCAGCTCGTACTGGCAGGTGAGACGTTCCAATTACAAATTATCGAACGTTCCAAATACTAAATATTGCCTTTCTAAAAACTTTAAAAACTTTCGAATGCAAAAATTAGGACAGACATTTTTTGGTGGCAATAGTGTTAAGGATTTTTTTAATGAAAGCTTAGAATCCAGTTTTTTACGTACTCAAATTATAGTATTCAGGCACGGCTAAGTTTATATTATTGTGTCATCAAACCAGCGATGCTCTACAATCTTAACTTTCGAATGTAGAAAAATAAATTCTCACAGTAGATCGTGAAGGGTCCTTCGCTCTATCTCTAAGCACCGTACATAGTGTACGGTGCTTAGACGCCACTGCTGCCTTAATATTTGAGTAGCTACTAAACACAAGAAATACGAATTAGTTTTTGGGTGCCACTCAAATACTCAAGCAGTCGAGAAATTTGAGAAACTTTTCAGTATTTATCACTAAAAGGCTTCCTGTTGCCTTGCAGGTATCCTCTGTAAGGAAAACTTTTTAAATACACAGTACGGAACTCTACATTAATGTATCTTTGGTCTACTAGATTTAGGTCTACATTTATTTATGAACTAATTAAAAATCAATAAAATTAATAAAGTTTATTTAAGGTTAAACCTTGGAACTTGGGGCAAAATTGAGGAATTCTACAAACCTGTTTCATTAAAAACATCGTTCAGAGCCTTTAAAATATACAAACACTAATAAGGATATAATTTATATAAATTATGATTTATTGTTTATATTATTAATTAAGTTTGTTCGTTAAAAAGAAGCTTAGAATAATATATTTATGTGTTATAAAATAAAGTGTGTTTTATAACTCTTAACACATCAAAGCACCGTCGGTGATAATTAAAATTTTGTATAAACAGTATAAAATATAGGAATTAATTGGTTATAACTTATAACTTAGTCAGCCGCCATGTTGGAATACAAGGACACGAGAACGAGAACGGCGAGAAATACAATGCTGCCAACTTGAAAATCACGACCAAAATTTTTAAACATAAGAAAAAGACATAAGATATTATTCTATTTTCGGATGAGTTTAAATTAATGCGATAATATTTAATGTAATTAAAAAAAAGGAAAGATGATATCTTCAAAATGTTTAATTACACTATGCATTACTGAAGGTAAAGTACTTATTGTTACCTTCTAGAAATATTTTTTCGAAAAAAATGTTGCAGTATTATTTATTTACCGAGTCAAGAGGTAGCGAGTAAAATCTTTACCCATGTCCCACAGGCTAACTATTTTAAGTTAGGCTAGGATTAACTATTTTTACATATATTTTAGTTATTTAACTATATAAAAGGAAATATAAAAGGAAAACCAAAATAAAATTATGGATTGAGTTCCCTTTTTGCAATTTTGCAATAATTTTCTAGATATACTTTCCTTACCTACTTGGTTAGGTACCCACATTGTTTTTTTTTTTTTTTTAATTAAATCTTTGATGCCTGCAGAACGAAATTTTAACAGTTAAAGTCCTCACACTGTGGAGAGAGCCGAACCCACCTGGAGAGACCTGCAGTGTTATTCTCTAAGAACATTTTCAAATATCTCGACAGCTGAATCCGCGGTGAGTGTCAAATATCATATACAAATTTGACACTCACCACGGATTCAGCTTTCGAGATTTGAAAATGTTCTTAGAGAATAGACAGGCTGTACCCAATAAGGGTTTTTGAATTCGTGATATCTGACAGCTTTTTGACTTCTTTTGCTATCAAGCGCCCGCGCCGCCTGGGGACAGAAAAAGAATCGAAAAATCTTATTGACTGTTTTTGATACCACTAGATGAGCCTTTGTGTGCGTTGGGTCTGCCCCCTAACGGCAGAAATAATATATAAAGTCAATATAATTTTCTTAGTTATAACATTATTCTCGACAGCTTTTCTGTAGTAAAATCCTCAAAAATCCTCAAAAAAAAAATCTGCAAAAAAATTTACTCGTATGTGTCACCGTTAAATGTTTTACCTAAAATAATATTACGAGCGAGATTTTAAAATGTTGGAACACTTACAATCTCGCAAGTTATATTACAATCTAACGGTTCGTGCAATTTTACGGTGATATATACAAATAAATAAAATTGATGTGTTTGTTTGTAATTTCACATTAACAGCTTTTCATTGTATGCATATGTTATAAATACGTTACGTAAGTACACCAAAAAATCTATGTTTAAAAATATGTTTCGTAATACAATAAGTGACTCGCATTGAAGCCATTTTATACCAGCAGACAGACGGACTGAGAGTAAAATTTAAAAAGTTTATTTCTTGAATAGAAATTCTATAGATATCGTCGATTTATTTAATCGATTTCAGTATGTATTATAGGAAATTTAATTAATATTCTATCAATCTATATATATAAAAGAAAGTCGTGTTAGTTACACTATTTATAACTCAAGAACGGTTGAACCGATTTGGCTGAAAATTGGTGGGGAGGTAGCTTAGAACCAGGAAAAGGACATAGGATACTATTTATTGCGGGAAAATGTACGGTTCCCGTGGAATACTGTATTTACGCTTTTACGTAAAAACTACTTAACCGATCATCATGAAATTTGGCACAGATGTAAAGTAGACTACGAGGAAGAACATAGGTTACTCTATATTGCATAAAAATGTACGGTTCCTGTGGACAACTGTATTTACGCTCTTACGTAAAACTACTTAACCGATCATCATGAAAATTGGCACAGACATAGAGTATACTACGAGTGGAATTCTGTATTTACACTTTTACGTAACTACTTACCCGATCATCATGAAATTTGCTATAGATACAAAATAGACCACGAGGAAGGACATAGGCTACTTTTTACTGCAGAAAATGTACGGTTCCCGTGGAATATTGTATTTACGCTTTTACGTAAAAACTACTTAACCGATCATCATGAAATTTTGCACAGATATAAAGTAGACCACTGGGAAGGACAAAGGCTACTTTTTATCGCGGGAAATGTACGGTTCCTGTGGACAACTGTATTTACGCTCTTACGTAAAACTACTTAACCGATCATCATGAAAATTGGCACAGACATAGAGTATACTACGAGGAAGAGCATAGGCTACTATTTATCACAGAAAAATATGTTTGGGGATTTACAAATAATGTGATTTACGCGACGATACTCAAAGGAAAATTCGAAGGTGAGGAAGTTCTCATTCCGAAGATCCCGATGATCCCTACCGAATACCGATATGCCGTTCGAGTTCAAACGACTTCAATTTCCGATCCGTCTTGCATTCGCCATGACCATTAATAATAATAAGTCACAAGGCCAATCCTTGAAAGTTTGTGGTCTGAATCTACAAAATCCATGTTTTTCACCTGGTCAATTATGTGTGGCATATTCACGGATCGGAAGACCATCTGCGTTATTTATTCTTGCGCCTGATAATAAAACGAAAAATGTCGTCTATTACAAGATGCTTTACTGAAGATTGCAACCCATGCACCAAAATAGATGGCCCATTTTAACAACCATTAAAATAATTGATTTCTTTTAAATCTATATTTATAAAAGAAAGTCGTGTTAGTTACACCATTTATAACTCAAGAACGGCTGAACTGATTTGGCTGAAGATTGATAGGAAGGTATCTTAAAACCAGGAGAAAGACATAGGATACTTTTTATCCCGTTCCCAAGAGACTCAAAACTCGAGTACGGCTGGACCGATTTGGCTAATTTAGGTCGTGAAATAATTGTGGAACTTCAGGGAAGGTTTAAACAGTGAGAAATATGAATGTAGGATTTAGAAGTAGGTGTAGGTGTAGTTTTTTATTCATAAATTCCAGTTCATATTTAAGACAGAACAACGTGTGTCGGGACAGCTAGTTATATATATTATCCTGAAAAATTGCACTAAATGAAATCCAAAATCTGCTCATTTATTGCCTCTAAGGTAGAACAAAGTTTGCCGGGTCAGCTAGTTTTACAATAAAATAAATTATTATTTTACATAATAATCTATAGAATTTATTAAAATTCTATAGATTATTATGTTCCTTAATACGATTCGCTTATTGTAGCCATTAATTTATACCTGCTGTCTGTCTTTTTATCTGTATGTTTGTTCCATCTTATCTCTGAGAGTTTCCTACCTACATCTTGGTAGGTGTATAATAAAAACTAGTTGTTACTAATATGCTTAATATTTCAAAAACTTTATCTTCTAGGTCTACTGAATATTTGGGTCGAAGGGCTCGAAACCTTCAAATCCGACGCCTCTACAAAATACTATTTTAACTTTACTAATAACGGTAACAGTTTTATTTCAAACCGCAATTATGAATATGTACAGTAATTAACAGGTTATGGAGTCTACACTTTACAGCCCGACTGTACAGTAGCTGATAAACCCGGTGTACCTTTGGACCTTATTGCTATAGCAATAAGATCGGCAAGTGGTACACTGGCTTGTCTACGACCGTACATTAGTGTTCTGAATTAATTAATCTGAATGTAGGCTCAGTATGGGGTCACACGGGGTATATTTATTACTTTATATTAAATCTGATCTTTAGATAAGTTATGAACTTATTACATAACTAATTAACGTTGATATAATAAATTTGGAAGAATTTATTTAAATTATATTATAATTGGGTTTCCATGGAGGAAAACCATTTTTAGACTATTTTATTTACTAATAATGGTTTTGTTGAGGAAAACCATTTTTAAGAGTATTTTACTAGTGGTTTTATTTGATGTAATGTAATGTAAATTTATTTGATGTATAGTGCCTTGGGGTAATTCCGAAAATGGGGAAATTCCGAATTTAATTAAAATCTACTAAAACAAGCAAAATTTCTATAAATGGGAACATTAGATTAGCGGCCAATTTGTTTGTCTTGGCTGCATCAATTGCCGCCCGGTAAAATCAGCGACAAGGAGTACGTTAAGTAAATTTTTCTTCGATTTGTGTTTTTTGCGTAATTTTTGTTGATTCGCAATAACTCCAACATGTAAATATTGTATATTTCGAAATTCTGGAAAGTAAATTAAATATGAGTTTTTATATATTATAGCTAATCGTTTTTCATTGATATTATATGCAATGTATACCTAATGTTCTGTAAAGTCGAGATTTCAATAATTACGGAATTCCCCCGTAATTATGTCGTAATTTCCCCCATATCATTAAATCATGACAATGTTACAAAACCCTACATTTCAATAATAAATATACCATTTATAATTTCAATATTTATGACAAATTAGCCATCAAGTAATGATATAAGTCAATAAATACATTCATTTATTCAAATATTGATTATTTTTAAATGACAGACCAAAACTTAAACCTATAGTCAACTCGATGGAAAACCTGTCGGAACTACCCCAAGGCACCTTATATCTAATATTTTTATAAAACTTATAATATTTTTCGCCTAATTTATAGTTTTTGGTCTTCAAATACTGCGACTATGTAAATTAGAAATAGTGGGTGTACCTACGTTTATATATTAAAGTGCCTAGCTGGTTTAGTCATAAAATAATTCACTCAAACCCTAAAATCTATTATATTAAAGTGGCAGGGAAAATAATGAAAAGTATTAATTACATAATTTAAATTTAAGTCATGCTACAATGACTCTTATATTTACCTAGTCCTACACACAAATGGCTGCTTTGAAGAAATGACAATACACCACATCCATTTAGCCTTGGGTTACGTTTATAACAAAACTAGCTTTTGCGTGTGACTTCGTCCGCTTGGATTCCCGTTACACCCCCGTAAGGGTATGTAAACCCTTTTTTAAATTAATTTCAACGTCATAATAACTATCTGCGTGACAAAATTCAACGTAATCCGACCAGTTGTTGTTATTTCACTATATAAACTTTGGACCCCATTTTACCCCTTTTGGGGACGAACTAAAAAAACTATAAAATACGTACTCATTAATTTGTATATAAGTATTACCGCGGATATTAAATTTCATCGAAATCGGTGCTGATTTTAAGATTTTCTATGCAAACTTTCGACCTCTATTTCACTCCTTTAAGGGTGGAATTTTTCAATATCCCTTCTTATTGTGCGTCTATATTGTAAATTAAAACTACTGTCAAAATTGTACGTTTCCTCTATTAGCGGTTAATGCGAACGTCTATAAAGTTTTCTCTACCTAGTGCCTACCTAACACAATTGCGCGTTACACACTGTTATTTAATCTAAACAAAAACTAAAAGATGGAAACACTAATTTAGTATTTAATTTCATTATTAAATAGACGAATACACTATTCTACAATGCCGCTAATTTAATCACTAATGCAATAAAAAAATACGCACGCGATATAGTTTTATTTTGTAAGCTTTAAATATTAAAAAGCTCTATGTATGACCCTACAGAGCTTACAGAGGTCTAGTGCACCATGCTAGCCTACCGCGAATTAGCCTATAAAATAATAACAATTTACCTTATACATAATTATAAAGTTTACAGTCGTGCATTACTGATGGTACGTATTAGTTATAGAGACTTACGGCCGAATGGCTATGGCCGCACACACACCATACGTATTATTGGCAATAAAGCTCATATTGACAATAATATTCCGTGTGTGCTGGGCCATATTGCCATTTTTTTGTGTGTTGACTGTTGACTAGTATTGACAAATGTATGTTATCAATAATATTGCACGTGTGCGGCTAGCCAATACTGAAATGCTAAAAAAACTTAAGAGCTCTCCTATTCATAGGCTGTCGCTGTCTCTGCTATCCGAAGTGACAAGGACAGCTGCATGTGACTTAATTTAACTATCGTTCCAGTATTCGGCCGTTACAATATTTTACATTTAGTTTGTTGGTCTATTAAAATCTGATTTTAATCATGGCATTATAAAAGTTTAATAATAAATTCATTAAATTTTAATCTATATAATAAAGATGTTATGAGTGATAACTATCTTTCCCTTGTAGAATTTAACCGTAGATATAAACTTCGGGAAGACTTCATTTTATAATTTTTTAACTTTTCATTTTATAATATACCTATTATGTTTTATAAAGTGTCCCACAACAATACTCAAAATAGTCGATATATTTTAAAGAGACCACTGGAACCAGCAAGCATATTGTGTAAAATTAAATTTCTGCTATAAAGATTCTGCTGCCAATTATTGTGCAGTAGAGCAGAATCTGCGCAACTACACGGAGATGCGATGCAGTGTGAAAACCGCCTTAGCTATAACATGTGTATGATAATAAACCGGTGCCTGTAATGGCGGTTTTGACACATACCCGCAAAATCGTTACAGCGTCTAGTGCGTGTTAATGTATTATGTACCTCATAATATACATTTAAGTGAATAATGCGCTGTACACATGAACCCATCTGCATAATGTCGAGGAAATTGCTCAAGCTTTAACATCTGATACCTGCGTTTAATTACGTTTTTTTTTCTACTTTCTTCATTACAATTTATACTGTTTGCAAGGTGTTTGATAGGAATGTTTTTATCAAACTAGATATAGCCCGTGACTTCGTGCGCGCATGAGTAAATACTGCGGAAGTCGTACATTTTGCCGTAACAAAGTATCATATTACCTCCTCTGCGGTATATCTGTAATCTGTATCAGATTTCATCAAAATCAGTCCAGTAGTTTCGGAGCCTATATGCAAAGAAACAATTATTTCCTCTTAACAATATTAGTGTAGAAATTAGTAATGTTGAGAAATTATTCTCAAAAACATACAGAATTTTCTAAAATATACCCCAAAAATTACCCAATTACCGTTAAGTGACTAATGTAAAGATTATCACTAATGTAAAGATATTTGTACGAATGATATGAGGTACTACGAAGGATAACTTTACTCAAAAGTAATTAAGGAGGCATAAAATTTGAGAGATCCCAAGTATTTTGTCAGCTCGACAAATAAAAGAGCTCATGTAAACAAATCTTGCTTCTAAATAAAGTGCAGATAACTATACAAATGACTTATTACCTTTGTCGTTTTGGTCCTGCGCCGTTAGTTTGGAAATTAGGTCTTATTACTGTGGATAAAGGGCCAAAATGCGACGGCCGTTGACGGTCCTCTTATGGGGTGACATATTGAAAAGTGAGAGTTATCACGGGGGACCATTAGGGCGCACGCGCGGCCCCACAGACTCAAAAAAGGACAATGAGTCGGATTTAAAATTATTTTCGTGGACAGGGTTCCGTACAAAATGATTTTTTAAACTTTGTTTAATGGTTCTATAGAAAAAAGGAGTTTAAAAAAAAAGCTTTTATTATAATTTTAAAGCTATTAAAATAATTATAATAAAAGCTTTTCTAAAATTTTAAAAGGCAGGCCATTTTTACCCGACTGCGCCAGAAGGAGGGTTATGTTTTTCGAGAGTATGTTTGTACGAGTATGTATAATTGTTTGGAACTCTCTGCAGCCTGAACAGCTTGATAGATTTTAGCTTGAGAGGTCGTTAACTCGTTAGATTCGTATAATTACTGTGAGAGTGACACCGATACCCAGTGATCAAAATAAAAAAACAAAATGACGGATTTTTTGCGCCAAATTCAAATGTTTGGCACGCTCTGCGGCCAGAAAGGCTCGATGGATTTTAGCTTGAGAGGCCAAGATACTGAAATTTTCAATTGACACTATTTAATAATAGTAGCTTAGGTCTCACGTCATTATGGGACTGTGCAGATGTCTGCAAAGTTGCGTTGGGTGTTAAAATTTACAAACCTCATACGGAACAGGACGTTGTGTAAAATACTAGTAGATGTTTCGTAAGAAAATATATTGATTTTAAGTAAGTAAACATTTTAAGGCATTAAATATAAATATGGCAAACATTTAGAGCAGATAGAAAAGTCTAGTATAAAATAAATAATTCAAAAAATGAAAAAGCCCGATTGCAAAAAAAGACATACGGGCATATCTACGAAACGCGCTAAAAAGACCGAAACAAGATTGAGAAAACAGACTACATTATAAGCTGAAACTGAAATCCTAAGTGAAATAATTTATGTTATGTTTGTTAGCAGGCGGGGCCCATATATTTTTGTACCATTTATAATTTGCAAATGGGTCCAGCCTGCTACCAAACATAACATCAATTATTTCACTTAGGCTTTCAGCTCAGAGTGTACTTACTCTGTTTTTTCAATCTTGTTTCGTTATTTTAGCGCGTTGCTTAGGTACCTATCTCTTTTTTTTTAACTAGGTATCGAAAAGATTCGTAGAAAAAAATTACAGGCAATTTAACTCTCATCAAAAGGAAATGATTAGTTAAATATAATTACGTTACATGCACGTAATATTATAGGAATTACGTAGATTTAAAATAGGTCCACCTTGTAGCTGGGCTACGTTAGTAATATATATTCTTTGGCTGGGCACTTTGCTAATCGTAGTAACTGGGTAAGATAAAAGTTGATTCAAAATGAAGTGGAACTAGTAAAGTGACCCAGTATAAAACTGTGTAAACATTGCTAAATATTAAAATATTAAAATCTAAAGCCCCAACGATCGTAAGCGAAAAATTTATTATATAGATACTAACTTTATATAGATACTAACATTATAAAATAACTTAAGTACCTTTATAGCGTCATAAAGTAAAGCAACACATTTATTACTCCGTCTGTATCAAACCGCATCGATTTTACACGTGTCCTTAAGCGCCAGTTACACGATAGCTTTCTGCAGAAAACTTACGCGATTCTGCAGAAACTTATCAATTTAATTCAATGAAATCGTACATTGAATTTAATTGTTGTTGCATTGTTTGATACACTTTAAAAGCTTTGCAGTAAAATGCAGTAACACACGAGTATTAACAATCAAAAGTTAAGAATTCTATATCTATCTACATATTAATAAACTATCATCTGAATAATGAAACTGTAGTTAAATTAAGTGGCGCTCAAGTCAAATGCTGTCCTTGTCATTTCGGCTGGCAGAGACAGCGACAGCCTGTGAATAGGAGAGCTCTTAATTTTGATTAGCGTTTCAGTATTCGGGCATATGACTGACAAATTCAGCTGATCATGTTGGATTTTCCCTATGCGAAATTTTATATTAATTATAATATAAAATTTCGCATAGGGGAAATCCAGATTATTGAGGGAGCAGTGCGCGCACTGGCAACAAAGTTGTCTCCTTCCTCCACCATTTGCATTTCGATTATCGACTTTAGCGTACGCGAAATAGAGTCAACTTTTCCGCAAAACATGACCGTATAGGAAAACAATCATGTTTCTCGGAAAAGTTAAGAGTTTGTGCGCGCTAAATTTCACTATCGGAATGCAAATGGTGGGCGACAGGGACGATTTTTGTGCCAGTGTGCGCTCATGCACTTTGTGCAATTATTTTTACGAAAGCTAAATTTTCTATCGTACTTTAGGTATTGCTTCAATACCGGCTCTGTCAAATTTTCCTTAATCAATCAAATTTGAGACTTGGCTATTAATGATGTCCTATGAATATTCATCAAAACAGTATTTTTATCGAAAATCCTAAAATAGGAACAACTTAATTATGTTTAATGATTTTAATGTATCAATTAAGGACACTCTCATACAGTAAATCAAAATTTGTTTTATATTTTGCCGGTTGTCTAATATTTTTTTATGGTTCCGTTATCTCTACTTATTTATTGTACATTAAAAAGTAATGAATGCCATTCCTCTAAGTAATTTACTTATCTTTAATTAATTACACTTAAATTTAATGCACAATTATTTCTGTAATATACACAGGTGACGAAATTTATTTTTAAATAAATTTAAATCGCAGGTTTCCATTTTTAGAATGTGATTTACCTTCTAATGCGTAGGTATTATTTATTTCGTAGGTTTATTTTGAGTATATTTCCGAGAAGAAAAAAATTAAGGCTTTTTTTACCTTACTTTTTTTAATTTAACTTACTAGAGTTCGCCCGATGGTCGAAATTCGCCCATTTTAATTTACATAACTTGAAAGCTTTTGCCTCTTAGAAAAACGTGACAGATTGACAATCGTTAACGTGTAACAAAATCATATTTATCAAACGCATGGTATGTGTGTGTATGTTGTTATTTATATTAGTTTTATGTATTTTTAAGATATATCTATACTAATATAATAAAGAGGAACAGTTTGTTTGTTTGTTTGAATTGAATAAGCTCCGAAACTACTGGACCGATTTTGATGAAATTTGGCACAGATGTAGAGTAGACCAAGGGGACGGACATATGCTATTTTTTATCGCGGAAAATGTACGGTTTCTGCGAAATTATCTTTTGCGTAAAACGTTTTTGTAAAACTGTACTGAAAGTTTTTGGTTCGGTTGTATTATGGATACTGTCTTCTTACTAGGTATAGTATAAAAAGGGCGCTTTGATGTCACCCTACGGTACCCTAAATTAGGCTGATAGTAGTAATGATCGTAAAACAACGTGTCGGCTGCGTTTAGTGACTTCTGTCCATCTGTCTGTCACTGTGATAACTCTGGAATGTCCAAATTTTAGAGCACTTGGTGATATTAGTGTTGGGACATGGGATTCCTTAAATACTTCATTTCCTATTAGTTAGATAAGTGTTATTTAGGAATGTAATTTAATGAGTTATCTGCCCTTCATTAACGCTCATTTGGATTATTATCCAATATCTTTACCTTAATATATCGTTTCTCAACCGGTGGGTCGCGACCCTTGGGGGAGTTGAGTTTGTTTTTAATGGGGTTGCAGTCTGTTGAAAAGTAATAAATACAAACAATATATATATGTACAAAAATTAGTTTTTCAAACGAATCTTTTGTATCGAACGACGAAAAAACGGTTGAGAAACGATGCCTTAATACGACGAGACGACGAGAGGACGTGACTCGCGCGTGACAAAGTTCTCTCTCGCCGATACGTATAAAATATAATATGGGATTTAAACATAAACATCGCTAGTGAAATGAGCATCGCTATGTCAAATCCCATAAGTATATTTTTGTTTTCGAAATTAACGATGACAACTTGGCTAAAGGCTCACGTGGAATACGGATGCGATGGTCTCTCAACCAGTCGAAGTTAATAACCCGCAGTATTGTTGCTAGTGGTGAGTTCGATCCAGGACGAAATTCAAACCCCGATAAAAATACTTAGCAATACCTAATCTGATTGCATTACAAATTAATCATAGAAACATAACACGAGAAGTTAATCTCTTTTTCATTGCCATGGCCACCACAGGTGTATCGTCTGATGTATCTGCTCATTATGAGCTGATGATGAAGTCCATTAGCTAGACGAGATGGCGATAGGCATCAGTTAACTAAAGACCGCCTTATCTGCCTAATTAAAGTCCGATTTGGCACAACTCGTTACTCGTTTTGCCCAGATCCGTATCAGATGATTGTGTTTCCTCGAAGTCAATTAAACATTTCTACGATTGTCATTAAATCATACTTATGTTCTCTACGATAAATAAGTGCACTAGTATTACAGAGTAGTATATTATATTATAAATAAAATAAATCTATATATAAAAGAAAGTCGCGTTAGTTACACTATTTATAACTCAAGAACGGTTGAACCGATTTGGCTGAAAATTGGTGGGGAGGTACTACCAGGAGAAGGACACATGATACTTTTTATATCATTCCCGAGGCAATCAAAACTCGAGAACGGCTGGACCGATTTGACTAATGTGAAATAATTGTGGAAGTTCAGGCAAGGTACACAGTGAGAAATATTGGAAAAGGTGTAGGAGTAAGTGTAGGAGTAGGTGTAGTCATTTATTCATTCCAGTTCATATTTAAGACAGAACAATGTGTATCGGGACAGCTAGTATTATATTAATATATTATACTTACGCACAGAGGAACAGGGCCTCTAGTCAAGGTGCATTCGATAATTTCGACGGCGAAGTTCGAAATCAAAAATGTATGGGATTTGACGTAAGTCATCGATAAGTGACATGTTGCTTGCGATGCGTTATGTCAAATCCCATACATTTTGTTTTCGAACTTCGCCGTCGTAATTATCGAATGCATCATGACTAGAGGCCCAGCTTTCGTAAACGATCCAAATTTGAAAATTTTGACTCCTCTTCAACGGCCAACAATTTTTCCACACAATCGTGGACACATCGTGTTTATCTGGTCGTCTTTCTTTAATCTGTTCTAGTATTATGCTACGTTGACCGTTGGTGTGGCCATGGCTTTGTCTTCGACGACAAGTATCAGTAATCGCTGATAACAATGTAAGGAAAAATGTTCGAATTGTTCTAATGTCAACGAATTGTCGAATGTCAGCAAAAATTGCAATTGTCTTCTTGTGTAGTGAATAAAGTTTAATTTTGAATCTCTATCTGAATATAAAATGCAGCACCGCCTCGGGTATCCTCTCGTTTCGGTGTAATACAAATGTCAAATCCAAATAAATTGATTTAATTTCACAGGCTGTTATAGTGTCATTTCCAGTACCGTATCATTACCGACACCTCCGCCATTGCATAACTAAAAACCCGCCATTACAATTATAAACGCATAATAGAAATACCGGGTAATAGAAAAGAAAGATAATAATCATGACAGTACGGGTAAATTATACTATGTAAATTACGATACATTATAATGAGGTAACCCTTCAGTGGCAGAGGTATAATAAAAATCAATTTACAGCCCATCTAATGTATGCACCCCCTTACAAAAATTGCCCACAAATTATTGGGTGACAGACAAACCGTGATGGGCATTGACGACATGCAGGTGACCATCCACTGTTAAATGCGACGTGAAATACCTACATCCGTTATGTGAACCTATTGAACGTGTCTGATTTCATTTTAATGTGCATCAAATGTAGGCGTATCAAAAATATAATAGGTGATTATAGGTAGGTACTTTTTGACCGCCTGGTGACTGAAATTGATTGAGATTAGCGCATTATTTTATCTGTTAAATGTAAAATTTCTGGTTGACAATTTCTGTATACAACAAAAACCAATTAATGTAACATAGTTCTGCCATGGAGGAATGTTCTGCTTAAAGAATATTATTCTTAAACTAGTGTAGTAGGTACTACACATACTTGTTGTTATAAAAATAACTAGTATTTGTTTCTAGTTAGTAGTTACTTAAAACTAGTAACAAATACTACTTTACCACGTAGGTACGTTAACTAAACGTAACGTTTCCTTGCGAATTGTCTGGTCCAAGAACTATGGATGACGGGTTAACCTAGGTGTTTCCGCTGTCAATTTGTTCCTTTTGACAGGTAGACTACATTCATTGTAATTCGTCTCATACTTTTTATCCCTTTTTTCATAGGAATTCATAGAACTTACAATAGTTCATAGGAATGAATGCTGCCAATTTACGCGTTTAGACGTGACAGTTATGGCTTTAACAGTTCAGTTAACTTGATGCCGGTCTATAATAAAATGCAAATATTAATTGTATGATAATTCTATAATATCGGGGCCATATCTACACATTATCGCGTTTAACGGTTCACAGACTCTAGCCGTGTTTTTACGTTTATTTGTTGTTTACAATTTGTCTACGTATAAAAGAAACGTTTAGAGACCGCTGGAATATAATTTCATACTAGGTACTTCATTTTTACAAACCTATTGGTGTAAGTAGTGTGAGGCATCCTTTGCTAAACCTAAAATTTTGGTTTTAGTTTAACAGCTAGAAACTTATAATTTATGCCAATCGTTGAAATGGGGCAATTCGTTTGGTTAGTTCGTTTATAAAGACGTTATTGGCTTGTAAAACTTTACTTTGCACGATTAGCAAACTAAAGCTTAAACTACAGTTAAAGTATACTTAGTCATATATTTTTATGAGGAGCCATCAGAAGTTGTCTTGGCCTTGGATTATGTCATAAAACTGCTGACCTGACATTACACTCTATCAGGTGTTGAGGTCGCAGGCGGCCGATGCTAATCTAGGCGTCGCCGAAGTTACGTTTTATAAAGCCGCCTTTTTTAATTGATAGAATAAATGCAAATGCTTCAAAATTAATATATAATATATATTTTTTTTGTACAAAAATATTTATGAAAGGTGCATTCACAAGACATGCTATGCTAAAGTAAAGCAACATTAAATCCATAAAAATTTCATAAGTTCATCATCTTTAAATAAACAAATACATCATGATTTAAAGAAACAAACGCAGAATCATTCGGTACCAGAGCCAACTTCACCTCTTTGTTTTTTCGAACCCTTGGGCCGAAACGCGACAATAATTAGTTTGCCATCAGCCACACACGGTGAGTGGGCAAATTGGATTTTTTTCGCTCCTACCCACCAAATTGCCCATCCAGTATTAAAACAACATTAGTATGTAACAGCTGACGATTATCGTCTAAGCTTCTGTGCCTCGTGTTTTACTAGGAAATCTATTTTAAAAGTCGAAATCGAATCATTTGCATAATTGGTAGGTACTGAATTTATGACGATTATTTTTACTTTAGGTTTATGTAAGTGAAGTTTGCGGAAAATTAAAATGTAATATTTTTTCAACGAAATTTTTATTGGTATTTATAAGAGTCCGACCGAAACTGGTTTTCCAGCCGAAACCGAAACTGAAACCGAATATTCGGCCGTGGCTTCAGTTTCGGCCGAAACCGAAACCGAAACCGAAACTCACGTGGTCAAGTAGAAAATTCCTTAAAATACTGAAATTTGGTGCATTTTATCCATTATTCTACATTAGGACATGAAATGGAAACACAGTATATTAATTTTGTTGTAATCATTTATTAACATAACATTTAAAAAATATTAATTATATTTTAATTATGTTTTCAAATTCAGTTGCGTTGTCAAAGCGTTGCCGCAAGAAACGAAGTTAGGCGAGCGTGCACGAAAACTTCCGAAATCAGTTTCGGTTTCGGCAAAAGTTTCGGCCATTTTTGGCTGAAACCGAAACTGCCGCCGAAACTTGATTTTTGACCGAAACTCGGCCGAAACCGAAACCGAACTTTCGGTCGGACACTAGCTATTTATTAACTCTATACTATTAGTATTCCTAGCTCAGGATAAAATAAAGTTGTGCCGCTGATCTACGGGCGAGGCGATTAGGGCGGTAGCTATATTGTGTGTAAAAATGTAGGATATTATTCTACACTAGCCAATATTATATTGCCACGTTGAGGTGGCATTCCGATTGTAGAGACCATGACGCGCGACCGCGAGCAGCGAACCAGCAAATCAGGTTATCTAGCCACGCTCATAGGTCGCGCGATGCGGTCGCGGGATTTGTTTAGTTCTAAAAGTGCTCCATATTACAAATTCATACTAAGCAGTGGAACGCGCGATCCGGTCTCGACCACGGGCCGTGGTCGCGCGTCACAGTCGCTTGGATAGCTTACTATCCATTTCCATCCATTACTATCCTTAGCTTCCTTAAGTGGCCATACTCTTGCTTATTTATATTTTATGGTTCTTATAAAATCTATACTAATATTATAAAGCTGAAGAGTTTGTTTGTTTGTTCATCTCGCGCTAATCTCAGGAACTACTGGTACGAATTGAAAAATTATTTTGTGTTGGATAATCCACTTATCGAGGAAGGCATTAGGCTACATAACATCATGCTAAGTTCAATACGAGCGGAGCACCAATCACGAATGTTACAAAATCGGGGGATTTTTTTTCTTTTGAGAGCTTTCGCTGCGTACGCTGCGGAAACGGTTAAATTTTCGCTAAAATTATGTATGACGGAATCGTTCCCCTTAAAAGTTCTACAAAAAAGTCCGCGACTGTATATGTATATATTTTAAGGTTGGCTCACTATAACCTTTTTACGGTAACCAAATTTGTTCTAAAAGTAAGCAATATTTGTGAAGGTGTTTTCATAAAGATGATATTAATCTTTATCCAAATAAATAATACGTTATTCATTACAAGCATTTAATCTAGAAGAAATTTGCCGTTTACATCATTTGATTTCAATGAGTATTTTAGAAGATATAAAATAATCATACGTGTACGGCGCGGGCGGGCAGTCGTGAGGTGGAAGAAGTTGCGGGTAAATTTTAGCGATATCCCAAAGTAACTATTCCACGCGGACGAAGTCGCGAGCAAAAGATAGTCTTTCATAAATATTAAATACCAGTATCTAATCTAAAGATCACACGATAGTAAATGCCAAATTTTAACACATAATTTATAGTTAATCATAACATAATGTGTAATTAATTGTATCTATTAATGTAACGATGAGCCAAATTATGATCCGCCAAAACTAGGCCAACCTGTTAATATTCATTTCAAATTATTAATTTATCGATATCTGATTTAAATTATGGTCTTGATATTGTACTCGTATCATCGTATCAACTTATCAATTAAGATTTTATAAAACAATAATAGGGGATCGGACTACATTTGAAATATTTAGTTTCATTAATATATTCAGAAATATTTAGGCATTACTTGGTAAATGTAAAAAAATATATTATTTTATGTGTAGTTTACTAATTAAAAACATTTAAAAATTACCAAAAAAAATTTTTTTTTTGCGAAATTGGTAAACAAAACCTAGGTACCTACATAATGAGTTTACTTACATCATATACAAAAACATTCATTATGGTAAGTATGAACTTAAACACACAAATATCGGAGATATTTACAAATATATTCCTGCGGCCATATACTTCACACACCTTAACCCTACAAGTGACGTCACTTGTAGGTTAAATTTAGTATGGAGCTTTTTTACAAGACTCGCGAAATTTTTTATACAAATCGCTGTACTTTTGAAAATATTGACTTTTGATATACGGTTTCTTCTGAGAAGTTACTCATATTCATTTATGCAATAAAAAAAAAATAGTCCGCTTGCCTATTCGAGTAATATGTACTGAGAAAGGAATTGTGTTGTAGGTACGTTTTAAATATTTGACAGGTAAATGGTACCTAATGTCAGCTGAAGAGGTAAATATGCTAACAGCAAACCTACCGAAAAACAAATTACTTGTTTTCATGAACATTTACAAAAGTGAACCTTCGATATTATTATTTATTGCTTAACGAATTATTATAATAAAGCTATACCAGCGGCTTTCCATCTATACTAATATTACAAGGAGGTTAGATTTGTTTGTTTGTATGTTTGCATTGAATACGCTCCGAATCTACTGGACCGATTTTAATTTAATTTGGCACAGAAATAGACCAGACCATCAGGAAGGACATAGGCTACTTTTCATCTCGGCAAAAATGTAAGGTTTTCGTGAGACTTCCTTTTGCGCGCACTAAATCGCAGGCAATATCTGGTATTTATTAAAGAACGAACACGATTGGTTCAATCTTTTTTGATTAGTTAGGGTTTTTAAGATCTATTGCCGACTAGGTTTTGCTGATAAGACCTATTACCGATTCGGTTTTGCCGATTAGACCTATTGCCGATTAGGTTTTAAGAACCCTGCCTGCAACTCCTGTGGGGCAAAAACAAACTACGGCGATATTATTTTATATACAGACGATATTTTTTGTATTGATTAGTATTAGATATTATAGAGGGGGAGCGATGACACCTGTGACTTCTAAAATACTTATCTGGAGATAGTGTAACTAAGCAACTTACCAACAATGGCGTGGCGACGCACCTAGTTACTTGACCTAAGAGACATACATAAGCGTTCTGCTCAAATTGTTAATTAACATTTAATTACAATAATATTCTTATTACACCTGTTAACACCAAAGCTTCGTTCCGCAGGGTTAACAGATCTGATAATGGGTCCGTTAGAATACATTTAATTACCCAAAATCATAATATTTTATGAACATGCTCATGAAAGTCTTTGTCCATAGAAGGAGAGGTTAAATTTAATTTATAAAGATTTCCTACATACAATAAAAAGTTACGCCAACTTGGTTTTCACCATACCTCAAATGTTAGCCATTTTGATTTCACCATACTTCAAATTTGAAATTGGTCCCCAAAACTCCAAAAGTGGGGTCATTTAGTCTATAAAATATAATATATACCTACGTCTATGCTTATTTATAGTTGTGTTGCGGTTAACATGACTTAACCATTGAAACCACAGTATTATCTGTGATTTTATATTGTAGCACATAAATATTTATGTAATAACAAATGAAAACAAATGAAATGAAATTGTCCTTAACACACATGGATTGTGTCGCTATGCACTTTTCTTTTTCTCGACTTTTCGACTACTTCCCAGCAGTAAGTGTATATGACAATGAAAAATATTCACATAACCTATATGAAATGAAATTATAGAATAGGCAAGAAGACTGATTTTTTTTTATTGCATAAATTAATAGTACTCTTAAATATGAGTAACTTCTCAGAAGAAACCGTTATCAAAAGTCAATATTTTCAAAGGTACAGCGATTTGTATAAAAAATTTCGCAAGTCTCGTAAAAACGCTCTATACTAAACTTAACCTACAAGTGACGTCACTTGTAGGTTAAGATGTATGAAGTATACGGCCGCAGGAACATATTTGTAAATATCTCCGATATTTGTGCGTTTAAGTTCATACTTACCATAATGAATGTTTTTGTATATGATGTAAGTAAACTAATAATGTAGGTTTTGTTTACCAATTTCCCAAAAAAAAATTTTTGATACTTTTTAAACGTATTTAATTAGTAAACTACACATAAAATAATATATTTTTTACATTTAACAAGAAGTAATGACTAAATATTTCTGAATATATTATGAAACTAAATATTTCAAATGATCGGACTACTATCCCCTATTGTAGAAAAAAGTAGTAAATAAATTGTATGTAGGTATTTATTAATATTATTATTAATTCCTACACATCTAAACTAACGGTTAAGGCATAAAAAATATTTATCAACCTGGTTAGTGTACCTACTGTTACCTACCTCAAAAATTCTACAATCGCTCTACAAATTACTTCATAAGTCGAGAAGCCGTAGCGCGTAGCCATAGTAATTTACGAATAGATTTATGATTTATAAATGTTGCCCCATAAATGGTTAACCGTTATATAATTCGGTCCAAATAAAGCAATCCAATTCCAAAACCAAACAGAGCCACTACCTAATGACTTACCAAATAATATTCGAATTGCCTGACTTATTGGATTAAGGCATCAAAAGTTGACAGTGGTCGTTAGGTAAAAAGGTAGTTAGTAATAATGGCTATAAGTAATCAAGTTTTATAATATTTCTATTGGCAATTATATAAAGTAGATATTTGACCATTGTTTCGTATGCGGTAAACGTTTGTTATGTCATTGATCCCTAATGCTTACTATGATTATATTTACCACAACCAAAGAATATATATTACTAACGTACACAAAGGTTTTCATGACTAATATAATACTTAAGGCATAGATAAGAGGAGGAACTTCTGTCTTCTGAATTTCAATAATTTCAAAGCCATCCCTTAAATATAAAATTACTAGCTTTTTCCCGCGGCTCGGCCCGCGTAAATATAGTATTGGGTAACCCATGGGAATTCTGTGTTTTTTCGGGATAGAAAGTAGCCTATGTTTTAATTCAGTGCCTAAACTACTACCATACCAAATTTCATCGAAATCCGTTCTGTAGTTTTTTCGTGAAAGAGTAAAGCTAACATCCATCCATTCATCCATCTTCACAAACTTTCACATTTATTATACTAATAGGATTATTATTTTATGATGCCAAAACAAAGATCTTTACCCAATTTATAATACTGGCTGTACGTGGTAGAGCCATGCTTCGGCACGAATGGGCCGGCTCGACCGGAGTAATACCATGGGCTCACAGAAAACCGGCGTGAAACAGCGTTTGCGCTGTGTTTCGCCGAGTGAGTGAGTTTACCGGATGCCCAATCCCCTACCCTTTTCCCTTCCCTACCCTCCCCTATTACCCTATTCCCTCTTAAAAGGCCGGCAACGCACTTGCAGCTCTTCTGATGCTACGAGTGTCCACTGTCCATGGGCGACGGAAGTTGCTCTCCATCAGGTGACCCGTTTGCTCGTTTGCTCCCATATTTCTTGAAAAAAAAAAATTATACCAAATGTCATCCATTTATATTTAAATAGTTCCTTGTAGTCTTGAAATCCCCACGGACCCTAAGTAACTACCCGTTTTCAAGATATTAAAGCATTAATGGGCAAGACTTCTCATGAATAAAATTATGGATAGAATACTAAATAATGGTTCACCATGTAAACTAGTTCCAAATAACCCTTATAAAATATGATAATGTAACAACGACATGTCAGCATTAGAACAGGTTTTTAATTAAACGAATCAAAATAAAGATATTCTGTCTTGTAAACGTTGTAAATTACTCAATAGATTAATTCCTGCCAATAGGTACCATGTATAATTGGAAACTTGCTGGAAAGTACGTAATGCGTCGCTACCGCGGATTTAGCAATATCTTTCTTTAACAAGTGTAAAAGTATTAAAAATTTCAGAATATTTTAGATAAATAGCCGTTAAATTGATTAGAACAAATGTTTATCAATAATACTGCTTTCAAAAAGATCGTTCTTACAATATGATAACGATATTTTTCGATTTGTTTTAGATATTCCGAATATGTTTAGGAAAATATTGAAATATACTTTTATAGATCCTTATTAATCCTACTAATATCCTACTAATATTATAAATGTGAAAGTTTGTTAGGATGTATGGATGGATGTATGTATGGATGGATGGATGGATGTCTCTTACTCTTTGACGGAAAAACTACTGAACGGATTTGATGAAATTTGGTATCTTAGTAATTTAGACTCTAGATTAAAACAGGCTAAGTATTTTATCGGAAGGAATTTACGCGGGCAACAACTACCTAGTATTTATATATTTTCTAAGTTATGATAACGAAAACATATAAAATTGAAATGACTTTTAATACTTAATAGGGATATTTATAGAAAACAATTGCAGTGAAATGATATATTCATTAATGTCCTCCCATCGCCGCCGTCCGCAACATCCGGCGCAGTCGGTGCAGTCGGCGCGGTCGGCGCGGGCCCACAAAAACCAGAACGTGAGCCTATCTGCCAATGGCACAACCTGCTATTTGGACTTATCGTCGTTTGTTTAACCACCATGATTATAACCATCAGTGTTCGATGCGACCACGTCCCTATTACAGTGGGGTTAGCAGGAACAATTGAAAACTATGTATTCGTAACGTTACCTATAGATTGTCAATTGTATGTGCGCTGTCATAATTTTCCTACAATTCTCTTGAGATAACGTTACGAATACGTTTTTGTCAATCGTTTCTGCTAGCCCTTCTGGTCTCTATGCAACGTGAGGACAAAGAGGACTAGTGTTTACAGCGAATTTACGTTTTTTAAGGAAATGGACCTGAGAAAGATTAGACTATACAACAATATACGAATTTACGTCTTTTTTATGAAACGGACCACGAAACGAGCAGACGAATCGACTGATGGTAAGCGTTTATCTCGACCAGTGGACACTCGCAAAACCAGAGGAGTTACAAGTGTAAGTCCTCTGGTGTTGGGCACTTACATTCCTAGTCCTCAAAATCCCCAAGTCCCCTTAGGCCTCCAGTAACCGCACTCACTCGCTGAAACACAACGCAAGCACTCTTTCACGATTCAGACACTGCGAGTCTTCATCGCCTAGGTGTTTTCTTTTAAAATCCGAGCCTATTGTTTATATGTAATTTTTACTTTTCACTAAAACAATAATTAATATGAAAATTAGAAACAAATTCTTTACCTTGTTACCGTTTTTTATTATTTAATATTTAGAATCAAGCAATAGAAATTCCGCTATTGCTTGGTTGATTCTAAATTCTCCATTCGGAAATAATGAAAAGTTACCAACCGTTACCATCACCATACCATACCAAGTTACCGTTTACCAATAATTTTGCACTGAAGTCTTTCATACTACCATAAAATATTATTAATATTTTATTGTTTATTAACCAATTCAAAACGTTAAACTTAATAAAACACCTTTAGACTTCACATAAAGCATTGTGAATTTACAAGCGAGTCAAGTCGTAACGTACATTTTAATTTATGTCCTTATCGACCCCGTTCGACGGTAAGCTTGCAAAAAGTCGTTTAACATACAATACAAATATGCAGTAGTTTCCCTTTTCTTCGCAAATGACCAATTGTGGCAAAAAACTTTTTACATCTTCATACACTGTGCATTTCTCGAAACCAGTTTTTCGAAATCTGAATAAATGCGTGGACGAATTAGTAAACACAGAAATGTGGGACAGACTACTTTTTTGACGGTAGGTACATGGTATTGCAAGTTGCAAGCATAACGCACAGCTGTCAAATCTGATAATCTTCGAGCTGTCACTGACTAAGGATGACGTACATTTGGCAGAACAAATCTTCATACAAGAAAAAGTAACGCCATCTTGGTTTTCACCATATCACAAATGTCAGCCATCTTGTTTTCGCCATACTTCAAATGTCAAAATGGCCCCAAATACTCCAAAAAAGGGGGCATTTAAGTGGGGACAGTTTTTGCCTCAGCCCTCAACATTCCTCGTTTATAATATATACGTCTAAGGCTGACAGCAAAATATTTAAAATTTATAACGTCCCACGCGCCAGTCCAAAATGCATCTAAAGTCTAAGCTCCTCGGTTTAGAACGCTCACCTAAATATTATGTCCGATGCATCCACGGTCCAAACCGTGGGCGCATTTTAATCGTTATTATCACGACAGTTTTATCCGCAGTCCAAGCCGCATAGATCCTTCGTGTGGAGGCCGCTATTATCAATAAAATGTATGTCTTCATGAGACAGGAATCTAAAAAAAGTAAAACTCGGAGAACGTCTCAGTGTTGCCCTATTTGTTTCGCTAAAATAGTGTGGTTAGCGTGAAAAAACGGTGATTGCATTATTCACCGCGGCTCGTGTCGCTCGTTCCACCTGATTCCCCCCGTCAATGGATAACCATCGTCCATCGAATTAGCCGCAATTGTTTTTATCCTCTCAATTTCCGGGCAGGACAATGAACTCTTGGCCAATAAGGTTAGGCTGATTATGCATGGGTGCCTCGAACAATTTCAAAGGGTTTCAATCATGTATCGAATTCGAAACCCTTGGTAGGCAAAGGTGATTGAAACCCTTACCTTTCGAGTAGATTTAAAAGTGGAAGATGAATTTTCTAAGCCAAACTTAAACCTCGTTGGACTAGGTAAAGGCTCAGCTTAGAAAATTCGTCTTTAGATTCAGTTACACACGGACAAACGTAGCTGCGTGTTGACGATTATTTTATGTAGTTGTGTTTCCTAATAAAATCAGCAAGAACTTATTGACTGCTAGAAAGCTTTTTCATTGTTGTTATTTTTAGGGTTCCGTACCCAAAGGGTAAAAACGGGACCCTATTACTGAGTTTTCGCTGTACGTCCATCTGTCTGTCCGTCTGTCACCGGGCTGTATCTCCTTAACCGTGTTGCCGCTATAACAACGAGTAGGTACTAAAAATATAATAAAATAAACATTTGATGTGGCTCTCATAGAACAAACGAGGTGTATTCCATTTTTTACGGAACCATTCTTGCGAGATTTCGATTCGCACTTGGCCGGTTCTTATTAATTTCCGAGTCCATTGTTCCTTACATGTGCTACCTGTCTTTACGGCAAATTTCACACAAATAAACACACGCAAAAAAACTTTCACACCATCGAAAAAATCAATTTGTTCCAAATTTTAAAATTCACCGAATCATTTACGTTTTACCGTTACGAGATAACTAATTTCGAATACAAAGATGTCGAATACGCACAAAGCATGGCCAATCGAGGACGTAAGGATAAATCTGGGTACCAAATGATCTAATTTCATAGCCAATTTCGACACAACACAGTTGATTTAAAATGTATCAAAAATATAAATGCGTGAATGGGGCAAATTGATTTTTCTAGAGATTTTAGCACAATATCCACGGGGGCCTATTAAGTCGTTTTGTTCAACGTTTTGGTGTTCTGTTGTGATAGAGGGTAACTTTTAATCATCATCATGATTCACTCCATTTGCAAACAGGCAACAACTTACTAAGAGCATTGACCAGCATCTACTTTGAATTGATTGCATTGAAATTAGAAGGTCAAAAAATCGTATAGTATGTTTGTTTGTTTGGTAACATTTTATTAGTAGGTACAGTAGAGCCTATTACAAAATGCCAAAGTAAGTACTACTATTATAAATGTGAAAGTTTGCGAGAATAGAAAGGTTTCATGCAAAAACTACTAAACGGATTTCAATGAAATTTGGTGTGGTAGTAGATTTAACTCTGGATTAACACATTGGCTACACTTAATCCCGTAAAAGTACAGTGTTCCCGTGGAATATTGTGTTTACGCGGGTGGAGCTGCGGGCAACAGTTTTCAATATATTTTTCTGTGACAGGTTAGTTTAGGTTAAGTAGGTTTAGGTATGCTTTACTCTCTAGAATCTAGGTACAGCAAAATCTGCGTCGAGTGAAATTTTATTACTAATAATTTGCAACTAACACTTTTTCAACTTCTTCAATTATGTCCAAGAGTAAAAAACTTGTCCAAACTCATGTAGTCTGACACCGTTTCCTTCACGTTCTCTTTTGTCACCCTCCGCCGATTTTTTGCCGTCTTTTTTTCTGACAAATTAGTTTCAGAAACCAATATAACATTATATTACCTAAAAGGAGGCAAAAAATGGTGGTAAGTGTTTGACGATGACTGTCACTTCCGGAGCCGCTAATATCACAGAATGATCAAGTGTCTGCGAAAATCATGTGTTAATCGAAATCACAACCGACCGAGCTTTTGAAATAAAGTCTCTAACACGTAGGATTAAGGTTCATTTTCGGTTACAGTTTCAAAGCAAACTAGCTCCGGTGTGGCACACAAAAGGTCCAAAGGCTACCGATGGCGCCTTGTTATTAAACTTCCGAAGGCGACCGCGTTTTTTGCCGTCTATCGGAAACCTCAAAGGACAACAAACTGACAAATTATGCCAACAAAGAAAAGAATTAGCGATGAAAGGGGTTTAGGGCACAAAATTGCCTACCGAATCTATTGGAGATTACCGAGAAGTTTCACAAAAAACTAATGTTCCGAGAAATTTTTCTTGCGGTTTGGAGTAATTTATATTTTGATTGTTGTTGGGCTTAAGTCGGTAATAAAAAGCTCATTGTAGACACGCGTCAGTATTGTGTATTTACCGTGTAATGGAACCACCTCGTCCAATAGCTACTTCTTTATTCCACAGCTTAGGCTGGGAGTATATGGTCCGGAATCTGTAAGATCGGGGAAAATTCAGAACGACTCAGATGCAGATTTTCGGATCATTTAGTGCTTAGGTAGGTACTCGTACAATGAGCCAATTGTACAATTGCTGAATACCAGGTGATGCCAATACTGAGTGTCCAGCCTCGTTTCTCATTCCCCAAAAAGAGAAGTCCGTTAATTTCCCCTCGCCATCCTTTTTTTACTTCCTCCCAACATCGTCCTCAGTATTGCCAACTCCTAAGTGTTGCCACTTTATAAAAGTGCAATGAACAAAAAAAATTCAGTACTATGCCCCTGAATTGACAAGTAGTGAACAAGTTGATGATGATGAATTTTAATTTAGTTAAGAACACTCGATCATGTCAGTTTTCTAACTTTTCAATTAAACTAAACTGATAATGCGGTAACCAAATAACGCAAACAAATACGTCAGGGATAAACCCCATCTGCGCACATATCCTATCGTTTCCCCATGCCCATCTAGTTGCGGTTTATGCGTACATTTGGACAAAGCCTGGTGACGAATTTACGCACGTTTTACCAAACAGCAAATATTTGTAACCAAATCCCATACACTCTCAGCGGTTTCCTTTTGTTTTGGCGTGGCCCGTGTCACGTAGCTATCATTTGTGTTACGGATGCAATCATGGTAACCAAATCTACGTACAAATGGAGAAGTTTATTGACGTTGTTAATATTATATTCAACGTTATGGTATAAAAGATCAATAATTATTGCTCTGCAATTTTTTTGAACCCATAAATATAATTAATAAATGAATGAGAAATAGATCATTGAAGTTGAGGGAACATCTGTGACCCTGTGACGTCATCTGACCTGACGGATCAACGCAAGGCCTAAGCCGCTGATCGTAGAGACCTGAAAATTGGAGGGTGTTCTTTATATGACGCGGACGTAGGATACCTACGACAAGAAGGGATTTTCTGAAATTCTATATGGGTGAAAACAATGGGTCGTAGTTTATCTCATTCGGGTCTGGTGACGTCACGATTACACAACTTCCCCATAACTTACCAAGTCCCATAACTTTATTATTTCAAGAGATATTTTAGGTACAAATTATTTCACATGTTTGTTTTATTTACTCTTTTTTATAATTTATAAAAAAGTTTTTTGTAAACTTCCTTATTATATCAACTATATGTACAGGAAAATAAAGATGAAAAACTACTGCGGTTTTTTTTTTATTTAGCTGTTTGTATTTAATTGCATATTGTAGTCTGTAAGCCGAATATGAGAACATTTACCTCATTTTCTCTTAGTTCATTATTTAAATCTTTTGTTTTCATGACATATGCTCTTTCACACATCATCCATAATATTATTCTTATTTTATATAGTTTTGTCCAACATTGTCTGATTATTATTGTTAATTAATTATACAAGTTTCAGTATATTAAATTGATAATAAAATAATATCAATTAATAAGATCAAATGTATGTCTGTACAGCCGTCGCCTGTCTGTCCCGGGCACTCCCGGGCAGGCGCCTCCGTATCAACGCCGTAAACTCACAAACGATATTTAGCACTTATGCAAATGCTTTAACAAGACAACGATTTAATTCGTTTATTAAGTATATGAGTTACATTATAAAGTGAACGTTTATCAAAAGAGGAGAATGATAAAGCAGCATAAAAGAATAACAAATTGCAGAAGACACGGCCAAGGGTCTCTCTACTGCATTAGCGAGGGTTGACTGTGGTAATCTAGTCAACAAAAAAACCTTTTGACTAGACCTTCTAGTCAGGGACTCAAAGGCTAAAAGAGTAGACAGTCGTTATTTAATATAGAGGGAGTGAGAGTGTTGCCTTCTGTGAGATGAGAAGAGACCAAAATCTGGATCTGATTAGTAGTACGTATGTAGATATATATACACTTTAGACATAAACAAAGAGTCAAAAGATAAAGAACATTGGGTTGTTATTGCATCTGGATTGCAACGGCAAAGACACGCTGGAGGAGGTGGGGTAATCTCCACAGATCTGGATTGAAATAATTACGAAAATTGTATAATATTGTAGTATTTTGATTTGTGGTCGCGACTCTTTCAAAAAGAAGATAAAAAAGTTTAGCAAAGAACAAGGTCGTGAATGTCACGACATTGAACTCGTGTTATCTACCTGTCAGCAACGAAATATCGACGTAGATACACCAGCCATTTCCTGTCCGGCATTCCAACCAAATTAACTATCTATTTCTGGCCAAAAGATATTGATGTGTTATGTATGATAAGGAGTTAGGACTAAGGTTAAACACCTCAAATAAAAAAGGATAATGGATCTTGCATAAATTCTAAATATTTGTTTATATTTTTTATGCAAGGTCACTTTGCATAAAAAATCACTTCACTTGGTCACTTTGGTTATGGTTGATGTGTAACCATGGCAATGTTTCCAATTGGTATTTTTGATTTTAGATAGTCCATGTAAAAGGCGAAAGGTCTTTCTACCAGCCCACTGAAGACTTCAAATGCATTATACCAAATCAGAAATACAGTCTTACAAGTAATGAAGTTGTGAAAAACAATTAAACATTTAATTAAATTATTCATCGTGTTATTAGTTTCGTGCCTATTGGATCGTGACTACAATAATTGAATTGAAAAATCAATCGTGCGGTAATTAAAATCGTATAGTCGGATAAAAGTGCAGGGCCAATTTTCACTAGTAATGGAGGGGAGAGGCGGAGCTCTCTAGAGGCTATTGGCTGGCGTGCCTCAGGGGCGTGGACCGCCGTTATAGTTATGGATGATCCAAACCAGTCCGAGATGCATCTCGTTTGCCTCTTCATTAATATTTATATTAAATATATTTTAATCGATATTTGATATGAGGCGGCGAAGCTTTTACGTAAAAGATAATCTGCAGATTGTCAATTATGCTTTCATCTTTTTACATATTTGTATTGCACAGAATTTAAAATATATAAGTCACAGGATTTTGTCGGGTGTCTGCAAACAAATTTTTGCAGTACTTGCTAAATCAAAGATAGCTGATCGTTTGCAATAAAGGAAACATTAAATTATGACATGTAATGGACAAGCAAGAAGGCTAAATAAACTCCCAGGAATAAAGTGAAAGAAACAAAACCGAACATAATAAAAAAAAAATATAATATGAGCGAAGAATTCGATGGACAGATAATTGAGTAATGAAATCGTATTAACTGTATTTATATTAAAGTTTTACTGCTTTATTAACAATTCTACGAATTCCTGTGAGCCTGAATTATATTTATGGTATGTAAGTAGCTTTTTAACAAGAGTGAATTATGATGAAGGCTAGTCAGTAATTATTGCTAATTACAATTATTTTTTAGATCTTAATCTATACTAATATTATAAAGAGGAAAACTTTGTTTGTATGTTTGTTTGTTTGTTTGTTTGTTTGTTTGTTTGTTTGTAATGAATAGGCTCAAAAAGTACTGGACCGATTTCAAAAATTCTTTCACCATTCGAAAGCTACATTATCCACGAGTAACATAGGCTAAATTTTATTTTGGGAAAAAATAGGGTTCCGTAAAATATTTGGGTTTTTCGGACATAAGGTGTAAAAAATCAACCAGAAAAGTTACTTATTTTGCGTACGCTGCCTAAACTATAAAAGATAGAACCATAAAATGTTCTAATTAATTGTAGATCTTATAAATATCTACAAAAAAGTCCGCGACACACTATACCTATCTATGTCGAGTGAGGCACCACAACCATTTCTTTATTTAGAAATCTTGAATTTTTTTTGGACTACATTTAAACGCGTTTATTTTACTCATGCTATTAATCCTTATCAAAATAAATTATTTCATCACTAAATACAGTTTATGTAGATAATATTTGGTCTTTGAATGATTGAAATTGGACGTTTGGTTTTGAAGTTATGGCGAAATTAAAATATTACGATTTCTGATGCACGGCCCGTTGCGAAGTGGGCGTCACAAGTGTGCGTGCGGGGGGGGTTTAGATCTATGGTATTTCATACGATAAAAGTATACCCACCTACTTATTTCATTGAATTTTAGTAGGTACCTATATTAATTTTTTTCTGTTTGTTTTGACTAGGTTTCGCCCGTTTTGTTAGAGGTTTAAAGACATTTTGTAGTATTAGTATTGTACCCGTGCGAAGCTGGGGCGGGTCGCTAGTTACATATAAATGTGTACCTACAGTGTACGCTCTGCTATGTCGATTGTATCTTTGCCTACTAATTAAAATTTACTACACAATAAAAAACATACCGATTTCATTGGATTGCCTCCTTAATTTTATAGGCAATTACTCTATTGTATATTTTGTGTAAAAACAAGAGAATTTTATAAATCATTGCACAAAATAAACAGTAGCTTGAATTTGTTTAAGAAATAATTCCATAAATTATTATATGTATAAGGTTTGGAAAAATCAACTACGGATATCTCGGGTATATGATCTACTGCTCGATGCTCATATAAATACATTTAGGCCAAAAACATATTGTCATACTTAAAGTAAAAGATCATCTCATAATAGGTGAATCTCAGCTCAACGCAAACTCCCCTATATAAAAGAAGTTTTTTTTTGGAGTATAACAAATAACAATAATTATATTTCTATCTAAACGTCTATACAAAACCAGTAGATATTTTCAAAATAACCGTAGTTGAATTTACTGAACCTGATATTTCCTGGATGATTTTTATTCCGTTTCGAAAGAAACAGGGCGTGTTTTGAAAATCATTTATGTCAAGCCTAAACGTCTATACCAGTAGATCGAATTCCCAAAATATCCGTAGTTGATTTTACTGCACCTTATATTTACATGATGATTTTTTATTCTGTTTCGAAAGAAACAGGGCATGTTTGGCAATAGCAAGTATTTGAAAATTGGAAAATCTTAAAAAGATCACGAATTAAGGTCACCCTACTGCGAGGGGCGACGAGGAATCGCTTCACATTGCACGCAGTACGACGCGACCCAATCTCCGCAACGTGATAGGGGTCAACAGGATGATAATAATAATTATTATTTGTGCTATGAATGAATATTTTTATTATTTTTTCTGAAATACTTTTTAAATGTATAAATTAAAAAATAATTATTTTGAATTACTAGTGCGATGTTTTACTACAATATTTCACCAAGTGAGAAAAAGAAAAGAAAAAAACGGCCAAGTGCGAGTCGGACTCGCGCACCGAGGGTTCCGTACAAACCTGTAGTGATTTTGTTACAGCTTAAAGGTATTATAGACCTGAATATTTGATATGAATTTTATACCTCTAATTCTAAATTCTAATCTAATCTAATAGGCATGTTGCCGAAAATTTTTTTATTCGTCTATTCGATGTTAGACAACATGTTAATAAACAATCCAGAGCCCATTAGTGTAGATCTGAAAAAATAACGTAGATACAAACCATTGAAATTTACAATATGAAAGAGAGCGATATATCGGCCTGTGACGTCACAACCTGCTACCGCCATACATTTGTCATTACAAAATGTATGGCGGTAGCAGGTTGTGACGTCACGAATCGTTTTGCGAGAAAGGGATGGACAATATTTTTTATTTGCTTATATTTTTAATCGCGTCACTCTAAATACCTATTTCTTTTAGATTTATGTATCTTTCATCAACAATTTTAAAATTTAATTTGTTAAACTGTGATATTCCACAATAGGCAACATCCCTATTCAATTCATGAGGAAAGGGGTAGTAAGTTTAAAATTATTAAAAGTATTTTTACTATATGATGTAACTAAAAACGTAAGATTTTCGCAATTTTTACTTTATCTGTGCTGTAAGACGTTACTTCGTACCAAATTTCAAGATTCTGAGTTCACGGGAAGTACCCTGTAGGTTTTAATTCCCTTGCGAGTGTCGAAATTTTGCGGAAATTGGCAGCATAAACGGTATATTTTGATTGCGTTGGCTTAGAAGTTTGATTTTTTCACAGCTCCAAGGGACTGTAGACCTCAGTAGGTATTTGATATAAATTCCAGCTTCATACCTCTACGCATTCCTGAAAAAAAGGGTCTTGACACACAGACAGATGTAATTTCTGGCGTCTGGCGTTTATCTAAATTTTAATATTGATGTCTCACCTTTTTTTGATGCTGTCGCTTACAATTCACTTGGGTTATGTTAAATTTATTTTTAAAATATTTCCAACGAAAACCACACATTTACGGCAATACATGTGATTGGTATATCCGCCATTTTTTATTAATTAAGCCATTTTGAGATAAGAAACGAGTCCTGTTCTGTAAGGAGCTACTTGCGTATGTAACAGGTTTATTAAATCTCGGTTTTGTGGTTCCTGTAGTAATTTGTGGTTGACCGTCGCAGTTTAAGTCATGTCTGGCTGGGAATTTGCTTACTTAATTCCTTTTGAGGTTTCATGTCAAATAGCCTTGTTACTTTACAAGCTTCTTAAGATATGACTCACGTTAGGAATCTAATTTATAGGAAAACTACTGCTAATAGTAATTTCATTAAAAATAATTACTAACAAAATCATTCTTAGAACGGGTACCACTAAAGTAAAATCTGTGCCCAAGTATATAAATATTACAAGCTGTTGCCCGCGGCTCCGCCCGCGTAAATATAGTTTTTTCGCGGTCGCGGATATGTGACTGATGCAAAAAATAGATAAAAACAATTTTTGATGCGGATTATATATCATGCTAAAATTTCAGCTCATCGGTGCAAAACTTTTTGAGTTTTTGAAGCGTACACAAATCAACATAACATTTTTATATATGTATATAGATGTATATCGGTGCTGGCACAAAATATAAAAGTATCAAAAGACTTACAAACAAGTGCTTAAATTATTCCAGTAAGCCACACTAGGAATTAATTACCCCCTACAGTTTGTCTGTCACTTACTCAATATGGAGTCTCTTCCTACAACATCTTTGCTTCCTTATTACTTTCAATATCATTATAGTTAAAATTTTATTAATTTTAATTTTTTCGTATAGACATTTATTTAAACCAGACAAGATTACAATTATAAGTACAACTTTGATAATAACATGGCTCATGCTTACGTAATAACTATTTAGTGATCAGTGTCCATATAAATGATCTAACTACGTAATTTTTATCCGCCCAAGCATTCCCGTCTTCTTTCCTTTGAAAAAAAAATGCCTAATTTACAAGCATAGAAGAACTCTGAATCCTTAAATCTAAAAATGAATCTTTAGATTCCAACAGCAGTGACGCATGACGTAACAGTATAAAACATAAACAAACAAACACTTAACAAAAACGGGCAGAGAAATATGTGACAGAGGCACGCAGCCTTACCGGACAAGATAGCCCTAAAATGAGGACATAACAAAAACTTTACGGGCGAAATTAAAAGCAACAACGAACAAACAGCCTAACCCGTGATAAGGCGTAATTTGTCCGAGGCGCCTCAGATAAAAGGAGGAATGTTCGGGACACGTGACGTCAGACGACACAAATTCCAAAAATTTACGTTTTACGATCAACTTGTTTTATTGGAACTCTATTAAAATTATGTTCAACATAATTATTATTACAATTTTCAATCGTAAATTGACGTGATCATTCTCTATTAGTAGTCCAAAACAAATCTAAGCATAATAATTATTATATTCCCAATAAGTCGCATATTATTAGTTATGACTTCCGTTTCTCTTTAAAAGTCGTTTTGAAAGTTTACATCGCTTGCAGAATCTATTTTAACATAGGCTCACGAATGACAGTTACATAATGTGAAAAAACACATTCATGTTTGAAGATACACCTAATAAACACCTAATAAAAAATACAACAATGACACAGACCAAATTGTTATTTTATTTGACCTAAATTTATATTTGGGTCAAATACAAAAGCGTTTCTTCTAGGACGTGTCCTTAAACGTAAAATCTCGACGGTCCCAAAACAATATTAAAATTATCCAAAGCACGTCCGGTGGTCGCGTGGCTACTAATTATAGTAACTACTTATCGTGCGCTGACTCTCTCAAACCTTTTAGTGTGTCTCGGACATAAATCTTCAAATATCTATGGATGACGCCGGCCGGCGACCGTCTCGTATATTAATTGCGAATACAGGATCAGGTCTGGCATAGACGTATTGCAGCAATCACTATTAATGACGCTTTTAGCAAGGCGATTTTTGTACTTTTGCAAAAAGAGGCTAACTATTCCTGTCTTTTTGCTTTATTAAAGGCCACTGTTTAACAACAAAGGTCGTTAATCCAGAAATAACTACAACATCGAGATCAATTTATACATTTGTATCTTTTAGATTCAAATCAATATCTACATGTATAATTTCTATATTAGACTAAGTACTTTTAGATTATATTAGAAACATAATACAATTTATCAAAATAATGTCAATTCGTCATAAAAGATTGCAAATATCACTTGAAATAATTTTAGTGTTTAATTGGGTCATTTATATATTTTTTTATTTTTAAGATATTATTACTGGCTATGATTACTTATCTGGCCTTGAAATCGATCCTCGCGGTAGTCCTTGATAACTTGCTTATCCAAACAGTAGGTAATAATAATTAATTTGCTAAATGATTTTACAACTTACTGGAACTGACTTTGTGAGAAGTAAGAATTTATGAGTGTTTATTGTTCAACATTACTTAATGTTTCTACATTATTACAGTTGTTAAAATTATGTCCCTTCATTTATTATCATTTTATTCCTTCATTTAGTATTTCATATTGTACTAGCTGACCCGTGTCCACGTCGTTATGCGGTAAACATTTTTACTTGTGTCGAAATTATGATTATGGTTTGGTTATTACCGAGTGCTATGTTTATTTCCTGACTGTCAAAAAAGGGTTATATTTTAATGGTGTATTTACATGCAAATTTTGATATATTGACGGGTATCAAATAAGATAATGAAATCATTAAAATTTAATAAATTGTTTATTTTAATTGTTCAAAACTTCTCAAATATTAGATGTAATGTTATTATTTAGTACCAAAATATATTGTCTTTCAGGAGTTCCAACCCGAGATTAAACATAATCTAAATAGAATTTCCTTGCTGATAAAGCAATTTATTTCTAAATAGATTGATGTGTTGTAATTGAAAAAAAAACGTCTAATAGAAATATCACTCAATAGATACAGGCACGGTCGCGGTTCCATACCTATCTTAGATCATGTCGTATTATCTCTTTAACCATTCTTGCAAATTATATGCAATAAAAGGAAAAAATATTTTGTTTTAAACACTAGAGACTATAAATTCACTTATTTTGATTAGAACTCATAATTATTGATAATATTGACCAATAAACATGACCTAACGATTTCAATTATTTTTTAAGTATAAAAAACTACTTTTTAAACTTATATAATATATAAAAGTTAGATATATGCTGTCGCCGACTTTTTTGAAGGCATTATCAAGCTCTACAACTTTTCTCTAGAACTTAATCATATATTATTACATCAGTAAGGCAGCGTTCGTAAGAAAAGTTTTCGTTCATTGCCAAAACTTCAATCGACTGTCCCCCACTCCTTGCAAAATTAAACCTTAAAGTCCCGAGTAACATACGAATAGAGTGTCGAGGACATAGATTATACAGATATATACTAGTACTTCAACACCCTTCACACATCAATTTCGTACCTACCTTTAATCAACTAAAAAAATGTTTTATTTGATATCTATTGCACTAGCGCTAAAACTATTTGCAATCATGTATAACTATATATGTCGACCTTTTTTCAATTCTTTTCCGCGAGAATGACAATAATATATCGCTTACTGTTACGGTTTACGTAATTCTTTTATTTTTTAATAAAAAGCGAACTTGTTTTTTCCTCTTTGTGTAACAACCATATTTGCGAATAAGTAATTGTTATTTTGTTTATTCGAGATGTAAGTAATTATCCTTTAGTTATTTTAACCCTTGGCATGCCTGGTGGTCAAAAGTTACACGCCATACCTGGTGGGTCTGTCAGATCCAGATTTTCAAATTGATTTTTTTAAATGTAAATTGTATTATGTAAAGTAATTTAATGCGTTAAAAAGGATGCTTAAAAGGAAAACAAGCGATAATAAATCAAATCATATTATTAGGGATTAACCAACTTTATATATATTTTTTAAATTAAACAACAATCATATATTGAAACAAAATATAGACATTATAACTTTGGTGACATAATAATAAGTATTAAAAATAAAGAGATCTTTATCAAACTTCCGTAAAGTGTAAGGCGCTTATATATACTTAAACGTAGCAAACAAAATATTAGTCTGCATCACTTGCATTATTAACTTCTAGAGCTTTAGTTTGATAGCACTTCGCATATTGAAAAATTGAATGGTCAAGAAAAATATGGCTAGCACAAGTCTCACAAATGTACTGGGTTTTGCGATCTTATCATTATGTTCCACCTCAGAATCAAATTCTTCGTCATTTTCCAGAGCAATGTCAAACTCTCTCCACTTGAGTTAAATACAATTTCATCCACCTCATTCAACTCTTGAAATAAAAATTTGGCTATGTCCTCGTCTGGCTAACGTTTATTCATGTCGAATCTGAAATATGTAAAAACTACAACCTTTTAACACACAAATACCAATTATCATAAGAAAAAAAAGAAATTAATACTTACATAATAATGTCACGTCGATTGGTGAACCGGGAACGAAAATGGTGTTTATTGGTGTCGACAGGGTTGTAACGTCTGTTTCCTTGGAGTGAGGATGGGTCGTAGGTCAAGAGACAGTGCTGTTTAACAACTGTGTGAAGAATGAACAGTTGTCGCACGGTCAATACTTTGCTCTTTTTGTAAAGATCTTCGGTTGGGTATAGGTAAGGTAGGCTATGTGAGACTTTGAGTACTGCCCTCTGAGCGCGCTCCAGTTGTAAGAGAGTGGTTTTGTGAGTGCCACCCCACGTCGTTATGCAGTAGGTGAGCAGGGACTGGCAGAGAGTGTAGTAGACCGTTCTTCTCGTAGCTTCATCCGCCACGTTTCTTAAATTCCTGAATATAGGTATTAATTTACGTACTCTAGATGTAAGGGCTTCGATGTGCGGATGGAAGCTAAGAGAAGAGTCCAGGATAACTCCAAGGTATTTGGTCGTGGATGTTCTTTCCAACATTCTGCAGTTACACTGCACAACAAGCAGTTACATAATATTTACATCATATTTATTATTTTATACACAACACGAGAACTGAAAGTGGCAAAATCATTGCTCTCAGTTACTATATATTATAAATTAATTACCTAGCTATTGTATATTATGAAGAAACATAGCCTCTATGAACTATGATGTGTCCACCAACCTTAGTGGTCACTGCTTATGTACAAAAAATTTACTTTAAGAATTAATGTAAGCTACCATTACCTAGATTATATTATGTATGATATTTACATTTTTGTTAAATGACTTATAGTATGAATAATTATATTAAAATAAGAACTAAGTAAACACATAAAACAGAAAAAAATAATAAACAGTCATTACATAGTTCTAGACATTTATTCCAGCCAAACATCTTAAGTATAGGCTAGGCTAGGCGGTCCTATACTTGTAGCTATTAATATATTGTATTTTTAATCTAATAAACAAATATTATAATTTGTCTCTCACCGGAAATGGTTCCACTTGTACACCACTAATCATCTGTAATCATCCCCCAATATCTGGAGGAACTAATTTTCGATCTCGGACAGAGGTTGCTCCGTTGATGGACCTCCTCCCGTCCTGCGTTGGAACGATCGCAAGGCTGCCACTCTTTTTTTTAAATTTTGTTTTGTAATCGACCCACTAAAAAAATACATTATAATAAATTTATTATGGACTTATTAATGTTACATAATATTGTATAAAATAAAGATAAATAATATGTTGTTTTTAGTTTACTTTGGACCAGCTTTTCCAATCTTTATGAGCGCCTTCGCCTTGCGCATTTAAGGTTTCGGCGATCTCTTGCCACTTTCTTTTTGAGTATTCCTTTGGATCTATTATAGGCAACAGCGACATTTCTATGAGCATGTAGATGTTCCCATAGAATATGCCCTATAGTTGTTGCCCAGAAACTCGTCGAGTTCCAACGCTGCAAACAAAAACACAAACCACTTCAAGCGACTTCAGCATTTTAAAATTATTGTTTGTAGGTATTTACTCACTTTCTATTTGCCATTATTATGAGAATGTGTTTAAGTTATTCTTAAAAATAATCAACTAATACTTCACACACCACTTGTAAACTTTTTGAGTTAGAGCGCGCTATACAAGTAACAACACTTCACTTTAATTAACATTGTACGATCCGTTTTAAAACATTTCAAGTTTTACTGTATAATCACACATTTTTTAACATTCTCGTGCTAAATTATGTTTAATTAAATGTGTGTGTTTGCGTTTAAGACACAACATTTTAAATGTTCCTTATTCTCTAATGAGAAATGTCTATATTTGTTTATATCAAACCCGTAATACGAAACGCAATTATTCGTAATAATCGTGCGAGAAGGACAAAGCGTATGAAAAAAGTGGCTATCTCGTTTTCGCCCATAGAAAATCATAGACAATCAATCTGATAATGTTCGTTCTTACACATCCCTAAGCAGGAATAAAACAATATTGTTTTAATACATTATTATATGCTCATGGTACGAATTAAAGTAATATTATTGTAATCTTATAACAAAGTGTTCTGGAAACATGATAGTTTTAGGAAAGGTCGTGGTAGGCCCCCTGGTGGGGTCTGTGGGACCCGCGCGCACTTTACGCACGTTTTTCTACGCTCCCAGCTAGCTGCGAACTGGGGAAGCGGGCGGTAAACATTCCGCGGTTAGTAACAGTAAGCTACTGAGAACGGTGAGGTGCGCAATTCAAAGTTGAAGGAACTACAACGGACCACGCGTTGGTGTGGGTCTGACAGACCCTACCAGGCATGCCAAGGGTTAAGTAAAAATAAAAATTGAATAAAATAAAATGTTTAGATCGCATAAATATAAATTTTTATTAGCCTAAGACTCATAATAACTAAAACGTGTAATCCGTTATTGTTTCAAGAATCCGCTCGGATGTCTGTAAGAAATTATCAAATTAGTTTTATCATTAATAAAAACCGGCTCGCGTCTACAAAGGATCCTTGGCATTGTTCACAGATTTTTAAATCGTCCATAATTAAATGGAATTCACTTTTTCCCGCCGCGAACATTTCGGATGATATACATTCCTGCATCGGTGGAACGGTCGGAGGAAGGAAAAAGGATCAATTTGCCACCCTGCTCGGCCTCTGTTTAATATTGAGGAGCCAATCCTCAGATGAAATTTCAAAAAGAAATCAATAATCATCTCGTAGTTAGGACGTTTTGGAGCCAGGGTTGGAGTACAAGCCGCAAGCTCGTCGAGGACTCGAAGCAAAAACTAACCGAACTTACCGAAATGAAGTTACTGATTCCACGAAGAATTCAATACCCGTATTGTATTTTCTTTCACTTGTAGGATCGAATTTAGCGATCTGTAGATAATCAAATCACTTCATTTAGAACGATTAAAATATGAACGATTAAAATAACGATTAAATAATTAATGTTACTGGTACGGAATCTTGTGGAATTAACATTAGAATAATAATCCTTAAATCTATAAAAAATATCTGATAGCTTATGATATTTTTGAAACTGACTTATTTATGAGAAGTAAGCATTGCGCTAAATTAGTAGATACGTTACGCCTTATTTTTGAAACATGTTTAAGGAAAATGGGATAAAACGAAAACAAAAAGTTTGTATCAATAAATAAAACTCATACCTAAACTTATTGTTGTTTTCTTTGAATATATATTCGTTATATTTGTGTTATTTCGGTTCTTAATATTCGCTAGCGTGCACCAATATGGGCCATTTGGTACCTACAACTGCAAAATGCGTGCTATTTTGTGTTCTCTTCGAAACTCCCAAGCGTTTACTGAATCAACTGTCTTGACTCATTTATTGCACTGACGATTTACTTGAACTTTGACTATAACTTTGAGTCTGAACTCGGCTATTCAGAAAACGGTGTTGAAAACTTTAAAAACCAAAAATGTATTTTACTGCCTTTTGACACTGGCTATATAGCTGGCTAATGCTATCTCGTCTTCGTTGAAAAAAAATATTTTACTATAATGTACACAAAATACGTTATTTGTGTCCAAGGCTTTTGTTAAATCAAAGTTAAAACATAAAAAGAATTGCAATTCTCATACAAAAGATCAATACATTAATATGCAATCGTAATAACAAAAACACAATTCGCGCAAAAAGACAATTGATATAAAGTGATAATGAGTCCATCTCTAATGATTGTGCATAAGAACGAAATTGTATTCTTATGGCAAATCGAGATATCTCTATGAATGACATCGGATTGTGACGTGGAAAAAATGAATTCGATCACAGCATGTGACTAATTATACCAAATTATACATTAACTGAACGGATGGACGTTTTTGTCGTCGAGAGAACTGAGTTTTTAATGTTGAATAATAAATTGCATTTTTGTCGCACCGCCCGAAACTGCACGCGTCTTCGTTATCGTTACTAATTAGTAATTAGTATGTTAATGTGATTAGATAGAGCAGTATCGATTCTACTGTGATTAGTAGTTTCTTGTGCCTTAGTTGTTCTACTCGTACTATTACTGTATATATTACGTCTACTTGACGATTAATGCAAGTAGGAGTGTTCAATTATGTAGAACCCATAATTTAAGCTGGATTTTCTACTACGAACAAATCAAACGAAAAAAGTTTAACTTCTCATATGACCGTATAATTTCATGCATAACACAATCGTGTAATTGCTAAAAGCAAGTTTTTTTTTTAATTTCTGAATTCCTCCAACCACGTCAATTAGAAACATTAGCATACAATAGTTGAAATGGTTTAAACTGTACCTAAAAACATAATTATTTTAAAATTTCGCAGCCAACAATGGGCAATCCTGGGGCAATTTTCTTGTAATGTGTTACATTTTCATCATCATCATCAACATTATTAAATACTTATTACTAGAGATGGCCGTTATAACGTAAAGCGTTTAAAATAGCGTGCTTTTATAAATAAGTTGTAAAGTCGTTTAAAAATTTAAGCGTTTATCACTTATAATTATCGTTCATATCGTTTATAGTCATAAAGCCATAAGTGTGGTATGAGCAAAGAAAAATAGTTCTTATGACAGCGCAATAAGAGTGAAAATTCTTTAATGTAGCTCATCACTTATTTAAACGGGTTATTTTTTGTACTTATAACTATTAAGCTTTTTCGTGTTTATTCACTTTTTGTTAGTTGCGCTTTGCGGGTTGACGAAAACACGTTATATTACGTTACGCAATAATTCGTATTTTAATCGTAATAGTGGTGCTTTGGTGGCTTACCGTGAAGTTTTAATGTAAATAATAAATATAATAATGGTCCATATGGACGTAATATAAACTTTTCGTGTAGTGTTTTAGTATTAAGTTTATTAAGTTTTTGTCGTAAGATGACGAATAAACGACGTGAATTGGAACAGTAATTTATGGAACTACTTTGAAAGAAATGAGGTGGAAAAAGTGGCGATGTTTGTTATCCTATAAATCAACTATTACTAATGATAAGCAACATTTAAGATTAATGCATATTATCAACATGTAAAAACATATTATTATATGAGTTCATATTATTATATTAATAATTATTCAGATTTCAGACAGTCCTAAGCCTGCAAAGTACGAAGGAAAGTTAATTTAAATCAGTTTAAGCGATCGAAAAACGTAACATAAGCGCAAAAAATATTATAACTTATAAGTGGCAATAAGTAGATAATCAAATAAGCAACTAAGCAACTAAGCAGTTTAAAAAAGCTGCTATTGAATATTTAATAACGGATAAGTTAACTTTTAATTTTAAGCCGTTTATCACATCTCTACTTATTACAGATAAGTTCTGCCAAACATGTAACCACAGATCATTGGCCAAATGACCACAGTCGTCGCTTTGACCAAAACTCTTTTTGTTAGATAAATTGCTAGTTTAATAAGTTTCTATATTATTTATAGAAACTTATTAAACTAGCCTAGCCTAACAATTATAAGAAATAAATGATTCCTTTTGGAATACTTTGTAAGCATTAAAATTGTTAAGGTGTGTTTGTTTTTAATTATTTAATTGTTAAGTGGAATCAGGAATGTGATTCCACTATTATAGTATATATAGACAAGGAATTAGTGTAATTATAGACAAATACTCAAGATGGTCTTAGCTAAGGATCAATTTACACCGAAACGAAACGATACGCGACATAGCGCTGCGTTTTAAGATAGCTATTCAAAATCGAACTTTATTAATTACACATTAAGATACACGTTTCATTGTCAGAGTTCGAATGTCAGGTTGCACCGCGCACAGCGAATGTGCATTGAATGACTGATGTCATATGAAACGTGAATCTTTTGGTGTAGTCAATTTTGAATAGCTACAGATAGTGCAATCCACGAAGACGCGCCCCACTATTCCTCCTAATCGTTTATAGTATATGTGTGCAAGTTTTCGCCAATGTTTGAGTGTTATCGGTACACACTAATTATTACCTATGAGTGCACGCGCACACTACAATAAATAGACCAATTAGAAAGCGTCACGGTCAAAGGGAAAGATGCTCTACTTAAAATTGGTGGGGCGCGTCTTCGTGGATTGCACTATCTGTATCTAAAAGTGATCTAAAATGGAGCGCCAACGTCGCGGTGTGACTACTTAATACTACTTAGTTATTAACATTAATATTACTCACTTGTGACCTCCTTACATTGTACAATGCTATGTTAATAGCGTTGATATTGATTTATATAATTAACTGAACTATTTTTTAATCACGCATAAACGCATATTAACATTTATAATAAACTGCTTGTTTTTACTAAGTGAATTGTTGAGTGCTTTCGTAATAAACTGCGTTACTTTTTATATTGTATTGTTATAGTAGGTGAATATTACCTGTTATTTTACATTAAATGAAGGAAATATTTTGCTTATAAAATATATCTTTTGACATTTAAGTTGGATTTTAATGAAGAACTTAAAACGGTAGCACATAATTTATCCTGCTTTTAAAAGCATGTCTAAGATACACGAAACTATTTAAGAATAATTAAAATGGGTGGAGAGTAAGAAATGGAAAGCACACATCAGTCATCAGTCATCACAAAAACAGGTCCTTTTCGAATTATTTCAGTGGGCCTAGCAGGAACATATTTTGACAGCGACAAAACGTAACATAAATGAGAATTGTATGAAAAGCTGCCAAAATCATGCCAGCGCCTATACGAATTTCATTCGATAACGATTTCTGTATTTCAAATTTTAAGACCGAATTTAGTGAAAGATTCTTTGCACTTAAGATTTAGTAAGTTAATTGTTGATTCCAAAGTGATGCTGACATAATCTATACGATGAAAAGCCTTTAAAGATGAAAAAAGTTACGTTTTCGCCGCTGTTAAATGTTCCTGCTAGGCCCCCAGTATTACAGACGGTTTTTACGGACACCTATTGCATAAAAACTTAGTTTGGAACAAACTGTATTAGACTGCAATCGCTTTTGCGTATTGCATAGTCTAATGATGGTTTGTCACGCGATGTAGACCCGTTGTTATATTGTGTTATACTCCATGTCAATATACATGATATATTAATATGATGCTCCGTTGATATCATGTTTTATGTGCCCAGAATATAAAACTAGCATTGTCTATGTCTATGGTTGTAGGGTTGTCATAATTTTGATAAAGTTTTCATCACAAGAAAATGCTCAGCAAACCATCGTAATTATAAAAACCTGGAGTTTTAATACTTTTAGGTTTAACACCATAAGGAAGGATCTCGTAGAAATTGAATACGTTGTAAACGATTAATTAATTAATCATCCTTATAAGTTATGGAATCGATACTGCAATTTATGATTCAGATCTGACATATCAGACAGAGCTAAGTTAGGTAATGTCGCGTTACGAAGTAATGCGTTGATCTTTTTCTTATAAGTGGAGTTCGATACAAATCATCGAGTACGTATTTTATAGTTTTTGAAGTTCGTCCCATAAAGAGTGAATGAGTGTCCAAAGTATACATAGTCAAATTTCGACAACTGGACGTATTGCTTTGAATTTTGGCACACATATATTAATACGTAGACATCCGTTATTGAAAAGGATTTTTCGAATGTATCCCCTACGGGTGTGCAATCGTCATCCCCATGATGCCGGACTAAGTAGATATATTGCTATCCTCTATACTAGTTATTTAAATGAATAATAATTGTCGAATGCCTTTTTTTTTAATCTTTATTTAGCTGCAGTGTACTGCAGTATTGAAACAGATTCTCGGATCCCAATTAAAAACAACGCCTCTGCCTTGGGCCAGCCTCTCGCCTGAAGTTGCCGCGGAAGCGCGCAATTTCCGCGCCATTATATTTGATTGACGTAATTGCAAGGAGATTTTTTTCCAGAACTAGCTTGAAGTATTGTTAGCATGAAGATTGTAAGTACCCAGCTGTGCTAGTTGAAATATACTTTGCTAGTGGCTAGCATGAACTGTACATAGTACTTAGTAGATATTGGAATTTAAATACGAATATGCATCAATTCGACATGTTAATTTGTCGCTTTGGTCACAATTCACAGAATACTAATTAGGTAGACAAAACTATTCTTTAAATGCATCCCATTACCGCGTTTACAAACTTAGTACAGTACAAGTTTAAAGTGAAACTGCTTTAGCAACGTTAAGAGCGAAACTTCTAATTTGTGTCACGTCACGATGCGATGCGTATCGATGACATAATTTTGGATATTGGAAAAGAAAAACAAAAAATATATATATGATGACGATGGCGCTAGGTGTACAAAGTTTAATTTTTAATATAATTATTATTTTATAAGTGATACCTATATTATATATTAGGCAGGGTGAGAGTATTTTTGGCTTTTAAATGATGAACGAAGTTTCATTTCTTCCACGTATACTCTGACACACGTGTTATACACGTCATATTTTTTTTATTATATTTACTTTATTTAGAAACGAGATATTGCCCGCGACTTTGTGCGAGCAAAATTAATCTTGCGGAAACCGTACATTTTTCTACGATAAAAAGTAACCTGTCCTTCCCCGTTGTCTACTCTATATCTCAGCCAAATTCGGAGCCTATTCAATGCAAACAAACATACAAACAAACTTTTCCTTTCTCCTCTTTTTATTATTATTATTATATATATAATTCATATATTATATTTAATATTTAAAGCTAACCACTTAAAGTTCCTCGTATTTGTGACACTCACAGCTTTTTGTATGTATGCATTGCTAAATTATCATTTTAAGATTGTATCAATTGCTAATTCCTCTTTCGCACGAACGCCACAAAAACTAAAAAGTCCCAAGTATCCTAACACATAATTAGCAGATGTAATAAGTGTCGTGTCTTAATGTAAATTGTAATCATTATTAATTAATACAATTCGCCTCCATCATGCGACGAGTTTTTGAGTTTTGAAATTACCGGAATTTGAAGGTTGCACGTGTAATTTTAGCAATTTGCACGAAATATTAATGAAAATATCTTTCTTTGCATTTTTTAAGTAAGTTGTTCATGTTTTAAACCATATGCTGTTGATTCTTGATCAATATCCACATTTTGCACACAAATGCAATAGTGTTAGACATAATATCTGTATATATGTAGATAAGTACTACATACCGAGTACCTACGTCAAGGAAAAGGGTTAAAAAAATTAAACCCTTCAAGAACTCTAAACAAACAAAACAAAATTATCGATCGATCTGAGATCAGCTTATCCGGTGTAATAAGGCTTAAGACGAACATTATCAAAACAACACCTCCGTAACTGACAGCTCCTGTCAGCAGTAACTCAGTTACCGCTCACGGCAATTTCAAACCTTAACACCATACGATAAGGTTGATATTTTAATGGTAGTTGTGCGAACACAGTATAACATATTTTGCAGTATCTCACAAGTTATTGCTGTGTTTTTATCTGTTAGACGTCTATAATGTCGAATTAATTAGTATAGGTTATGGTAGATATATGATTGTAATTAACATAAGGTCATAGACCTATAACTATATATATATCAGACGTGAGACGAGGCATGTCGAGGCAAAAAAATCTAAACACAAGCCCGTCACAGACGTAGCTATAATATATATTATAATAGGTTGGGGAAAAAGTCTTTTCGCATTATAGTATGTGTTCGCGCCAAAACGCGACGTTAATAAGCTGGTCACACAGACCGCTTAAATCAGCCAATCACGCACGAGTATTGGCTGTCAGTCCACAAGCCGCTGTTCCAGAGAGTGACAAACACTTGCTCCTGAGATTTCGCCCGCGTCGGAAGCATCCCGAATTATAAGTACTCGTGACGCGTCAGCACATATTGTGCATTCGAATATACAAAACTCAGCTCGCTAGCGACACGCGATAAAACTACCGAAAACTCCGCTCAGCTGTGTAGTGCCTGCTGCAGAGAAGACTCCGCCCATATCTGGAACTACCGCAGCCAGCTCACCATCAAAGGTCAGTGCTAGATCTAGTATTCTCCAAATAACCCTAAATCTCAACCAAAACCTCAATCTCCGCGTTTGCCTACCTATTCAGCTCATAGTCACGTATGCGCACATTCGCGCATACAGTATGTATGAACTTGTCATAAAATATCTTGGGCTATACCAGGGCCGTGCCGCCCCTGTGTGCGATGTGTGCGGCGCACACAGGCGCCAAGACGATGGGGGCGCCGCGGGCCGCCACCGAAATTATTATGTTACACTTTAACACTTACATAACAACAATATATTGTTTGTAGTGGAGTATTCATAAGTAAGTAGGTACAATAGGCGCAACATATGCCTTGTAAATAACAAAACAATATAATACATTTACTTTACATTAATTACTCAGCGAATTAAAAGAACCATCAGCGGCGCTGCGCCGTGAGTATTTTTGAGTGTGTTCATGAACGCGACACGAATCGGGTTGCGAATGTTGCGATGCGTACGCGGTGCGACGCAAGCGCGGTGGCACAGGCGCGCGGGCGTTGGGAATTGGGATCGCCGGGTTTCCCCGGTTTATTTATTTTTATTTAATAGGTTGGGGAAAAAGTCTTTTCGCATTATAGTATGTATGAACTTGTCATAAAATATCTTGGGCTATACCAATTGTATCTGGCTGATTTTGGTATCATTAAAAAGTTTTAATTTTACAGAAGACAATTCCAAATTCAAATTAGGTAAATTTGAGATTTTCATTTGTTTTTCTTATTGTTAAAATGAGTGATTCTTATGAAGAATTTCGATACATTTTAAAATTTTATTACAAAAAAGGTAAAAATGCAACACAAGCCGCGAAAAAAATTTGTGATGTTTATGGACCTAATGCAGTATCTGTGAGAGTAGCGCAAATTTGGTTTAAGCGTTTTCAATCCGGAAATTTTGATATCAAAGATGCACGTCGCTCTGGTCGCCCTGTTACGGACAAAACTGTTGCCATTTTTGAAAAAGTGGAGCATATTAGTAGTTACGATGTAGCTGAAGAACTGGGGATTGACCACAAAACGGTTTTGGCGCATTTGAAAAAAGCTGGGTACACAAAAAAAGCTCGATATTTGGGTGCCTCATGAGCTCACTGAAAGAAACCTAATGAACCGTGTACTCATTTGTGATTCTTTATTACGACGTAATGAAACCGAACCATTTTTGAAGAAGCTGATAACTGGTGATGAAAAGTGGATCACGTACGACAAGAACGTGCGAAAAAGATCGTGGTCAAAGGCCGGTCAGGCTTCACAGACTGTGGCGAAACCCGGGTTAACTCGCAACAAGGTGATGCTGTGTGTGTGGTGGGATTGGAAGGGCATTATTCATTATGAGCTGTTACCGCCAGGCAGGACCATCAATTCTGAACTGTACTGCGAACAACTGATGAGATTAAAGCAAGAAGTTGAGAGAAAGCGGTCGGAATTAATCAACAGAAGGGGTGTGGTTTTTCACCATGATAACGCTAGACCTCACACATCTTTAGCCAGAAAAAATTACGGGAGTTTGGCTGGGAGGTGTTAATGCATCCGCCGTATAGTCCTGACCTTGCACCTTCAGATTTCCACCTGTTTCGGTCGCTGCAGAATTCCTTAGGCAGTGTTAGGTTGACATCACAAGAGGACTGCCAAAACCACTTGTCGCAGTTTTTTCATCAGAAGCCCCAAAAATTTTATAGCAATGTGATCATGTACCTACCAACAAGATGGCAAAAAGTTATCGAACAAAATGGCACCTATATACTTTAGTCACTTGTAAATAAACTTTATAAAAAAACCTTTTGAATTTTTATATAAAATGCGAAGAAACTTTTTCCCCAACCTAATATTTATAAGACTTTATGCACCTAATGTACAAAAGCGGGCTTAATGCCTTGTGGCATTCTCTACCAGCCAACCTTAGGGTGATGCAGAGACATGGTAAAGTAGGCGCATTTCTTGTACTATAATTTAACTGAATCAGATATTAACGAATTTTAACGAAGGAGAGAGTCAAAACATTTGATCAATCATATGTTATTCATTGTAAAATAACTAACTAGATTGTAAAAATATGTCGAAAGTTTCAAACTCCCCCCGAAATGGGCCGGCTGGTCCATGTGGATGACCCATATACAGAGGCGTATTTAGAAATTTTGAGCCGCAGGCCAATTAACATATTTTGTCGCCCCATTAACCCTATCTAAAAGATGATTTTTTAAAGTTATTTTATATAAAAAAAATCAACAGCCTAAAACAGAAGTTTAAATACTAACTTGTTCTATATATTAAGTTTTTATATTAAATGTGTTCAAACTGAGAAAGCGAGCGAATGTTTTTTACGCTTAAACCTGTTAAAATCTTATTATACTTTAAGCCCTAAAAGAATATTGTACTTTAGAAAAAAACAATAAAATCAATAGCCTAAAACAGGAACGGTGAACCTATGGCACGAGTGCCATCGAATCCTCGAACGTATAGCATGCGACACAATATTTTGGGCACGTCACTGATCACAAAATTTTGTAATTATGTACTACGAAAAAAGGCAAGAAATAAGTATTATATGACAAACCTAACAATAAGTTATTTGTCATCTATTTTACAACATCAGAAATTATACTAATTTTACTTTAGTTTAAATTGCAAAATGATCTTATTTTCACAGTCTTTTAGAGTTTAAAATTGGAGCAGATTTAACCTATTAATAGGAAAAAAAATCGCGCTTAACGTAAAGAACATAATATATTATTTGGTAGCGATGTTCTATTTTAGCCGGTTAATTTTATGATATTTTTCCGAAGCTCACCGTTATTCAGTGTTTAACGATTGAATAGATTTTAGCCTATAGAATGGGAAAAAAATTTTGCTCGCTCGCTTCGCTCGCTCGCGTTTAACATAAAGAACATATTATATTATTTAGTATAGCGATGAACTGTTTTAGCCGGTTCATTTTATGATATTTTTCCGAAGTTCACCGTTATTCAGTATTTAAGGGGAAACCCTGAAAGACTGTGCTTCAAAGCATAAACAGGTAAAAACGAAAAAAATGGGCGCCTATTATTCTAATGTATATTATAAAATGTTAGTATTTCCACAGTATTTTAGGGTTTAAAGTTTGAACAGATTTAACTTATTAAATAGGAAAAAAAATTTCTCGCTCGCTTCGCTCGCTCGCGGTTAACATAAAGGCCATTACATTATTTATTACCGATGTTTTGTTTTAGCCGGTTGATTTTTTGGTATTTTTGCGAAGTTTATATTTTAGTTTAACGTTTGAACAGAGTTGAACGTTTGAATCTTTAAAATAGTAAAAAAATGTGCTCGCTCGCTCGTTTTTGGCTTAAAGAAAGTATTATAAAATTTTGTACTGAGTAGTTTTAGACTATAGATATTTGTATTTTTCCGAACTACACAGTTTTTCAGGTTTTAAAGCTTAAACAGGTAAAAACGAAAAAAAATATTCTAATGTGCCCAGGGCCTCTAAAAGGTTAAAGACTAATATTTATATTTATTGGCACATTAGAATATTCTAAATATGCTGGTTATTTAATGTACTTGTAGTCGTTTTATTTTCTTGAACCCCCACCGAAACTAAAACCTGGCTACGCCCATAGTAACAATTTAATTCGCGCTTTATTTTTCGTAGTAAGTAATTGGCAAGCGGACGTTTTACCTCTTTAGTATAATATATAAACTAAGTATATTAAACTGAAGAACATTTTTCTTTCAGTCAAAATAAAAAAATAATAAAAAAAGTAAGTACGTTAAAACATGAAGATTCGTAAAAATAAGAGGCGCTTCATGGGTTTCGCACACAGGCGCTGCCGGGGGTCGGCTCGGCCCTGGGCTATACCAATTGTATCTGGCTGATTTTGGTATCATTAAAAAGTTTTAATTTTACAGAAGACAATTCCAAATTCATATTAGGTAAATTTGAGATTTTCATTTGTTTTTCTTATTGTTAAAATGAGTGATTCTTATGAAGAATTTCGATACATTTTAAAATTTTATTACAAAAAAGGTAAAAATGCAACACAAGCCGCGAAAAAAAATTGTGATGTTTATGGACCTAATGCAGTATCTGTGAGAGTAGCGCAAATTTGGTTTAAGCGTTTTCAATCCGGAAATTTTGATATCAAAGATGCACGTCGCTCTGGTCGCCCTGTTACGGACAAAACTGTTGCCATTTTTGAAAAAGTGGAGCAAGATCGGCATATTAGTAGTTACGATGTAGCTGAAGAACTGGGGATTGACCACAAAACGGTTTTGGCGCATTTGAAAAAAGCTGGGTACACAAAAAAGCTCGATATTTGGGTGCCTCATGAGCTCACTGAAAGAAACCTAATGAACCGTGTACTCATTTGTGATTCTTTATTTCGACGTAATGAAACCGAACCATTTTTGAAGAAGCTGATAACTGGTGATGAAAAGTGGATCACATACGACAAGAACGTGCGAAAAAGATCGTGGTCAAAGGCCGGTCAGGCTTCACAGACTGTGGCGAAACCCGGGTTAACTCGCAACAAGGTGATGCTGTGTGTGTGGTGGGATTGGAAGGGCATTATTCATTATGAGCTGTTACCGCCAGGCAGGACCATCAATTCTGAACTGTACTACGAACAACTGATGAGATTAAAGCAAGAAGTTGAGAGAAAGCGGCCGGAATTAATCAACAGAAGGGGTGTGGTTTTTCACCATGATAACGCTAGACCTCACACATCTTTAGCCACTCAGAAAAAATTACGGGAGTTTGGCTGGGAGGTGTTAATGCATCCGCCGAATAGTCCTGACCTTGCACCTTCAGATTTCCCCCTGTTTCGGTCGCTGCAGAATTCCTTAGGCAGTGTCAGGTTGACATCAAAAGAGGACTGCCAAAACCACTTGTCGCAGTTTTTTCATCAGAAGCCCCAAAAATTTTATAGCAATGGGATCATGTACCTACCAACAAGATGGCAAAAAGTTATCGAACAAAATGGCACCTATATACTTTAGTCACTTGTAAATAAACTTTATAAAAAAACCTTTTGAATTTTTATATAAAATGCGAAGAAACTTTTTTCCCAACCTAATAGTACAGCAAGCTTCCACACACGGGAGCTATACTGTAAATTATATTTTTCCCGCACTCGGTCTGCGGTCGTCCTTGCAAGCGCACAGTTTTAAAGCCTATTTTTTACACCAAAATAATATCTATATATATAAAAGAAAGTCGTGTTAGTTACACTATTTATAACTCAAGAACGGCTGAACCGATTTGGCTGAAAATTGGTAGACCGGTAGCTTAGAACCAGGAAAAGGACATAGGATACTATTTATCGCGGGAAAATGTACGGTTCCCGTGGAATACTGTATTTACGCTTTTACGTAAAAACTACTTAACCGATCATCATGAAATTTGGCACAGATATAAAGTAGACTACGAGGAAGAACATAGGTTACTCTTTATTGCATAAAAATGTACGGTTCCCGTGGAATACTGTATTTACGCTTTTACGTAAAAACTACTTAACCGATCATCATGAAATTTGGCACAGATATAATGTAGACCACTGGGAAGGACATAGGCTACTTTTTATCGCGGAAAATGTACGGTTCCTGTGGACAACTGTATTTACGCTTTTACGTAAAACTACTTAAACGATCATCATGAAAATTGGCACAGATATAAAGTAGACTACGATGAAGAGCATAAGCTACTATTTATCGCAGAAAAATATGTTTGGAGATTTAGTAATTAACGGATTTAGAAATTTAAAAATAATGTGATTTACGCGACGATACTCAAAGGAAAATTCAAAGGTGAGGAAGTTCTCATTCCGAAGATCCCGATGATCCCTACCGAATACCGATATGCCGTTTGAGTTCAAACGACTTCAATTTCCGATCCGTCTTGCATTCGCCTTGACCATTAATAAGTCACAAGGTCAATCCTTGACAGTTTGTGGTCTGAATCTACAAAATACATGTTTTTCACCTGGTCAATTATATGTGGCATATTCACGGATCGGAAGACCATCTGCGTTATTTATTCTTGCGCCTGATAATAAAACGAAAAATGTCGTCTATTACAAGATGCTTTACTGAAGATTGCAACCCATGCACCAAAATACATGGCCCATTTTAACGATCATTAAAATAATTGATTTCTTTTTAAATACATCTATTATCCTAATGAAAAATTGCACTTAATGAAATCCAAAATCTGCTCATTTATTGCCTCTAAGGTAGAACAAAGTTTGCCTGGTCAGCTAGTCTATATATATAAAAGAAAGTCGTGTTAGTTACACTATTTATAACTCAAGAACGGCTGAACCGACTTGGCTGAAAATTGGTAGGGATGTAGCTTAAAACCGGGAGAAGGACATAGGATACTATTTATCGCGTGAAAATGTACGGTTCCCGTGGAATACTGTATTTACGCTTTTACGTAAAAACTACTTAACCGATCATCATGAAATTTGGCACAGATATAAAGTAGACTACGTGGAAGAACATAGGTTACTTTTTATTGCATAAAAATGTACAGTTCCTATGGAATACTGTATTTACGCTTTTACGTACCTAACTACTTACCCGATCATCATGAAATTTGCTATAGATACAAAGTAGACCACGAGGAAGGACATAGGCTACTTTTTATTGCAAGAAAATATACGGTTCCCGTGGAATACTGTATTTACGCTTTTACGTAAAAACTACTTAACCGATCATCATGAACTTTGGCACATATATAAAGTAGACCACTGGGAAGGACATAGGCTACTTTTTATCGTGGGAAATGTATGGTTCCTGTGGACAACTGTATTTACGCTTTTACGTAAAACTACTTAACCGATAATCATGAAAATTGGCACAGACATAGAGTAGACTACGAGGAAGAGCATAGGCTACTATTTATCGCAGAAAAATATGTTTGGGGATTTAGTAAATAGGGGATTTAGGGGTTTACAAATAATGTGATTTACGCAACGATACTCAAAGGAAAATTCGAAGGTGAGGAAGTTCTCATTCCGAAGATCCCGATGATCCCTACCGAATACCGATATGCCGTTTGAGTTCAAACGACTTCAATTTCCGATCCGTCTTGCATTCGCCATGACCATTAATAAGTCACAAGGCCAATCCTTGAAAGTTTGTGGTCTGAATCTACAAAATCCATGTTTTTCACCTGGTCAATTATTATGTGGCATATTCACGGATCGGAAGACCATCTGCGTTATTTATTCTTGCGCCTGATAATAAAACGAAAAATGTCGTCTATTACAAGATGCTTTACTGAAGATTGCAACCCATGCACCAAAATACATGGCCCATTTTAACAATCATTAAAATAATTGATTTCTTTTTAATTATATCTATTATCCTAATGAAAAATTGCACTTAATGAAATCCAAAATCTGCTTTTTTATTGCCTCTAAGGTAGAACAAAGTTTGCCGGGTCAGCTAGTATATTAATATATGCCAAAATGTATTGAGATATATCTGTCGACATATTTTGGTGACATAATAGAAATATATATTATAATAAATAATAAATAACTTTTATTTCAGGCTGCATAGGCCCATATTATAAATAGCTTACAGACTAACGTACATTTTATATACTTAAAAACTATACTTTCATTATAGCTGCGTGTGCGGTCATCGAAAATTTATATAGAAAATATATAGTAATTAGTACTTAGTATGCCTTGCTAAGATTCATAATAATTATATTACAGCTATGTCTGTGACGGGCTTACTCAGGGTAGTTTTGGGGTTGCTTGGGGCAGTCGAGGAAAGACATTAGTTATCTTGACTTCTAGTCCGCATTTAATTGACAAATTCTTCTGAATTCAATATGGCGTAACTTATTCTTGTATGTAAATTTTTACGTACCTACCTCATAGGCTCATAGCCCATTTTTAGTTTTGAAATCATTGCATACGGTATGTTACTCTAGCACTTGCCTGCTACTACGTCCATGACCCGTGTGTTAAAATTAGTGTGACAAACTGATTTAAGGTAAATTTGAATAAAATATATGTTTGTTTGTTTTTATGTACAGTAAGTAAATAAAAAAAAATATAACCAAATATTTTTAATCTTTTAAAACTATATTTAAGCGTTTATAAAATCACCATTTATATTGTTACATTTCATTTTCAATTCGTTTATGGTCGATAAAAAGTGTCTGATGGTCGGGATAAAACGAAATGATAAAATCAAGAAGGGAGCGTATTCCCTCCTAAAAGGCCGGCAACGCACTTGCAACTTCTCTGATGTTGCGGGTGTCCATGGGCGACGGTAATCGCTTTCCATCAGGTGATCCGTTTGCTCGTTTGCCCCCTAGTTTTATAAAAAAAAAACCGTAAAATTAGTTTTATTTGCGGATATTTCTGCCAACTGTACTGCAATTAGTACCTTATCGCGCTTGTCAGTATCGCATACGAAACACTGGCATTAGGGCTCCAGCGCCCACTTATCCGACGTGCCACTGACGTTAGGCTGTCCACGTCAAAACAGACTTAAAGGACCACCAAAATGTAAGATTTGCTGATAAAATCGCATTAATAATAATATTATTAACCCTGTAACCCTCGCAAAAAATGTCCAGTGTTAAGTCGCGTGGGGGCTAAGACAAAGTGACAATAATAACGATGACGAACTACGTGATAAGGGTGGCCCACCCCAAAATAATTTTTTTTGTCATTTTTATTATTTTATGATTTGACATTAAAAAATCCAATTTTCTTCCCGTTCTAACTCCAACCCCCATTATTTATTAGCGATATTAGTACAGTAATAATCTTCAACCCTTAGTGGTTGATAACTCCTTCACACACCATCTGTGCCTATTTTGTAGGGGTAGGTAGTAGGTATAGGTTAAAGGTGTAGGTAGTAGGTGTAGGTTACAACATCCATGGTCAAGTGGTTCGAACATTGGCTCTCGACTCGGAGGTCGTGGGTTCGATTCCCACATGGGAACAACAAAAAAAATGTTGTTTCCCAGTTTGGTTAGGACAATGCAGGCTGATCACCTGATTGTCTGACAAGAAAGATGAACGTCGATGCGTCGGATGGGCATGTAAAAAGTCGGTCCTGCGCCTGATCTCTCGCCAGTCGTGTCGGTCATCCGTCCCACTGGGTTACGAGAGTAAAAGGAAGAGAGAGTGCTCTTGTGTAGTGCGCACACACTTGGGCACTATAAAATCACTCCTGCGTAACTGGCCTGGTTTCAATGAAACCGGCCACCGTCACCGAGATCGGTGTGGGAGTTATTATTATTTATTATTATTATTATTAGGTGTAGGTTGCAAGTTGTAGATAGTAGATGTAGGGTTGCTTTCCTACACAAACCTACTTCCTAGTAGGTATAGTTTTCGGAGTAGAAACTATAGGTGTATTACCGTTCCGGTTTCGATAACGGTGTCGCGAATTTAATAGTTTTTATTTTTTATTTTTTTATAGAATTTACCCTTTAAAAAAAACAGTTCGCTGTCATAGTACAGCCATACAGTGTTGGTACATTGAACAGTACAAACGGCGCCATTAATTATGTAGCGACTAATACAGAACTGTGCAATACATTAATACTCGCGTTATTGCGGCTAATGAATATGGAAGTCCAGAATACATTACCTGCCTATTAATTAGTGCAGGCGTGGATTCTATTTTTCACTTTTTTATTTTTATGAAATGGAATAGGAAACGAGCAGCGGATCACCTGATGATAAGTGATTACCACCGCCCATGAAGACTCGCAAGTATCACTCCTCTGGTGATGTGCACCAGTGCGTTCCTGGTCCTCATAGTCCCATCTTGCACCTCCGGCAACCTATCTCACTCAGCGAAACACAAAGCGTTATTTCACGCCGGTTTTCTGTGAGGCCGTGCTATTTATCCGGTCGAGCCGACCCATTCACGCCAAGGCAAATTTATATGTAAACATCAAAATCTTATTTTATTCACTATGATTTTAATTTGATTCTTTCAGCTCTGATTAGATCCAAAATCCAAACGCATACAAAAATATTAAATTCGATTTAATTAATGTGTAAATTGTATGTCTTTAGTGCAGGCAAAAAATAACATTAGATATTAATTGGCATAAAAGAGTTCTATTGTACGTTCAGATCAAATAGGATCTCAAAGGAGTATTTGTTTTTTAAATACACACCAAATTCTTCAAGATATCTTACGAAGCAAGTAGAAACGTCTTACGTCACCAGTCGTCTATTCGGTGCGTCCATAAATCGTAATTTGTATACTCCATTTGCCTTTTTTATCTATCTGTCAAATTATATTATAATCATCTCTAAGTCCAGCCCTGTATCACATTGAACGAAGTCGCAGTAAACACGTTTATCTCTAATTACTATCTATTTCCAATGAAAGCTTCAAATTAACTTTTGCAATTGCAAAACTTGCTTGAAACTTAACCGAGACTCCGTAGCTCAGTGGTCGATTACTTTGCGGGGTGCAGGATCGATTCTATGAACACGTAAGGATACCTACATAAGGCAACTATCATTATTAAGGGGACTGACAATCACGGCTTGAAAAATCCGAAAGACCCTACACTCTACAGCCTACAAATAGATAATTTCTTCCAAAATACATATAGGTACAGTCGCCGGGAGACCTGAGGGGCAATTCTGCTAAATAAAACCTGCATTAATACAATTACAATCAAGTCCCGATACGCTTATACTCCCAACAGGTACTTTTATGAACGTTAAAGCAACGTGAAACGCGCTCTGATTAGTCGAAACGGCATAAAATCCGTTCACGGTAACATGTCACTACATTTACAAAACTAATGAAGTAAAATGAAAGTCTACTTTAAATACGAGAATTGAGGTTCTGGTGTACCTCTTTTCAACCTTATTGCCTAGTATTAAGGTCGAAAGTGGTACACCGGATCTGTCGGCGACCGTAGCTATGTAATGCTCGTAAGGGTCAATCACACCGAAACGAAAGTGTATCTTTTGTGCACTGAATAAAGTTCAATTTTAAATAGCTATCTTGAAAACGCAGCGCCACGTCGCGTATCGTCGCGGTGTGAACTGACCCTAAGTCCTAAGAAATTGAAGTAAGATTAAATAGTAAAAGCACGGAAAGGCATGAAAATTAAAAACACAATATTTCTGCTGAAAATACAATATACATAATTACATACACTCTATTTAAATAACATTTCCTACTTTTCCCATGAATCTATATAAGGTTTGATAAAATCAATTACAGATACTTTAGGCAGAAAAATAGCATTCTTTATATGGGCTATTTTGCGTTTTGCGGAGAGTCATCCATACATGAGTTTTAAAATTTTTACTTTGAGTATGACAATTATTTTTCTGACTAAACGTCTTTACTTAATGCAATGCAACGTGCCTGAAGTATCCGTAATTGATTTTTGAAGACCTTATATATAAGGTTTGGTAAAATCAACTACGGATATTTTGGGCATATGATCTACTGCTTATATAAAGACCTTTTAGCAGAAAAATAAACTCAAAAAAAAAATTTTTTTTCTTTATATGGGCGAGTTTGCGTTTTGCGGAGAGCAACCCATACATGAGATATTTTTTTACTTTGAGTATGACAGTTATTTTTTTGCCTAAACGTCTTTACACAAGCAGTGAATCACGTGCCCGAAGTATCCGTAATTGATTTTCGAAGACGTTATAATATATTAATTTTGGTTTTAAATATGTAGTTACATTTTTCAAATCTAATTTATTCTTTCTGTACACAAATGTTTCGAATTCCGGTAGATATGTTGCCAAGTAGTTATTTATAAGCGATTGTGAGAAAATGTTGGTAAAATCGGTTTGTTTACAAAAAGTTCAAATGTGATTAAAAAAGAGCAATCAGTATCATGTCAGCTTTCAAATAAACAAAATTAGATCAAAATCGGTCCACCTGTTTGGGAGCTACGATGTCACGGACACACACAAAGACACTTCAAACTTATAATAATATGTATGGACGCTTCACACCACGTCAGTATGGTCCTGTGGTAAGCTCTCGAGGAACTTGTGTTACTGGTACCAGACAATGAAAACATATTTAATACTTTTATTAGGGTTCCGTAATACTTAAGGAACCCTTATAGTTTCGCTCTGTCCGTCTGTCCGTCTGTCTGTCTGTCTGTCTGTCCGCGCCTCTAGCTCCTGTAATTATGAATATAAATTGATGAAATTTGGTGAAGTTATAGACTGTGTATAGATCACGGTTTCGGGATCATAAAAAAATAATAATTTTATATTTTAGGGGTGGCTCTCCATACATGTGAAGTGGGGATGAAAAATATTTTTTCACTCTACCCCATCGTGTGGGGTATCGTAGAATAGGTCTTTTAAAATAAAGGCAAGGTTTCATACGTTACTTTTTTATAAAGTTGACCATTTTCGAGTAATCGGCCTCCAAAGTAGTTTGTAAGTTGGTCCCCCCCCCCTAGCATTTTTAAACTATAGGAGATAGAAACTTGCAAATTTCTATGCTGATAAATCATGCTAAAAACTCTTTAGGAAAATTATTTTGAACCAAATCGGACAGTAACTTTTGGAGTAATTAAAAAAAAGCATATTACGCGTTTATAGTTACGGAACCCTCCTTAGACATGTCCTGACATGCTCTTGGTTAGGTTATATTATACACATATTTCACATAATATTTAAGATTTTACTATATTATATAAAATATATAATTATAATATTTAAGATTTTTATTACATTATATAAAATATTTAATACACATCCATGACCCAGGAACACAGAAAAGCTTTTTGTTCCTTCGGCGGGATTCGAACCTATGACCTCCGGCTTGAGCACCAACACGCTCAACACTGAGCCACATAGGTCGTCTAACCCCTCTGTTTTCGTCGGTGTTTTAAAAACGACGATTGGAGAAAGACATTAAGGTCGTAGTCGACCTTATATTAGTAGTCAAACTGTCATACATGTTTGTAAACTAAAAGATAATCCTAAAAGTTGTTGTATGCGGAATGAGATAAGTATTAGATAAGGACTGCTGCAACCACTCTACTTATAAGATTAATTACGTCTCTATAAGCCTTGCATAAATCATAAGATTATACTTAGAATGAATTAGAAATTACCTGCTTATTAATATTTTGTAATTGGTAAAATTGCAAGTAAATTTTATGATATGCGTTATAAGAAAAGGCACGCGTTTAATTTTTTTCATCTAAAACCCAGAACTTTTGTTTTAAAATCTTTTTAAGATTTTCTAACTCTTACAATGAAATGTGTATCTTCTTGTGTTGTGAATAAAGTTCAATTTAAACTCACTTAAAAATAAATAATATAAAAATAATCTTGGTGTGAACTGACACTAAAGGCTTCCACAGACGAAAGGCCGATCGTTTCAGTTAGAACTGACGTCAGCTCGGCCTGAACGGATTCGAGCACACACGGAAAAAATCGCATCCGACCAAAGTAGGGTTGCCCCCCGTATTTTATAATAAAGTATTGTACGTTATTTCAGGTAATTGTACTCTATACTTTATGAGAATAATAAAGTACACGAAAATATTTTATTTTCACGATGTGGCTTCTTCAGGATTTTGAAAACTTTAGTCATAATAAATTTTTTCGTACATATAGTGAAATACATCGATTGCTCAATCGTTGTCAATTGCATGTTAAGATAATTGAGAATATAAATCTGCAAAAACTTAATGTAGATAATATGGATGATCTATATGGAAAAATTTCTTTACTTAGTACTTAGTAAAGAATTTTTTCCAAAATTTATGACAATATACTTTAGAACTATCAACTGCATAATAAAGGCAGGAAGTGTATAATAAGAGCAATGATAATTTTTTAAACTTCTATAAAGTCATTTCATGTTCATTATATATTACCAAAATGTTCTGTGATCAATAGCAAATGGAGAGACGAAAGAAACAAAGTGTCTCTGAATTTGATTAAAAATGTATTACTTATTTAATTTAATTTAAATATAGACTGTAAAGGTTTCTATTTGATACAAAGTAAAAAAATATAATAAAAAGTAGGTATGTATTTAAACATAATAATGATAATAAATAAATTGTACTTTACTTTAAATACAATGTACTTTTTTCCTCCCTATGTAATAACCATTGTACTTTCATCTGCAAAAAAAGAGGTGGCAACCCTAGACCCAACTGACGTCAGATCGGCCTGAACGGATTCGAGCCCACAGATACGATTTTGTATCCGTTCAGGCCGAACTGAAGGCAGACCGGACTGTGTGTGGGACCCCTTATATTTCAAACAAAAACATATTGACTAATTTCCGATGTCACGAAACGCGCTTGAGCTTGACGGTAAACGTAGATTCTTTCTGCCTCTCTCATTTAATGTTCGAACGGGACAGACAAATTGAAAACCGTAGTTCTGCGTTAAACGTCGGTTTACCGCGTTGGTGAAATTGGGGCTAAGTATTTATCTAGAAAGTCTATAATTATGGCCTACAAATAATTCCTTACTTTTTTTTTCTTTTAAATTATACCAAAGCCCATGTTAAAAGTGAATCTATAGGCCTATATTAGTAGAGCATTGTAAAGGTGAGGTCCGTATCATGATAGCAATCATTATTATGGTAATAGTGTAAACATTACTAATTAAATGGAAACCTAATGAGTTTACTATAGGGTCGATATTCCCGTGGCAAGATTCACGAGGCTAACAAGTGCCCGTATCGATTCCGGTCGACCCCAGACAGGCTAATTACGAACTTAATGCGTCAATGAGTCGCTGCATAACGTTTGCAAACATTGTCAGTGACCATAATTTGTGAGAACAGAGGACTTTCTTAAATTATATTTTAATGATTTAATTTACTGTGCCGTGCCTCTGTTTTTAAGTCGAATGAGTGATAAAAATAATGAATTCGTTACGTTAGATTAGGCAAGCGAGCGAGTTTTGACCGACCTAACGATTTTAAAGGCTTCCCTCACATAATTGCGAATTCGTATCGCATCCGCGAGATTGTTAGTATACAATCTTAAACGAGTTCACAGATATTTGCGATGCCATGCGAATTCCTAATTATGTGAGGGAAGAACTGAGGGAAAAGCAGAAAATTCGTATTAATTATTATTTATTACTAGCTGATGCCCGCAACTTCGTTTGCATAGAACTAACTGAACCCAACTTTTTAAACGGATCCCTTAAATAAAAGTAGCCTATGTTAGAACTTAAAACATCAGCTATCTGAAAGTGAAAGTCCCGTAGAAATTGGTCCAGCCGTTTCAGAGATTAGCCGAAACAAACAGACAGACAGACAGATAAAAATTTAAAAAACAAATGTTTTTTTTATTGTAATTACCGAATATACTTACTTTCATATGCATTATGTGAAAAGCTGTTAATTTTAAATTAGAAACAAACACTTCAATGTTATTTATCTGTATAGAAGGTGTAGAGTTTAATACGATGTTAGATTTTTGGATTATAAAAATATAAATGATTTGAAATTGTATTATTAGTAGTGGCCAGTAGCTTGTTTAAACATGTTAATTTACCAAAACCTATAATTCTCACCCACAACAAGTTCATACCATTGCCTCCACCCGCTATTTTCGTCACACCATGGCGACTCTACACACAAAGCTGCAAAGCGATTACATAATTACGGGTGATGTACAAAGGTGCGCTGGCCGATGTCCGCCGCCGCGCCGCCCGCATGGGGCCACTAATGTACGGTTGCGAAACTAAGGGTCGCTTACACTGAGACACAGGTGTAGCATTTTTAAAAGAGTGATTCAAATTGATTTTCAATAATTTCATTGCAAGAGGTATGCAGGTCCAAATCAGAACTCTTACAATGAACCGTGTGTCTTCTTAGTGTTAGTGAATTAGTGAATAAGCAAATTCCAACTCCTGCAATGTGTACCTTCTCGTGTAGGGAATAATGTTCAATTTTGAAAAGCTATGTTAAAAATGCTGCGCCGCGTTGCGGTAACGTTATGAACTGACGCTAATTTCAACGAATTGACGTACAGTATAAGGCAGGCATGACCAACCTTTTCAAGATTGCGTGGCATTTTTTATTTTAACAAGACCCTAACGGGCCGCACACCTATAAATATCCACAATTCGTCAACAAAACCCCAAAAATCAATGTTTCTCAAACGTTACCAAATATACTACATATAATATTCATTTAGGCAATTAGGCACAGGGTTGGTTAGCAGTTGTCCGCGAATGTACGGATTATATAATTTATATAGGGATATTTTTGTAAGATCGTGTTTATAAACAATCCCGATTAGATGCTTCGAGGTATAAATTAGGTCCGGGGCCGCATGGGACAAACCCGCGGGCCGCAGGTTGGTCATACCTGGCCTATAGGGTGACCAAGATAAAGATTATTATTTATTTATTTGTTTATAATTTTTTAATTATAAAGTTTAGAGGTACAAAGTACATAATATTCGTAATTATAACATATACAGATAATTAATAAAAGTCCATCCATAAGCATTGAATGAATTTTCGATTCAATTTTCATATCGATTATTTTAAATAATTAAAGTGGCTCTACAACTGGCTTTTGATCAAAAACATTTCTACAAGACGTGTCAAGAGTCAAGACTCAAAAATATCTAGTTAAAATAGGTTCTCGAGTGCTCCCTAAAACTCTAACAAATTATTATCCTACTCAAATCATAACAATCATTAATTAGACTAATTAATGGTGAAGATAAAAACTACAATCGTACTGAATATGATAACTTAATTAGCTGTGCGGTGTGCCCAACGGCGCGGGGGATTTTATGTCCCAAATCAAGAGCAATTAGATACAGACAGATATCATTAATTTTAACTTTATAACAGGTTTATTAGACTCATAGAGCAAGCACGATTTAGTCTGGTACTTACACACCAGTGGCGTGGGGTTCCTATAACTCCATTTCTACCTTCACTTACCACTTTCCTTTTGAAGACCCTCATCCAAATTCCTACCTATTATACAGACTAGGACTTCCTTATTAAGAAAAGCCAGCCTTAGCCACTGTTACACACATATGTTACAAAATTACTTAAGGCCGAATACTAGAAAGCTAATAAAAATTAAGAGCCTCTCCTATTCACAGGCTATCGCTGTCTCTGCCAACCGATATGACAAGGAGAGCAGGTTATTATAATGATTATAAAAAAATAAAAAATATGTGCACTCTACACTACAGCTTAAGGGTCAGTTCACATCGGGACGATACGAGGCGCTGTATTTTTACGACAGCTATTCAAAATGGAACTTTATTCACTACGGCTGTATTAAAAAAATTAAAACTGTATAGATTTTTGAACTTTTTTTTTTGTTTTAGGTAAGTAAACTATGGACCGCGGTTATAGCAGCTGAAACACTGGCCAACGCCAAGGAGTCAGTATCTTGCACCAGCACGCATCGGCATACAATGACCACCGTATAAATGCGTTTTGTCTAATCAAAAATAGATATTAGATACACTGACAGATCTTACATAGACAAAGTGACAGATTTCCTTAATGTCATTGTTTCTATTCTTCTGTAGAAAGAAACCATTTCTACGGTAGTAACACTAAGATAGCCCAGCACCAGCAGGTATAAATGTAAGTAATCAAATATAATAAAAATGCTTTATATCATTTATTTCTTATAAACTAATGATACAAAGTATATTACTAAATAATAATATTACTATTATCTACAAACATAAATGCTTTTAAATTATTTGTAAGGAATTTATATACAAAATTTTTGTATGATAATATTAATAATTTGACTACAGCACGCGTAGCATGACCATCGTAGAAATGCGTTTTGCTTAAAAAAGAAAAGAAATACTGGACACACAAGACAAAGTGACAGATTTCCTCTATCAATCTGTCATTTTGTCTTTCCTTTCGTAGAAAGAAACCATTTCTATGGTTGTCATACTACGCGTACACGGCAAAATGTAGGATTTCCTTCACTACACCGTAGTAGCACCTATTAACAGTATATGAGTAGTAAATATTGCAGAGTTCGTTAATTCGATAATCTCATACATTATTCATCCTCTGAGAACACAAGGCACTATGTGGTGAACCGAATTATGTAAATTGCCTTTATTAATATCTGCCATGGCTTGTTATATTTTTATAATCATAATATATTTATTAATTTAATTTCAAAGTGCTAGTGTTATTTTCAGCTTGAAGAATATTTTTTTTCTAGCTATCAAGTTGATGGGTTCCACTTACATGGATAGCTTTGCGATCGAAGGGAAGCCAAATAAGTTCGAGTGGAACTTTAAAGATAATTTAAAGTTCCACTCGAACTTAGGGCCAATTCATAATAATATAACACAACTTTTTATACACATTAATCTGCACAATTTTTTGAATTATTTTTTAACTACCTACTTATGTTGAATCTACCTTCAATTTACACCTGATGATGAGTTAATCGAAACCGGTCGTGTTTATATTTAATTATTGTAAAAATCTAAATAAAGTGGAAAAGTGTGTATAAAAAGTTGTGTTATATTATTATGAACATGAATTTCCACCAAGAACCAACAGTACATTCAATCAGTTATATTAGGGCCAATTCACACCGAAATGAAACGATATGAGATATGGCGTTTTTTTTTTTAAGATAGCTATTCAACATTGAACTTTATTCATAACTCAAGAAGATACACGTTTTAGAGGTCAGGTTAATGTCAGGACTCAGGTTGCACCGTGTGTTTTACGAACCTACGTGTTATTATCTTACGTGTATCTTACGCTCCATACAAAAGTCGTACACGTCACGATTAGGTAAAAGTGTATGAAATATAAGGCCGCAGGAACATATTTGTAAGTATCTCCGAATTTTTGTTAGTTCATATTGATGTGTTTGTGTTTGGATGTATATGATTATGATGTAAGTAAGGTTTTTAACTTTTTTATTCGTTTAGCAAATTAACAATACTTTGAAACCTTTTTGTATTTTTAATGTAAATTATTACTAAACTGCACATAAAATATATTTTTTTACGTTTATCAAGTAGTGTAGTAGTATTCCTCAATAATTCTGAGTATATAAATTAAACTAAATATTTTAGCTGTAGTCGTCTCCCCTATTTCCGAAAACACGTAAGTCGGTTTGGCCAAGCGATTTATCAAACCATCGTCAAACTTTAACGTCAGTAGCGGCTGTCGATTGTGAAAGTACAGTGTCATTAGTCCAATTATGACATGAGCAAATAAATAACGCAATAATTCTCGCAATTAATATGTCAGAGCCAACACATTGAGTTCACAATTTATTAAGTGTAATTGCAGGAAAAAACTATTCCGAGGGTTCCCCCGCATTACGTTATCACCACAATCTGTATGAAACTCGAGTTCTGGGAATTCAATAATAATCAGGCTACAATTAAAATGTCGCTAAATATAGGCTGTCGATCGATAAAATGGCTGTGGTGAAAATAACATGATGTCATAAGAATTTAACGGCTAGCAAAAATATTCGCAGCATATCAGATTGGAATAGTTTCGTTCGCCGGCCAAACTCAAAGGCTTCCGTTTAAGGTGTTAAAACTAAAAAACCTCCAAGAAGTGCTGCTTGGACAAATAGACACCTTCTCGTCTCTCATAAATCCTTTAAAAAGTATTTTCTCCAACTTGTACAACTTACTGAGTGACAAGAAATAGTGACATAAGGAAACGTTGTGGTCTGAAAGAAGATGTAGTGACAAAAATTGAGAAAGGTATGCTGAGATGGTTTGGCCATGTCGAGAGAAGGAATGAAGAACGATTGACAAAAAAGTATATAAGGCAATTGTGAATGAAAGTATTGGAATGGGTAGACCTAGGCGGACGTTTCGAGACCAAATCAGGGACGTCTTGAAAAAAGGCCAGGTCAAGAGTACCCTAAACCGAAGAGCATGAAGGGAATAATGAAAGTGGACAAAGCGAAACAAGTATGTAAGGATCGTAGCAAGTGAAAAGAAGTGGTACTACGGGAAAGAGGCGTGATTATATGTATGTATTTATGTTGTACAATTTTATAAGTATCGAAACCTCACAGTGATGTAAACAAAGACTGCACACAATTGTAATTTACATTGACGTGCAAAAAACGAGAGATAATGAAATTTGATAAAAATTACACACCGTAATTACTTTTATAATTGCGTTCTGTATAATATAAAAATTAGTCTGTCCCTTTACCTGATTCCTGTGTACTCCTTTCCTATTTCGTATTTAAGCCCCTTCAAATAAGGTTTAAATTTCTATGCGCTTTAAACGTGAAAATTTACTCGGAAATCGTGATAAATCGGGTACGAAGTACGAACCTTTAAATATTATGATTATAATTGCGATTACAATCTTAAATTAATGCAGTTAATACTTAATTCCCTTAATGAAGAGAGACAAAAAGTGGCAAACTTTAAAACATACGAAGACGGTTCAAAAATGTAATTGTTGTTCTTTGCGAATTCGTAATCATACCTACAGTTAATTCAAGTTTTATCATTTATAATCAAGTTTTTTAAGGGTTCCGTAGCCAAATGGCAAAAAACGGAATTCTTACGGATTCGTCATGTCTGTCTGTCCGTCCGTATGTGACAGCCACTTTTTTCCGAAACTAAAAAAAACTATACCTACTGTTGAAACTTGGTAATTAGATGTATTCTGTGAACCGCATTAAGATTTTCACACAATTAAAATTTTTAAAAACCCCCCCGACACAAAAAATAAACTCTAAAAAATAATAAATAATATTTTAAACCTATTATAATTATATTATCACATATAATATTAAGTAATGGTTACCTTACCATGTTCTTTAAATATCGTTGAAGTAACACGGTACCAAATTTCGAATCGATCGGACATAAGAAAGTTAGTCAGATCCCCTCATCAACTAGAAAAGAGCTGATCATCTTCAAACAGCTGATCAGGTCATGGTTACATTAGCATGTTCTTTGAATATCGTTGAAGTAACACAGTACCAAATTTTGAATCGATCGGACATTGGAAAGTTAGTCAGATCCCCTCATCAACTAGAAAAGAGCTGATCATCTTCAAACGGCTGATCTTCCCACCACCAATTTTCTCATCAAACGAAGCTACGAACACTGCCGATTAAGTCATCAATATTCTCTTTCAGTGCGCTTTCATTTGAGACCTTACTCGAGTATATTTGCACATTCGGATTTTATTCCCCGCTTTCACCCCCACAACTTTTAAACGTTTCAACCGATTTTCATCAAACATGTCTAAGAACACTCGCATGTAAGTCACCTTTAATATAAAAGAAACTAAATTGAAATCGCTTCATCCGTTCGGGAGCTATGATGCCACAGACAGACAGACAGACACACCCACAGACAGACAGACAGACAGACCGACAGACAGACAGACAGACACGTCAAACTTATAACACCCCTCTTTTTGCGTCGGGGGTTAAAAATAGAAAAAAAAGAAACAATAAAATTTGGGGGTTCCCCATACTTGAATTGAAACTCAAATATTTTTTTTCACCAACCCATACGTGTGGGGTATTTATTCTATGGATAGGTCTTCAAAAATGATATTGAGGTTTCTAATATCATTTTCTAAACCCTCTTTTTAATATTATAATACCTATCTATGTTCTTAACTGAATAGTTTGCGTGAGAGACACTTCCAAAGTGTTAAAATTTGTGTTCCCTCCCTCCCCCCTGTAACTTCTAAAAAAAGGAAATGATAAAACTAAAAAAAATGATGGACATTAACCATGCAAACTTCCACCGAAAATTGGTTTGAACGAGATCTAGTAAGTAGTTTGTTTTTAATACGTCATAAATCGTAAACCGTCATTTACCTTTCATTCAATCAACTCAAATATAAAAAATCTAAAAGTGGTTGTGACATACGGACGAATAGACAGACATGACGAATCTATAAGGGTTCCTTTTTATTATTATTAGAGTTTTTGCAAATAAAACGAACAACGTGCTTCATCCAGTTAACAGCGGTCAACGGAAGGGTCATTCATAGCCAATATCCGGTACAACAAAAGTGGCATAGACAACATATAACAGAGTATAAAACTAAAGTGTTTACATCCTTTTGTATTTTGAGTAAATAATAACACCCCCACTCTCAAAATACAGTTTAAAAGAACATTTCTAAATTACATAAAACATCAGAACAATTATACAGTTACAATCCCTAATCTATACTAATATTATAAAGCTGAAGAGTTTGTTTGTTTGTTTGTTTGTTTGAACGCGCTAATCTCAGGAACTACTGGTTCGAATTGAAAAATTCTTTTTGTGTTGGATAGTCCATTTATCGAGGAAGGCTTTAGGCTATATAACGTCATGCTAAGCTCAATACGAGCGGAGCTCCAATTAATAATGTTTCAAAATCGGGGTGTTTTTTCCCTTTTTGAGAGCTTTCGATGCGTACGCTGCGGAAACGGTAAAAGTTTCGTTAAAATTATGTATGACAGAATTGTTCCCCTTTAAAAGTTCTAAAAAAAAGTCCGCGACAGTATATGTCTATCTTTTAAGGTTGGCTCACAATAACCTTTTTATGCTAACCAAATTTGTTCTAAAATTAAGCATTATTTGTGAGGGTGTTTTCATAAAGATGATATTAATCCTTATCCAAATAAATACGTTATTCATTACAAGCATTTAATTTAGAAGAAATTTGCCATTTACATCATTTGATTTCAATAAGTATTTTAGAAGATATCGCAGTAATAAAATAATAATCAGCGCGCAATAATGATGTGCGGCGCGCTGCGGGCAGTCGTGAGTCGCGGGCAAGCGCTCCTCCTTCTACGTAAATGAAGTCGCGGGTAAATTTTAGCGATATCCCAAAGTAACTATTCCACGCGGACGAAGTCGCGGGCAAAAGCTAGTATGTTCATAAATTTACTATGCTTGACAAAATTTAAACTTTTAGTTAACATGTCTGCGGGTATATCTCCAGTTGGCAAATAATCAATTTTAACAATTTTATTAAAAATAACTTCTCTACAATAATGATACCGTATATCAATATGCTTTGTTCTATTATGAAATATTGGGTTTTCTGACAACTTTTTAGCACTTTGATTATCATTATATAATGTAATAGTATACAATCTTTCAGTTATCTCATTTTGTAAGTTTTTAAGATATACAGCTTCCTTACAACTTTCAGTGAGTGCCATGTATTCGGCCTCAGTACTGGAAAGTGCTACAGTTCTCTGTTTTTTACAACCCCAAGATATTACTGAACCTGAAAGCATGAAACAGTAACCTGAATAAGATTTTCTGTCTGTAGAATTATTACCCCAATCACTATCGACATAGCCTATTATATCACTATTTCTTTGCTTACTATATTTTAATCCTATGTTTTTGGTTCCTTTTAAATATCTCAAAATTCTCTTAGCATATGTCCAGTGACTGTTGTCATGACAGTTATTAAATTGACTTAAGTAGCCCACAGCATATGCTATATCGGGCCTAGTAAGAACGGCAAGGTACATAAGGCTACCTATAAGTTGCTGATAAGGATTATTACTTTTTTGACTATCACTTTTAGTAACATTTAGTTTAGCCTCCATTGGAGTATCAATGGGTTTACACTCATTCATATCAAACCTGTGTAACAATTGATTTATATAATTTTTCTGACTCAAAGTAATAATATTATTCACTCTATCAATGTTCACATTCATACCTAAACATTGCTTTATTTCTCCCAAATCTTTAATTTTAAATATACTACTTAAAGTTTCTTTTAACAATAACATTTCTACTTTATCATTACTAAAAATAAAAAAGTCATCTACATACAATGTAACTATAGTTCTGAGATCATTAACAATTTTAGTATATAAACAAGGCTCTATTTTGGATTTTTTATACCCATTACTTAACATAACACTATCCACCTTTTTATGCCAAGCCCTAGAGGATTGTTTGAGACCGTATATTGCTTTGTTTAACTTAAGAACTTTATTTTTGTTAATATCTGAACACTCAAAGCTTTCTGGTTTTTCCATATATATGGTCTCCTCCAACTCTCCATTGAGAAATGCTGTTTTAACATCTAAATGACAAGTTTCTAAATTAAGTTGTACAGCTAAAGCAAACAATAACCTTAGAGTAGTATGACGAACCACAGGTGAAAAAGTCTCATTGTAATCAATACCATATTTTTGATTATAACCTTTTGCTACTAATCTAGCACGATAACAAACATTATTGTCCTTATCAAATTTTTTCTTTAGAACCCATTTACACTTTACAACAGTTCCACTTTGCGGAGCATCCACAAGTTCCCACGCACTATTGTCATTAAAGCACTGTAACTCGTCTTTGACTGCACACAACCAATCCAGCTTCATCCAGTTAACAGCGGTCAACGGAAGGGGTTTCTTCATAGCCAATATCCGGTACAACAAAAGTGGCATAGACAACATATAACAGAGTATAAAACTAAAGTATTTACATCCTTTTGTATTTTGAGTAAATAATAACACTTTTCTTGCCATTTGGCTACGGAGCCCTAAAAAAAACATTTCATAAACTTTATGCTATAAGTACCTTATGCATAAACTGCGAACCATTATTTTGTATTACTTTATACAGCCTCCGTGGCCAAGTGGTTCGAGCATTGGCTCTCGACTCGGAGGTCGTGGGTTCGATTCCCACATGGGATCAACCAAAAAAATGTTGTTTCCCAGTTTGATTAGGACAATGCAGGCTGATCACCTGATTGTCTGACAAGAAAGATGATCCATGCGTCGGATGGGCATGTAAAAAGTCGGCCTGATCTCTCGCCAGTCGTGTCGGACATCCGTCCCACTGGGTTACGAGAGTAAAAGGAAGAGAGAGTGCTCTTGTGTACTACGCACACACTTGGGCACTATAAAATCACTCCTGCGTAACTGGCCTGGTTTCAATGAACACGGCCACCGTCACCGAGATCGGTGTGGGAGTTATTATTAGTTATTATTACTTTGTACGGAACTCTCAGTGCGGATTTTATTTACCTATGCACCTATACAATCTAGCGTATAAGTGATTTTACGCTAACTTATATTGCTAAGTAGAGTATTCATAAGATTGTGTCCATCAATACTTGTCTTATACTACAGTATACGCCTCTTCACATTCAGGAGAGACACGAACCAGCAGAACTGTGGTACTTAGTGGTTAATAATAATAACGTGTAAATTATTTAAGATTCTAATTGGGACCAAGGTTCAGAACCAACCAAGTAATCAAAATAAATGTGATGTGATGTGTTGAAGTTTGTACATCTCAAAGTCAACATAGTACGAACAATGGCAACAACTTAATCATTTCTGCAAATTAAATTACAGTTAATTCTGGATAATTGTGTATGTAATTCGATATGTAATTGAACAAACAGCTCGTAATTATGTGTGTTGGCTCCGGGTAATCCCCGCACCTACTACACCATATAATTATATGTGATATTGTACTCGTAACATAGTAAAAAATGTTTCATTGTTTTTAATTGAGGATGAGGATCACATAGTAGAGATGAATTAAATGAAATAAAATTAATAATAATTACACTATTTTAATTTATTTGTGTGTTTATTTAAATTTTTTTTTATATTTATATGGGTAGCTATAATATTAATATCAAGAAATAAGAAAAAAGAATATAAAATTGTTTTTTTATAAAATATATAATATATTAAAGATATCAAGATCAAATATAGCAATATTGTGGCTACGAAACGAAACGAAAACGTTAATGCTATCTACAGACACACGAATTTGGTACGGAGCGTACAGCGAACCATATCCGGAGACCAAAATTTGGTGTCGCTACACACGCACCGATTTGGTACGGTGCAGTGGACCGTGAAGCTCAACACTCGTGTGTTCGATTTTATGCTCTATTACATTAGCACAGAGTTCTATTTACAGTGCGGTTTTTAAACGACGACGATGATTGCCGCAATTCATTGATAACGGGTAGTGATACCAACACTTTAAAAAATATTTCTCCCCGAATTTTACCCCTGATTACTTATACCATTGACAGGTCTAAGAGATAATAAGCTAAAAAGAAAGGTTATGTGTTTAACATAAAGACTTACGCGTGAATAACATAAAACTAACTTGTCTTATTCTGATTTCACTCCTAATACATTTTCATATCCCCGGCTATATACACACATTAAAATAATTTTTATTATTACATACAAATTGATTCATAAGGATAAAACTATAACATCTGTCCCCTAGTAAACCCCCGTAGATATTTTCCCTAATTTTGGGGGGTACATCCCTAAGTTGGCAACACTGATACCGTTGTACGGCCAAACCGCCGGACTGCTCTACACACGCACGAATTTGGTACAGAGCGGACCAGATCCGATGCGGACAACGGCGAACTCTTCGCCTTCTTCTTATGTTCGCTCCGTACCAAATTCGTGTGTCTGTAGACACCATAATGTAGCCTGTGGATATGACAGAGCGTTCCCACATTACGAGATAGCAAATATTTCGATAAGTGATATCACTTATCAAAATGTAATCGCTCTTATTTACTAACGGACAATTGGCCCACAACAACCCATCACTGCACCTTCCGTGTAGCCAGGGCGCCTAGACAAATTACCTTCGTTAAAATTCGGAAAGATCTGTCGTATCGACTTCTCTTTTGAGATCACGACATTTTGTCCCTAGACAAACGCACACTGTTGTTCGAATCGCAACAACGAATTGCTCAAACGTTAGTTGTTTATGATTTCAAGAATTTAGCCGTCAGTTGTGAAGTTGTCAAATGTCATATATATTTTTTTAATTATTGATGGCGTTACGGCATAAAACTATTTGTCAGTGTCAAGTTAAAAAGGCAGACAACTAGATTTAATGTAGGTACCTATATGATTTCAACACCGTATTATTTTCAAGTCTAATGTCTAGTCAAAGTTCAAAATACAAATTTTGATACAAATAGTCAGTGCAAGTCAGTCGATTCAGTAAAACGGTACCTAGAAGTTTTATTGAAAGTTCCTAGAGTGTTTTGTATAAAATGGAATCAAATTTCAAGTGTAGATATTTACAATAAGAATAAAGTAGGTACTTATTTAACAAGGCCGATTATTACGGTTGTAAGGCTGGAACATGAAGCATAGATACCAGGAGTCCGAACGGTATAGGCTTTTTAATAATAATTATGTACACAATAATAGGACCAGATCTTAGTTCTCTTTTCTGCCGCTAGGCGTGCGAGACCGACGAGTACCAAGTGTTGCCAATACTATTATACCGAGTGTTGCCAATACTATTATTTATTACAATTATTTTTAAATTACCGTTAGGCAATTACCGTGTTCTACGGTATCTATTTTTCGAGAACAGTTTCTAAGAATTTCCTAAAACTTTTATATAATAAGATTTCAATCTTTCCAGAGCTGTCAATAGCAATTTTAAACTTCCCGCGTAATTTCAAACGAGTGCATGTCGAACCGTCGCGCGCTCTACCGGCAAAAATCTGTCCCAGTAATTGAGACCATTATTTTAACATTACGTTCGGACTCCTTGTTAACTATACTTCGTGGGCTGGAACTTCAATATGCACCGAAATCCGAAACACCGGGAAAAATTCAGAGGATTATAAATTAGACACACAATTGGATAACTGTTTATCTATTGTATGACTCCAGAGTTCTATTTTGAATAATTATATTATATAATACATTATTTAATTAATTATCTTCTAGTTTTCATTGATAATACAGATTTTATACAGATTTCTTGCCAAATGGTCATAGGACACACATTATAATCAGATTTTAAGAGATTACACTAAAGGCCATACTCACGGTGCGTCCAGCAAATCCAGCACTGGTACTATTATGAATTTTAATATTATCCGGTGTTCAGCATAAAATATGTGTACAGTCTGACAAGGATCTTTTGGCACGTGGACAAAATCAGAACTAACATCGCCGTCTTGTAAAATGTCACTTTTAGTATTAAATTGTATTGTTTTGTAGTTGCGACACTTACCTTTTGGCACGTGGATAAAATCAGTAATAACATCGCCGTCTTGTAAAATTTCACTTTTAGTAATAAGTATTGTTCTTATTTGCGACACTCACGCCCCCATCCAAGTGCCAAAAGATCCTTGTCCGACTGTAATGGCGTATCTATTGTCTTGCGAATGATACCATCTAATAAAAAAGAAGGAAAAGGTTTTAATGTAAACTGCATTTTTATTTAGTATTAAATGACTATTTCTAACTTTTTTAATTAGAATATGATATAGTTATAAACATTTGTTAAAATAATAATAAAGTACACTCGTTTTATCTAAGATTTTTCAAGTTACTTTTTAAAAATACCAACATTTTTCTGGTTGGCAACATGCAAGAACGAGACACACGGCCTCCCTTATGGCTATCTCGCTCGGCTCGGATTTGCCTCTATGATACGTGCATTGTGAAATACACTCTATTACCAAGGCAATACAGTTCTTTTTAGCAATTACAAAATACGGAGTCTTCTATCCTTAGGACTATATCCATGTCCTGGTAAAAAAAAAACTGGCCAGAAGAAGAAGAAGATGAAGTACAATTATTTTTGTTTGTTATCAAAATAACAATTTACCTAACTTAGGCCTTTACATTCGATGATGGATGATTTATACAGTATTCTCCGAGCGAAGTAACCACTCTTGAAATACTGTAGTGCCTGGGACAGTTGTTTTTTAAATATCGTATGATTTCCCAAGCGCATACGGCATTCTCACAACATAGCCACCCTAGTCCAGAGGAATGACTAGTCAATACGTCTGGGGCCAACTATGTGCGGGTTTCCTCACGATGTTTTCCTTCACCGGTAGAGTTGTCACATACCTTTTGCAAACCTTCATAGAAATCCCTACCTATGATACAGGTTCCGGCTTCCCTTTGAAGAAGCAGCCTTCGCCACTGATAGTGAGAAGTGATATAAATCATAATGTAATTATTAATGTATCAAAACCGCTTCCAACCTAAGTTAATTTGTATTCATTCTGTGACAGGCTCTAACTAGTGCGTGTAAATAATAATAATTATTAGCTGTGTTGATTTTTAAATTGTATAATGTTATTATTGGTTATGTGACTTGAGATAAAACTAATTATTTAAAGAAATATCTGCATTATGTAATTCCTTTGCAAGAAATAAAAGTATTTTTACATTTTAAGTTTATTTTCTTACTAAAACCATGTAAAACTTACTTTAAAAAGTAAAATAAAATGTAGATACTCTTGTATTGTTATTATTTAATCAATCCTAATACGGACACTTGATACGGCACGAATTATTTAGTCACAAATATACTATAGAGATTAAATATTAAGTATTTAATTGGTTAACACTACTTGACTGTTTATAATAGGTGTATAATAGCATAGATATATAATATTAAATTTGTAATAATTAATCAAAGTATAATAGCAAATATTTCAAAACTTTTATGAGGTGTTTGTGTCCTTCTAACCCATTTATAAGGCGAAGGTGTTGAGCATCGATGACAATAAAATATCATTACATTGAAAAACTTATAAATTTTAATTACTAAATACAAATCTTTATTTCTAAGGAAGTTTCAGAGAAACTTGCTTAATTATGAACTCCATTTGGTACCTAAATTATAGTAGTAATTTAGGTACCTACTATACACCTAAAGATTGCTTTCAGCTGATATAGTAGCGTGTAAAGATTACAAACTGCAAGTAAGCTACAAATTAAGAAATTTATATTTTAACAAAGTGTTGAATTATACTTGAATACAATGAATTACATATTAGGTATTGACAATAATTGTGATTTATTGAATACTTTAGATTGAATTCTTTTGACTTTTTGCAATATAGACTACTAGCAGAAGGTGTTTTATAGACCGTTTAGGCAACTTTAGGCAAATCATTATTATTTACAAATAACAGCTGATCAATAAAAATCCGCCATATTGTTCGTTGAGGCGATAAAGGTAGCTATCTGGGTATCTTTATCGTTAGGTCGATAAAGATAAAGATCACGATCTGCTAAATGTCACTTACGGCCGCTTGTCTAGGCATTGTATGGAGAAACGCGTTAGAGCAATTCGTTATATGGGTGCATCGTTAGCGTATTCGTTCAAAGTGGCTGTTTGGCTACCAATTTTTTTAACGATACGACTGAATATGTCATTTAACGCACGCTTATGTCAATCCCATACATTTTTTATTCACGAAGTTCGCCGTCGATATTATTTAATGCATCTTGTCTAGCCCTCCAGGATCGACAGCGGTAACCAACCACAAAAACCCTTTGATATGATCTCAGGGGTGCCCGGGAGATATGCTAAACCCCGGGAGATAAGATATGCTAAAAATTGGGACCCGCAATCCGCATCGAAATTAATCAAAAAATTGTAGAAGGAGTAGGAAGTTTTCAAATTTCCCTCCCCAAGCAAAGCGGGAGAGACAAGACATTTGTAATGACAAAAAAGTCAAAATTAAAAGGTGAAGCACTACCGCGGGAATAACAATAGGGAATATGCACGTATTTTTTTATTTTTTTATATAGATCTATCTTGTTTGGTAAACCGTATGGTAAAATTATTAATTTATAAGTAATTTCGTTTTGCTAGAAAGAGATAGATTAAAAACTTTGACCGCTCATATCTTGCTCATTTATCAATAGATATTGAAAAATTTCTCGCTGTTTCCTTTATTTTTCAGTCTAGTATCTTAATATTATGTTTTAGGTTATTTTTACGTTTTATGCATATTACGAGTAGATATATATATTTTTTATTTAACAAATGTTGATTACATTTTTTGATTCATGATAAGGCATTTAATTACAATGCATTTATAATGGCAAACTAATGTTGGATTGTTTCAAATAGTACTTTTGACAAAAACTCTCTTGTGTCGTCTTATGCGCGTTATCCCAAACAATCCGATATCTGATAATGACAAAGACAGTTATAGGTATGTTTAATATTAAATAGGTACAGGTCGCGCAACGAATTAAGATCTTTCGACAAAAGTAGAGGGGGTATGCGCAGAAGTCAGTTTTTGGGTGTGTTGGCGGTAGCGGGCTCGGGCGGGGAGGTGTGGATGCGCCGAACGCATGCCGAACGTGGCTGCCGACACGCTATTGGTTCGTTAGTAATATATATTTTTTCCTATTGGTCACATGCGCGAACGATCCCCACCACTTTCACTGAGCGCTCATAAACCGTTGCGCGACCTATATCTATCTTTCTCATGACTTTTGTAATTATTATCGACGCGTTATGCGCTATCCTATCGTGTAATGTAAACGCGCTCTAACTAGCAATAGTTCGTACAAAATGACATAGTCAATTCTGCTTAATAAAACCTGCAATAATCAAATTACAATCAAGTCCCGATACGCTAAAACTGCTAAACGGTATTCTCGTAAACGTTAAATCAATGTGAGACGCGTTCTAATTGGACCAAACTTCACAAAATCAGTTTAATGATCACATGTCGCTTCACTTAAAATACAATCAAAGTAAAATTAAAGTCTACTTTAATTTTACTTACGCAATCTATCTTAAGATATTATATTAACGTACGCGAGTGGCCCGAGAATAAGATGCGCTTCTATGAATTTAATAGAAATTGCGTATTTGCTATTATAATAATTTAGCGAAGTTCACAGAACACTTCTCTCATTATAAGTTCTACGTATCGGTAATGCGTCGGTCTGGGAACTGTTTAAAAAATTGTTTGTGCAATTACGTCGTCGCACGTCGCGTCGTGACAACTGCCTCTCCGTGTAATCATTTCTGAATATTGCGATGTTCGTTTGTTTGTTCATTATCATTATAGAGTAATGACCAATAGGCCCGATTAATCCGCCCCCTTTTGGGGCTGTTTGGGGCAGTCGAGGTTTGACATTATCTTGACTTATTTTGCTTTCCGCAGTATAATTAGTCCGCATATAATTGACAAAATCTTATGAAATCAAGATGGCGTAAAGTTCTATCAAATAACAAATTGAATGATGATTGTATGAAGATTTTTCTTTCAAATTACGTCATAGCCCATCCATAGTTTTGAAATCATTGGGAATCAATATCATAATACTCTAAACGAGACAATCTTGTAGACTGCATGTATAAACGTTAAATTGAGTAAGCAGCAATTTTTGCTGTGTTCGAAAATTCGGAATGTGGTGAGTTCAAATCCCAATCAGATAAAAATTTATGTTACTATTATTTTATTCATAAGAACTGCGAGCAAATCTCGTTTAACCAGGTACTAATATACAATAATAATATGATAGTTGAACAATAATAATTATTGAATAGCCATTCGGGAGTTTGAGACTACAATAAAAGCAAGCGACATGATAACCTTGTTTTTGACAGATCCCACAGGAAACATATCCTTCCTTATATGAATCACAGGTTATCGTTGTAATTACTCATTAAGGTATTTACTCTACGTTGCTGTAAATAGCTCCGTAGCTGTAACTAACTATATATAACTACTGAATCAGACACTTAAGTACTTAACGCACTTGTCACATAATAATAATAGCTACAGCGCAGATTTCGGTGATGGTAGCCGGTTTCATTGAAGACCAGCTACGGAGTTATTTACAGTGCCCAAGTGTGTGTTCAATACACAAGAGCACGCTCCCTTCGTTTACTCTCGTAACCCAGTGGGACGGATGTCATGCTCATCCGACACGCGACGCCTGTATCATCTCTCTTCAACTCTTGTCAGACAATTAGGTGATCAGCCTGCATTGACCTACCCGGATTCGAAAACTAAATTTTTTGTAATTTAAAAACTACATTTTCAAGACCTTCGAGACCCATGCTCTAAACCACTGGACCACTTATGTGTCACATATCGATAATAAAATAATAATCGTTAGATAATTTTAATTAAGTACATCTTAAAGTAGTAAGTAGTAAAGTACGTAGGTACCTGAAATACCATATACGAGTAAAATACCATATATTTGCCAAAAAGTGTTTGATTTAAAAACAATATTTAGGCCTTTTTAAAATTTGACACCATAAATCACAATTCGTTAGGTCGTAAATCGTAATATAGCATCGAGAATGTTTCTCTGTCTCTGTCTCTATCTCTCACAGAGAGAGAGAGAGTCGCTACACTGTAATGTCTTTGATGATTGACAGTTGTATCTATTAAATTAATTAGTGTTTTTCCGACTTCCAAACGGAGATGGGTTTTGAAAGATCGTGTAACCTAAGCGTATAACTTGTGCAATTCTTGAAAGTGACAAAGGATAAATAAACATAATTTATTTAATTAACAGTTATTCCATATTCTACAACAAACAAACAGATACTATAAAATCCCCTGATTCATGTAAATAATTCTAATTAACGTTCGTATGATCTCACCTCACTAATGACACACGGATAATTCATTTACGTTATTATGTTCAACAAAAACTTAATGGTAATATTAATCAGTAAATGATTCACTCGACACAAACAGATCAGTATTAATAAACTCGAATTCATCATCATTACCACTGATGTCCTTGTTATGTGTGCCTATGATCTTTTAAGAATTAGGTCTACTAAGCTTAATCTTACTGTGGGTTGGCAATCAGAACCTCAATTGTCGTATTTAAAGTAGACTTAATTTTACTTTGTTTGGATTGAAAGTGAAGCGACATGTTACCATGAACGGATTTTATGACGTTTCGGCCAATCAGAGCGCGTTTCTCGTTGGTTTTGACGTTCATAAAAACACAGTTTGAGAGTTTTAGCGTGTCGGGACTTGATTCTCATTGTATTAATGCAGGTTTTATTTAGCAGAATTGCCCCTCAGATCTGTATAGATCACAGATACAATAATAATATTCCTTTGAGATAAACGAAGCCAATATCGCGCTATTCCTATTTAGACATCACATAATTTGCAATAAAAAAACAGACGTGACGAATTAGGTCGAATCAAAGATTTCAAAATTATCGAATCAAAGTTATAGTCAAAGTATAGTTTATGGCATCTATGGATTAGCTCAAATTATATTGCTAATATGGTAGTCTTTAAATATTGTATCACAAATAAGAACAATATTTGTCATAATAGGTTGGGGAAAAAGTCTTTTCGCATTATAGTATGTATGAACTTGTCATAAAATATCTTGGGCTATACCAATTGTATCTGCCTGATTTTGGTATCATTAAAAAGTTTTAATTTTACAGAAGACAATTCCAAATTCAAATTAGGTAAATTTGAGATTTTCATTTGTTTTTCTTATTGTTAAAATGAGTGATTCTTATGAAGAATTTCGATACATTTTAAAATTTTATTACAAAAAAGGTAAAAATGCAACACAAGCCGCGAAAAAAATTTGTGATGTTTATGGACCTAATGCAGTATCTGTGAGAGTAGCGCAAATTTGGTTTAAGCAATGCAATTAAAATACACAATAAGTTGCCAAACCATTTTAAGGATCTAAATTACCTGACCTTCAAAAGAGAAATTACAAAATGGTTGGCAGATAAAAATTTTTATAGTGTAGAGGAATACATGAATTTTAAATAATTTAATTTTATTTATGTAATTATGCACCTAATTATGAAATTTATTTAAATTTTGTATTATTATTATTATTGACAACTTAGAATTTACACTTTGACATTATTATCATTAATTATTTCGACTCTCAATGATTTGATAGATGTATAATTTATAAACCATAGTCAACCATAGTATAAATAGTAGGTATAGACTTTGTTTTATTTTATTCAAGTATGACTTTACAACTACTATTAAACATTAATAATAGACTTAATAAATAATTGTTAATTTATTCTTGTACTTTTGCACGCCACTAAAATGGCAGAATGTATAGAAACTTTATCTCTAATTTTAAGATCTCTGTAATGTACATTCTTGCAATAAATATATTTCATTTCATTTCAAGCGTTTTCAATCCGGAAATTTTGATATCAAAGATGCACGTCGCTCTGGTCGCCCTGTTACGGACAAAACTGTTGCCATTTTTGAAAAAGTGGAGCAAGATCGGCATATTAGTAGTTGCGATGTAGCTGAATAACTGGGGATTGACCACAAAACGGTTTTGGCGCATTTGAAAAAAGCTGGGTACACAAAAAAGCTCGATATTTGGGTGCCTCATGAGCTCACTAAAAGAAACCTAATGAACCGTGTACTCATTTGTGATTCTTTATTACGACGTAATGAAACCGAACCATTTTTGAAGAAGCTGATAACTGGTGATGAAAAGTGGATCATGAACGACAAGAACGTGCGAAAAAGATCGTGGTCAAAGGCCGGTCAGGCTTCACAGACTGTGGCGAAACCCGGGTTAACTCGCAACAAGGTGATGCTGTGTGTGTGGTGGGATTGGAAGGGCATTATTCATTATGAGCTGTTACCGCCAGGCAGGACCATCAATTCTGAACTGTACTGCGAACAACTGATGAGATTAAAGCAAGAAGTTGAGAGAAAGCGGCCGGAATTAATCAACAGAAGGGGTGTGGTTTTTCACCATGATAACGCTAGACCTCACACATCTTTAGCCACTAAAATTACGGGAGTTTGGCTGGGAGGTGTTAATGCATCCGCCGTATAGTCCTGACCTTGCACCTTCAGATTTCCACCTGTTTCGGTCGCTGCAGAATTCCTTAGGCAGTGTCAGGTTGACATCACAAGAGGACTGCCAAAACCACTTGTCGCAGTTTTTTCATCAGAAGCCCCAAAAATTTTATAGCAATGGGATCATGTACCTACCAACAAGATGGCAAAAAGTTATCGAACAAAATGGCACCTATATACTTTAGTCACTTGTAAATAAACTTTATAAAAAAACCTTTTGAATTTTTATATAAAATGCGAAGAAACTTTTTCCCCAACCTAATACAATGTTTTTTCTGTTAAAAACAGTAGATATCAAATAATAACCTAGTTTACATACAAAAAAGTTTAGTTAAATTTAGTAAGAAAATCTTCATGTTTGTATAGAAAAGCAGTGAACGAAATGAATGTCACGCTCAAGTTATCGAAAAAATGTAATAATACTAGAGGTTGTCCGCGACATCGTACACGCAATAAGACCCGCAGGAATCGTACATTTTGCTGCTATAAAAAGTAGTTAATCCGGAGTATTCCGGAGTTTAACCATACCAAATATCGTCAAAATCCATTTGGTAAAATTATTGCGTGAAAGTGTAACTTAAACATCCACACATGCATACATCCATACATACAAACTTTCGTGTTTTTAATATTAGTAAGGATTCTGATAAAATTATTGCGTGAAAGTGTAACAAGCATCCACACATCCAAACATACAAATTTTCGAGATTTTAATATTAGTAAGGATTCTGAAATAGCTGTTAAACTTTTATAAATTTTCTGTTTTATATGCAGAAAATTTTCGAATTAAATTCAATTTATAGTGCAACGAATAATTTTCAGTTAAAAATTATAATTTAAAAAATTTAAAAACCCGACTGCGTAAAAAGTGAACTAAACTAAGTAGGTACATAATTAAAACTGAAAAGAAAAAAACAAGCACTTAGATATCCGGTGGTCTAGAATTCTATAATATATTATTGAATTAATACTATTGGAACATAACAACTAAACAGTCAGGATCCATTGAAAAATTAGATTGGCTGTCGAATAATGGATCCCGACTGTTCAGTTGTTATGTTTACCACCGGATATCTAAGTGCTTGTTTTTACCCGACTGCGCGACGCAAAGGAGTGGTAATGTGTTTATCAGCCTATGTATGTATGTATGTATGTATGTATGTATGTATGTATGTATGTATGTATGTATGTATGTATGTATGTATGTATGTATGTATGTATGTTCCTTTGAAGCACTATACAGACCAAACGCCTGGGCCGATTTTTATGATTCACACGTCAATCGATTCCTCTTAGTCCGGCGAGTGTCACTAAAGACATGACGTTAGTGAAAATTCAATATGGCGACTACTGGACGCCATATTGTGAAAATGAAAAAAATGAAATTCAACAAACTATATCAAGTGGGGTATCGTTGAATAGGTATTTAAAAATCATTGTTAGTTTTCTCTCAACATTTTTCGATTCGACTGACCGTTTAGGATCTATATCGATTTAAAGTTGCGTAACAACCATTCTCACATTCCAGTGCAATTGTGATGTAGTACTGATGCTGATAGGAAATCCAGTCTGGTAAAAAGCTAGCTAGGTACTCATAACTAAAAAGTATAAAATAAAAAATAATAATTAAAAAAATTTAAAAACCCGACTGCGTAAAAAGTGAACCAAACTAAGTACATAATTAAAACTGAAAAGAAAAAAACAAGCACTTAGATATCCGGTGGTCTAGAATTCTATAATATATTATTGAATTAATACTATTGAAACATAACAACTGAACAGTCGGGATCCATTTTTCGACAGCCAATCTAATTTTTCAATGGATCCTGACTGTTTAGTTGTTATTGTTCCAATAGTATTAATTCAATAATATATTATAGAATTCTAGACCACCGGATATCTAAGTGCTTGTTTTTTTCTTTTCAGTTTTAATTATGTACTTAGTTTGGTTCACTTTTTACGCAGTCGGGTTTTTAAATTTTTTAAATTATTATTTTTTATTTTATACTTTTTATTTTCTTTTCAGTTTTAATTATGTACCTACTTAGTTTAGTTCACTTTTTACGCAGTCGGGTTTTTAAATTTTTTAAATTATAATTTTTTATTTTATACTTTTTAGTTATGAGTAACTAGCTAGCTATTTACCAGACTGGATTTCCTATCAGCATCAGTACTACATCACTGGAATGTGAGAATGGTTGTTACGCAACTTTAAATCGATATAGATCCTAAACGGTCAGTCGAATCGAAAAATGTTGAGAGAAAACTAACAATGATTTTTAAATGCCTATTCAACGATACCCCACTTGATATAGTTTGTTGACTTTCATTTTTTTCATTTTCACAATATGGCGTCCAGTAGTCGCCATATTGAATTTTCACTAACGTCATGTCTGTAGTGACACTCGCCGGACTAAGAGGAATCGATTGACGTGTGAATCATAAAAATCGGCCCAGGCGTTTGGTCTGTATAGTGCTTCAAAGGAACATACATACATACATACATACATACATAGGCTGATAAACACATTACCACTCCTTTGCGTCGCGCAGTCGGGTAAAAACTAGTCATTGTGATTTCGCGAAAATGATAATGATTATCATCTACCTATTAGCGTTAATTCAGTTGTTGTTTACAACCTGCGCGGCAAACTCGTGCTGATTGGAATACATTGTAAGTGACATATTATTTTATCATTAATTATATCATTAAATGAAATTATGTCATTAATTTACATTATCATTTTTATATACGGTATGATTCTTTTTAAACAGTGTAAATTTAATAGTTTTTTATTGCTTTTGTATAATATACTATTTTTTTATGACTATAATCGTTAAATCTTTCATCGAATATTTATTTACTTATGAAATGAAAATTGTTTCAATATATTACACGTTAACTAATGAAATAAAAACAAGCATTGCTTCAAGTTAATAAAAAAATTGAAATCGTCTTCTAATTCTTATTATTTCTAACGATAGTCGGGTGTTTGAAGAGTTTTACTCCGGAATCCTTCCAATCCAATTACTTTGAATAAATTAATATAAACCCTTTTGTGTGGATATAAAACTTAAATTATTTTTTCTTTAATTATTTTAATTAAGATAATTAAGACATGATAAAAAAATGATTTTTCGTTTTTCGTTAATTGTTAACTATTAAATTTTAACAGTTTATATAATGAAGGCGCAATTGAAAAAACAAAATCAGACTCTTTTTTCAATTAACAAAAGTCTAAGTTATTGAAAAAATAGATTTAAAATAAATATAAGATAAAATGTTTTATACACAAATTTATTCCAGTTGGAAATTGATATTTTAGTATACCATAATTATTAAAATTTTTCAAATTGATATATTTACACTACTTTAAAAACGTACTCATTTTTAACACGACGAATATATTCAGCGTTAAATTATTAAAGTTATAAATAATGGAGATAGGGTTCTAGATAGACAGAAGTCACGATGTCTTGATGTAAAACTAGCTGTTGTCCGCGGTTCTGCCCGCGTAAACACAATATCCCAAAAGAACTTTTTCGAGATAAAAAGGAGCCTATGTTTTAATCTAGAGCCTAAACTACTATCATACCAAATGTCATCATAATCCTTTCAGTACTTTTTGCGTGAAGGAGTAACAAACATCCATCCATTCTCACAAACTTTCACACTTATAATATTAGTAGCATAGTAGAATTTTCTGCTATTTCAGATTTTTTGTAAATTCCTAAACTGTTTATAGTTTTTAAACTAGGTATTAATGAAAAACCAAAAGCTCTTTTTTGTCATCATTAATTGTACCAAATTAATAATAATAGGCAACAAAAAATGGGTAAATATTTTAGTTTTTTACCCGTACAACGTAATTCATTAGGTTTTACATTCAATTAAATAAAGGTTTTTAGTATTTTTTATTAAAGCGGCAATAGAAATATAATAAATATCATCTAATACAGTAAACATTTCAAATGTCTAGCTATAACGGTCCTTGAGATAAAGCCTGGTGAGTTGGTGACAGACAGACGCGACGGACAAACGGACGGACAGCGGAGTCTTAGTAACACGGTCCCGGTCCCGACCCAAAAAGTAATAACGTGGTTATTACTTTTTGGGTACGGAACCCTAACTTGTTAGACTAATATTTATTCTGTGCCCTAACTACGGACTATAGCTTATCATTAACTAAGTCTCGGTCTACATCATCGTTTCTCAACCGGTGGGTCGAGACCCATGGTCGAGTTTGTTTTTAAAAGGGATCGCAGTCTGTTGAAAAATAAATACAAACTACATATAGGTACAAAATATTCATTTTTCGAACGAATCTTGTGTATCGAACGTCGAAGAAATCGTGACGGGGTCGCAAGACTTTTTACTTATCTTTTTGGCTTTTACGTGGGTCGCACATAAAATAAGTTGAGAAACGATGGTCTACATGATCCGGAATCTCTCCTGCCGGAAAAAACAGCGCTGAAATAAGAACTCTAATACAATAGAACTGAAAAACTTTTCCGGATGTAGTCCGAGCCTAAATGGTTGATGATGATGGTTTATTAATAAATGGTTCACACGTACCTATGTAACAACTAACAAGTCAAGTCATTCTATATTCTATACATCTATACAGATAAATAAAATTGAAGTGTCTGTTTATAATTTAAAATTAACAGCTTTTCACTTAATGCATATGAAAGTATATTCGGTACGCACAATAAAATACCAATTTTTAAAATTTTTATCTGTCCGTCTGTCTGTCTGTCGGTCTGTCTGTCTGTTTGTTCCGGCTAATCTATTCTATACATTCTATATTCTATACAGATAAATAAAATTGAAGTGTCTGTTTATAATTTAAAATTAACAGCTTTTCACTGAATGCATATGAAAGTATATTCGGTACGCACAATAAAATACCAATTTTTAAAATTTTTATCTGTCCGTCTGTCTGTCTGTCGGTCTGTGTGTCTGTTTGTTCCGGCTAATCTCCGAAACGGCTGAACCGATTTTCATGGGACTTTCACTGGCAGATAGCTGCTGTTATAAGGTCTAACATAGGCTACTCTTATTTTAGGGTTCCGTTTTAAAAAAAATAGATTCCGTTTTCGTTAGTTCTATGCAAACGAAGTTGTGGGCATCAGCTAGTTATAATATATAATGAGTGATGGTGAGTTTATCATATCGATTCGCACTAATTAGTCAAGAGATAAGGAAATAAATGATCTGATAACGAACTCCCGTGTGACGTAGGGCTATAATTATTTTTATAATAAATTATAATTTCTATAGACGCTTCCAGATAAGGACAAAATATTGTATAGCTTATACACTGAATAAATATTTTTATTAGTAAAGGGGAAGATGAATAAGTATTGGTATATTTAGTAAGTAAATAAATGCTATTATTTAAATTCATTGGTGTCAAGAACTCAATTAATAAATAGGATAATTCAAATTAATTAATCAATCCATACTATACTAATATTATAAATGCGAAAGTGTGTCTGTCTGTCTGTCTGTCTGTCTGTCTGTCTGTCTGTCTGTTACCTCTTCACGCCCAAACCGCTGAACCGATTTTGATGAAATTTGGTATAGGGATACTTTGAGACCCGAGAAAGGACATAGGATACTTTTTATCCCGGAAAAATGTACGTTCCGCCGCGATAAACGAATTTTGGCGCAACGGAGTTGCGGGCGTCATCTAGTAATTAATAATTGTTATAGCCCTAATCAATAGCAGCACGCGATCGTCAATCATACTGCTAGTGCTATTATCTAAGAACATTTTCAAATCTCGACAGCTGAATCCGCGGTGTGTCAAATTCGTATACTGATTTGACATCACCGCGGATTCATATTTCATTCCAAGAAAATAGGCTCTGAAATACGAATTTTAGTTAAAACTTGAATTTTTGATATAAGTTACTTTGAAGAATTTAAAAACGAACTATGTAAGTTTTTTTAAATTCACCCCCGAGAAGGGGTGAAAAAACATAAACAAAGTTTTTATTTTTTTATTTTGGGAAAACGGCAAGTGCTAGGAAAAAAATCTTCAAATAAAAGTTGTAGAGCGTAAAATTCAACATAAAAATGTTTTCATGACTTTTTTTCCTAAAATTGAAATAAACTGAGATAGGGTAGCTAGAAGCTAGAGTATGATTTTTTAAAGTTTTCATCATACTCTATTCTATCAAAATTTAAGTTTTAACTCAACATTCGTATTTCAGAGCCTATTTTCTTGGACTATCAGCTGTCCAGATACATGAAGTTGTTTCTTAGAGAATAACACTGCAGAAATAAAAATTAGAGATATAATAATATTCATTGACTAGCTGATGCCCGCAACTTCGTTTGCATAGAACTAACGGAAACTGAACCCTATTTTTTAAACGGAACCCTAAAATATAAGGAACCCTTATATTAGACCTTATAACATCAGCTATCTGCCAGTGAAAGTCTCGTGAAGATCAGTCCAGCCGTTTCAGAGATTAGCCGGAACAAACAAACAGACAGACAAAAAACATTCATTATGATGAAACGCAAAAATATCGGAGATATTTACTATATTCCTGAACTGCGGCCGTATACTTCATGCCTACTTCGTACACTTTATCCCAAGAGTGACGTCCGACGAGTGAGTTTTTACGAGACTTGCGAAATTTTGTAGGTACATATCGCTGTACCTTTGAAAATATTGACTTTTGATATACAGTTTCTTCTGAGAAGTTACTCATATTTAAGAGTACTATTCATTTATGCAATAAAAAAATCAGTCCACTTACCTATTCTTAAAAAATACACGATTTTTCATTATTATTCCAGGAAAAGACCAATAAAACAGATGCGCCATATGATTTATAAATCAGGAAAACTTCTTTTTTTTTGTACTTAAACTGAAATTATTTAAAAAGTATGATTGTTCTATTTTAAGGCTCAATGGTAAAAAAAAATATTTTATGCCATTTTTTGGTCCGGTAACAGAAATCTACCGACAGACTAGACGTCGTAAATTCTGTCTCTAAAACCTTTCCTTATGTGTTTTTTTTTTGTCTTTCTATTTATATCATATTTTTCGTAATATTCTACATTTATTATTTCTATTAGTGCAGAATCTTCATGTAGTATGTAGGTATCTATAAAATAATTCCATAAGACCAGTCAAAGAAAAAGCCCATATGTAAGCAAGGTAAAGAATAAGGGCACGGACATACATTCGAATTCCGGATTATGGACTTCCTTTAGCTGTTATCTGTAACAACACAATCTTCCTTACATTCATTATGTTTAGTATAAGAAATGTTCATAACCCAATTATCTAAGGTCTAGATAATAAAATACAGAAATATCGCTGTGGTAACATGATTCAATTGCATTTAGATACTAAAGGCCTTTTAGGTAGCCACGTTTATCTTTTTTATTGGAACGAAAGTTCCTTATGGGGCGTTGCGGAGGAGTACCCTAGTCGGAAAAAAACGTCCGTAACGTTAAATAAAAGCGAAAGATTCAATTTTTGAAGAAATTAAGACAACATTTCGCAGTTCCATCAACTTCCGATATGGTCTAGTGACTACCTCAACCAGGAGACTCGGGTTCGCTGTCTGATATCGAAATTACTTTTTACATTTTTTAACTCAAATATTTACTTTTATCATTTTTTGTAGTTTTTTTTTTGTTATTAATTTCATGACTGCCGATTATGTCGATGCATGGTAATTTCGCACTTGCTATCCTAAGCTTTCGGAACTTTGATACTTAATACAGTGTATCAGAATCGCTTATATGATGAACCCGATAGAATCTGTCATAAGATTACGGACGATCGATCGCCGTGATAATGAGCGTGCTAAGTATGTATAATTATCTTATCGGAAATAAATATTTATACTATTTTTATTAATTCAATTACATAATTTGATTATGTTAAAGGTATGTTCCATTTATAATAATCCAGAATTTTTACATAATTATTATGTTGTATTTACAAATACCCTTTAGCCTTTTTACATCTTCATTTTACACAATTTACGTAAAACTAAATCGAAGTAGATTATGTATAACAAGTTATATTTGGAAAACATATAGATTAAACAATGAGAGTTAAAAATACAAAATCAAACTAGCATTAACACATAAATAAAAAAATGTAATATTTTGCGCCCGAAGACATAACACTTACAAGTCCGGAATTTTATGCTCGTCGGCAGTGTACGCGCGGCTTAACGCACATTCTAGCACATGTACAGAACCGGGCCAGTAATTCTTATGTCTTATTTTCCGCCGGCCATTATGTACAACACCATAATAAGAGCGCAATTAACTTAATGACATTAACTTATTAAATGTCGATTGATTACGAGAACTGGAAACCCTCACGCACGCGGCACGGTACGCGCTCGACACGATGCAGTATACAGGGTGAATTGTTCAAGTGGGCGAGGTAGGCGAAATTGGAAGCTAAAAGGTAAAGCGAAAAATGCTGAAAGGAAGGAGGGAAAGAAAGGAAGGAAAAAATCTAATGATGCAGTTTCAGTTTTTTTTTTTTTTTTTTTTAATTCTTTTCGCAACTATTTTCAGCATTTTTCGCTATTACCTTTTAGTTTCAGATTTCGCCTACCTCGCCCACTTGAAAAATTCACCTGTGGAGTGTAGACCATAGTATATACATAGGACTTAACTATTGTTTTGCAACTTTATTTTGTTTTTTTTTTAGTCAGCGAATTAGAAAGCTTCATATAAATAGTTTCTAAGTCTTTCTAAAATCCATTAGTCGTGTTGGAGGACCTAAGGCACAGGCGATAGGTATTTTCAACGCACTACTGTATTAAAATGGTGGAAAATAATTTAATATTTCTTTTCTTTGAATGGAGGAGATAAGATACTCTTATTTTTTTAATCCAAGAGGCTGCGGACGATAACTAAACATCGAATGATTCTAAATATGTACATCATGAATATATTATTTACATTGTATAGTTATGATAATAAAATCTATTTAAAAGCTAAATGTCAATACTCGGCGCATAACAATTACAATGGGTGGGCAGTGGGCAACTGGGCACTGAACAGCGATGCGAATTTGCAGGTGTGCTGCTGAGCCCTGAATGACGGTATCACATTTTTGAGATTCTTTCCTATGTAGTTAGACATTATTCTATAGTGTTATACAAGGGTCGTCCATGAATCACGTGAGGCTCAATAAAGGGGGGTACGGAATAAATCTACTACACATATATAGGTACTGTACTGTAGTATAATAATCGGTCCACATTTAATTGAGAAAATCTAATGAAATCAAGATGAGGATACTCTATTTTTGCCTACTAGTACACTTTAATGGGACACTATTGGAAGGCTGCTGGATTTGCAGGCTGGACCGTGAGTATGGCGATTGGCATATAACGATTTAGTTTTGAAATCATTGGAAAAGGGTCCATCCACATATTACGTGACAGTGGAGGGGTCAGTGTTACAAATGTGACAGTACATGTAAAATACAGGTACAGGGATACTAAAAAGCGTGACATGGGGGGGGGGGGGTTCAAAAAGTCGAAATTTAGCGTGACGTAATATGTGGATGGCCCCAACCTTAAATACGAGATTAAACAAACTATATAGTAACATCGGTATCTACAGGCGATTATCCCTTTAATCAGGTACCTATTTGTTAAAAATTAAACCTCTTTTATAAGCGCAATAATTCTTCCATTTACGGTTTAAAAATTACCTTAATGTCGCGTTCAATTTATAGCGAATAAATAAACAATAGATTGCAAAAAAAGAACTTGCAATCTTGTATAGAGCGATTAAAAACAAATTATACCATTAAGATACGTTATAAAATGAATTATTCCACGATCAATTAACTTTATCTATCCTTGTAAATGCGTTTATAGTACGCACATATTAATGTTATTTTAACTCATGCAAATTGTGTGTGCAATATTAATGTGTCTATGAAAAAGATTTTGATCTTACAGACTCCGTTCACAGTTATTTTACCTCTGACAGGACTCACAGGACCTTTATGGAGATCACATAAGGTTCACTCTCATTTAAGTCCGAGGTAAAGTAACTCAATGGACTGTCTTTGCATAATATATAGATGTAGATATTATTATAAACTAGATGTTGAACGCGACTTCGTGCGCGCGAAAGAAAATCCCGCGGTAATATTTTGCCGCGATAACAATTTGCCTATGTCCTTCCCCGTGGTCTAATCTATATCTGTATGAGGCATATTGAGGCAAAAGTGTCTCCGGTTAAATGACCCCACTTTTATATTGCGTGTCATTGATAATTTTATCTCGAGTGTTCTTAGCCATGTTTCATGAAAATCTGTTCAGCCGTTTGAAGATCATCAGCTCTTTTCTAGTTGATGAGGGGATCTAACTTCCTTATGTCCGATCGATCCGAAATTTGGTATCGTATTACTTCAACGATATTTAAAAAACATGGTAAGGTAACCATGACCTGGTCAGCCGTTTTTAGTAGAAAACACTCAACATCTTACGGCTTGGCTTGTCTATTAACAATAAATCTTATTTTAAAATTACGGGCGCTCAGCTTAAATTAAAGTTACTACTTCTCTAGCAGTCATAAGATTAAAATTTTATTGTTTTCTAAACCAATTAATTATTATTCATAATTATATTATTGAATAGGTCGCAATTATTGTGACTCGTACAATTATATTAGATATTATTAACTACAGTGCTCAGACCAAATAAAAAGGGAAGGCAGCGCTTTGTCAAAGAAAAACTGAGGTTGGTTTTTGATGTATATGTTGCAGTCAAAACTCTTAACCAGTCAAAAGTACTATTGACTAGCAAAATCAGTCAAAAGTACTTTTGGCGGAACAGGTTGGTCAAAAGTGGTTTTGACTGAAAATTATCGGTTATTAGTACTTTTGACTGCAAATTTGCGGTTAAAAATACTTTTGACTGACGCTCTTCGTCAAAAGTAGTTTTAACTGCAATAAAGCATCAGTCAAAAGCACTATTAACTCGTTAGATGTAAATAACAAAGATATAATTTATTAAATGTGAAATCGTTTATTACGAAAAATTTGGCATTACAAAGAAGACATACACTTAAAAATTTTCATTTAAATAGGTAATCAGAAAATTCACAGATTATAAGAACACAGTATGTAGGTAGGTATTCTTAAATAATTTTTAACTTTAATTGCAATTTATAAAAATCAAAACATAATTCGTCATTGTACAATGAGAACCTTGTAAATTATATATGTTTTACTTATTACACATTTATGCATCGTCGGCAACATAGGTACGTGTTTTTTTTAAATAACTTTACAAGGCTATCAGTCTACAATGACGAATTATTTACCAACTCAAACTATTATGGCACTTTGAATTACACAGCAATCCTTTTTTCTTGCATAAACATTTATTGTATTTACAGCCCGTAGAACATACACATAGTGCATAATCTTGTCCTGTTCCGATAGCAGCGTTCTTTGCAGCTGTTCGTAATGTAATTGTTACGCTGGGCACCTCATCCTGCCGGATAAATTTTTCTCTGCAGCCATTAAATTCGGATCTGGAAAATAAAATGTTAAAAACAGGTTAAAACCTACAGACAAATACACACACGAACACACGCTCACACGCACACACACACAAGCATACGCACACAAATTCATTTATATTTACAAATTCACTAAGTAGACGCACATTAAATTTGAATTAGTAGATACGTACCTGCAGTACAATTTCTCCAAAATCCCACTCTTTGTCCCAATCCTGTATAACTGTGAGCAGTTATACAGGATTGGGACAAAGAGTGGGATTTTGGAGAAATTTTGAGCAAACTTGTGAGCAAGTAACTTCTAATACAACTCCAATTAAATTACGAAGTTCTGCCTTTCCTTTGTCTACGTCTGGGATTGGTATGGTCACATTGTCTTCGACTTTCAGTGGTGGATAAGATTGATCGCTTGTTGTTTTCATTCTCTTTGCTTGTTTTACTAAATTCAAATGTGCTTTTTCTCTTGCTTCCAATATCATTGATTCGTTTCTGTTGTGTTCATCAAATATTTCTTTTTGTTCTTTGTTTTCTTCTTGTTCTTTACCTATTTCTTTTGTTTCAATTTTTTCTTGTTTGTCTTGGTTCTCTTCATTATCATCGAAATTTTGATTCATTTCTGTGGTTGCAACTTGCAAGTCTTCTTCATTATGCAATCCACTTATAATTTCCAAAGGTAGATTAGATGTTGTTAGTCCCACTTTAGGTTCCGATCCAAACATTGCTTGATACTGACTTAAGACTGCTTTATCCCTGAGTGAAATGCTCGGTTCTTCATGAATTGAAGAAATTTAAGTCCATTCGACCAGTTAGTGGTTTTATTGTCTTCCATCCAAGATGCTAGCATTTTTTCAACATCTTGATTAGCCCTTTCCACGGAACCTTGACTTTGGCTATGACGTGGTTTCCCAGTTACTAGTTTTAGTTCCGGCCAATATGATGTTAATTCTTTTATAACTGAGTTAACAAACTCTCTGCCATTATCTGAGTGCAAAATACATGGTGCTCCAAAGGCCAAAAAAATATCCATTAATTGATATGCAACTTTAGTAGCCCTTTTTGATGTCAGTGGTCGCAAAAAATACAAATTTAGTCAAAAAATCCTGATAAACCATAATAAATTTATGCCCGCGATCTTCTTGCGACTGCATGTCACTAAGATCGACTTGGAAGCGGCTGTTCATTTCAGTATGCAGGATCGGTTTCGAAACCAGACCCCTCCTTTTCTTGCTTTTCTTCCTTTGGCATACTTCGCACATTGATAAATATATAATAATCGTTTCTTTTGTAACATTAGCGTACTTTTTTGACGTTTCATTCTTTAGTCTATCGCGACCACCATGCCCTATAGAAATATAAGCAGTATTAATAATGTCGTAGATTTCCTCAGCCGGCAAAAAATATTTGACAGGTTCTGTGTTTGTAACTAATTTTTTTATACCATAAACTTCTATGATGTTAAAGCGTTTTAGTCTACTGTACTGTAATGGTGTTTTCTTTTCATCAAATTTCGCGTCTTCCACATCCATTGCAAACCTTTAAAATTTTTCTTTTGTCATCACATTGAAATGACTATCTTTCATATCTTCCATCGCTAAAATTCTTTGCAAAAAGCATTCTTTCTTTTCGTAGTCACTCATTTTTGTTTTAATATCAGCACGTTCTCCACTAATAATGAGTAATATAAGAGTTTATATGTGCGTTTGTCGTTATTTTTATCGACCACCTTGACTTTTTAAGAGTTTTGACTGAAACAACCAGTCAAAACCACTTTTGACGGAATCATTTAGTCAAAAGTACTTTTAACCAGCTCCATTGGGCAAAAGTACTTTTAACTGTTATTTCAGTCAAAAGTATTATTGACTAAAGCATACGGTCAAAAGTACTTTTGACTGATTTTGCTAGTCAATAGTACTTTTGACTGGTTAAGAGTTTTGACTGCAACATATATAATACTTTGCGTGTCACGCACTACATACATAAAAGGCAAAAGCACACAGACCGCGACAGCACTGCTCGCCATACCTAAGGGGTCGTCCATTAATCACGTGATGCCTAAACGGGGAGGGGGGGTCTGAAAAAAAATCACCAAGTATCACAAGGGGGAGGAGGGGGTATAAGGAGACATCACGTGTATTAATTTTCGAATCCAGTCTATGCATACCAAATTTATTATCGGTTGTAGATTCGTAGTGTTGTTTGAATACTTCCAAGACAAATGACTCGTATAGTTTTTAATTGCTTAAATTATTGGATTAATTTTAAGTTAAAGTTTTTCTTCAAACATGACCTGCTTACTATGTAAAAAAATACACGTGATCTTAGGTGGAGGAGGCGGGGGTAGTATAAAACATCACCACTTATCACCAGGGGGAGGGGAAGGGTCCAAAAAGTTGTTAAAAACATCACGTGATTAATGGACGGCCCATAAGGCGTAGTTTCTTTACATTTGCGTGATATTGTGTTACACGGCGAGGCGTTGTTAAGACCGGCTGGGCCTCACTCTGTGTTTCGCATAACTCTATATTCACTCTTTCATTTGGTCTGAACTACGGTGATTATATCGGTCTATGATATAATATCGAAATTAACATTTTGCCTTCGACGGTAATTGAATTAACTACAATTACGGCTACCGCAATAAATAATATCACGACTTTATCTCTGACAAGGCTACTTACATTTGAATAATCATAAAAATCCTAACATTATAGGTAAACACGAAAGTTTTGTAAGAGTCTATGGATATGTGGATGAATGGATGTTTGTTACTCTTTCACGCAATAAATATACTGATAAAACAGCCTCCGTGGTCTAGTGGTTAGAGCATTGGCTCTCGACTCGAAGGTCGTGGGTTCGATTCCCGCATTGGAACAACAAAAAATATTGTTTCCAAGTTTGGTTAGGACAATGCAGGCTGGTCACCTGAGCCATGCGTCGGATAGTCATGTAAAAAAGTCGTTCCTGCGCCTGATCTCTCGTCAGTCGTGTCGGTTATCCGTCCCACTGGATTATGAGAGTAAAGGAAGAGAGAGTGCTCTTGTGTACTGCGCACACACTTGGTCACTATAAAATTACACCTGCGTAACTGGCCTGGTTTCAATGAAACCGGCCACCGTCACCGAACGTCACCATCTAAATCCATTCATAGATCCAAATAATACCTATTCAAAAAACCATATCAGGAACCATAAAAATTCATAATGTTTTTGATACTTTATCAATCTATGAATGAATCAACTTTAATCTTATCATCCTGAAATAAGTCGATATGTTGATGCAATTAATAACAAATGTATCATTTGTTCCAGAGTTCGCACACGAGGCGTACCAGAAGTACAACATGGGGATCGCGGAGCACGACTCCCCCCGGACCACCCCGGAACTAGCGAACCAGTCGCCGGCCTCGGAACGGCTGCCCATGGGGTCCGCTGATAGTGATGATGCCGATGACTTCGCGCCGAAGCGGAAGCAGAGAAGATACAGGACAACGTTCACGAGCTTCCAGCTGGAGGAGCTGGAGAAAGCGTTCTCCAGAACACACTACCCGGATGTTTTTACAAGGTAGACAATGAGTGTTTGTATAGTGCGGTTCAAATGAGAATAGGATCGAATCGGCACCATATTGTTTCGAATTTAGACTGTTACGATAGTCAAATTTATGTTTAGATAATTGATTACTATTCAACGTTTTTATTTAAATACGATGCAAGACTTTTAATATTTATATGCACATAAGTTTTTCTGAAAATCGCACTTTTCAAGTGATGTTTGACAGTTAAAGGTCATTGACATTCCTATTCTCATTTGAACCGCGTTATACATTGTGAAAGTTTCTAGTCGCTTGATACTGTTAACTTACTTTAGTAGTAACTAGAAGTTAGATAAAAATCGGCGAAGTACGAGTCGGACCTGCGTACGAATGGTTCCGTACAAAACGACAATAAATTACGTTTGTTGTAGGAATGTGTGCTCCCTACAATATTTATTTTATTTTTTGATGTAAAAGCGGTAACAGATATTATACAACAACATCAAAATCTGTGAAAAAATCAACTGTCTAGGTATCACGGTTAAGGTCTGGTGATAGACGCACGGACAGACGGACAGACAGACAGCGAAGTCTCAGTATTAGGGTCCCGTTTTTACCATTTGGGTACGGAACCCTAAAAATTACAAAAACAATATGTCACAATAGTAAAAAAGCAACTTTTATGAGTTGGAAAGAAGAATTATTATTTCATTTCGCGTTTTATATTAGTCTCGTATGGAGAACTATTTATACTATAAAACATTGTTTATTGCGATTAGGACAATAAAACGGTGACAATCTTGATGAGCTGCACTAATTGGAAACAAACTGGTTGTGGAACGGGAAACGTCTTCGGTGTCATAAAATCACTTAATTTAGCTTTTTGAGGCCGATCTATTATCAATTATGTATCTGATGCTGTCATAACTGGTTTTGTGGGCGAAGGTACTCTGTGTAGCTGTCAAGTTTGATGCCACAACTTACTGTTGGTAGTAATGGGGGTGTCCAATAACTCCATTCCTATTGGCTTCACTTACCATGTATATTTTGAAGAATCTCATCTTAATCCTTACCTATATAACTCTATTCCTATTGGGTTCACTTACCATGTATCTTTTAAAAAACCTCATCTTAATCCTTACCTTTATAACTCCATTCCTATTGGGTTCACTTACCAAGCCTTTTGAAGACCCTCATCCAAATTCCTACCTATATAATTCCATTCCTATTGGGTTCACTTACCATGTATCTTTTGAAAACCGTCATCTTATTCCCTGCCTTTATAACTCCATTCCTATTAGGTTCACTTACCACTTACCTTTTGAAGACCCTCATCCAAATCCCTACCTGATAATACAGACTAGGGCTTCCCTATGAAGGAGAACCAGGCAAATGGCAATATAAAACATCGTTGCCACCCTATATAGAAAGAGATGGAATGGTCTACTAGAATTCTTAGACATTTTTCGAGGTCGATTCAAAATGCTTTTATCTTTTGAAACACACGTGTATGATAGTATATCTTTTGAAATACACCTGTATGATATTATCTATTGGGCTTCCAATAGACTCTTTCTATTTGGGCTTAAAGGTTATCACAGGATATTATGAATAGAGTTATCCAAGTCACAATCCAATATCCGTGATGAATGTTAAAAATATAATAGCACCCTATACACATAAAGTTCGGAAAGCAGATCGAACTGCGTTTCAAAACGCGGAGGGATATGTGCGGTTTGGACTGCGGATCAAACTACAAATGCGTCACGGTTTGCACTGCCGGCGCGGCGTCTTACACAATACGTCATAGCGCGCGGTTTAAACTGTGGAAAAATGCACTGTCATCGACATGTTAGATCGGCTGTCGGCCCCATGCATTTACACGTTCAGTTTGAACGGCGCGTGCCAATCCCTGCGGTCAGAACTGTCCATGTGTGCTAATATATCAGTAAATCTCATCTAATCAATTTTAATTTAGCGGAATAGCCTAAAATGTCCGTCTGATATCGCTCTTTGTGACAGAAATTGTTTATTTTTGTCTCGCTGATACAATTCGTCTGCTACCTTACGTAATTAGCAAAATAAATATTTATTTTAATTGATGTAAATTAATATATACAGTACAACGCCGGAATTGTAACAAATTGCATACAGGATACTTTTCAATCATGAATATTGGCTGACAGTAGTAATTAAACTGTCAGCTAGTCAGGTAATGAATTGGACTAATACAATTCATTGACACTTAGGGACACATCACACCGCGACAATACGCAACGAGACGCGGCGCATTTTTAAGAATCACACGTTGCACTGCGCTGCGCAGCGACGCGACGTAGCACTGCACTTTTAAGATAGAGATTCAAAATTGAACTTTTTTTTACACAAGAAGGTACACGTTTCCTTGCAAGAGTTTGAATTTCGAGCTGCATTGTCTCGGTGTAAACTAATCCTAATACCCTTACTAGGGCCTATTTCACAATCTACAGATATGACGTATGATACCTAGCTTAGGTATTTGCATGTTTTGTCCCTGTCACTCGAATCTAGATATAAAGTAAGCAGCGACAAAACATCCGAATAAGCTATTAGACACCAGCAGACTTAGCATGCGCATAGAAGAAACACCGAAGATAAGAAAATATGACAGATTGAAGAAACATTATTACCATTCGGAGCAAAATAGGTCTTATTATAAGGTAGCAAGGTCGATGTATCGTCGTTATGAGAAATAACATTTCTTTTCTTCCCGAGCATGAGCTCACCAAATGGCCTCTTTTGACAGCTAAAGTAGAAACGTTTTCTTAATTTAATGTCAAAAAGTCCCACAGTAATATCAACCACTCCACATCATGGCGGACCTAGACAAAAAGTTTCTTTACGTTGTCATATAGGTACTTGAATATTTGTTCGTTTTTGACAGAAGATTTCCCGGCAACCATTTTAAAAATATGGCGGTTTAGAAATGTTGACTTCTATTGACGACCTTGTTATCATGGATTAAGAACTATTTTGCAACGAACTGTTTTGGATAGAATATTTCTTCAATAAATGTATTTCTATGGATCGCCATGCTAAGCCTGCAGCTATCAGAGATTGTGAAACAGACTAAGTCTTGAAAACCAGTAGAAAATTACTGAATAAGATTAGTTGTTGCTAAAGGAACGTACTTTTTGCACGACACAGGCTTATGGCTATCTTTATCCAAACCATCTTACTCGTCTGACAACAGGTACCTACTACCTACATATTTCCAATTTAAAAATTCTCTATCGATTGCGAAGTTTCAATATGAATAGAGAATACGAAATTAACTTTTTACACACATCTAATAAGGACGATTATTTAAATATATAATTGTATTAATCAATATTAATAAGTTGTATAAGCGCGTTCGTGTCTGAATCGAATCCACAATATATATGAATAGTAATGCACGAACAAAAACTGTCGACAGTACCATCGATCAAACGTGCGACGTTCACGACTTCGGATCTGCCTGCATGACTCCGTAATGTGCGATTAACACGGTCTCTACATATATTATATACTACAATAGTAACACAATATATATAATGTACAGTGGACCATCTTCATACATTTAACATTTGCCCGAATCGGCGCACACACACACAAACGCGTCGTTTACACGGCCGCTAACGAAACCTCAAATGGCAGAAGCATGGATTGTCACGCCGCGCCGCCGTCAAGACTTGTAGCTGTCACCGTAAAATTGTAAAAACCGTTAGATTGTAATATTACTAGAGATATTAATTATAATATGCTGACAGATTGTCAAATACAAATTTCTCCATACAGTTGTACGCATTATTTTTCGTTATAATTATTATTATGAAAAAGCAAACAAATATGGTGGCGCGGGGCACATACCGTATAACCAATCGGCACGGTAAAAATTACAATATAACGAAAAATAATGCGTACAATTGTATGGAGAAATTTGTATTTGACAATCGGTCAGGATATTATAATTTCTCTAGTAATATTACAATTAAACGCTTTTTACAATTTTACGGTGACTTAGCTAACGACTAACGAGTTTTAGTTAGTTGTGACTTGTGCCGCGACGCTTGCGCACTGTCAACAACTTCTTTGTAGACGTACCAGATCTAGCGCTTCGCTGGGCCAGGACACGGCTGAGTTCCGCTATTGCATATGGTTTATAATGTGATAGTACTAACGATAACATAAACTGTTATCTTATATCGAACTAGCTGTTGCCCTCCGCCCGCGTAAATATAGTATCCCTCGGGAACACTACCTTTTCGGGATACAAAGTAGCCTATGTTTTAATCCAGAGCCTAAAGTACTACCATACAAAATTTCATCGGATTCCGTTCTGTAATTTTTGCGTGAAAGAGGAACAAACATCCATCCATCCATACATCCTCACAAACTTTCACATTTATAATATTAGTAGGATAGGATATCTAGCGGACATTTTGAAAGCAAACTCATGGAGAAACGTACTTGTCTTGATGGTAAATTTTTGCAAAGATACTTAGAAAAATGTGTATTTCTTTATTCGTAAAATTAGAGTAAGATTCAATTCAGACCGCGATGAGACTTTATTCACCACACAACTTTCATTTCAAGAGTTTGAATGTCAAGTCATTCATGTCAACGTCGAAGGCGCTACTCTTGCAATGGAACGTATATCTTTTTGTGTAGTGAATAAAGTTCATTTTGAATCGCTATCTTAAAAATGTATGTAAGGGCTGCTCCTACGATAAAATTAGTTTCCTTTAGCTTAGTTTCAGAATCCGCACAACCCTAGAACAGATATTATGCACTGATAAGTGATAACATTCAAATCAGCAAGCCTACACTTTTACCTGTTTATCAATGATTTCAAAACTAAGGATAGGCTGTGACGTACATTTGACAGGAAAAATCTTCAAACAAGAAAAAGTCAGGCCATCTTGATTTCAGAATATTTTGTCAATTATGCGGAATGATTATACTGCGGAAAGCATAGATGTATAATATTATTCACTGGCGGAAAGTAAATGTGAAAACAAGATGACAAATGTCATCCATCTTGTTTTCACATTTACTTTCCGCAAAAAGTATGACAAAATGCCCCAAGCAGCCCCAAAAGTATGTTTAGATGTGGACAATATTTGCCTCGACATACACTGTCTATAATAATGTCTATAACAAATTTTATTCAGTATATTATGTAACGTCCGTTCGTCCCTGCCGTATAAAAAAAATTTGTAAAACACATGTTTTGCGTCCACAAGACGATCCTAAAATAAGACAAAAATTGCAGTAAATGTACGAGAATTTCATACATCACACACGACAGCCGGACAAGACAATTACAGTACAAATTATATGCATATTAAAACAACATTATGTGAATTGAATTTATTTGTTACAGAGAGGAGCTCGCTATGAAGATCGGACTGACGGAGGCACGAATACAGGTATTATAATCGAATTAAGATGTTTCCCTTTTGACGTTAAATCACCTGCAATTACATTAATTACAGCACATTGATTCATATATTACTACCATAAGGACTGGCCCTTAATTTTAAATAGCTCTAGCACGTGTGCCCCATGTTCAACAAGTCCGTAAGTAACGACTGTGCGCAAAACTTGACAGAATAAAGTCAGTTTACTTGTATGAAGAAGGTTAATGTTAAATGATCTTAGAAATCTATTCCATACTTATAGTCTATTCCCATTAAGAACTAAGAAGACAGTGAATCATGCGTACATATGTTAGAATGGCTTGCTTGGTTAATCAACCAAGGGCACATTTATCAATGTGCCCAAGACTTATGCGTCATTGGCAATTTTTTACATAATATGTACGAATTATTCACTGTCTTCTTAACTCGACCAGAATATACTAAGGAGAACATACTCTAGAAACACACGGACTGTAAATGTCGCTAGAGCATGAAGGCACTCATGTTATTGCCATTTTACGGTTCCACCGTACACGGGGCCTGTCCTTACGACAGTAATATGCAATAGCGATTGCACATTGATTGTGGATAATGGGCCTGATATTTATTCGTAAAATGCACAATTTTTTGTCCTTAATTATTACCTACTAGAATTGATCAATTTCATTAAAGGTGACAGGGTTTATGATATAATTAAGTGTAATTACGATTTCGCAAAGCTTCCGAAAAGGCCTAATTATTTTAATCAGTTTTATATAAGGCTATATAAATGGCTTTATAACGCTTACAACCAACTCCATAATTGTATTACAAAATTACAGACTGATCTACAGATTTAGCTGTTTTAATAGCAATAGACTTGTTGACTGTCTTTTTTTTTTTCATTGCATAAATGAATAGCACTCTTAAAATATATAATGACTTAATAATCTAAAGAAACATTATAATATTAAAAATCAATATTTTCAAACGTACAACGATTTGTAATACAGAATTTCGCAAGTCTACTGAAAACTCTACATACAAATGTCTGCCGTCACGGGTACCTCAGTTGTTTGAAAGTATAATAAGTAGGTCGAAAGCACATAATAAGTATTTGCTAATATCTCCGAAATTATTGCGTTTAAATTTATAATTACTTTAATTAATGTTTTTGTATTTTTAGTAAGTAAACAAATCATGTAGGTTTCTTACACTAATGATGTAAAAAAATATTCCAACTTTTATATTATAACATTGAAGTTGCACCTAATTACAAAACTACACATACATTTTATATTTTTTTACAAATGGGTACACGACTACCCCTCAGGGTGACAACGACAACTTCTTAAAACGACAACTTCCGAAAACAACAACTTCCGAAAAACGACAACTTTCTAGAATGTCAACTTCCGAAAACGACAACATCTTAAATCGTCAACTATCTAAATTGTCAACCTCCAAAATTGAGATCTTCCTGGAACGACAACGCGTTCGACCCTTTTTAAAAGAACTTTTGCCGCTGACTGTACCCACTTTCATCCGTTTTTAAGGTTCCGTACCCAAATGGTAAAAACGGGAACCTATTACTAAGACTGCGCTGTCTGTCTTTAGTTTCATTAATGTACTCAGAAATTTTAAGGCATTACTACTTCGTAAATGTAAAAAATTATAATATTTTATTTATAGTTTTGTAATAAGACACATCTAAAAAGTACAAAAAAAATTTTTTTTTTTGCTAAATAAGTAAACAAAACCTACATCATTAGGTTACTTACATCATATACAAAAACTTTTATTATGGTAAGTATGAACTTAAACGCACAAATATCGGAGATGTTTACATATATTATGTTCCTACGGCCGTATATTTCATACACTTTAACATGGACGTGACGTCATAGCTACGTACGACTTTAGTATGGAGCATTTTCACGGGACTTGCGAAATTTTGTAAACAAATCGCTGTACCTTTAAAAATATTGACTTTTGATATACGGTTTCTTCTGAGAAGTTACTCATATTTAAGAGTACTATTCATTTATGCAATAAAAAATAATATCAGCTTCTAAAAGTTAAGATGCTCTTAAGTCACTTGCCTTTCTTGTTTTTTTGCCAAGCAAAGACAGTGACAGCCTGTGATTTAAATTTAAGTAGAGTTTAAGTGTACTTAAGTGTAGGGACCTACATGGAATATTTAATTACTTAACATATTAATAGTTTGCGGCAATGTACTATCATAATTTTATATATCGATTTATGAATTTATAACTTTATAGACACGGTCGTAAAATGGTCCATGGGCCATGGCACAATATTAAATATTGCCATAGTAAATAATTTTATATTCAAATTTTCAATAAAAGCCATAAATTATCCACATTTATGATTGCCCTAAAATCGTATTTATTTTTTTCTTAAAAAAAATATATCGCTTTTAAGATAAAGTTATAAAATTAATATCTATATATTGTTATAAGCATTGCACCATTATCATGTGGATAATTCTTCAAAAAAATATCTCGCTGCTATTTTAGTGTTTTTTTTTTGTGTGCAAAAAGTCTTTTTAGCGACTGTAGAGTTAAGAAATAGTAGAGTAAAAACCGTCGGGAAATAGTAAAATTACAAACAGAGATGTTCAATTCTGCCAAATACTTGATTTCCTCGACTGTACATTCTTAATTTCAAAAAATTTGCATCATCAGTATTATTATTTATGTCAAGTTGTTCATGGATCTGAATTAAAATAATTACGGAAGTGATATACAAATGAAAATTGTACAATCGAATAGTATTTTGGTTTGTAGTAGCGACTTTTTTTTAAAAGTAAGTATTAAACTCACAATACAATGACTTTTAACAAGACAACACGATTATCGTTTCATTAAATACTGAAATATTTGCGTCGTCTTAATACAGACGTTTTAAAAGTTAACCGTACAAAATGGTCGTTGTGTCAAATTATCCTACATTAAAGAGTAGTTAATTTAACAGGTTCGGTTAAAGTATGTTGTACCCTGTGTGTAATGACCCTACTTAGCTGCTTATAGCCTTATTACATTAATAAACCTTTTATATTTTCCGATGTTAACCCTACACTTGACAACGTAAGATAGTTAATAACTTGAAGTAATCTTGTTCTTTCAAAAAAACCATCACCGGCTACATTTTTGTTTACCTCATCTACACTGATACTGGCTATTCCTCAAGGGAGGCCATTTAAAAGAAGAAGAATAAAGTAAATATTCATAGTAGAAATTTAAAACGCCTTTATTGGAAGACTAGAATTTAGATGTTGCCCACGACTTCGTGCGTGCAAAAAAGAACTCCTGTGGAAACCGTACATTTTGTCGCGATAAAAAGTAGCCTAAGTCCTTTCCTGTGGTCTACTCTACATCTGTGCCAAATTTCATCAAAATCGGTTCAGTAGTATCGTAGCCTATTCAATGCAAACAAACAAACCTTTCCTCTTTATAATATTAGTATAGATAACCTTATCTTCCAATAAATCCGTTGTAAAGTCGGAAGACTGTAGAAACAAATTGTTGGTAGGTATCCTAAAATAACTTAGAACTAATTTTAGTGCCTTGTAAACGCAAGCGCCAATCATTTAGACCAGAATCTGTCACTTTACAGTGTCATAAAAGGAGTTTCGGTCAATATAAAAGTAGTAAAACTGTGGTGTTGTATATCATTAGAATTAGTACTATATGGACATAAATTATCCCCAATATGAGGTAAAAGCATAAATTTTATTTCACATTAAACCACACAAGTAAATCACATGTAAGAAACGGTTTGTAACACTGGTTTAGTTATTGGTAATAAAAGAACCATGAGGTGTCCGTTAAATTTATGTAATCTATAAGTTAACGACTGATTTTAAATGTTTTATATTTGAAATCAATTAACTGTAAAGGTGTACAGTCTAAAGGGGTAAAAATTACAAACATCTGCAGGAAAGGCGAGAACTCCATACGATTATTGTAGAGTTAAAATTCGACGGAATTTTTTCCATTGATAATATTATTATGTAGATAGGAACATGTTTTATGTACGGTTGCCAACAGTTCTGGTGTATCACTTTTCGACCTGCCTGTCTATTCTCTAAGAACATTTTCAAATCTCGACAGCTGAATCCGCGGTGAGTGTCAAATTTGTATATGATATTTGATACTCACCGCGGATTCAGCTGTCGAGATATATGAAAATGTTCTTAGAGAATAACACTGCTGATTACTTGGTTATAAAGTTCAAAAGTGGTTAACGCTGTCCGCAGATCCGCTGTCCGTGACTGTACCCTACTCTTACTATTGTCTGTTCGCATTAAGAAGACAGTGTAATAACAAAATGAAAAACATAATTGACCAATGTCTCATAAGTCGTGTTCACATTAACCAATAACAATAACTATTTCATAATCGCCTTATAAGTGTCGAACAGCTTATCCGGAACTTTTGTCGTCGCTTACTTTATACTGAGCGACAGAGACAAAACTTGCCAATGACTTGACACTTATTAGTAAATAAGAAAAACCTCTTTCATATTATGATATGTACGCGTGATTTATTGGCGTTTACTGTCTTCATAACACGAATAGACTATAGGTTATGACGTTGTTTCGAATTCATGTATATAAATTTGTGCTCGTAACCGACACATTTGGAAGCAGTGGTCGACTTACGTAACAGGCTAGTAGCTACTAAGGCTGGGACTATATTTTTCGGATATCGTAAGGCTGGGAAAATTCAGAGCTCTGAAAATAGAACTCTGCGCTACTACAATAGAGCTGGAAATCGAGAATACGGGTGTAAATTCAAATATCAATGTCAAATGATGATGTAAATCTCGAATTCTCGACACTCATGTATTCGATTTTCAATTCTACTTTGTTAGTCCAAGTTCTATTTTCAGTACTCTGAATTTTCTCCGGCCTTACAGATTCCGAACAGTATATTCCCAGCCTTAGTATCGTGCACCTGAGACCGACTTTTTTCCCTTTAACATTCCTGTAGCGTGTTTATGCCCAATTACGAAATCGCCGCTACCAAGTACCAACCTTATGAAGTTATATCTATAAAACAATTACCAACCTAACAATATCATTACTGTCAATACAAAGTAAGCTTTATTGCCAACGGCGTGTGTTTCCTTTTATTTATTGCGCAAGATGTTTCACCAGTTCCCAGCATCATTTAAACACTGACATTTAAAGAAATGCCGTTTTTTGCCCGCTCATTTATCATAAGTGAATTAATTTAAATTACTTTAAAATATCGGTTAGCATAATGCCGATGAAAGCTTGTGTTTCATAAATATGTATGCTCAAAATATTGAATCGTTGTAAAAAAATAGATTGCATGTTGCAATATCGGTGAGTAATTATAATGTATCATGTGCGCATATTAAACATACAGCTATTAAAATAACCTAACCAAGAGCATGTCAGGAAATGTCTAAGGAGGTTTCCGTAACTATAAACGCGTAATATGTTTTTATCAAATTACTTCACAAGTTAGTGCTCGATTTGGTTTAAATAATTTTCATAGAGTTTTAAGCATGATCTATCAGCATGAAAATTGCAAGTTTCTAAGTCTTATAGTTTAGAAACGCCAAGGTGGGGGACCAACTTATAAATCACTTTGGAGGCCGAAAATGGTTGAGTTTCCAAAAAAGTTGTGTACGAAACCTTGCTTTTCTTTGTAAAGATCTATTCAACGAGACCCCACACGATAGGAAAGAAAGAAAAAAATTTTTTCATCCCCACTTCACATGTATGGAGAGCCACCCCTAGAATATAAAATTATTATTATTTTATGATGCCAAATCTGAGATCTACACACAATCTATGACTATACAACATTTCATTTAATTATATTCATAATTACCGACGCTAGAAGCGCGGACAGACAGACGGACAGAGCGAAACTATAAGGATTCCTCAAGTATTACGGAATCCTGAAAAAACATCGACAAAAGTAGCAGGTATTAGTTTATTGTTTTATGTCACAGCACATCTGAAGTTTACTGGTGTAAACTGTAGATGCACCACAGATATGCCACATAGCTCTACATTTTCGAGGTAGCTATTCAAAATTGAACTTTATTTACATAAGAAGATACACGTTTACTACTTATTACGTGGTAGAGCCATGCTTCGGCACGAATGGGCTGGCTCGACCGGAGAAATACCACGGGCTCACAGAAAACCGGCGTGAAACAGCGTTTGCGCTGTGTTTCGCCGAGTGAGTGAGTTTACCGGAGGCCCAATCCCCTACCCTATTCCCTTCCCTACCCTCCCCTATTACCCTATTCCCTCTTAAAAGGCCGGCAACGCACTTGCAGCTCTTCTGATGCTGCGAGTGTCCATGGGCGACGGAAGTTGCTTTCCATCAGGTGACCCGTTTGCTCGTTTGCCCCCATATTTCATTAAAAAAAAAAAACGTTTTATTGGAAGAGTTCAAATGTCACGTTGCACCTGCGCTGCGCAGAGACGTCAAATGAAATGTGTGTCTTTTTGTGCAGTGAATAAAGTTCAAATTTGAAAAGCTATCTTAAAAATGCAGTGATGCCGTGTGAACTGACCCTTATGCTCTAAAAACTATGAAGTTTCATCTTCTTAGTGTTTCACTATAATACTTTTCTTATATCTTGAATCGTCTATAATCTCTACATACTTGTTTTTAAAATCAGAGTTGACCGCTTAATTTCTTTACAGGTATGGTTCCAAAACCGTCGGGCCAAGTGGCGGAAACAAGAGAAAGTGGGCCCCCAGGGGCACCCGTACAATCCGTACCTGGGGGGCTCCGCCGCGCCGCCGCCCTCCGTCGTCGCCTCCATGCCCAATCCCTTCTCGCAACTCGGCTTCGGGTTCCGGAAGCCCTTCGATGCGAATACCTTAGCTTCTTTTAGGTAAATACTAAATGAATATTCGTTTGTTATTTGGTCTTTTATGCCTTGTGACATTTATATCAATATTTGTAACTACGCTGCACTCAATAGAATACTACTCCTATTTTAAACTAATTCAGCTTTATGTTATATTACATTTATTTTTTATGAAGTATTTAAGACTCTAGATGTATCTATCCTAAATGTAAAAGAACAAAATAAATAACATATCAATTGTATTGTTTCAGATACGGCACATCACCGCTAAACACTCAATACCTCAGCGCCCCTCTGTCCCGGCCGCCCATGTTCAGCGCCCCCATGTACACCTCCTCGCCGCCCTTCCACACTCTGCTGGCGGGGCTGGCGGCCCCCCCGCGACAGTCGCCCGACGCCCCCTCCGTGTCGCCCCCTATCTCCCCCGGCAGCGAGAGCCCCCCGGCTACGTCCGGCCCTGAAGTCGAGAGGCGAAGCTCCAGTATAGCAGCGTTACGAATGGCCGCGAGAGAACACGAGATAAGACTGGAAATGCTGAGACAACGACACCACACCGACTTGATCAGTTGAGCCGCGGCCAGCTCGTAGTTGTTAATTGTTATAGAACCAAAGGCAGTTGTACAGAAGATAGTACAAATGTTCCAAAAACTGCCGATTTTCATGTTGAGAATTTTACAGATGTAGGTTAATCAAATTGTAAGCATTCGACCTTACCATTCGAAGTAAGTAAACTTGAAGAATCTAGAACCTACGGCGACAATGTGGACTTAAGTTGTAATAAGTGTGAGTAGTTTTACAACTACAGCAATAACGAAGTTACTTATAGTCGAAAAGACGAATAATTGTATTAAAATTGTACAGTATAACTCTATGTTACATAGGCTAAAGATATTTGGTGATGGATGGCATATTTTGTTATGAAAGGCGATCTTAAATTAATATAAAAAAATGCACAAATGCTGTATGTTAAGAACTTTACACACTATGAACATAAGTGAAAACTTGTGGCATTTCTATAAAGACTTTTCCAGTAAAAAAACTGTAAAACAACGAACTGAAAAAAACTGATGTATCATTTAATCTATATTTCTGTTTGTAGAAGCTTTTTTTATGGCAAATATTTATCTATGATACGGAAAGCGAATGGATCTATTAACTTTTTCTATGATTTATTATTAATTCTTGAGATTTTTGTATTACATTATGTTTCTAGTCTTCCTATGTTGTAATTTTTAACATTGAAGTACCTAATTTGACATTTTTGCATAAAAATCCTAGAAACCTAGTTTATACTCTTAGTACTTTTGTCTTTCCACTATTGAACGAGAGTTTTAGAAGGATATTTTTTTTATATTTTCTATTACGATGCTCCGTAGCACCTGGCTAGCAGAAATTGTTATTCTAGTGCCTTTTAAAGACTTTTTCCAAGTATATTTGGGATGTGCAATCATACAATATATTATCTCTTTTATCTCAAATCGTTATAAAAATAAGAATATTTTTCGTATTGAAATAGAACGAATCGTTTGTTACAAATAAAACCTATTAGTTAACCTTAAGTAGTTAAATTTCTGATTAAGCAAGTATAAAGTATTTTGTAAATGACCCCAACCTTTTACGTCTTTTTTTTCTCTTAATATAAAAAACTTTTGTAATGATTTTTTCCAATTCTTTAACTGTATGTTTTGTATAAAAGAAAAGGTTATTATGTAAAATATGAAAAGTTTGTATCTCTTACATGTAATCATAATATAAATGATGTACTTATTTAATAACGGTTGAACAATATGTCCGTCCAAAATAAATGCCTTATTATTTATTGTAGAGTAAGAAATATGTAAAGTACTATTCGAATTAAGAATTTTATAGGTTACATAGCCATGGGGCATGGATATACCAGTGACTATTGTGATAGTAATATAGTATCTACTAATAGCTCAATCTTAGCTACTTAAAGATTTATAGTACATTTGGCGGAAAAGCGTTAAACAGCCTTTAAAAACAAATTTTAGATTTAAAGTAACCCCCGCAGTGTAACTCAAGCAGTGGACGAGCTGATGATGATTAATTATAGCTAAGAACACTCTCGATAATGTCAGCTTTGAAACAAGAAAGACTAGATCAAAGTCGGTGCATCCGTTTGGGAGCTACAGACACACAGACAGACAGACACGTCAAACTTATAACACCTCTGTTTTATGTCAGGGGTTAAAAATAGTAGTGATATTGGCAATATAAATCATATTATGACTTAATATATAACCACAAATAATGTTAGTATAGTTTGAAAGAAACTTTATGTAAAATTATATCGCTGAAATATTCAGATTGAATATTGCTATTGCTCTACTATCATTGTATGATTTGTAGCGTATAATGGCGGTCAAACTTTTGTTTTATACTTTTTTATTGGTTCGTATTCAAACCAAATCTACTGAGATTAAAGTAAATTAAATAAAAGGACCAAAGAAACATCCACATTCCACGTCGATATGAACTAACATCTCGTATCATTGTATAAATATTAAAATTATCTATAAAATAAACTGGTATTTCATATTAAGCATATTATGGTTTTTTATTTTCACACCCCATTTTGGCGCCTGCACACTCTAGGCAAGCAGTTTGGCAAGCAGGGATCTCGTCGAGGGCTCGTAGAGCAGTGAATAACTGCTGACCGCCCTCATAAGTACAATAGCCCACGTGAACCTTATATGTCCCGCGATAAAAAGTAGCCTATGTACTTCCCCATGGTCTACTTTATATCTGTGCCAAATTTCATGATAATCGGCTAAGTAGTTTTTACGCGAAACTGTAAGTAAAGTATCCCACGGGAACCGTACATTTTCCCGCGATAAAAAGTCCTTTCTCAGGCTCTAGACTATCTGTGTACCAAATTTCATTTACATCGGTTCAGTAGTTTTGGCGTGAAAGACGGACAAACACACACACTTTCCCATTTATATTAGTATGGTTGTATTGATGACGGACGGCCGTGAAGACGTTTCCACAAAAACGTCGATGTTGACTGACAGCGATGTTTAGAGCTCGATAAACATCGAACATCGATGTTTAGCTATCGATGTCATTATCGATGCCAACATCGATGTTTTTGCAACATCGATCACCCCTAGCAGTGATTACAAAATAACAAAAGGATTTGCTTGCTTGTCAGCTAGCTTATCTAGCGTGTAAATTGTTTTTATTTTATTATTATTAAGTCTTAATATATATGTCACCGTAAAATTGTAAAAATATGTCGAAAGATTAAAAACTATATATTTATAATGTAACTTAAAATAATCTATTAAATTATAGGCAGCATATTCGCGTCCGAAGTCTATCAATATTTTACAATTTCACTAGTTATATTACAATCTAACGGTTTTTACAATTTTACGGTGATATATATATTATATTTTTTCCGTGTGTGTGTATATCACTGAACTCATCCTAAACGGCTGGACCGATTATGATGAAACTTTGTATGTGTTCAATGTTCATGTGGATTTGAGAATGGTTTAGATTTACAATTGGACCCGGTAGGTAGCGCTGCTGTCAGTGCGTTAACAAATTTAATTCTAAGGCAGTACGGAGTTTGCCGAAACAGCTAGTATTATATATTTTTTGGTATTATGGCATACTTAGTTTAACTGTTTTTCTTACATATATATCTATAATATCTATGGACGCTTCACACTACGACAATCTGATCACGTGGTAAGTTCTCGAAGAACAATGTGTTCCGACCTCCGGGCACCAGACAACGGTTTTATTAAATTATACACATATTTTATACACATCAGACATCACACATCCTCAGAAACACGGAAAAACTTTTTGTTCCTTCGGCGGAATTGGAACCCGCGACCCCCGGCTTGAGCACCATCACGCTCAACCATTGAGCCACATAGGTCATCATACTCACTTGGCGAAAACTCATTTTAAAACATCGCATTGCTAATTTAAAATTATTATTTATTTTAAAATAATTTATACATTTAACACGTTCACTGCGTTATCAGATCTAATAGATCCGATCGTGATCTTACCGCCGCGCCGAAGCAGCATAGAAAATACTATTCCTAACGCTGGTGCGGAACCAATATCTTCGGCTTGCTTACGAGTAAAAAGTGACAATTACTGTTATATAATTGTCTCGTTAATAATATATATATATATATATATATATATATATATATATATATATATATATATATATATATATATATATATATATATATATATATATATATATATATATATTATTAATAGTCGAAAGGATCTGATATTCGTCTAGCGCGTATATCAGATCCTTTCGACCTTATACCCGATGACTTGATAGCCGCACTAGATTTAAGGATAGTTTGTCAAGTGCAGAGCAAGTGCAGTTGCAACACGATAGATACGACTACCAATGCGATTTTATTTATAATAATAATTGCATTACCAGTTTTATTATATTATAATAAGCTCGTAATACTATTATATATGTATTACATTTTTTTTATTCATTGTGGTTACATAATATTATTTGCGCCATTTTGAAGTGGTCTATGGGGATACTTTGATGTTGACTGGGCATTTCAATTATTACAAGTGAAATAATTATTAATTACTAGCTGTTGCCCGCGGCTACACACGCGTAAATACAGTATTCCTTTTTACTTTTTCGGGATAAAAAGTAGCCCATATTTTAATCAAGAGCTCGAGCTATACCAAAACCATTCAGTAGTTTTTGCGGGAAAGAGAAACAAACATCCGTCCATACATCCATTCATCCTAACACATTTCACAAACTTTCCCATTTATAATAGTATAGTAGGATTGATAATTATTCTGAGAGAAATAGTACGTAATTAGTTAAGTTTAAATAAAAATTATAGTATTTTACCGTTATTTTATTTGTAAATCATATTTATCACACATTTATTGACAATAATTCATCCATTCTACGCGGACATAGGGTCAAAAAGATCTGTTGTTTTTATTAAAAATATTTAAATGTTTCTAATTATCCGATGTCAAAACGGCCTAAGAGGTATGTTGACAAGTTTATTGAAAATATATCAGTACATTAAAATAAACTGAAAAGATTACCTCCAGCAAGTAAATTCCATATAAGCTTATGCATGTCGAATAGATGTATTCGACCCTATGACGCTGCATAGACCAGTTTACAAACAGGTCTAGGATGCCTGATACAGTTCCAACTGAAAGTCAACGAAATAGACTCACGCAGTGAAGGTGTTAATAAAGTATTTAAAAAAATTGAGATTATAAAATATAATAATAATTGTCACCCTATTGACCCCTGTTGACCCCTATGACGTTGCGGGTGATTGAAGAGATCGACAGCGCTCGGCGCACAACGCGGCGCCCATTCGCCCACGCAGTAGAGTGACCTAATTCATGATTTTTCAAAGATTTTCCAACTTCCAAAAACTTGTGTTTTGACACAAATGCTTTTGTTTTTGGAAACTCTTACACCACGGGTGGCAAATTACATTTTCTTTTTTAACGTGGTTTGTATGATAGTTTATTATGCTGTATTCGAAATAATATATAATTAAAATAGCTTATGTACTGTTATGATTCTAATATAATTATTATGTTACAGAATAACATCAACTTAACAATTACAACTTAGATTTTATCTATGTAAACATCGTACTTCCTTATCTTTAATTAAATCACGTAATGAAATTATAAATAGAAATAGGACCAAAAAACAACGGATGGTAAGTACTACTAATTACAGTTTTTATTTGCCTGCCCAATGTAATTCTCATAACGAAATTAGCATAGCTCACTAAAAATAGAAAAACTGATACATCTATAACAATCAATTCACGTTTACAGTAACGCCATGAGAAATGTAGACCTTTACTGATAGAGCAGAAACTAGAAGTTAATTAGACAGTTGACACTGTACCGCAGATTACTAAATAGCTACTAATTTACATCTAAAGTAGAGATTCTCTAGGAACCTAGGTGTTCCGTGGGATAGTAATCAGGGTTCCACCAAATTGATTTTATTATTTGGTATCATATAATACGATGATTACAAAATATATCGTGATAATAGCACAAAACTCAGAAATCGTAGATAGTTTTTTATGTAATTAACCTTTAAAATTAATGAACTACTAGCTACATAATTAATATAATGTCGTCGCAGTAGCCAAGTACAAGCTTCTAGCTGGCCTGGACCATTAATACTCAGCATAATTCTCATCAAAAAAGCAATTAGTATTCAATGAGCGAAGTATTATCCGGCAGACAAAATCAAAGGAGCATAATTCAATTTTGTCTTTCAACAATCGTTTAACATCAATCACCGTCTGATTGCATGTCAAACTTTGAAAAATATGACAGCGGCATCGATGTATCATTATCTAGACACATTAACGGCCCGTCCACACGCCGCGTTGCGTCGACGTAGCGCAAACATGTTAATGCAATGCCGGCCACACGGGTGCTGCGTTAACGCAGCGTTGTTGCTATGTAAACGTAACGTGGTTACCCCTCCCGCTTCGTCTTGGGGGATGCTGTCCGTTGTTCGTGCGTCGTCACAGCGTTGCGCTGCGTCGACGCAACGCGCCGTGTGAACCGGCTCTACGGGAGCTGTGGCTGACACCGCGCACGTATGAAGGTGCAGAATGCAGATCTGATTTGAAACAATTTACAAGCATTCGCGCAGGCACACGGTCTATGCTTAGTTACCTAGTCTTGTAGAGGGAGACGATATGCGAATTTCTAATCCTTATACTGTTATAAATGTGAAACTTTGTGAGGATGGATAGATGTATCGATGGATGGATTTTTTATATTCTTTAACTCAATAACTACAGAACGGATTCTACTGAACGAACAGTACCTACTTTAGCCTCTGGATTAAAAGATAGCCTACTTTTTATCTCGAAAAGATACAGTATCCCGGGCAGCAGGCTATAAGTAATAGTATAATAGTATTATAAGGTGACTTGGGGTAATTCCGACAGGTTTTCCATCGAGATGACTATCGGTTTAAGTTTTGGTCTGTCATTTAAAAATAATCAATATTTGTATTAACGAATAACGTATTTATTGAGTTATATCATTACTTGATGGCTAATTTGTCATTAACATTGAAATTATAAATGGTAAATTTATTATTTAAATGTAGGGTTTTGTAACATTGTGATGATTTAATGATGCGGGGGAAATTACGACTTAAGGCGCTGTGAGTAGTCAACTATGAAGTATTCGAGGGGGTGAAGGAGATGAGTGGGGGACGTGCCGCCCCCGTTACTGCGGGGGACTTCATGCGAAATACGTCAAAGTGATGTGTCTATAATGTATAAAAGCGTAATTTCGATGAAATTGCAATGTGCTTCATAGCCTAGCGGTATCTTGCCCGCCTAAAGCAAAGCGTAGCGTTTAGGTTCAAATCTCATTACAATTTAATATATTTCAAAATGTCTATTTTCTGTCTAGGTCGATTATAAAAAGTCTAATTCCTAATTTTGTGCCAAATTTAGCCATGGCGATTCGAGAAAGTTAAGTTTTTTAGTAAGTAGTTAAAGGGTAAAAAAAAATCTAAAAAAAAGCTCAATTAAGTCACTGAACTCCTAAACGGCTGTACCGATATTAAGTAATGAAAAATTTTATGTGTCTTCAGGTTGATTCGAGAATGGTTTAGATTTGCAATCGGACCTGGTAGGTGGCGCTGCTGTCAGTAGTCAGTACGTCAACAAATTTAATTCTAAGGCGGTACGAAGTTTGCCGGGATAGCTAGTATTATTATAATATGCAGTCGAAGTACTGCGGAGTGCGGAATACGCACACTACAACATGTAACACATTACACAGTACACTTTATGACATCACACACATTGACGTTTCTTCCTAGGACGACATTTCATAATTTTATATATTTCGCATTTTTCAGCGGTTACAAAATCTAAACTTGCTTTTGCCTGCAACTTCGTTCGCGTAGCACAAAGCTAAATTTTATCGACTGATTTTATACAATACATAAATACACAATAAAATTCAATATCAAATATTCCCACTCTACATACATGAAACTTCGGCTATCTGACAGCAAAAAAAAAAATACAATTTCAAATAAGTACCTAGTTTCTGACATTTGTGGTTTAACCAAATAGTCTCTTCGGCTACATCATATTAATTGTAAATATTGTTTTATTTAATCTATTACTAATATAATACAGAGAGAAGGTTTATTTGTTTGTATGTTTGTTTGTTTGCATTGAATAGGCTCCGAAACTACTGGAATGATTTTGATGAAATTTAGGACAGATATAGAATAGACAACGGGGAAGCACATAGGCATACTTTTTATTGCCGAAAAATGTACGGTTCCATCGAGATTTCCTTTTGCGCGCATGAAGTCGCGGGCAACACCTAGTCTAAATATATAAAAGGCAAACCTGACTGACTCATCTATCAAAGCACAACCGAAACTACTGAACAGATGTTGCTAAAATTTGGCACAGATAGTTGTAATGACGTAGGCATCCGCTAAGAAAGGATTTTTGAAAATTTGCCCCCTACGGGTGTAACAAAGAGGTTAAAATTTTGTATGGAAACCGAACTTTACGCGGATGAAGTCGCGGGCAAATGCTAGTAAAAAATAAACGTAGATTACTGAATACTTATTTAGTAATCTACGTTTATTTTTTACTAGCTTTTGCCCATGTACTTACATGTTCCTAATATCTGATATGGTGATTAGAATTAGAATTGATTATAATAATTGATAAATTATATGTATAAACTTTACAAACCAACAGAATAATATTTAGGTATATATATATTTACTTATTCTGTTGTCAATCAATGTTGTCAATTTTGAATCAAATATGTTTTTTCTTTCGTCGTGTAATAAATTATATCTATAATTTCGATTACTTTACGTCAGTCTGACTGGCAGCTCGGTTTGCGTACCGACGTTTGATTTTTGGTGGTGAGTTCAAATCCCGGTAAGATAAATATTATTTTTGTGATTCTTATAATGTCTTTGTTTTTCTTTAATATTTTTTTATTTATTTTTTATTAATTTTTATCGTTGTACTAAAACCTATTTTTTATCGTTGTACTTAACCTAGTACCTACTTATAAAGAGTTTTTGTACCTCCATCTTAAAACTTTGGACTAAAAATTTGGACATTCATCGAATACAATCTTTTCATATTTTATATAATATAATCTACACTAATATTAACAACAACTTAAAGTAACTAATAATAAAATAAGTACATAATTAACCATATACTTTTATTACTGCGAAAACAAGCATCGCTCGGAGTTTTATAGTGCGACAAAAAAAAAAGAAAAAAAAATCGTCTGACCGGGATTCGAACCCGAGACCAATTGGTCGCAACAACGCAAAAAGCCAAAGAGCTACCAAGCGTCTTACGTCAGATAGCGAAATTACGTATATATTATAAGTATTACACGACGAAAGAAAAACTAATATTTACCCCCGACTTGACCTTTATGCAGACGACATAAAGGTCCATTCGGGGGTAAAATAAATTTGAACGGACTTTCAACAATAAATTCGAATAATTTTTGAGCAGAAAAGAGGGGAAAAATTTGACATACGTCTCATTAGCAAGAGGCCTAAGCCGGTACTGTCTTATTCAATAGATATGAAAGAGAAGGAATGACAGGTCGCCATTTCGCGATGTTTCATTCGACTCGTACGAATTATTTATCATTGAAATAAATTAATACTAACAAATATCACATTCTATACGAAAAATCAAAACAACAATTCCCTTCCTTTTATTATATTTTACGAAACTGCAAATAATTTTCTCATTTCTGTTCACAAATAATACAGTTACAACTCCAAGAATTTCTATTTTAATGGTAACTTTATGATTTTTTTTTATCGAGAAATTTTACAGATAACGTGTTTTGAAAATGAAGGTCCCCTAGCAAATATGATCAAAATTAACATATATTTTTTTGCTGCACTAAAATGTATCCATTCGTCTCAAAAAATTTTTGAAAGAAGCGTATTTCTAGGGTAAGAGCGCCTTAACGTGGGGGAATTCCGTAGTTATTCAAACCTCGACTTTACAAAACCTGTGCGTTAGGTAGGTATACATTGCATTTAATGTTAATAAAAAACAATTATCTATAATATATAAAAACTCATATTTAATTTACTTACCAGAATTTCGAAATATACAATATATACATGTTGCGAATAACAAAAATGGCGCGAATAACACTAATCGAAGAAAAAATTACCTACGCCTTATCACTGATTTCGCCGGGTGGCAATTGATGCGGCCAAGACAAACAAATTGGCCGCTAATGTTCCCATTTTAAGAAATTTTGCTTGTAGATTTTTAGTATATAAGTTTCGTTTTTAGTCAACTGATTGTACCTACTTTAATATGAGCTCGTGTTTATTTATTATAATATCCTATCTATTTATTTATATATCTTTAATCTAGCTTTAATACATCGTAGCGAACTACCAGAGAAGCCGATCGCCGGTCGATCACGACGAACAATACCGACACAACACTCATTAATAACATAATCTTGGATAATTACATCGTAATCTAATAGATTTAATTACGTAGAGATGCGTGGGCGCATACTGCTATCAATCTAAAATGCAATTATTCTATTGAATAGTTCCGTTTTTACTTTTGACCGTGGAAATGTGTGATTGCGTTGTGCAGACATTCGTGTAAATATCAATCCTATCATAAACATTAATGATAAATTGTTGCCTATACGGGAAGGTTAAGTGTGGAAGTATTGTATTGCGTTGAGAAGACTTTCAAGTAAATATTAATTCACAAAAACATTTTATCAAGACAAGAGAGACTACATAGCTTGCTCCACGGGCGTAGCCAGGCAGTTGTTCAGATATAAACATTACACCCATACAAAATATGACAGTCGTTTGTATTCACCCCTATACAGAAACATATTTAGAAATTTTGCACCCCGGGCCAATTAACATATTTTGCCGCCCCATTAATGAGTGGCAGACTTTTTAATTACCTATCTTTTTTACAGGGTTAACATCTAATTATACTTCTACGATTTTGATGCTCTTTTTCAGAAGCTCACGGTTATTCAGTGTTTTTATTTAATGTTTGAACCGATTGTTACCTGTAAAATGGGAAAATAATTGCTCGCTCGCTCCGCTCACTTGTTTGGCTTAACATATTATAAAATTTTGTACCGACGTTCAGTTTAAGGCTATTGATATTTGTATTTTTGCGAATTACATAGTCTTTCAGGGTTTAAAGCCTAAAGAGGTAAAAGAGAAAAAAAAAATAGGGGCCCATTATTCTAATGTGCCCAGGGCCTCTAATACGTTAAAGACGGCCCTGGTTATTTAATGTACATACTTTTAGTCGTCACTCGTCCCCAACGATACTGAAACCTGTCTATGCCCGTGGCTCTATCTCATACAGAGCCAAGTTTATAACACGCCCTAACCACAAGCCCTAAAAACAAACTACATTTTATTCAAGAGAAAATGTTGACCTGATGTATTAATTTCTCTGCGATAAAAAGAAGCTGGTCTTCTTTCCCGTGATCTACTCTACATGTGTGGCAAATACCATCAAAATCGGTTCAGTAGTTTCTGAGTCAATTCAATTCAAACAACTCCTTCCTATACATAACGAAAGTAATTTTCTCACCTTACGGCTAATGGTGCCCATGCTCACAATGAGGAATATAGGAATGAGGGTTTTCGATATTTTTTCTGCGTTAAAAGACAGACCTGACTCTCACAAAATACTATCTAGTGGTGGAAGTGATTTCGAAAACTGACAATAAGAATTTTCGACACTTTTTCTGCCACCAGGCGGCGCTTCGTAAAAGTCGGGTCCTAGTAGCGTCAAACAGCTGTTAAATGTCACGAACTTAAACACGCTCATTATTAGCTACCTATACGAGTATAATATAAATTATGCGTACCTATGTGATGCGTATCAGAAGCGTCCATAGATATATAATATCTATGGACGCTTCACACCACGTCAATCTGGTCCCGTGGTAAGTTCTCGAAGAATATATTATACACATATTTAATACACATCCATGACCCAGGAAAACGGAACAACTTTTTGTTCTTTCGGAGGGATTAGAACCCGCGACCCCCGGCTTGAGCACCAACACGCTCAACCACTGAGCCACAGAGGTTACTTATATTATGCTCCGTTTAGATCCAATTTAATCTTAACGTAAACAAAGAGACAATATCATGCTATAATGCTACCAATTTAATTATTTACAGTGTAATAAAGACATATTATTAATATGGCTGAAATTATTATTTTGTTTATTTTAAGATTAATAATAATAATAATAAAACGTTTATTCACGCTTACATTACACTTAAACACATTACATACATAAAAACATAGTACCAAATACCAACATAACAGGATAAGACAATATAACAATATAATATAACAGATTACATGGGATTTGAACACAGTCTCACATGTAGATATATAACACAACACAAATACGTGGCTGGCAGTCATAAAAACTGGCCAGGTGCGAGTCGGACTCCCGCATTAAGGGTGGAAATACATAACAGCAAAAAAATCATGTTTGTTAGTATTTGTTGTAGAAATACATTATTTGTGAAAATTCAAGTGTCTAGCTATCACGTTTCATGAAATACAGCCTGACAGACAGACGGACAGCGAATAGCCTCACTAAAAAGGTCCCATTTTTACCCTTTTGGGACGGAACCCTAAAATTGAAAATAAATTATGATGGAATTCTTATCGCGGCAGCGGGCAGGTCCTGGGCAGGTCATCTGCGCGCTGGAACGCCCAGCAGTTAGCGGAGACAGGTGCTGCAAGTTATGGGGTGTTGCGGATGATAGCTGTAGCTTCAAGTTTAAGTCAAGGGATATTAAGATCTTAAATACACTCTTAGAAAATTCCTACTATTAAGCAACTAGCTTTCGAAAAAACTAGCTTTTGAAAGTGTTAAAATATAAGGTTTATTAAGGTACGAAATAGTATAAATAACTATCTTTTGCACACGGCTTCGTAAATACATTATCCCGCGGGAACACTACTTTTTCGGGATAAAAAATATCCTATGTCCTTTCCCGGTGCACAAAGTATATCTGTATCAAATTTCATAAAAATCAGTTCAGCGGTTAAAGCGTGAAGAGGTAACAGACAGACAGAGGGACACACTTTAAACTTTCGCATTTATAATAGAAGTATAGATTAATACCGCCAATGGATTCCCGCAACACCAGAAGAGTTACAAGTGCGTTATTTCACCGTCTTTATTTACTTACCGTTCTTTTCGTTTAGTTACTTACCGTATGTTCACCGTGACTTCGTGCGGGCATAAATAAATCTCGCGGGAACCGTACATTTTGCCGCAAAAAAAGTAGCCCATGTCCTTCCCGGTGGTCTACTCTATATATGTGCCAAATTTCATTAAAATCAGTTTGTGCGCACGAAGATGCGGGCAACATCTATATCAATAAGTGTTATAAAAATTAGGTACCATTCTCTATTCTTATTATTTGCACCACACACGCTCGCTGATCTGGGCGGGTCAACGCCAAATCTAATTATGAATCGTTATAAACTCCGGTTTTTTAACCGTTTAATATAGTTTCTGAGCTACCCCGGACCGTCGGACGCGCTCGTTTATCAACACAGAACTCGTTAAAATACTTACCATAACTGATGGCAAACCAATTAAAACGGCTGTTAAACAAATGAAATTGATAAAGACAATCGGGTAACCAAATATTTAGGCATCATCATAATTAAATAGCATCCTACTACTATTATAAATGTGAAAGTTTGTGAGGATGGATGGATGGATGAATGTTTGTTACTCTTTTACTTAAAAAGCTACTGAACGGATTATGATGAAATGTATTATGGTAGTAATTTAGGCACTGGATAAAAACATAGGATACTTTTTATCCCGAAAAAGTACAGTGTTCCCGTGGGATACAGGATACTATATTTAGTATATAAAAAAAATGACCATTATAATATTTTATAATTAATATTTCATTGTTTGTAAACGTTAGTATTTAGGCTTTGAAACGGTTACATGACAAAATTATTTGCGCAGAATGGTGTCACTGTATTGATAAGATTCAAATAATATTATGATCATGGTGAACTAAATCACAACAAAACAAAAAATTCGAACCTCCCATACTAATTTGATTTGCTGACCGTGCGGTTTGTATGGGAGGTCTAAATTTTTTTTTCTTCATATTTCGACCTATTTTCCTTGGGGAAAGTTGTTCAGTTTCGTAAGTATTATCACTGGGTTTCGGATTGGTATACCTTATGTGTTACACGTAGTAAACTAGTCTATTGCAGACGAGTTAAATTGTCACGTTTATGTGGTATATTTAACGTACAGTCTACATTAAAATTCAAGTGCGGTTGTGAAAATCGATTTTATATGATTTTTTTAACTAATCTAAGTTAATTTACGCATCGATCAACTCCATTAACGATTCTTCCACAACTTATAAGAACTAAAGTTATACAAGGTGGTTCCTACAAAATGATATCTACGCCGTAGCCATTTTGTAGTAAACAGCAGTTTTTTTTTTTTTTTTTTTCAGGCAGGTAAGTTGATCCCGTAGTAAAAGTTGTTTATATTCAAGAGTATATTCACTCCTGAAAGTTTGGACAGTGACTGAAAAAACACCCGGTATTGAAAACGAACGAATGTTCACTTCACGTTCACTAGCGTCCTTCATCAGGACGCTAGCGAACTGGCTACACACGTCATTTACAGACTTGCAATTTAACTATTTAATCAATTATCGTTTGTATCATATTTCGTATCGCAATAATCAGTACTCTCAAAACTCTACTCTCGACGAAAAGTCTCGCGAGAATTTTTCTCGTGACATATCAGAAGTATATGCTTTCGAAGCGAGAAGTGGAAAGCAAGTTTCTTGGGCTTCTCGGTGAGAATGTGGACTTTCCTACCATCCTCAGGTAGGTTTTGTGAAAAGTTGTCACTGTCATATGCCTCTAGCTGCTGAGTGGCTATAAATGAATTGTGAAAACTGAACGTGCATTGTTCCAATAAATATTTCAGAATATATAAATTTAACTAAATATTTACAACTAACCTATTTTAGTTGTAAATATTTAGTTTAATTTATATATTCTTAAATATTGAAGTATTATTACTTGATAAACGTAAAGAAATATAAAATTTTATGTGCAGTTTTGTAAGTGCATTTCACAGTTACAAAAAAGTATGAATATTTTTTTACAAAATAGTCGAAGTAGTTAGTATAAAAACACTACATAATACCTATTTACACTAAATAAAAAAAACAATAATCATAGTTATTATAAAAGTAAACACAAATGATGTTCTTGCGAGTTGCGACCTACGAGAATATATTTCATACAATTGCAGTAACGCGTGACGTCAGACTTTTGTATAGAACGTTTTCCCGAGACTATTACAAATCGCTATTTGAAAATGTTGATTTTAATACACTGTTTCCTATAAGAATTTACTCATATTAAAGAATACTATTCATGCTATAAAAAAATAGTCATCTAGCCTATTGGCTAATGCTTAACATGCCTAATATTACAAACTACAACATTTAGGTACTAAAGATTGAAGAGACCTAGACCTCAAGGTCTTGTATTGTAATTCTGTGTGACGATTTATTACTTTAACTACGTATATATTACTTAAAATTACACACAATAAAAGTTAATTAACTTTAGCAGTTAAAAACGTAGGTATTTACATAATAAAAATGTTAAATAAAATAATTAAAAGCGAGCGAATAAATCGAGTATGAGAACACGAAAACAATTAATATTAATCATATTTGGACCTCCAGTCCTTTAAGACCAGGAGCGGACTTAGGGCATGTACTGTAGGCGGACTTTGTATTAAATAAACAAACGAAAGGCTCGTTAGGGCGAGCCGCCCGCTGCTAATCAACTCGTATAATTAATCGATACCTGTTCGATTATCGTGAAGACAAAATATCGATTATCCGATCCGATTAATGACCGTCATAATCGTAACTCTGGTATCGAATAAAACGATTACCTCAAAGCTAATTGTAATTTAAATACTGTGAAATCGTTTGATTCTCTTATCGATTGAGATTAAATATTTAGATGAAAAGTTATAGATGTTTTATCTTAGTTTGTTTGATTGTATTTGACTTTCCGTTTTTATTTGGTATAATCTATACTAAATTATACTAATATTATAAATGCGAAAGTGTGTCTGTCTTTCTGTCTGTTACCTCTTCACGCTTTAACCGCTGAACCGATTTTTATGAAATTTGGTATACTTTAGGTCCCGGAAAAGGACATAGGAAATTTTTTATCCCGAAAAAGTAGCGTTCCCGGGGGATAATGTATTTACGCGGGCGCAGCCGGCAAAAGCTATTATTAAATATTATACTTAGGCCCAGTTTCACAATCTTCTAACGAATGTTAGAGCTTATTCGGAAGTTTTGTCTTACAATACTCGAACGACAGAGAAAAAACATGGAAATAAGCTATCTGACACTTATCTATACTAATATAATAAAGAGGAAAAGTTTGTTTGTAAAATAGGGTATATTATTTTATATATAATAAAATATATATATCAAATAGGCTCCGAAACTACTAGTCCGATTTTGATCAAAGTTGGCACAGATGTAGAGTAGACCACGGAGACAAAGACTTTTTATCGCGGAAAAAATGTACGGTTTCTGCGAAATTAACTTTTGCGCGCACGAAGTCACGGGCAACATCTAGTCAGTAGATATTACCCCAGGCCCCAGGACCATTTCACAATTGCATGTTCCCCAAGACCATTAAGACCATGGAGACCAATTAGGTGTAAACTGTCGGCTTTAAAGTTTTAACATAAAGACTATGTAGGTACTTATATGAAAAATAAATAAAAACGGAGGTTATATTTTACGAAGTAAATTAGGGGACGCACAATTTTACGACAATTTTTGTTATAAAATACAAGTTTAGGTGTCTGGCTGTTACACTGAAGGTCTCGCAGTGGGTTGGTCGTAAAAATCTGGTATTTGTTCCTTTAGCTTATAAGTTTGAGGTTCACTCAAGTCTAGCTGTAGGCCGTAAACGTTACTGTTTTCAAAGTTCTTTTAATGTAAGTTTTTATCGAAATATAATAGAGTGAAAGAGCACCTTCTTGCTAGTTTGTTTAGAGATTTTTGATAGTCCATAGTAAAAATACCGCAACAAAGGTTTTTTAAATAGTTATCATGTGTGTGTATGTGTGTGAGATATTGAGGTGTCTTTGTGGTAAATGTGTGTGATGAAGAAGAATAAAGTGAAATTTTAGTGGCACTCCAGTTGTAAATACTCGTAAGACCAGTAGTTACACACTTCGCTTCAAAAACGGCCGGCTAAGGAACATAATATGGATATCTGCTTATTATATACATAATATATTATTGGAGAACTATCATTGCCATCGCCCGGGGACACTAGCAATGTCGCCGCTATGTGTCGCCGGTCAGGTGCGAGTTGGCGGTCTTTAAACTCTACTCTCATATTGTGTCCGTAGAAGGTCACCAGTCGAGCAGGCCGGTGGCCCATTTACACCGAAGGATAATGCTCATCCATAAAATTAAACGGTACGCTATTACTGAGACTTCGCAGTCTGTCCGTCCGTCTGTTCGTCTGTTACCAGGCTGTACCTTATGAACCTTGGTAATTACGCAGTTGAAATTTTCACAGATGATAATATATGACTGTTGCCGCTTTAACAACAAATACTTACTAAAAGCAACCAGCCCCTATACAACAAAAAAGATTTTTTGCCGTTTTGTACGGAACCCCTAGTGCGCCAGTCCGAAAAGCACTTGACCGGCTTTTTAATATTTGTTCTGCCTTATATTTTTATAGCTTTTCCATCGACTCTGAGTTCTGACCGCGTAAGTACGGGAATCTTACGAAAACTGTACTTTTTTGGGATAAAAAGAAGCCTATATTTTATTTAATCCATTTTATTTTATTTATTTAATACCATATAAAATTTCATCAAATCCGTTCAGTATTTACTTACTCATAAACTTTCATATTTATTATAGTAGAAGATATGCAGACAAATGACAATACATAGTATTATATCCCTACTTTAATTAATGTTACCAGGAGTATAGACTATAGGGTGCCATAAAAACTAAGTTCGACCGTCCACAAGTATACGTGCCAATTACAACACAGAACGCCCACAATGTACATTTACATTGTTATTACTTATTATATTTAACGACCCCATTTCAACACTAATTAATAATAATTTTACTAAAATAATATAATACATTTTGAGTAATAACGGAGCGTGGATACCTACGCTTTTTGTTTAGAGTATGTAAACGCGGCTTGGATAATTAATTCAAGGCTGGCTGCGCTAGTCGGTTTTTTCTCCATACAAACGCTGTTGGTTATTTACTCTAAAGTCAAACATTGTAGATCCAAAAGCGAAATATTTTATTACACTTATCTAGATCGGTATGTGGCTATGTGCTTATGTTTCTAAAATTTAAAGTAGTCAAGAAGATCGAATTTTTAGCGCAACATTAGCCGTAAATAAAAACAAACGAAGAATGAAAATAAAAGAGCAAGCACATACCGACGCAGTTTGATCATTCAATGATTGAGATAACGTTACTTCAAGCAAAATTACTATATATTTTTATCATAAAACACTTACAGCTGAGTCAAAGAATATATCTGAGTGTCGATTTGCGTAATTTGAGGACGCCTTTTCTAAAATACTTTACAAACCAGTATAGATAAATGTGTGAACTATAGCTTCTTTTACAAGTATAGATTACTATTTTATCGGTAAATCTTTTTTCCCCGATGTTAGGTGAAATAACACGCTTTTTCCCCGCGCGCGAGTGCGAGCCGTTGACTAGCGCTCTCTTAATATCTTTAGTTACATATTATTTTCTTCAATTTAAAAATGTACATATTGTAAAATGTAATATCTGAAACCAAAGTATGTTATTTCTTCACAAGGCAAACTCAGCAAAGTTGCATCCTGTACCTATGTCACAACTTACAAGGGCTGATAGAGCTTTTTGATTTTTTAAAGAAATGGATTTTTTAAAGTTAAGCACTATCTATAAGAATATAGCAATTATTTTGAATATAATCTTTCACTATTCGTTTACATATTTTTGACATCTGTGTGTTGAATTCTATTAATTTGGCGAGTGCATAATTTCTCACGACCGAAGTTCTGAACGCGCTACATTTTTCCTAAATGATAGATAGAGTATCCTAGCCGCTCTGCCTCCGTTACCATCTAATCAGAAGCCTAATTCTCTTAGCTCTTTTAGGGTTCCGTAATACTTGAGGAACCCTTATAGTTTCGCTCTGTCCGTCCGTCTGTCTGTCTGTCTGTCTGTCCGCGCTTCTAGCGTCAGTAATTATGAATATAAATGGGTGAAATTTGGTATAGTCATAGACTGTGTATAGATCTCAGACATGGAATCATAAAATATTAATAATTTAATATTCTAGGGGGTCTTTAAAAATAAAGGCAAGGTCTGTACATAACTTTTTTATAAATTCAACTATTTTCGAGTAATCGGTCTCCAATGTGATTTGTAAGTTGGTCCCCCTCCTGGCATTTCTAAACTATAAGACTTATAAACTTGCAATTTTCCATGCTGACAAATCATGATACAAACTCTTTAGAAAAATTATTTTGAACCAAATCGGACAGTAACTTTTAAAGCTGGACCATCTGAAAATCCAAACGAGAGTTAATCGATAACAATTACGAGAATTTTATATCTGTATAGAACTGTATAACATAGTATGTATATTATTTACTATTAATACATAACAACGTTGCCCGCGACTCCCCTAGCGTAAATACAGTGTCCCACGGGAACACTACTTTTTTGAGATAAAAAGTAAACTAAAATTCGAGACTTTTAATCATTATCTTCCGTTAAAAATATTTATACGGGCTAAAGGCTAAACGTTTTACGTTAATACAAATTAAGTCTAGATTGTACAAGATCTGATAATAAATTTATTGGCATTACATATTTCGTAAAGCGATGTCCTCTTCGAATTAGTTAAGAGAAATCTTAATTCATACGTCATGTGGTCCAATTAAAACCGTATCGAAAGGGCTCGAAACAAAATGCTCGCGAGTGTACTATAAATCAAGCTATCTATTCAAATATTAATACGCCCTGAGCCGTAAATGGGAATTATAAATTGGATATCATTTCTCACACACGCAACACCGCACACTATAGACGTTTGACTTTTGAGCAACAGGAGCCGGAGTCCCGTCCACTACTTTAGCTTGAAAATGTATAAAATATAATATGAAAATATAATTTATTCTTCTACAAGGTTAATATATAAGGTTCGGTAAAATCAATTACGCATATGTGCATATGATATATTGCTTATGTAAAGACGTTTAAGCATAAAAATAATTGTCGAATTATCGGTAATTGATTTTCGGAGACATTAATATAGTAAAGAAACAGGCGATGTGCGAGTCGGAGTCGCGCACGGAGGGTCCCGTACCAAACGGCAAAAAATCACGTTTGTTGTATGGTAACCCCACTTAAATATTTATTTTATTCTGTTTTAGTATTTGTTTTATAGCGACTACAGAAACATAATTTATGAAAATTTTGACTGTCTACCTGTAACAGTTCATGGGATATAATATATCCTGGTGACAGACAGACGGAAAGAAGAAAGGTGGAGTCTTAATAGTAATAGAGTCCCGTTATTAACCTTTGGGTACGGAACTCTAAAAAGAGATGTGTAACAAGAAACACCGAATGTAGCCGATTTGAAGTTCTTCGTATACAGTGTACACTAATTGAATATATTTTATTTAATAATATTGCCGTTATAGAAGACTTTACGTCTATTGCGTAATCATTACGATAGTCATAATAATATCCATTACCTTCTACTGTCTGTTTATTAAATAATTCGACAACCTTGTAACAAAATTTATTAGTCATTTGTTATCATTAATACACGCAATTATAGTAAAAACATTACACATTTGCTTTTCGACACAACACAATATTATTAATACAATTGCACCTGTCGGTATTGAGCAACTATAATCAATTTTGAATACTTAATATAATACATCCTAGTATATAAGTAGCATAGCAAAACAATTAGCATTTTTCGCAATTCGTCAAATTAGCGTATTGAAACATGTTTTTTTTATTAATTTAAATTACGTACATTTTTCAACTTATTATAAGTAGAACAAAAAGTAATATTTAAATCCATTATCAAAATGTTAATATTTTGTGTGTACAAATATATGTGTATATATTATGTTTTCATATTATGTTTTTTTCTTATTTGAAAGTGACAGTGACATAAAAATAAAATTCACATTTTGCTTGACTTCCGCAGAAGCGTTCCTAATATTTTTGTTGTCTGATGATAACCAAACTCGACCTAACCAATTGATATATTTGTAATCAGTGTGCGCAGGGGCGAGCCTGCAGGAGAACTACTAAAAAACAAAAACTCGACAAACAAATGAGGCGAACAGTTCGGTCCGTTCTTGTTTTAATAATGCGATATTTTTTATTATACTATCCAATTATGGCGGGGTTATTTTGACTGTTCTCGGGGCTAAGTCCGGCTAATTAATGATTTCCTCGCAGTGGGAAATCGGCCCTTAAATGATTTACCCTACATTGTTTTTTAACTTACTTTTGATGGTCGGCCATTTTTATTGTTAATTGTTTTAGTTGTAGTAATCTTGATTTGTGATGGCAGATTAGGTTAATTACATTAGTACACAATAATTTTTCAGCGTTTACCTTTTTATTAGCATTATTAATCGCTACCTCTACTATGGTATGGTTTGGTTAGAAAATAAAATAGCAGAGTAAGGCTACGTTCCCACGGGAGTCTTTAGTGGTCGTGACAAAAAAATAGCACTGGAAATACAACTCTGAAGATCGAAGTGTCAAGTTTCACAATGGCAGATTTGACAACTCTACACGATATTCATCTCTATTGTATTAGTGCACAGCCTCCGTGGTCTAGTGGTTAGAGCATTGGCTCTCGACTCGGAGGTCGTGGGTTCGATTCCCGCATTGGAACAACAAAAAATGTTGTTTCCAAGTTTGGTTAGGACAATGCAGGCTGATCACCTGATTGTCTGACAAGAAAGATGATCCATGCGTCGGATGGGCATGTAAAAAGTCGGACCTGCACCTGATCTCTCGTCAGTCGTGTCGGTTATCCGTCCCACTGGATTATGAGAGTAAAGGAAGAGAGAGTGCTCTTGTGTACTGCGCACACACTTGGGCACTATAAAATTACTCCTGCGTAACTGGCCTGGTTTCAATGAAACCGGCCACCGTCACCGATATTGGTGTGGGGAGTTATTATTATTATTATTAGTGCACAGTTCTATTTACAGTACTGTTTTTTTCTGTCTCGAACTCGCGACCACTTAAAACGCTCATGGAAACGAGGGCTAAATTAAAAGAGCCATAACATATAATATGAAGTAGGTATATCGTGAAGAATATTATAGGTTGTAAAATGCTGTGCCAATATTCAGTAATTGAAAGGTTTAACTATTTAGGTAAGTATCGATAAACCTATCATTTAAACTTATACTGCTCGGTGTCAAAACAAAAATTATGTGCCTAAGTGGGTGGTATGTATTATAAAATCATGTTATTAAGTAATGATTTGATCGAGAGTATATAGAAACAGAGAGGACATTTGCTATGACTGACTCCTAAAAGCTCATGTCGATAAGTTTCGAATTTCAATAGATAAGCTCTAATTAGTAAGCTCTTTTATTTATTAAATCCCCTGCACATTTAACAAATTATTTTGCTTCAACACTATTTGGGTCTTAAAATATAGAGTTACTTTTTATAGAGACACTTCAACTTATTTCTTAGGAAAATGCAAATAAATACGCCAATGACTTATTGGTGGCCCAAAAAATTTTTGAAGCCTGAAACACTACGAAGTAATTAGTATTAGTAAAGTATTCAATAATAATATGTGCCTGATATATGAATTAATATAAATAAATCTTCAGTAAATATTCATTACGCGATTAGAAAATCACCCTTGAATTTAGAAATGATAGCCTTTGTGATTGCGATATATTTTTAGGAATTAACAAACAACTATCATTTTTATAAAAGCTATAGCCTGACTGCGTAAATTATATAGCCTATCAGTGGCGTGGGGTTCCTAAAACTCTATTCCTGTCGGTTTTTCTTACCACTTACCTTTTGAAGACCCTCATCCGAATCCCTACCTACGAAGCTTCCCTACGAAGGAGAACCGACCTTCGCCACTGTTAAGCCTATGTCACCCGAGCTATTGTTACGAATTAACTAACACCTAATTTATTAAAATCGGATCAGTAGTTTAGGCGCCTTGGTGGAACTAACGTACATACATATCTACATAAGACTGCCAAATCATTATGCTTTCTTTTGGCTTCGCTTCGCCGTAGTCAGGTAATCACACGCTATATTCAATAGTGTAGACCAGTGTTTTTCAATATTTTTCATGACATGCCCCTTTAGTATGAAGAGTTATTTCGCGACCCCCAAACCCCACTTCCTTTTTTTCATGTATTTTATTTACTTTGTGACAAATATTCAATCCAACATAGTAATTCATTTTCATAAATAGGGTTCATTTTCATAATAAGGTATGTAAACAATTTTTTTTGTTAACTTGATACCAATGTTTAGGATGGAAAAGTTCTCATAAGTTATTTTTATTTTTTGTTTATGTAATTCAAATAATTATGTCCTTTAGTTAATTTTTTTCTTAATAGGGTGACACACCCAATTGCTAGCACTGTACCTAATTATCAGCACAAATAGTAGAATTATAATCTTCTCTGTAATTAATTTTTGTTTCCACTTAATAAAAACAAAACTTTAATGTTTCTGGAATCTACTGGCAGCGACACCTTACTTTAAACTATAAAGTATTTTCCTCTGTTATTATCGAGGTTATAATAATTGGACCATTTTTTAAAGTGCTGATAATTGGTGCTCTCATCCTAAATCTTCATAAACTTTATCGTTTTTTTTTTACTGTAGTAGCTCAACTCCCCTATAGAAGCTTCGCGACGCCCCAGGTTGTCGCGACCCACACTCAGAAACACTGGTGTAGACTATAGCTTACCGGCCCTACTATTGGTAGAGTCTGAAACACACCCTCTATATCGTTATCAACTCCATGCCCGATACAATGTACGGCGGCGTACAGAGAGGTTCGCACACACACGCTAGTTTGTCGTAAACTGAGATTCCGCGAAGCGTTAATGAACTAAGCAATTAGCGAATAAGCACATGTTATTGCTTATTTATTATTTTCGCTCAGTATTACAATATTTAGGGCTAGATGTTGCCCGTGACTTCGTGCGCGTAGAAGTTAATTTTTCGGAAACCGTATACCGATAAAAGTTTGTATGAAACTTTATATTCCTTGGACATATTTACGTGATATATCGTATCAATTGAGTGCGGAAAAATAATGAATTACGTATTTCAGCGTTTTCTAATATTCAGCCCCTGGGTGGGTAAAATATGCTTAAAACCTAATTACACGGGCAATAAATGCTAGTGTAATATTAAAGAATCTCGCAACCCTAAATAACTACAACTTTTATAAAAAACTATAACGACTACGTATAGTCTATATAATCCGGGCTATTATTATGACGGATTAAGTATAACATAGGCTACATAACTCACGTAGAGTAATATAGCCTGCATTACCCGTAACCCGGGCTATTATTACGGATATATTGACACCTCATTTAATAAAATCGGACCAGTGGTTTAAGCGCTACAGTACAACAAACATACATACACACGTAAACAGCCAAAATCATTAGCCTTCCATTTGGCTTTGCCGTAATCGGATAAAAAAAAACAAATTAAAATAAGATCTGTCTAATTCGAGGAAAACTGCAATCTAGCCAGCAATTACAACTAATGCGCCAAGCAAACTGCTAGGAATCTCGATGGACACGGAAATATTGTGAATAATAATCAGAGCGATGATGATTGTGGCACACTAATGACATTTGCTATCATCCTTTTTGCGGCTCTCGGCATAATAACTTTCTTTCCTGCTACTGATGGCGATATTACGCCGTCCCACGTTTTTGTGACGGCACTCGACATCTCTGTTACTCTTAATTATTATATTAATAATGGTAAAGTTTTTACTGAGCGGTTTTCCGAATGTAAAGTGTACTTGCTTATTCAATTTCGTCGTACATATCAATTTATTTTCACGGCAGAAATTAAGGCTTTCATTCTGTGCAAATAATTGAAATTGAAGTCTCTGTTGGTAATTTTCAATAGCTTTTCAATCAATGCACATGTAATTATATACGGCACTAACAATAAAAAATCAATTTTTTATTTTTTTTTCTGGCCGTATGTCAGTCTGTTTATCCCGGCTAATCTCTGTAACAGCTAGACCGATTTTCACGGGACTTTCACTGGCAGAGAGCTGATGTTATAAAGAGTAACATAGGCTACTTTTATCTTAGTGTGCCGTTTAAAAAATAGGGTTCCGCTTCCGTTAGTTCTACGCAAACGAAGTTGCGGACACCAGCCACCAGCTAGTCAACAATATCATTATTTGTATTCAATTAATTATTATGGCAAATATTAACTTCAAGCGTAAAATCATTAAACTTATTTATTTACGAGCTCCACGTTAATCGCGTCGATGAACTATAAACGATTTCTAATCCCCTATATGAATATAGATTACAATTATTAAGATCCTTAAGACAATAGTGCGGCCAGGCGCGCCGATGTTTACGAGACAAGTCCCAATAAATTACAACGTTAATTATATCGTGATAGGGTTTCGGCGCGGGGCGACGCGAGGCGGCGGTGTTGGACTCTGTTGATTTTCAGTTTATTTCATTAGACCGGCGCTGCGGGGTGCGCCCGTTTCGACGCCGTCTTTGATAGAGTGACTACACTTTAATACATTTTTAAAATTGGACTGAAATTTTTTTTTAAAACGATAGAATAGGTGGAAGAAATACTGAATATGGAGATAGGTGAAATAGTGAAAAGTTGTATTCAGAATTAAATGATTTAAATTTGAAAGCAATATTATTAAGGAATTTACTTAAACAAGTTATAAAATATGCATCACATTAAATACTGCATTTTGGTATATTAATCTAAAATTAAAAATATAAAAAATTATATGTCTAAACATATAATAAATATTAAACATCATACTTAACTATGGTTAAGTATGATGTTTAAATCGGTCATAAAATTGACCCATTCATTTTAAAAACATATTCATTCTGTCCTGCATATTCCTACTTCATGGCCACCTTAAGGTAATTCACCTGTCCAGTTAAAAATTGTAAAATATAGGATTTTTAATAAAGCGGCGTTTTCAATTTGGAGTTTATGTTCTTTATCGGTGTGACATCAGAGATCATCAACTGGCGCCCAGCGCGATCCTGCGTGCAGGAGGATGTGCTCTGCGTGCAGGGTGGTGCAGGCAGGTGGACCCTGCGTGCAGGCAGTAATTGAAATAGCAGAGGCGTAGTCATCTGCTGTAATGACGGGGTAATATTAGCGACCTTCGCAACGTGTCTATTACCTGCAATTTGCGTCTACATTATGTTTTTCCTCAGCCGGATGTTTAACGTTTTATAGTTTTTCAATTAAGTCCTCGTAAATTTGTTTTAGTGCACGTATATTTAATGTTTAATAACCTATAATGCCATACATAGTTGATGCATAATTAATAACAGCAGCGATATTTTACTATGGGTGAGACATTTATTCTCAATAGAATTTTAATAAAAATTAATTACAATTAAAAAATGTTTGTACGCGAATAACTTCGAAACGACTGCACCAAATTAGATAAATCTACACCTACACCTACTCCTATAACCTACACCTTTTCTAATATTTCTCACCGTTTAAACCTTCCTTGAACTTACACAATTATTTCAAGACCAAAATTAGCCGAAATCGGTCCAGCTATTCTCGAGTTTAGAGGCCTTGGGGAACTGGATAAAAATGGCCGTCTCCTGGTTCTAAGCTATATATTATGACGTAAGCGTCCACTAAGGAGAGAATTTTCAAAAAATCAACCCCCAAGAGGGTAAAATAGGGGATGAAAGTTTAAAATCTAATTTCATGCGGACGAAGCCGCGGGAAAGTAATGCTAATTAATTAAGTTATTTATATAAGATTGTTCAAAATCGACTACGGATATTTTGGGCATATGATTAACTGCTTAAATAAAGACGTTTAGGCGGAAAAATAATTAAAATTTTCGAAAAAAAAATATACTAAATAAAATTACAGTACGCTCTTTACGAGGCTGTTAAGGTCATTGACCGCACACATCTGATTATACTGATGTTGATTAAGCAAAATGGTCGCTTCGTTTGCGATGGTATATACCATGGTATATAATATTTGTATCATGTAATACCATATTATATTTACCACATTTATACCTAAATATGATTATGTATCTATTGTCCCTTGTCCGTCGATATCCGTTTTACTTGTAACTAATATTAATTATTCTGTGGTTTTACTCAAAATTTGTCTGTCACCCAGGTTACACCAATTTAAATGTAAAGTGACACTCAAATCATGTAACACTATCAACGAATTATCGAATTTATCCCAACTTTCTACATTAGCATTTATATGAGGCGGAGCTAGTAGCGTGTTGTTCTCGCTTGTGCCCCAGCGGGGAATCAATAAAAGAGAATAGCTATGGATAATAAATGACATCAATCACAGATGAGCTACCAGCTCCGACAGATCGTACGTGTTATATAAAGCTTCGATCACAGTGTATCAGATTTTTAGGGTTCCGATATTAACGACGATGATTAACGGACGGACATAATATCAAAACTATAAGCTTTCCTTATATATCTATCTGTCTGTATGTCTGTTTGTCTCTCTGAAAATTATAGGACTCCGTAATAGAGTTGCAACAGTTAATGTAATAAGTTAAATGAATTACATGTAATGCTATTAGCATTAGGTACATATATCATATTTTATTTTTTCATAAAAGTATTTGAACAAAATTAAATTACATTATAAAATTATAAAAGTAGCGCGCGAATTTATAATATATGACTTTATCAGGGTGAATTAAAAACCCAGGACGCTACTTTGAAACTATCCAAGACAGCCCAGGAGTCAGGACACTGTAAAAACCAGGACATATCGTGGGAAAACAGGAAGGTTGGCAACCCTAGTCTAAATTCTAAAACATAAACACTTGCGTATTACGTAAGCTTACTAACCTATTAATTATATTATGCAAATATCAATCCCTAATCAAATAATATCGGACACGTCTAAATTATTAAGGAAACCTTATGGTTTTGATATTATGTCCGTCCGTCTATCTGTCTGTATTTATGAACATAAACGGCTGAAAGGTACAGTTATAGATAGCATATAGGTAGATTTTTTTGGCATCATTTAATAACAATAATTTTAAATTTTAGGGGTGGCTTCCCATACCTACATGTGAATTGTGAAGTGGGGATGATTTTTTTATTCCAATTTCCACTACATCGTGTGCGATATCTTGGAATACCTATTTTTAAATGAAGGTGAGGTTATTAGCCCCCAAAGTGGTTTATAAGCTGATTCGTGTCCGGTTTTCCGTGAGGCCGTGTATTTATCGGTCGATCCATGCTTCGGCCATTCGTGCCGAAGCTTGACTTTCCCACATTTCAAAATCTCAATATACACATAATACACATCATTTCATCCTTTTGCTATGTGTTCACTTATGCCGGAATTTCATACTATTAACTGAAAATTATTATAGTTAAGGACAGCCATACCAAAACCATAATGACGTAAAAATATAAACCTGCAATAAAAGTGTTTTACGACACATACTCATACATATTATTTACCTAATAAAATGTACAAGAAGGTCGCTTATATAATTATGAAGTCAACAATAATATAAAAGAATATGAATAAATTTATATGATATACGAGGGAGTTCTTATATACTTTGCTAATTAATGTTTTGACAGTGCAATTAAAGAGTTAAAAACTTTATTTTGTGTCGTAAGGTATTACCAGTTATAGTTGTAGAGACCACAGTAGACAATTGTGGTTATATTAAGTTTTGTCTTTAGAAGATGCCTTTATATTGGAAAAATATTTGATAAGGGTACCCAAAGGCTACCCGCACACACACAATATAATTGGCAATAATGCTGATATTGACAATACTATTGCATATTTGCGGGCTCATATTGCCGTTTTTATGTATGCGTTGACTAGTATTTACAAATTTATTGTGCCAATAATATTGCATGTGTGCGGGTAGCCTTTTTACTCAATGGCTAGCATTGAGTAAAAATGGGACCCTATTACTGAGACTTTGCTGTCTCTCCGTTCGTCTGTGCGTCTGTCTGACACGAGGCTATAAGTCGAGAACCGTGATAGTTCTAGGCAGTTATTCACAGATGATGTATTTCATTAAAAAAAATATTTACTTTTTATGTTTATTTTTTTATGACTAAGCATTAAAATATATAACTCTAAATTTTAATATTTTCGCCCGTCTGACACCAACCGCCATTGGTTAATAACGATATTAGTACAGTTTTGAAGACCCTCATCCAAATTCCTACGTATTACCAGCTAGGGCTTCCCTATGAAGGAGAGCCAGCCTTCACCGCTGGTAGGTGTAGCTTGAAAGTAGTAGGTTTAGGTAGTAGGTGTACCCCCGATGGTTGCACGCCTTGTCGTGGCGGTGGGGCTTAGTAACCGTGGATTGGACACCCACGGTGAAGCGAAGAGGCAAGCAGGCCGGCTTGTTTGCCGCCGGCTGGCCCGAGGAGGGCGCTCCCAGCGGACTGGAGGAGTCCGCTGCGGACGCGCTAGGAGGTGGGACCGCAGAAGAAGAGAAGTGCCGGTATTACGGTGCGCCGTACTCCCTATCTTCTGCGGCCGTGGAGGGATCGCAGGGGGAGAGGCGTGGTGGTTTTGTGCCACTCTCCCTACCCCCCTGCGAGCTGGCGGGGCCGTTCCGTACGGTTAACGGCATTGGTGGGGCCGCAGAGGAAGAGGCAAGTTGGTATTACGGTGCGCCGCTTGCCCTATCCTCTGCGGCCGAGGTGTGGTCGGTGGCAGAACCATAGCTCAGATCTGCCACCGGGTACCGGTTATGGTAGCTGGTATCCGTGGCCTCCTAGTGGCAGACTCTGGGGGAGCCTGCTACAGTACTGGTGGAGGCCGAGGAGGGAGGCGCACCCTACCATCTGGTGCGCCTGGGGCCTTCGGGCCGTGCCGCCGGCGGGGTCGCGGATGTGTTTACCGTTCCCGTGGCCCCGTCACAGGGCGGCGTGGAGGAAGGTGGGGGGTGGTTTTTAGTGGGTATACCGTGGGTCTCATTAGCCTATACGGGAGTCCCACATCACCACTCGGGTGCCCTCTGCGCCTGGGTGGTATGCGTAATGCATTTTCCCCTCCGGAAACAAAAAAAAAAGGTAGTAGGTGTAGGAGTACATAGTAGGTGTCGATTATATGTTTAGTTGTTGGTAGTTATTTATTTGACGACCGCTGTAGCTCAATGGTTGAGCACGTTGTTGCTCGAAGCCAAAGGGTCAATTCTGCTAAATAAAACCTACATTAATACAATTAAAATCAAGTAAACGTTTAACCAACGTGAAACGCTCTCTGATTGGTCGAAACTTCATAATATCAGTTCATGATAACCTGACGCTTCACTTACAATACAATCAACGTAAAATGAAAGTCTACTTTAACTACGAGAATTGAGGTTCAGGTGTCGCGGGTTCGAATCCCGCCCACGGATTAAAGTTTTTCTGTGTTCCTGGGTCATAGATGTGTATTAAATATGTGTTTAAAATAACAAAACTATTAAATATAATATGTATAGTATAAACGTATTAAATATACTTCCCGTACACAAGTTCTTCGGAGTTCTTCGGATACTTAACAGGGGGTCAGATTGACGTGGTGTGAAGCGTCTATAAATATTACATTATTATTATTTGTACTTATTCACAGTTCATAGTTAAGACAGAACAACTCTGCCTATGGTGCCTGTGGTGTGGTGGTTAGCGGACTATTCTGAAGTACCTATAACCGTAGCGGTCAATCCGTCGGCTTCACATAATATTTAATTTAACAATTAATTTATTTCGAATACAGCTGCAGAAGCTAGCTCTCTACCTTTTGGCAATGATTAAGATGTTAATGTTTCATCACGCAAAAAATATAATCGATTATAAATCGAATAAAGCTCTCGATTGTTTTTTTGTGTTCCAATTTCGAATGTTTGAGGGGTTCGCAGCGTGACGCCTGTCGCTACGCATTACAGGAAATGTTTGAATTCGATTTTGCAGGTGCAAATAAAGGTTATAGATTCAGCAGGTGCTTTAACTTATTAATCGTACAATTATTACACGTCGTTAAATAATTTCGACGTGTCCGATATTATTTGATTAGGGATTGATATTTGCATAATATAATTAATAGGTTGGTAAGCTTACGTAATACGCAAGTGTTTATGTTTTAGAATCAATACTAGGGTTTCCAACCGTGCTGTTTTCCCACAACTTGTTCTGGTTTTTACAGTGTCCTGGGCTGTCGTGACTCGTGGATAGTTTTAAAAGCAGCGTCCTGGGATTTTAAAGCACCCTGATAAAGTCATGTATTTTAAATTCGCGCGCTACTTTAAAAACATTTTTTTCAAATATTTTTGTTTAAATACTTTTATGAAGAAATATGATACATGCACCTAATGCTAATATACATACAATATGTAATTCATTTAACTTATTAAAATAACTATAATAATAATATCTATGGACGCTTCACACCACGTCAATCTGATCTCGTGGTAAGTTCTCGAAGAACTTGTGTTACGGGTACCAGACAACGGAAATATATTTAATACTTTTATACTATACACATATTTAAGATTTTTATTATATTATACACATATTTAATACACATCCATGACCCAGGAACACAGAAAAACTTTTTGTTCCTTCGGCGGGATTTGAACCCGCGACCTCCGGCTTGAGCACCAACACGCTCAACCAACTGATCCACAGAGGTCGCTGTTGCAACTCTATTACGGAGTCCTGTAATTTTAAACTCACTTGTCCTGGTTTTTTAAATTTGGGGTTGGCAAGTGACAACCCTAATTTAGAAGGTCTAATTTGAATAGTTTTATTTGTATGTGACTATTTTCATTAGTAAGCAAGTTAGGTACTTACATCTTTAAAGACCTGAAATTGGCAAGTTATTAGTTGGCAGCTGGTTGGCACTTGGTACTAATAAAGCGATAAAATATAATACATGTATCTGTGACACAATGTGAATACGAATCTTGTACCGCCCTACAAAGCTTACTTATCATTTCATTGAAAGGTTATAACTACGCCCGCGTCGTCTCCAAATTCGAGCGGCGCGGAAGTTGGCGGAAGTGGAAACACCAACGGTCAGAGAAATGAAAAATAGATATTTTTGTAAAATCTATTGCTGTCCCGCAGTGTCGCGATCAACGTGTGCGAGTGCGATAGAGACAACTACAACTGGAACTGAAAATACCTATTAAAATCAACGATTCGTAGTCCCCTGATTCCTTCTCCAAAACTTAACCGATTTAAGTAACTACTTACCTACTTTTATCATTAAATCATTAAAAATTTTAAAAAGATTTGAACTGTGTTCCTATGTTTTCATTTTCTTTATATAATTTAGTGAAATTTGTTTTCTGGATGTTTGAACACAGCGGAAAATCCAGCAATTTTTTAAGTTTTTGAACGTCCATAGACGTATGACTCTCTTTTAATAATCAATTTATGAAAAAAAGGAAATCATAGGGACATGCTAATAATATCCATAGATATTCAGAAAAAATATTGTTACCCTACCGGCATTATCCAGGGAGGAAACAGGGGACTACATTTGTATGTTTTTTTCCATACATTTCGTGGCACTGGTGTTTCTTCTTCAGATAGTTATTCAAAATTGAACTTTATTCTCTACACAAAAAGATACACGTTGATATGACATCATACACACACAGCAGCGCGGTACAACCTGACATTCTAACTCTTACAATGAAACGTGTACCTTCTGTGTACTGAATACAGTTCAATTTTGAATCACTATTTTAAAAATTCGGCACGAATGGGCCGGCTCGACCGGAGAAATACCACGGGCTCACAGAAAACCGGCGTGAAACAGCGTTTGCGCTGTGTTTCGCCGAGTGGGTGAGTTTACCGGAGGCCCAATCCCCTACCCTATTCCCTTCCCTACCCTCCCCTATTACCCTATTCCCTCTTAAAAGGCCGGCAACGCACTTGCAGCTCTTCTGATGCTGCGAGTGTCCATGGGCGACGGAAGTTGCTTTCCATCAGGTGACCCGTTTGCTCGTTTGCCCCCATATTTCATAAAAAAAAAAATACACGTCACTGTCACAGGTTACGCGTGCCGCGAGCTCTCCCAAATGAGTTTACCACAAAATAATATACAATTAGTGTAGCCCGGGACCGCGGACATTAGCCTGAGCGATGGCCGCCCCAGGGCAGTTCTAACTTCCAACCAGCACGACCTGACCCCAGCTCCTCTAAACACAGCCAGGCGTTCGTCAGCCCGCGGGGGTCTAGCGCCCTGGCCGTCACTCTGAAACGCTATTAATTTGCGTTGTTAAAATGATTGACATATTCAATTAGTGAGGTGACCGGGGACCTCCCAACTCGGTTCAACCGTTAATAACCAATTTCACTTGAACCCTGCCTTTCTACGGTCCTAAAACTCCGTAGCCGCTCTCCGAAGGTAGACAAAGTTGGGGAGATCATCTTATACTGGTCGTTGCTAGTGGCGAAGCGTTTCGCGGCTTAAATGTTGTTTTCTGCAATTACAGATAGCGTGTCTTTGGTTAAACAAGCCTTTCAGCGTTGCTTTCCTGTGAGTGAGTGTAGGGTTAAATTTACTTTTAGAATTTCGAACGGCAGACTTAATTGAAAAAGTGATTAATTTTACTATCGACTTACCCACTTACTAATAAACTATACAATGTTTTGACTTGTTAGTCAAACGATTTTTCCGACGTATCAGACAAGGACAAAACACTGTATAGCTTATACCTACACTGTATAAATATTTTTATTAGTAAGGGTGTAAACCTATTTAAAAAAAGTAGGTATATAAAGGCAAGATAAGGTAAGAATGTATTAGGAACAACCAAAACTGAATGAAAAATCTTTAAAAGGTTCATAGTAGAAAAACAAAATATTAATTGTAAAAGTAGATAAAAACACTGTTATTTAAATTAAACTAAACTCATTATTATACATATTATACTAGATGATGGCCTGCGACTTCGTGCGCGCAAAACGAAATCTCGAGGGAATTGTAGGTACATTTTGCCGCACTAAAAGTAGCCTATGTGCTTTATTCTATATATGTGCCAAATTTAATCAAAATCGAACGACTAGTTTCAGAGCCTATTCAATGCAAACAAACAAACTTTTCCTCCTTATTATATTATAGCATAGATGACAATATATTAAATATAGTTTCTAAATAACTGTTAAGTAAATCAGAATAAAAATTTACAAAAACAAAATTAAAGTTTTTTTACTTGCAAACGTTAAAATATTATTGCAATAAAAATCATTTAACGTCCACCATTTAAAAATGTGTCAATCTGACGGTTCTACTCACTTGGAAAAGTTTTCTGATAACATATACCTAATTCCCAGAGTAATTACTTAATTACCTACTATTTATACACTACAACAGTATCCGTGGTCCAGTGGTTTAGATCTTGGCTCTCGACTCGGAGGTCGTGGGTTCGATTCCCGCATTGGAAAAACTAAAAAAAATGTTGTTTCCAAGTTTGGTTAGGACAATGTAGGCTGATCACCTGATTGTCATACAAGAAAGACGATCAATGCGTCGGATGGGCATGTAAAAAGTCGGTCCTGCGCCTGATCTCTCGCCAGTCGTGTCGGTTATTCGTCCCACTGGGTTATGAGAGTAAAGGAAGAGAAAGTGATCTTGTGTACTACACTTGGGCGCTATAAAATAACTCCTGCGTAACTGGCTGGTTTTACTGAAACCGGCCACCGTCACCGAAATCGGTGTGGGGGCTCTTATTATAATAAGAGCCCCAATTTCGACTCAATTTACAGAGTAGCTAGTGTATAAATACACTACACCCACTCTGTAAATTGAGTGTACCTAGCCTCCCATAATGGAACAAGTGTCCCTCTCTTCCCGTAAGTATCTAATATCCTATTTGACTGTCAAAGACCTGACCTGCCCTATTTAATGACAGGTGAATTACAGAAATAATTTGATTTAACGCCGATAAAACTGTCAATAACGTATACGTGCTAAATTGTTATTTTATAAAATGGGTCAAACGATAAATTAGAATATAAAATGCAAATGTAAACCACCATGTTACGTTATTAATAAATATTCTTTGACCGTGTCGCTTCCGTGCCCTGACAATATCGATACTTATAAATACAGCAGATGATAGTTTCAATGATTGATTGATATATTTTGGATAGTTAGTCTATAATTAAGTTTTTAACTCTATAGTCAATGTAATAAAACTGTAATGCGAAAAAAAGATTGGCAAAAACCGCTTCATCCGCATAAAACTTATAATATTTTGTAGTAGGTTTGTAGTTACAAATATTTTGAAATAAAAACATTTCAAAACTCAACATCTTAGGTTAAGACGTTTGTACATTTGACTTGACGAATCTTCATACATTAAAGAGTTATAACGCGTTTCAAATGAGAATAGGAACGTCAATGACCTTTTTCTGTCAAATATTACTTGAAAAGTGCGATTTTCAGAAAAACTTATGTGCATATAAATATTAATAGTCTAGCATCAATAGCAATAAAGACCTTAAATAGTAATCAATTAAGTATCTAAACATAAATTTAACTATCATAACAGTCTAAATTCGAAACAATATGGCGCCGCTGACTCGATCCTATTCTCATTTGAATCGCGCTATACGCCATCTTGGTTTTCACCACGTTTTCACCAAACTTCAAATCTCAAAAGTGTGGTCATTTAACTGAAGACACTCTTTGCCTTAATATGCCTCATCTATGACTTAATGTTACAGCCGAACGGATAACCTCCTCCTTTTTTGGAAGTCGGTATATAAAATGAATTTGAATTGGACACATTGAATGATTTAAAAATAAAAGACATTTTTGAAAATCGAACACACAATGGACGCATGACGCGTTCCGTTCTACGATACCTGTCACGAAGCCGACTTTTTTATCGGTAAATAATTTAAAAAACATCCGAACACAGACATCTATCTGTATTAGATACCGTAAATTAGATCATGACACGGCTTTCTCGTATCGCGTGACTATTTGTCCAATTCGCGGGGACAAAGACGCCGTGGTGTGAACAATCTACCGCGGTAACGGAGTAATGAAGTTGTAACTTGTATCTCGTGTATTCGTCGCTTTTGAATCGTGTTTCAATTAAGTACCACAATAGCAAAGGATACGTATTACGTACCAACTTGACATAGATGAGAGAGGTTAGACCGGCTAATCATACTTGATATTAGGTTTTTTACCTATTTTTGTTTGATATTTAAAAAGAAACCGTTCTGATTCAGAATGGTTTCGTAGTTTACTTACTTGCATTTCAAACAAAAAAAGTTTTAAAATAATTTAACAGTCCCAAGTCGCAATACGGACATAACAGCATTAGGACAAAAACAGCGCACAAGTTGCGACACATAACTAATGAAATATATACATATTATTGGTATTAAACTGAATACATAATCAACTGATGAATTGCAGGTGTTTGTAACAGAATTTGTCACTTACACCCCCGATACCTTATAAAGTGTAAAACGCAATAAAATATGACAGCATTAGGTATATATTATTACCTTGAACGACACAAACGTCTGTAAAGTGGATGTTTTCATATATTTTGTACCCTAAGGATAATTCACATCGAAATGATACGCGATCAAAAACGTCTTATCTTTAGTAAACTTCTATCATCTTTATTAAAACGTCGTGTTAATAAATATGATAGAAGCACTGAAATAATTTGGTATCTAGTTACACATAAGATAGGTCCTTTCTATAAACCATTAAGGATCTTTGCGTACTTTCACACATTTATATTTTATTTTAACATCTCATTTGATGATCTCTGTGGCTCAGTGGTTGATTGCGTCGATGCTCAAGCCGAAGGTCGCGGGATTCGATCCCGCCAAAGAAACAAAAGGTTTTCTGTGTTCCTGGGTCATGGCTATGAAATATTTGTGTGTAATAATAATTTCCGTTGTCTGATAACACAAGTTCTTCGAGAGTTTAGCACGGGATCAGGTTGACGTGGTGGGAAAGCTCAAAGCGTCCATAGATATTTCTATATTACTATTATGATTATCATGAATATGAAGTGTCTGTTCTGTAAAATAGTCTATTGCCAGTGAATAAGACATCAGCGGTGGCCGGTGACTCGCAGCGGGCGCAGATTGGGCGAGCATGACGTCGCGAGTCGCGACATACAGACAGACAATCTCATATTTTTTACAATATAATTATAGATGTTTAATTGAATCTATTAGGCAGATCTTAAGGTTGCGAGAAAATTAAAAAGTTAATAACTTTTGAACCGAATTATAAACTTATGTAATACATGTTGTATTAGTAGGGGAGCGAGGGGCTTGTTGTAACAGGCTCTTTTCTCTAAGGTCTTAAACTTTATTAAGGTATTTCTTTAACTCGATTTAACCTATAAACCGCACCGCATCATGTTGTCATAGCCGGTGTCCCGCCAGCCGGCGCAGTTAGCGGAAGTGTGCACGCGCTTCATTTTTGTCAGGTAATATAAAATTGTAATGTCGTAAAATTTTGGTTTGCGTTATTATTATTGACTAATTTCAAACTTTCTATATCTTATTTACATTTAAATTTATCTATCTCTGATAATGTGTAACAGTTTTTAAGATTGCTAAATTGTTTAAATAGTTATCTTGATAAATGTTGAAAATCATACCGTGGGGTTAGTTGTAACAAAATCCCGGGGCTTGTTGTAACGTGTTACAACATGCCCCAAGTTAAGATGTAGATAACTACTATTTTTTCCCTATCTTCTAAAATAAGGGTGTATAAAAGAAAGTCAGAGTGGGTAACACAAAGCCAAGAATTGTACGAGTTAGCGGCAGCTGAAGTTTTAGAAAAAAAAATGCAGTATGCGGAAAGCTAGTCAGACTTTCGGATTATGTCACGTCTCTCTTTATAGATACATAAAGAAAAAGAAGAATAATGAAAGTTTAAGAGTTGGTTATGTTAAGCCTAGACAAGTATAAATACTTGTAAACTGCAGAAGAAGAAGGTAAGATGGCTGCCTACCTACTCAAGGGCGCCGAAATATATTTTGGATGAGGAAAAGATGAAGAAAAAACAAAAAGTATGACAAAATTAAAGGAAAAGGTAAAGGAAGGAGATAGGCAAAGGTAAATCAAAAAAATAAATAAAACCGGAGTGGACAGTGCTAAAAGAAAGATTTTATGTTCAGATTCAGAATCTGAATCAGAAGAGTGGTATTGTCTGGTATGTGGTGAAGCTTACACAGATTCAAATAAAGAAGATTGGGTAGAGTGTCATCATTTGTAAGATGTGGGCACATGTAGGATGTGTTACAGGATGTCTCCTGTAACACATATAGTCATTAATACAATAAATACATGAATTTAATTATAATGAAACCCACCAAATGTTAATTTTTATATAAGTACAATACTTTGTTAGATAGATATTAAAAAGAGATAATTACGAAGCATACCTTAGAGATAAATAATTTAATTAGTTACTGTGGTTTTAAAGTGCCATGATGATTATAAGTAGTGTTAAACTAAATAAAACTGTTAATTACTTAATTTTTAGGTGTTGATTACTTAAAAAGTGTATTTGAGTTGATATTTGATAAGAATTACATAATACATACTTTAGAAAGATGTAAACTTGGTTAAAAATAAACAAAGAATAAATGATTAGAGGTATTATTGCGGAAGTTTTTGGCGTTACTACTTGCCCCGGTAGACGTTACAACTTGCCCCAAGCACGAGGTAAGTTGTAACACCGCACTTCTTCTGGAAAATAATTGATTGTAAAATATTGACCAATATTTATGGTCTTATTTTTACTTGATTTGGTAGATGAAGAGTTACAGCATACATCAATCTCTATTTAGTAGCAATTTAATCAATGGATCTCAAGATATATTAGTTTTCATGAAAACTGTTACAACAAGCCCCTCGCTCCCCTACTTACCTACATTAAAACTTGAAACATGTGATTTATATGGGCGAATCAACTTTTACGAGGCCAATTTCCTTGTCCCCGATAGAAAAAAATTCTACTATATTTTAGTTTTTTTGTTTACCAGGATCGTTTTTGATGGATATGACTCGGTGAGTTATAATCGTATTAACTTTCCCCTGTTATAGATACTTAATGTTTAAGCCAAATCCTAACAAAAGAAGAAATATTCGAAAAATACGACTCCTTAAATTACTATAGTAACGCAGGGGACTTGCAAAGTCCAGTTATTACCGTAATAATGTGGATTTTGTTTAAAAAAACCTCTCATAATGAGCTCCTTAATTGCGGAAAATAGCTATATCGATTTGAATGGGCTTTCAATTTTTATTCCTATGTTATGATAAAATCTAGACAACGTAACGCAAGAGAATTTCCGAATATGAACAACAAAATGTTGTTAAAACTCACATAATAGCATTCTGATATCGATGTTGATATTAGAATAAATTAATTTAATCAATTATCCGTACGCCACTGTAATTAATAATCAGTAATTTGACAGAATAATAATTTTTAAAAAATTTTTTGAAACCTCTTTCAAATTGGCCTCGTAAAAGTTGATTCGCCCATATACCAACTAGCTGGCAGCTTTGTTTGTGTAGAAGTAACGGACACCTTTTTTTACGAAAACAAAATCCCGCGGGAATTGTACTAAAAACTAGCCTATGTAACTCTCCGTGATCTACTCTACTCTATAGTCTATATATGTGCCAAATTTCTTCAAAATCGGTCCAATTGTTTTGAAGCCTATTCAATGCAAACAAACAAACTTTACACACATTTATATAATATTAGCCGAATTTTCAAACTCTACTTTAATCCACAAATCACAGGCTGTCGCGTGACGCGTCGCTATATCCACTCGGTAATGACAATGGCAATGGCAGCACGTGAATTGAGAGCTTCTTAAACGCTACTTGCGTTTGTGTATTGGGCCATATTAAGCGAATTCTTCCGTTTTGGACTGATTTGCGTTACGTCAGATTGGACAGATGCGCTTTACGACATATTCACTTTAAAGCAGAACAACAGTCAACTATAAAATTATAGAGCATCTCTTTAACTAAGCAAATATTTGTCAAGAAGCAGAAAATATCGGCAGTTCTTCAAAACATTCATTCTCATTAAATCATTAAATAACAACTAATTAACAATTTCGTATGTAACAAATAACAATGTTAGAAGATCAGTAATATTTTTATTATATTTAATTACCATGTGAAAATTGTATTAAGGAACAATCGTTTGATGTTATCATACACAATTTACAATCAACAATAGGCAATCGGACTAATATACGGTTTCTTCTGAGAAGTTACTCATATTTAAGAGTACTATTCATTTATGCAATAAAAAAAAATCAGTCCGCTTGCCTATTATGGCGGTCACTAGGCCCTATTGAATTAAATGGAAAATTGAATTAAAAATAGCGTTTTCAGAATTATAATGTTACCTACTTTTTATATTTTTCACACGAGATTCGGCGGAATGAAACATTATTTGACTAATCCAGAAATTAGACTAGAATGTAGATTCTGGTTGGAACTAGATTAAAATAATAATTTTAGTTTTCTTATCTCTATGTATGTACTATCGAACAAGTTGCCGTACGACTAGGGATATGATGAAAATGTATGTGCGCCCACATACATACCTACGCGTAAATACATAGTTCAACCACGTCTGCAGTCGTTGCGGTCAAATACTAAACTACGTATTTACACGTGAGCGTGCGATTTTCATCTTATGCAAACATCCTAGAAACTGACCATATATTTTTGTGTGGTGAACTAGCTGTTTCCCGCGGCTCCGCCCGCGTAAATATAGTATGGGGTATCCCGCGGGAATATTGTACTTTTCCGGGATAAAAGTAGCCTATGTTTTAATCCAGAACCTAAACTACTACCATACCAAATATCCTTTAAAACTTTCACATTTATAATATTAGTAAGAAAGATAAAGTTCCGTTAAAAAATAAAAAATAAAACTAAGCGCGCCGGTCGCGTATCGCGTTGTGGTGTGACTGGCCCTAACAAAGTATACTGTAAATCTATACCTAATATATATCTGTATTATCTATGATCTATACTATCTACTTATACTAATATTATAAATGCGAAAGTGTGTCTGTCTGTCTGTCTTTCTGTTACCTCTTCACGCTTTAACCGCTGAACCGATTTTTATGAAATTTGGTGTATGTCTACACCAAACTTTAGGTCCCGGGAAAACACATAGGATATTTATCTCGAAAAAGAGTGTTCCCGCGGGATAATGTATTTACGCGTGCGGACCCGCGGGCTAAAGCTAGTTAAAATTACGCCGTTATTTTGCTTACTTACTAATTATTGAGGACTCATTAGAGAAACTTTTACAAATATCCCATGTAATCAGTGCTGTCCATAGCCGTTTTTTGTGACATGACGAACACCGACTTCTGAATGAAGACAGAAAATTACAGCCTGTGCCAACACCTTATTACTCCCCGAGACTCCAACTGTTAGGGCAATTTAACTGACATTTAAATAATTCCGTCGCGAAGCTGTAATGGCAGAGTAATAAGCCCAGTTAATTGTCCGTCATTACTGAGATTAAACTCATGAAAAGAACAAAGTTATTAATTTAAATTATGTAGCCAGTAGCTGACGCATTTATTTGAGCTTAACACGCTATCGCGGTTCAAAGTAGAGCATTTGGTCCTGTCCTCTCAAATGCAGTTTACATAAAAAAATATTATACTGAACTTATGTAGAGTCTTGGTAGACATCAAAGAAAGCTTAAGAAAACTTGGGGCATTCTTATTTCGTTCTCATTGACACTACACCTAAAGTTACAAGCAATTAATTCGGTCTTATACTTTAGATTTTATTGATGTCTAAAAACCCCTGATTACGTTACTGACTCACTGATGATCAACAAAATTATAGGATACTTCAGGATGTCCTAGAAGGCTGATATTTCATATGTAAGCTAGTAATAGCACATAAACAACATAATAATTCTCAAACTTGGAACTTATTATATTTCAACTCTTTAAACTAGGGGATGAAAATTTTTATCTACGCAAATGTTTACTCTAGAGGTCTGGAAATTGTTGTAGTGGTTCGTGTTATAAATAGTAATTGTAAATTAAAAAATAAAATAAAAATATTATCATAATAACTTTCAAAAAGAAGTGAAATCCCACCAAAAACATTTTCATGTAGAGTGATGCCTAGACGATACCATATGACTCGCACTATCAAAAAGCTATCAGATATCATGTAAAACCAAGCTTTTGACTCTATCAAACTTCTAACTCTACACACCTTAACTCTACAAGCCTAATTTTACAAACTCTATACCTTAGTCCAATCACAATTTAGTCCTGTGGCGGACCAATCAGCGCACAATCCTAAAACGTTCTATCGAAGTTTTTATAGTTCGGGGCTATATATACAACAGCTGAAATGACTACAGAGTGATTCGGCCTGATCGAGCATTTGCTCTTTGGGACAGAATAGTGGTATTCTCACAAAACCATTTCTATTGTGGTTATACTAAGCGTGTAGGCTACAGTAGCCTATATAACTGTACTCAGTACAGCTATATAGGTACTACTGCTTCTGTAAGGATCCCGTACTTCAAGTAGCCTATACAGCTGCAGCACCAACTGAACCAGAGAATGACCAGGTGATTATCTTAAACAAATTCTCCAATTACAAGGACCGGCATTAGCGGAGACCATAATGATGGTGGTAACATGTTATGAAAGGTAATTACGAACTGCGGTAGTTAATTATTAAATTGTTTAATAGGGGCCCGTGTGTAATGGCGGCCCGGTTTTTTGTTAAAATTGAATCGTGTTATTTGTGGCTGTAGCGAGACAAACACGCAAATCTGGGAGTCTATTATTAAATAGCCTATTTTAAGAAGATTATACCTGTCTCCAGCAGAGGCTTGGGGTTCCTATAACTCCATTTCTATTGGCTTCACTTATCACTTAACTTTTGCAGGCTAAATCGTCTAAATCGTCCAAATTCCTACCTGTTATATAGGCTAGAGCTTCCCTATGAAGGAGAACCAGCCTTCGCCACTGGTCTCCACTCTCCAGTAAGTTAAAAGACTCGTCAATGGATCCAGCACACTTAAACGTCCATTTTCCATTTTTTTCTGAATAAAAACGGCGATGTTACGCGTCGCTATCCGTTATGTTGGTAACAAATAATTTGCGCCAACTATTTCACCTGGGCGTACCTTGGGAAATATTTTTTTTTTGTTTTCAAGCAACAAGTTTATTTAATAAAACACCTCTTTTTAACTGATAGGCACAAAAGGTATGCAACTATGCACACTTGGAAGATAATACGCGACAGGCTAAGGCTCGATGAATGTGCACTTTGTGTGAGTTATGTCCAGCCTCATACCTTATCAGCCCCGTCATAATATACTGAATAAATTATCACCTGACACCTCTATCATCGACCTTAGTGAACTTGTCATTCTACTTCGTCTCGTGATCGTTGAAAACATTACCTACCCGAATAACTATAACGGAACTCTTAAATTCTCTCGGCTATTTGCAATTTAAATTTTAGTAGGATTAAAACAACGATTTCAATCTATGTATTTAGTGTTTTAGGCATGATTTTAAAACTAAGAATTGGCTATGACGTACATTTTACAAAAAAATCCTTATAGGTACAAGGGAAAATTACGCCATGGCGAGGTCGATTTCAAAAGATAGGTACGCCATGGCCAACTTGATTTCAGAAAATTTGTTAAATATAATCATAATATAATAATATGCGGACTGATCTAAGAGTATGTACAGCTACCTACTTAATATCAAGGTTTTGAGACTGATTATACTGCGGAAAGCAAATGTCAAATGTCAAACCTCGACCGCCCCAATTCCAAACAATCCCAAAATTAGAGCAGTCTATGTATGGAATTATGGACACTTTTTGAGTCGACATGCCTCATCTATAATATAGGTAGGTATAGCTTTGGTTATATTAAAGGCAAAAGTAGAGCAGTCTATGTATGGACACTTTTTGAGTCGACATGCCTCATCTATAATATAGGTAGGTATAGCTTTGGTTATATTAAAGGCAAAAGTAGAGCAGTCTATGTATGGACACTTTTTGAGTCGACATGCCTCATCTATAATATAGGTAGGTATAGCTTTGGTTATATTAAAGGCAAAAGTAGAGCAGTCTATGTATGGACACTTTTTGAGTCGACATGCCTCTTCTATAATATAGGTAGGTATAGCTTTGGTTATATTAAAGGCAAAAAGTAGAGCAGTATATGTATGGACACTTTTTGAGTCGACATGCCTCATCTATAATATAGGTAGGTATAGCTTTGGTTATATTAAAGGCAAAAGTAGAGCAGTCTATGTATGGACACTTTTTGAGTCGACATGCCTCATCTATAATATAGGTAGGTATAGCTTTGGTTATATTAAAGGCAAAAGTAGAGCAGTCTATGTATGGACACTTTTTGAGTCGACATGCCTCATCTATAATATAGGTAGGTATAGCTTTGGTTATATTAAAGGCAAAAGTAGAGCAGTCTATGTATGGACACTTTTTGAGTCGACATGCCTCATCTATAATATAGGTAGGTATAGCTTTGGTTATATTAAAGGCAAAAGTAGAGCAGTCTATGTATGGACACTTTTTGAGTCGACATGCCTCATCTATAATATAGGTAGGTATAGCTTTGGTTATATTAAAGGCAAAAGTAGAGCAGTCTATGTATGGACACTTTTTGAGTCGACATGCCTCATCTATAATATAGGTAGGTATAGCTTTGGTTATATTAAAGGCAAAAAGTAGAGCAGTATATGTATGGACACTTTTTGACTCGACATGCCTCTTCTATAATATGTAGGTAGGTATAGCTTTGGTTATATTAAAGGCAACAGTGTACCTAATTATTGAAAGTAGTTTATAAACATAGCCTGTAGATAAATAAACCCAAAGAATTAAAAGAAAATTTATATGAATTAAAAGGAAGTAATCATTATTATCATAATTAAAAATCCTGTAGAACATAACTTAATAGACAATCTCGTTACTTCGCAATGTAAGTGCATTATTAAAACCGCGTATTTCATACGCGCACAATGTAGCAATTTAGCAAATTATGTAATTGTTTATCCCGTTGATGTTGAGCTGTTTTAAAAGATAATTTAATAAAAATTCCCGCCGTAAACTTGGCCGCATCTGCTTCGTAATTTAATTAAAAAATTCAAAGAAAACGAGCTTTCGCAATCTTCGAAATTGCATTGTCGGCAGCGCGCTAATTTCGCGACCCAATAATTACATACATGCGCTTTCGATCTACCCAAAACCAATATTTATAACTTTTCAATATTATAATCGCCTTTTGTACGAAGTTTAAAAGTCACTGATCCACCTTTTTGATGTCCAGCTAATAAACTTCGTCAAAATCCGGTAGTTTTACGATAATTTGCCATTTTTATTTTTATGTGCGGATTAAACATAATCCATTATTAACTCGAAACCTTAATATTATCCTTTATTTTAAGATTGAAAGAGTAGCTCTTGATTTGAAAATTGATATAATCATCATTTCTTTTATTTTTCATGTGTAATAATCAAAAGCTAAAAACTACATAAATAACCTAACAACATAAATTTTATATCCTATGTTACCCGGGCCATTATTACGAAAATATTGACACCTTATTCATTAAAATCAGATCAGTAGTTTAGACGCTACGGGGGAAGGAACAAACAAACATAGGTACATTATCTACCATTCCTTTTAGCTTCGTCGGTGTAGGTATGTATGTAGGTATGTTTTCTGCCTATCTGTCTACTCTTTACTACACTCGGCTCCTCGCAGCCACACTCCGTCTCAAATCCAATTTCATCTAAACGTAAACAAAAGAACTAACATACTGTTAATACTACCGAGTTGAGTGTCACTTATATACACTGCGATATCTAAAGAAATACAATGACACATGAATTGCATATAAAAATGCAACCTATGCAGCCTGAAATAAATGGTATTTATTATTTATTTATTAAAAATAACTCCCCCACACCGATTTTGGTTTTATATAGTGGCCAAGTGTGTGCGCAGTACATAAGAGCACTCTCTCTCGTCCTTTACTCTCGAAACCCAGTGGGACGGATAACCGACACGACTGGCGAGAGATCAGGCACCGACTTTTTACATGCCCATCCGACGCATGGATCATCTTTCTTGTCAGACAATCAGGTGATCCCAACCAAATTATCCTAACCAAACTTGGAAACAACATTTTTTATTGTTCCAACGCGGGAATCGAACCCACGACCTCCAATTAGAAATTTAAAATACTTAGAGCCTGTTTCATAATCTTCTGATAAGTGTTGAATAGTTTATCCGGAAGTTTTGGTCGCTTTGTACTGAGTGACAGTGACAAAACTTGCAAAAAAGCTAAATATCTGACACTACCCTGTCTAGACAAATACCTACTACTACCCACCTGACCAAATACGCCGCAGTACCGCAGGTAGGTACCTAGCAGTAGCAGGTACTGCGGCGTATTTGGTCTGGGGCGTCACTCAGATGGTGGATTGTTCTACCAATTTAAATAGAAAACATGTTAATAAACACTCCTTTATTCTTTAACATAAAAAATAAATATACAGAAAGGAACTATTATACACCCTACGCGCTCTGCACCGTTCTTCACTTCTATTTTATTTTCTGATGTAGCGGATCATGACACACATACTTCATTTATATATTAAAATTTTGGCTTTGTTCCGCGCAAAATAGCGCTAACAAAAAATCGTAAGCAAAATGACGACTGCTGGTGTTAAATAAGCAAAATGGCGAAGTATGTTAGCAGTATTTAAGTTAGCAAACGTGTCCTGGCGGATAATCTGTTTTTTTTTTTTTTCTTCAAGCGCTTTTTTCCGCAGAACACAGCCATTGTGTGCCTGGACTCTCCAAAGAGTCCAGCCACAGCCATCCGCTACATCCCCATCATCATGTTCTGTTTAAACTGGTAGACTAAGCCACCATCTGAGCGACTACGCCCCCAACTAAATACGCCACATTACCTACTACCTACCTACACCTGAAACATTTTGTTGTCTATCTCATAGTATAAAAAATGTAGAACACACTAATATAAATACACTATAACCACAGACTATAACACATGGAAAGTGGAAATCTCAATTTGTTTATTGCAGCTGTACCTGTCTGTTTTTGTTATGCTAAAAGCTTCATAACAATTAACAATGCTAATGTTTTTTATTAATCAGAAGATCGTATCTGTTTAATGAAAATAATTCAATAAACATGTAATGCGAACAGATCGGGGAACCACTTTTCAAGCTTATTGCCGTGTAACAAGGTCGAAAAGTGGTAAAACGGATCTATCGGCGACCGTACATTGAACATTAGCGGTAATAATTTGTTTTACATGATTATAATCTGTTGAATACATTAACTGTTAGACGTGTGACGTGTCTAGTAGCTAAAAGATTTTATATTGATTAACATATTTTGTACCTCGTTTTCTGTGTGTGGTGCTTCGAGCATCCTAAATATTGGCAATTTGGCACAGAATAAATATTTGGCATAAAGGATAAAGGTATACCTACATATTAGACACAACTATATTTTTTTTTATAATAACTATAACCCGACTACGTAAATGATATAGCCTATGTTACCCGGGCTATTATTACGAAATTATCCTACATTATTTATTAAAATTTGATCAGTAGTTTAGGCGCTACGGTGGAATAAACATTTTTCCGTTATATTGCTACACTTGTGTTCAAAATCAACATTATCATTCTAACAAAATACAACTAGGTAACGAGTCTTTGTAACAATGACTATAAAATATCTATGATGTTAATTGTTATATTATGTCAATTTCCTATCTGTTCATTTATTGCAGCATGTTTACAATAGCCATATAAATCAATCAATTTAGGAACAACCCTTTAGGAATTTGGCTGTAAACTTTACAAGGGCAATACACGTAACCATCCCATGTATTGGACAGATGTTTCGTTCATTATAATAATTAATATTATTATAATGAACGAAACATCCTCCGTGGTCTAGTGGTTAGAGCATTGGCTCTCGACTCGGAGGTCGTGGGTTTGATTCCCGCATTGGAACAACAAAAAATGTTGTTTCCAAGTTTGGTTAGGACAATGCAGTATGATCACCTGATTGTCTGACAAGAAAGATGATCCATGCGTCGGATGGGCGTGTAAAAAGTCGGTCCTGCGCACCGACACGACCGACACGACTGACGAGAGATCAGTCTCTCGTCAGTCGTGTCGGTTATCCGTCCCACTGGATTATGAGAGTAAAGGAAGAGAGAGTGCTCTTGTGTACTGCGCACACACTTGGGCACTATAAAATTACTCCTCCGTAACTGGCTGGTTTTAATGAAACCGGCCACCGTCACCGAAAATCGGTGGGGGAGTTATTATTATTAATATTATTAATTTAATTGGTTTATCTTTATGGTTATGGTCTATGGGCTAGATTCATAATACTTTATAAGGAGACCTAAATAAATTGCAAAACATGTGCTCGACAGTTGCTGTTATAAATTATAATTTAAGGCTTCATTGGTAAGCGCAGGTCGTGTTTACGTTACAATATGCACCTACTGATTTGATTCTTTGGGGTTGGAGAATTATTATAACATTTAAGAATACTTTATGAAAGACTAGCTTTTGCCCGCGGCTTCGCCCGCGTGGAACAGTGTTCTTGAAGAAAAAATTTCTTCAGCAAATAACTCGACTCACTGCAATATACTTCTGTATATATTATACAGACAGTTAAAGCGACTTGTTTTATAGTACGTAGTAATTAATTATTTAATTTGCCATTTAAATGTTATTTGATATTCCAACAAAACTGATCAACATCCGCAGTACATAATATTCGTGAGTCTAAAATCTAAATACGGCCGCAGCCTATGGAACTTACCTACAGTCGTCCAACGGACACGTCTAGACAGATCAATCGTGCGGGGCGTGCGGGGTGAGAGAGGGGCGGTAACGAGCCCAAGCTGCCATACACTCGCTTGCAGGGGTGGTCGACTCTGTATGAATGACCTTGGACCAAAAAGGGGGCAGTTCGGTGCGACAAGAATGGTTATATTTCAATATATCGCTCTCTGTCTTACATGGTTAATATTACATAAAAGTAACTTAAAAACCACAACAGATGGCGCGTAACAGACACTATGCCGCTTCTAGATCGCGCTAGCGAAAACACTAGACGTATGTATATATAAGGGCTCACGAACGGTTTGTAACGTAGTGACTATTTGGTCGTGGAGGTGGCTGCTCGGTTTTGTTGAAATGTAAAATTTAACTCTAAAGAGAAATTTAACGCTAACTTAAACTTTAATTACGTATCTTCAATTTCCCGCCATATTCATATAATCAAATATATAGTCCTCCTTTGTTGGTAGGCGGTTAAAAGTTTGAGGGGGCAGCTCACTAGAGGCGCTAATTGGTCCCAATTTTTTTGTATGAAGTCGACCTTCTTCTCCGCGAGTAATAGTGTTCTGTGCTCGCTTGGGACAAGTCAGCCGGGGTTGACGCTTTTTAATTTGATTGTTTAAGTGGTTTGCGACAGTGTTTCGTTTGAGTTGTATGTAGGTACTTATTTACAATGGTCAATTATATGAACAGCTAAAGAAGATTAATTTTAATACAAAACCATGCGCCTGTTTCCCGTCAGAATTTTTACAAAATTGTATATACGTATGAGAATTTACTAACTACATCGTCAAATTTAACAATCGCAATCTAAAAACTACATACATACATACATATAATCACGCCTTTTTCCCGTAAAGGGGTAGGCAGAGACCACTTTTTGCCACTTGCTACGATCCTTACATACTCGTTTCGCTTCGTTCACTTTCATTCTTACCATCCATTCCTCCTCTTACATTCAACGTAGCGAAGCGGCTCTCCATGGTCCGCTTTTCACCTCCGCGAGAAACGACACGTGATGGGTGGTGAACCACATCGCCGCCATTTTGGATAATTTAATTACTTTTATGATTATCCATTGCGTTTCCACGGATTGGTGGAGAGAGTAGGAATAGGGAAAGGGAAGGATAGGTGGTGTGGAAAGGAAGATTGGTAAGTAAGAGTGGGAAATAGGAAACGTAGGATATTACCGCCCAGGAGGGCAAGGGATAGGACAGTAATAGCTAGGGAAGCCGGGGTCGCATACCCGTATACTATACCACAACTACCGGACAGGTAAGTTGGGATGAGTATCCCTTGAGTATACCTGTCCGGTATATATGTATAATAAATATCAAAATATCAGATATCTTTGATATATAATATCCGTTAATTGAATCAGGCGTTACTTTGCGGAAATCCATAACATAAAATTAATAACTATTAATACATATACAAATCCATAACATAAAATTAATAATTATTATTATTTTTAGCGCATAAGCATGCGTAACGCATGTTTATGCGTGCACTCACACATTTGCTTGCAGGTTGTGGGTATTATTTGGCGGAAGATAAGTAGCTAAAAATAATGATAGTTATTAATTTTATATAATATCCGATATTTTTGATTTTTTGATATTTTTGATATTTTCAAAATTACATACAAATTTCATACTCTGATATGTTTTTTCGTAATAGTTGAATCGAAATAATTTCTATGTCTGATAATTTGAAGATAGGGAAGTAAAATTAAACTCTAAATGAGTTTATTATTGATATTCAACGTTTTCAAATAAATAAAAAATCAACGATAGATACTTTTGAGTATTAATTTAAGTCTTAAATCCATAAAATGACTTTTGTTTATAACCAGAAGAAAAAAAAGTCTATTAATTTTGTCAGTCGAATTAATTTGACACATGGTATAAATGGTATAACAATAGTATAATAACAAACAAGAAATTTTCTTCCGAAAAACAGGGGGTCACGTGGGTGTCATAAGCCGTTACAAGCCGCGTCGACGGCTATGATTTGTTGATGTCGTGTCAAATAGCAAGTTTTTGATGACCTAGGCTTGTGAAACTCTCGGAAAATAAGACCTGTGTTGATGTAAGATTTTTTACATTTAAAACATTCTTTTACATTTTTAAATATAAAAATCAATTTTGATATATATCAAGCATAAATATCAATTGATATATATCATGATATATATACGATATAATATATCAATTGATATACCTATCGGGTGTCCAGTAATTAATGGATAACCTTAAAATGTCTTATAGTAGAACTTATGCCCGTTCAAAAAAAAAAACAAAAAAAAATCTATCATAATTAGTAAAAATTGAATTGATTGATTGAATTATGGGTATAAAAAAAATGTATGTAGGCATGAGTGACCAATAATTTTTAAATAATGCTGGTTTTAAGTAGATTTTATAATGGTACAATTCATCATTGTATCTACCATAAATAGTGAATTATTGCTATTAATGTAGAAAAGGAGAAAAATGTACTAAAGAAAGAAAGTAGGTAATTGGGGAACTTTAAGAAAAATAATTGTACCTGACCATTGGGGGTTAATAAAAACATCGTTTAACTTTAAGAATAGGTACTTAATTTTACACGTATTTACACTAAATGTTCAAATTGTTGGCCTCCCACTCTTATGCAGGCCCTACATCTACGGATACATGGTCTTCTGAACAATCTAGTATATCGTCAACGTAACAACCTCCGTGGTCTCTCGTGGTTAGAGCATTGGCTCTCGACTCGGAGTTGGTAGGTTCGATTCCCGCATTGGAAAACAAAAAATGTTTTTTTCAAGTCTGGTTAGGACAATGCAGGCTGATTGTCTGAAAAGAAGGATATATCTATGCGTCGGATGGGCATGTAAAAAGTCGGACCTGCGCCTCATCTCTCATCAGTCGTGTCGGTTATCCATCCTACTGGATTACGAGAGTAAAGGAAGGCAGAGTGCTCTTGTGTACTGCGCACACACTTGGGCACTATAAAATTATTCCTGCGTGAATCGCGCGTTATTACCGAAATCGGTGGGGAGTTATTATTTTTTGATGCGGCTGCTCTAACACGGCTACGTAGTTCTTCCAAAGACCGTAAAGGCTTACGGTACACCTCTTCTTTGAGGCAGCCCCAATAAAAAAATCCAATGGATTTAGATCCGGTGAACGCGGAGGCTACAAAATTGGCCCTAGACGCCCGATCCATCTGTTTAGGTACGTTTTATTGAAATATGCACGAACGGGTACAGCATAGTGCGCAGGATAGCCGTCATTTTGTAACCAATAAGAGTCCCTCAGCTCCTCAGGGCCCCGATTCTCGTGCTTCGAATATTGGTTCGATTGTCAGTCTGTCCTGCTCGCGCACGCATGATTTGACGCCTGTGTGAATGAGTCAGCGCGAGAATCGAATCGAGATTCGAGGTACGAGAATTGGGGCCCAGGCACTTCTAATAAATTGGGGAGGGATAAATCTTTTCTTTTCACGCTTAAAAGTAACAATTTTAAGCATATTGCATTAGTATTACATTAAACATTTCTTTAGTAATTTTTAATTAATAGCAATAATTCACTATTTATGGTAGATACAATGATGAATTGTACCATTATAAAATCTACTTAAAACCAGCATTATTTAAAAATTATTGGTCACTCATGCCTTCATACATTTATTTTATACCCATAATGTTTAAACTTCGATGAAAAAATAAATTATGCAATTTTTTCTAAAATAAATCAACTTGCACACATTTTAAAAAAAAAAGTGCAATAGCTAGTGATACAATTTATTTTCTATCTATCAGCATAGTTATACTACAATATGAAAACATTAAAAAACCGATGTAATTCATTCATTTCTGGTCATAGTGTTCAAAAAACTAAAAAATAAGCTAAAAATATAGACTTTTCACTAAAAATAACTTATTTTAGGTACTAATTATGATAGATTTTTTTTTGTATTTTTTTTTGAACAGGCATAAGTTCTACTATAAGACATTTCAAGGTTATCCATTAATTACCGGACACGCTGTATATAATGCTAACCCTGAGGTTTTGTATACGCATTTGTATTTTTTATAATAAAACTCTACATTAATACTTCTATATATATTTTTTTTTGTTTTATTCCTAGTACTCTACATACACATACTACGAATACACAAAATGTAGAACAGATTATAATAAAACACATTATTGTGACAACCCTGCAGCAATGACGAATACCTACACAAAAGCGGCATTTCGCGCGACTTCAAACGCGTTGGCCCACTGTATCTCTTTATTACGCTGTGATACGGCTATGCGTACCTATTCGATAGCGTGAGCCACCGCAGCCCGCAACACTGTCCCTGAATTTTAAATCTGTAATACCTATGTAACACTGAAAATGTTTAGAAAATGAAAAACGGCTTAATCTAGAAAGTTGCCAATACTTTTATTATTTTTCGAAGTAATCTCCGTTCCTCTCTACACATCGTCGCATTCGATGGAACCACTGAGAAAAGCAATGGGCTCATTCTTCCTTAGGGGATTTTTTTCTCTTCTATGGCATTTTCGTACGCTTTCACCGCATCTTCAGGGCTCGTAAACCGAATACCTCGAATTTTACCTTTAGTTCTTGAGAATGGCGGATGACTCATTACCTCGACACCTGCCATAGTCAAATATTCAACAGTCCGTTTTGCGGAGTGCGCTGAAGCATTGTCGTGGTGAAGGAAGATCCTGCTTTGAGGGCGCTGCTTTCGAATTATTTCCAAGGCAACAGGCAAACACCGATTGTCATACTAGTCTGCAGTAACTGTCCTTCTATCTTCTAGCACAACTGTTGCGAAATGGCCTTTCCGACCAAAGAATGAGGCAATCATGTTTTTTCCTTGACTTCATCCTTACTTTACCTTAGTTGGCCGATCCTCGAAAGGAAACACACACTGAGCTGATTGTCTTTTCGGGTTCGTTGAATGTAACATTCGATTATAGTTTCAGCGTCTCCATAGTATTTACAACATAGACGTATATTATAGATGAAGCATGTTGAGGCAAAAAGTGTCTCCAGTAAAATGGCCCCAATTTTTAAATTTTTGGGGCCATTTTGAAATTCGAAGTATGGTGAAAACAAGATGGATGACATTTGAGTTATGGTGAAAACCAAGATGGCGTAACTTTTCCTTGTATGAAATTTTTTTCTGCTATTTAGCACGTGATAGCCTATCTTGAGTTGAAATCTTTGATTTACAAGTTAATTTTATTTGGGACACACACCAATAGATAGGCAATTTCATAAGCTAGATATTCGCCGTTTAATTTTTTTTTTTTTTGGTCAATTTTGAACTAAGTTATGTGAAAAATTTTGAACTGAGTTATGCGGCTGACCGCCTCAAGGTCTTTTGCTCGGGGGACGGCCTAAAGGACGTCCCTCACGCGGATTATCATTGAGATTGCTACGTCCACGTTAAAACTCGTTAAACCAATTGTAAATAGTGGCACGAGATGGGGCTTCATTAAGAAATGCTAATTGCAGCCTGTCAATTATCATAACTTTGTTGTTGACTAAGCCCACAACGAAAGTCATAATAAATCATTGATCGAAATTTTTCTCGCGTTAGGTTAGGTTAGGTTAGTATTATTTTCACGTGTAACGAGAGTTTTATATTTGCCGCCTATTCAAAAAACAAATGACAAATTAATGCAATATGCTATATTAAGGTCCGGACGCACTAGGCGGAACTGCACTTCGGCGGAACTGAGCGACACGTCGCGTCAAAATATTCTTTATATGAAATTATATGAGATAACACGCACTAAGCGGTAACGGAACTACACTGCAGCGAACTGCGCGACAAACTTGATCAACTGACCAAAAGTGTCGCGAACTGCAGTTAACTGCAGTTCGGTTTGGCCAACTTCATTTTCATAGTCAGTCAACCGAGATACTTGGGATAACCGTTCGTCAAAAATTTATTGTACTCGTGTGCCAGTATCCGGCGGAGACATAATAAATAATAATATTATGAAGTCCAGCATAAAAAGTACATGAACACTTCTATGAAAAAAAAAAACAACTTTGGAGTGAAACGACCTCTGTGGCTCAATGGTTAGAGCGTCGGCGCTCAAGCTGGAGGTCGCAGGTTCGAATCCCACCGGGAGACAAAAAGTTTTTTATATAATAATATCTATGGACGCTTCACACCACGTCAGTCTGGCTCCGTGGTAAGTATCCGAAGAACTTGTGTTACGGGTACCAGACGACGGAAATATTTTTAATACTTTTTATACTTTACTTGTATATAAGATTTTTATTATATTATACACACATTTAATACACATCCATGACCCAGGAACACAGAAAACTTTTTTTTTCCCTGGCGGTATTCGAACCCGCGACCTCCGGTTAAAGCGCCACTGCGATCACCACTGAGCCACGGAGGTCGTATGTAAATTATTTAGATTTTAGGTATGTAGGTACATATTTATTAAAAAAACCCTTTTAAATTTCAATCGTCCAGTCGTCCACCTTGCTCGGAGGTTGCCTAGCTACTAATAGACCAGGGTAGAAGCCTTTAAAAATAATAAAAAGTGAAAAAAATAATAGTAGGATGAAACCCATTAGAAAAGGAGGGAAATATTATAAAAATGAAAGGAAAAATAATTTACGGGCGATCTGAGGTCGGGAAGGGGATGGGGGTGAGTTTTTAAGGGTAAAAAACGGTTTTTCTCGATTTCCGGCAAAACTAAAAGTCCTATCGAAAAAAGTCAAATGGCAAAGTTGTAGGTAATAAAAAGATCAAAAACTTTTGTATTTACACTTTTTTCACATAACCTCAAAATTTATGTGAAAAATTAAAAAACCCAAGTTTTTGGTTTTTTATTTTTATCTTTTACAATTTTTTTTTTTATTTTTAACGAAATTTGGTGAAAACTTACCTTTTTATGTCCCAAATACGCTGTAATTTATTTGATTAAAAAACACCCTATTTTTCAATCGAAAATTCACCCATCAAAATATCAGCTTTTTTCAAAAAGTTGGTATGGTTTCTGTTCGTTGAAGTCTCTACTTTCCGATGGTGAAAAAAAATATATGTTACTACAGTAAATCTTCTCAGAAAATGCAAAAATTCCAAAAAACTTGGATTCGAATTTTTTTTTTAATTATTATAAATAATTTTGAGCTATTTATTAAAATTTACACTTTAATTACTTGAAAAATGTTAGATTACATGTGACATTGATAACGAAAAAATTGCAAATAAAAATATACTACTATAATAAAACACACGATTAATACAAGTAAAGATTTATTAAATGAAGTACAAAACTAGCACATTTATATGATTCTCACGCATAAAAGGAACAAATATTCGATAGTTAACGTTACCAGTGATGCGACCGTTACCGCCTACTCTGCGACCGTCTCGAGAGAAAGAAAAGAGACTGAACAGTTACGTATTCTCACGCCGAGCCCTTGAAAGGGGCCTTGGGCGGGAAACCACGATCAGGGGCTTTGCCCCTCTACGTGGAGAAACAATTTGATAGACGCGTCCAGTACTAGTACTGGGCGCAAAAATCTATTTTTTGGGGAAGAACCCCCGCGGCAGAACGCGGGGTAAACCCATAGCGAGCGAACGGGATAGCCTTCGCCAACTAGGCACAATCAGGACCTGCGACGGCTCCAAACGGCGCGTGGGGGTCCCGACCCGGGGGGCCGAGAAACGTGTTTGGGTCCACTCCCTCACGTGCCGCGTTTACCGGCCGCGGACTCGACCAACCTAGGGATAAGGGTGGGAGATATTCTTCCGAACCCCAGCTTTTTTATAGCGGGGGGGAAGCTACGCCACGGTGGCGACGGGGTGGCAAGAGGGCTGCCACACCGTCAGACCCCGGGCGAAAAAAAGAAAAATGTGCACCGGCAATTTTTTATTTTTTTTTTTTTGGTTTTTTTTTTTTTGTTTTTTTTTTTTTTGTTTTTTTTTTTGCCAGTGCGAGGAAAAGGTATGGGGCTGCAATCCAGCGGTGGAGCATCCTGGGGGGGCGCATGATTGCGCCTGGAGAGGCGCGTCTACGCTCCTGGTGAGGCACGTCTTGCGCCTGGGTAAGGCACCTCATGGCGCCTGGGCTCCTCCTCTTCGTGGGTGGAGGGGGGGGCGGCGGGGCTCTGCCGATCCTTCTTGAGGGACTGCATCCCTCGGCAGGCGGTGTCGGTCGGGCGGGCGGGCGTGCCACGGCGCCAGGTCTGTCAGTTCGACCAGGCGCGAGGCATCCGCACGTGCGAAGAGATTTTGGGAGAGCCGGGCTGCGAAAGCCTCCACGCTCTCCACTCGCAGATCCCTCGCAATGGTGTCATTTCTCACGTACCAGGGGGCACCCGCGATTCGGCGCAGCACACGGTTCTGTGTTCTCTGCATCGACCTTTTAAGGGACGCAGAGAGCAGATGGTGCCACGCGGGTGCCGCGTACGTGAGGCGCGATCAGACGTAAGTTTTATAGAGGGCGATGCGCATGCTAAGGGGGATCTGCGGGGATGAGTAGGCTGGGCGCAGCTGGGCTACTGCTGCTCTGGCCTTGGCCACCGCTGACCTGCATTGGGCGTTCATTGTCAGTGACCTGTCTATAATGACGCCCAGGTACTTAGCCGTCTTACCCCACGGTATTTCGGCGTCGCCGATCTTGAGGGGCGCTGGGAAACCTCTCCTCCTGGTGACGGCGAGCGCCTGGGACTTGCCTGGGTTGACAGACAGGCGCCACTTGCTCAGCCAGTCAGGGAGGAGGTCCAGCGTCCTCTGGATTTTGATGGCGGCGTGGTCCGGGTTGAGGGAGGAGGCGAAGAACGCCGTGTCATCGGCGTAAAGAGCCGTAGTGGTGCCCAGGTCTGTAGGTACGTCGCTAGCGTAAAAATTGTACAGACCTGGGGAAAGTACGCTTCCTTGAGGGACGCCAGCGGTTATGGGACGCTCCGAGGAGAGTATCCCGTCGACTCGAACCCTAAACGTTCGACCGGAAAGGTAGGATGCCACTAGCCTTACCAAAAAAGGGGGGACTTCAGCTCGGATGAGCTTAAAGAGGAGACCCTCGTGCCACACACTGTCGAACGCCTTCTCCATGTCCAGGAAAACGGCCGCCGAGTGGTTCTTCTTATTGGCCGCAACGGAAAGGTGGTGAATCACGCGTACCAGCTGGAGGGTGGTGCTTAGTTGGGACCTAAAACCGAACTGTTCCTCTCGAGGAGGGAGGTACGGGGAGAGGTGTTTGAGAAACAGGATCTCAAAGGATTTGGAGAGGGTAGAAAGTAGGGTTATGGGCCGGTAGCCCTCGGCTCGTTTGAGGTCTTTATGGGGCTTGGGGATGGTGATTATGAGCCCCATCTTCCAGGGAGTGGGAAAGTGGCCGGTCCTGACTATCCCATTGTAGAGACGGGTGAGGGCGGCCACAGTCCTGAAGGGGAGATGGCGTAAGGCTGCGTTGGGAATACCGTCCGCCCCAGGGGCTTTCCGGGGCTTGAGGCGGGAGAAGACCTTTTTGACCTCTCTAGGGGAAAAAGAGAAGTCAGGGGGAGAGGGAATAGAGAGAAGGAATACCTTTACCTCCTCGGAGACTGTTCGGGCGTGATCCGTTGCGGTGGTCGGCAGCGGTGAGAATTGGCGAGAGACTGAACAAAGGGTTGATCGCCTTTTTATAGTACTGATGACAGCCCTACTCCAGTCCAATGGTTGCGGGGGGGTAAATGTCAATTCGACAAATGTCAAATACGAGTTGTCAACGTGATGGCAGCTCCTGTCATCTTGATGGCAGCTTCTGTCAGCTTACACTACTTTAATTAACAAACAAATAAGTTAATAAAATTAATATTTCATAAGACATCTACAATATTTGGAGAAAGTTGTCGAATCTTCTTTATATTATATGCGTAGATGCCTATTTATAACTATTTTAAGGTAAATTATATATACCTGAGTAGATATACCTGAGTGACCTACGAAAAATTGTAGCCCATCAAAAGGTATTTCGTGGAGAAGTGGGGAAGGGGCTAGGCGGGTCTGGGTCTTACTACATACATACCTACTATTATATACTATATATTTCGTAGCAGCTGTTACAACCGTTAGCCTAACCAGTATTCGAAATACAGTCCAGTATACAACATCGTTTATAAAAATACACGTGCACGCTGAGTTTCTTGAAGATAATTGTGACAAGTTTACTTAAAAAAACAGAAAACTTTTCGAATCTGCATAGGAAAGTAAATACTATCTCTATTTTTATCTGTATCAATCAACTCAAACATAAAAATCGTAATATTTTCTTTAAAAAATAGTATGCTTAACGTAACATAACCTAAAGATTGAAATTAAATGATATTTTAGTACAAGATAAAAAAATAATAATCTCCTTAATTTTGCACAAACAAATTTAGTTAATCCCATGAAAAAAAAATATATTTCAAAATACATAAAAAATATATTAAAAATCTATAAAAAATATATATCGTAAATATATTTTTAATAACAAACTTTTGGCCGATTTTCATATATATTTTATACATTTTTAATAGATTTATAATATATTTTTTATACATTTTGACATTTATTTCTTTAATATTTTCTTTTCATGGGAGTTTATTCACGATAAAATAGTGAAGGCATTATTAATTCGATTTTGTCTTTTCAGATTATCAGTATGGATGAATCTGTTTGTATCATCTGCAATAAGTCAGATGATAAGCAAGTGTATGCAATAAAAAAGCAGCTTTGAATCGTTTAGTGGTATCCAGCAAGAAAAGAATCGACAATAAATACAAAAAATTTGAGACTGACATCAGCTTTTATTCATCGAAGTTGTCAAAGTCAATATAATGATGAGACCGAGTTTTTTTTGATTTTTTGCATTTTCTGAGAAGATTTACTGTAGTAACATATTTTTTTTTTTTCACCATCGGAAAGTAGAGATTTCAACGAACACAAACCATACCAACTTTTTGAAAAAAGCTGATATTTTGTCGGGTGAATTTTGGATTGAAAATTAGGGTGTTTTCTCGATATTAATTCAAAATAAGGTGAAAAAAAAAATATTTTTAATCAAATAAATTACAGCGTATTTGGGACATAAAAAGGTAAGTTTTCACCAAATTTCGTTAAAAATAAAAAAAAATTGTAAAAGATAAAAATAAAAAACCAAAAACTTGGTTTTTTGAATTTTTCACATAAATTTTGAGGTTATGTGAAAAAAGTGTAAATACAAAAGCTTCAGATCTTTTTATTACCTACAACTTTGCCATTTGACTTTTTTCGATACGACTTTTAGTTTTGCCGGAAATCGAGAAAACCCGTTTTTTACCCTTAAAAACTCACCCCCACCCCCTTCCCGACCTCAGATCGCCCGTAATTTTTTTTCCTTTTTTTTTTAATATTCCCCTCCTTTTCTAATAGGTTTCATCCTACTATTATTTTTTTTGGTTTTAAAAATTATCGACCCTGGTCTATAATTACTAAATATATTTTTGTAGCGCCGCTGCAGTTCAAGTGCGACTTACCAAAACGTGCTGTAGGTAAAGGGCCATATCTATATTATATGCGCAATGTATTTAAGATACTTAATTGGATAAGGATTAATGCTGTATTGCTTGAAATCGCTTCGTAAATAAGCTATTAAATTTAAATCAAAGTAAAGGATATAAAAATGGTTATTATGGGTTATCCTTAAGAGACAGACATGTGCCATCGCGGGACGCGGACTTTTTTGTAGACTTTTTTAGGATGAGCAAAACTGTAGTACATTATTTTGATCTATCTCGTGACTCGTAGGGTTCAGCCAGCGTTTACGATGTAAGTGCAAAAAATGTGTTTATTTAGGACATTAGAAACCTCTAAAATTATCTGTGTTTCTCTACTATGTTATCCATGTTATATGCATAAAAAGTAAAAACCTTCCCGTTGAATCACTCTATCTATTAAAAAACCGCATCAAAATCGGTTGCGTAGTTTTAAAGATTTAAGCATACATAGGGACAGACAAAAAAGGTACTTTGTTTTATACTATGTAATGAAGCAACATTATTAGGAAAAAAACAATACTTACCGATTACCGATTAATATATAATAACTAGCTTTTGCCCGCGGCTCCGCCCGCGGAAATATAGTATCGCGTATCCCACGATTCCCACGGGAACACTGTGAAACACGGAACGTTTTAGGGATTAAAAATAGCCTGATTTAAAACAGAGCCTAAACTATGTACTACCATAGCCTAAACTATGTTACCAATAGGGAATATGCACGTATTTTTTTTTATTTTTTTATATATATGTATCTTGTTTGGTAAATCGTATGGTAAAATCAGTTTTTTGATATCATTAAAAATAACTAAGATATGAACGTTTAAAGTAGTCTACTAGACAGAGAGATCGGACGTGTATCGTGACGTCACATAACACGACTTTCATAGAAAGTTCATACTAAATTCCGTTTTGCTAGAAAGAGATAGATTACAAACTTTGACCGCTCATATCTTGCTCATTTATCAACAGATATTAAAAATATTTTCGCCATTCCCTTTATTTTTCAGTCTAGTATCATATTTTTATGTTTTAAGCTATTTTTATATTTTATGCATATTCCCTCGAAATCCGTTCAGTTGTTTTTACGTGAAAGAGTAACAAACATCCATCCATCCATCCATCGTCACAAATTTTCACATTTATAATACATACATAGTAGATAGTAAGACAAGATAAATTAACATTACAAGTCAGACTTAGTCTACACTAGTCACTACATATTCCGAGTTATTATTTTAACTACTACAGTATGTCGTCATTAGAAAGTATATTAAATTAGCAGCCGTAAGATTAGACGTATTACTCTAATAAGATATAAATCGTAATATAACTTACATCAAAGTGTGAAGGTGTAATTTTGTGCCGTTTGAAAAGCCCAGCCGGCTCTCTAGTATTAACTAGTCGGAATAAGGTAGGCAAATTGCCACCCAGGCCGATTGTGACTTCCAGCTAAACTAGATTATGTGTACCTAATGATATTGTAGCTATATTTATCTAGTTGAAGGTTTCAATCTCAGACCAAATAAAAAGTGAAGGCAGAGTTCTGCGAACCACATCTACAGGCCGGTCTAAACTACGCCTCGCCGTGTGATTACAGTGTCACGCACACACATGTAACGTGACCTTAGTTTTTTGTTTAACAATGCTCTATCCTCATATTTTTATTTGGTCTGAGGTTTCAATCAATTTTTGTTAGTTTATGTACCGATCTACATTTTCGTCTAGACTCCATGGCTACATTAGTGATTGTAATTCAATATGTTTAATATAATATGTTGATTTTTCGTAGTAGGTACGATACACTTGCAGTTGCAGCCATTTTAGAACTGCTGAGTGTAGTCTGCTGTCTACCAGTAGGTACCTATCGAACCTATCACACGTCTAGATAGGACTATAGTTAACTATATACAAAAACAAAACAAATTCGAATTTTGAGCGTAGAGCCTATTATTTTTAACGATGTTTAGTTAGCCCAAATGATGAGGTCTTAGCGTCTTCATCATTTGACTGGTCTTCACGAAAGCACCGATGTTTACCCTGGATATATTCAACATTTTGTGGAAATAATCCAAAAATTCGTTTCTTAGTCCAAGCATGTGAACTAGATACAACTTGTGCACAACTGAACGCAGGTAGCATTAGTGATTAGAACAAGGTCAATTATACGGGGCGTAGCCTGCCCAGGATAAAGCAATTTGTGGCAATCGAGGGACAAACAACTGCTAATCACTATTAGCTTTGTCGGTCTTACGGGCCTAAAACCTAGTAGGAGAAAAACGCTAGGAGACTCTATTATAGGCTATTAGGTGAAATTATAATGTAGAATTATCCTAATTAAGTTATTACGCGAACGGACAGCTGCGAACGAGAAAATGTTATTAATATGTATTTCCTGTTTTAAGAAGCATTACGTTAGTAATATATATATTCTTTGGAAGCATGCAGCTTCCTAGTTCGAGAGTCGAGACATGTGTTAGGAAAGTAATAGCGTTCATTACAACTACTGGAGCAAGAACCTCTTTACCGTTATAAGTGTAATTTAATAAGTTTAATGATGATTCAGTGTCTAAAATATGCTACATCTTGCCTGCGACATGATTAGAAGTAGAATATTTAATAGACTGCAATGGATAAGGGCCAGGCTATCAGCATTCGGTACGGTGTGGCAAAATGCGTTTACCGTTTAAATTTTATGTTAGAGAGAAAAATATTAGAAGATTTAAAATATGTTGTCTTTTAAAAAGGAGTAGGTAAGTAGTTATTTGCTCTCTTTTTTTAAGGTTTGAAGGTCGTTGTGACCAGGAAATACCGCTGGCGACATTTATTTATATATTTATTTATTATAAGGACACCAAACAGGACATACCTACATTAAAAATCTAATAATATATAAATGATGAATGAATATGGTAGAAAAGGGGCCGACGCATGTACGGTGTACCTTAGCAGGTGACACAGCATTCAACAGTTCATTCTAGAGATGTATTGTGCGCGATAGAAAACTCTGGTAAAAGCGCACATTCGCCAAGATGATGAGGATGTATATAAAGATTTGTCGCGTAAAACGGTGGCGAAAAGTTGCAGCAGGTAAGGCAAGTCCGAATAATTTCTCAGAGCACTCCCCATTATTTTATTTTGTTTAGAACTCCAAGCTTCTTGGACACTAACTTAGCCTTACCTTCTAAATGGCAACGGAACTATAGTCTTCGCTCGATATGACAATACCAAGTATTCCAATGTTGGCTGAGGCAGTTACACGGGCGCTTTCAAAACGAGGACATACGACGATCGGTAACTATTTAACGGTGAACGTGCAAACTTATGCCTTGGTAGGGTTGAATTGGACTAAATTAAGTTCACTCTATTCAAAGACTTTCTCCAACGAGAGCGTCGTGAGCTCAATTTCAGACACAAGTTTGTTTCGACTCTCGATGACGTTTTCCCGAAAGATGTCCGCGCAGCCGGTGTATAAGGCATCACGTCCTGTGTTGCCATCCGCATAGCAATTTATATTGCAAACCAAAGGCTGAACAGGATAGGCGATAGCATACGGCCTTGTGGGACACCAGCATCAACAGACAGTCTCAGAGCATTATCCATTAACTACAACCCTTATGCTTTCCAACTTACTTACTGCCAATGCCCTTGGTCTCGCACGCCAAAAGATCTCCAGCCGAGCGCCCCTATTTGTCACTAAGCAGCTGCTGAGCCTCTAAGTACCGGAGAAGCTGGGCATTGATAATAGCCTCCATGGTCTTCGAGACAAGAAAATTATGGCGATTAGTCGAGGTATAGTTAGGAGCAGTCGCCTTTTTTAGTGGTCGGTTCATGTTGGGACTACGCCATAAGAATAAGAGAGCTGAAAAATTCGCGTTACAACCGTTGCCTCACTCTCAATCCATTAGGAATCCCGTGAGGCCCATTCGATTATAATAATAATTAATAACTATGTTAAATCAAAAATTCTTACCTCATATCGCGAACTCTATCATACTCCCCGGAACTCTATCACCAATATTTATAATTTTAATTTAGAGGTGAAAATAGCGCTAAAAGCGGGTGATGCGGCGCGCGGGTCCGTACATCAGAATCTCAATTCTCGTATTTAAAGTAGACTTTCATTTTACTTCATTAGTTTTGTAAATGTAGCGACATGTTACCGTGAACGGATTTTATGACGTTTCGCCCAATCAGGTGTGCGTTTCACGTTGGTTTAACGTTCATAAAAACACCGTTTGGGAGTATAAGCGTATCGGGACTTGATTGTAATTGTACCTATTAATGCAGGTTTTATTTAACAGAATTGCCCCTCAGTAAGCGCGCGCGGGACACGAAGTTCCAGGAAGTGGGACTTTTTTAGGAAATTTCCTCCTCTATTCGGATATCTTTAATAGTTCCCGAGATATTTTCAAGAAACCATAACCCTAATTTACTAAATTGTTTATAACATTTGCAATTTTTTCGAGCCCCTCTTGAAATTTTTCAAAAAGTTTCTAAAGGTCATTCTGAATTGAATGAACCCTGAATCATAATTTGTGGTGCCCTTGGACAGAAGTTCACTGACATGGATCTTGTGAATCAGAATATGTTCACAATAATGAGTGACTACATTTTAATATTAGGTCTTTGCCTATGAAATTGCCGTTTTGTATGAAAAAATTTAAACGATTTTTTTTCCATGTATTTTTTATTTGTATTAATCGAAGTAATCACCCATGCAATCAATGCATCTTTGCCAACGCAGTGGCAGTTTATTGATGCCCTTCTTAAAGAAACCAGCTGGACGGGAAGCAACAAATTCTTCAAAGGCATTTTGTACTGCCTCTACGGCATTGAATTTTTTTCCCGCCAAGAAGTTATCCAAATTCTGGAAAAAGTAATAGTCTATAGGCGCAAGGTCTGGTGAGTAGGGCAGATGACGGACAGCTACCGATCCCAGTTCTTACAACTTGGAGACCGTCTGTTGTGCAGTATGAGGTCGCGCGTTGTCGTGCTGGAGCAGCGGAGACGAGTATTGACCAATGCTGGTTGGAGATGTGCCAGCTTCTCCATCATTGTGTTCAGTTCTTCACAGTACACGTCTGCAGTAATGCTCACCCCGTTTGGTAAGAAGCTGTGATGAATCACACCGGCGCTAGACCACCAAACAGTGACCATCACTTTTCTAGGGATAAGTTTTCGTTTAGGGCATTGTTTAGGTGCTGAACCAGGATCCAACCAACTTGCTGAGCACTTGCAGTTATCAAACAGAATCCATTTTTGATCGCAGGTAACAATGCGATTCAAAATTCCTTCATTTGTGTGTCTGTTGAGCAGTGCAAGGCACGTCTCAATGCGTACTTCGCAGTTCGCACTGGCGATCATAGAGTTCGTGGGGCACCCATTTGTCAAGCTTTTTTACCTTGCCAATTTGACGCAAATGGACCAATATTGTTTTGACGCTAACGTCGAAAGCTGCTGCTAATTCAGCCGTAGATTGTGTATCATCAGCTTCCACAATCGCCTTTAATTCGTCATTGTCGACCAAAGTCTTCGGACGACCGCGAGGTTCATTTTTCAAGTCGAAATTTCCAGAACGGAAGCGAGCAAACCAATAACAGGTGGTGCGTTGGTTTGTAGTGTTAGCTCCATAAACGTCGTTGATGTTGCGTGCCGCTTGTGCCGCGTTTCTGCCACGACGGTGCTCTTATTCCATAATTACTCGAATTTTTAACGTATCCATGATGACGAAAAAGATTGAAATGCGATGAAAATGTATCACAAATCAATTAACAAATGACTGAGTACGTACTATTGGAAAAAGAATTCCATGTTTTTAAAATAAAATTCATTTGAAATTAGAATTCTTACTGCCGCACTCAGAGACATTTAATGCTTACTTAAAGGGTTACTTAGTAAAGGTTTTGACATAAAGTCCATATATTTTCTGTCAAAATCTCTAATTACTGTCACCATAAGTAAGCATTAAATGTCTCTGAGTGCGGCTGTTAGCCAAACCAAAATTATTTTCATTAAAAATGGCCAGTACTGCAGAACGGCAATTTCATAGGTAAAGACCTATTATATTTTTTTTTCATATTCAAGATAAAATGAAAACACAATTTACATAGTACCAATTTTATTGCCAATAAAAAGTAGTAGCTTAATTATTCTGCTTAGTGTCCTTGGCACTTTGAAGCGCTTGGGTAAGGTACAGCTTAGCTAGACTCTGCGAGCAGAACTGGCTAATATGTTGGCTGTAGGTGTTGATTTGCCCAGCGACAATCATGGGGTTAAGTCTAGGCGGAACGGGGTGAGGCTTGTAGAGTTTGTTGACATCCTCTTCGGGTAGAGGTGGCTCATCCTTGGCGGCTCTGGCAGCGTTCTCCTGGGCCCTCTTCAACAGCCATCTGTGCTTATCCTGCTGCTGTCTAACCACAAGCTGCTGGTAGCGGTTGAACTTGATCGCCTCCTGGTTTAACTCATCGACACGCTCCATCAAACCGCGCAATTGACCTGAAAAATTATAAAATGTTTTGTTACAATGTTTCTAAACTCCGATTCCTATAGACACTAAGATAGTCAAATTTGTGTAGCTACATAATTTATTTGTATCCACAATATTCATTTATAAACCAAATTTTTATAAGATAAAATGGAATAAAAGTTTCCAAATAATAGGCAATTATAAATATATAATAAATATCTCTTTTCCTGGACAATGTTTATTAGGCACATAAATCTCCAATTTTAGACAGCATGAAATAAAATAGAACAGCTAAAGAATGGCTCAACTTAATTCATTCATCTTTTTTCATTCGTTGATTCTATGTTTTCTAAATACAATATTTTTTTAATTTAATTTACTATAAAAGTAAGCTAAGGGAGCATTCAAGTATTACGTAACGCATTTTTTCTTGTAACCTAAAGCTCTCTAACATAAATATAAAATCATTTTACACACCTTCCAACACAGACGCAGTACCTAGATCCAAGAACTTGTATCCATCCTCATCGGGAATCATCTCGGAGAGCTCCGACATCATGATGTTAGTTAGGGGTGAGTTACGAATGACAATCGGAACCTCAATAAACAAACTCTCGTATCCAATCTTTAGGTTACGCAGAGCCTCCGGAGTGTAGTCACCCTCTTTGTACATGGCAATAGCCTGAAATCGATAAAGTAAACATTTTAGAATAACAATAACATTTGTTCTTACTTCTTATTTACAATATAAGATTTTTCATGAAACAATATAATTGCTTAAAATGTTTTGCACTCTCTCATTAAAACATCCTACTATTTCGTACTACTGTACAAAAAAGTACAGCTGAAGGAAAAAAACATTTAATATCGTTTACAGAAGTATATTGGTGGGTAGAATGTAGAATTATTTCCTTTTTTTTGGCCACAAACACTATTCCGCATGGGTATAGCCATAGGCAAAAGCTTGTTTAAAATAGGAAGAAACTGGTGTACAAAGTACTTCATTATTACCTTTTAAAATTTTATTTTAACTTCTCAAAAAAAAAAATTAAAATTTTATTTTAACTTCTTAAAAAGCAACTCATTTTAGTACTGCCAATGTTTAAAAAAAAAAATTGGTTCAATGCAAAACAATTAGTTTGAAATAGCAATAGGTAACCTTCTTTTTATGTTTACAATGAATATTAGGACAGCTAAGTTTAGTGAAAGTAAAATAATTGTACCTGAGGAGTCAAACGGTAGGCTTTCAAGGTGAGGAATCCTCTAGCAGATTTTTTTGTGTCATAAATGACAACAACACTCTCTTCAATAGAGGTTTGGTAATGATATTGCGACTCCAGGAGCGACTGGCTCAGAAAGTTACCAACATCTGCACTTTGATACCTGAAAATTGATTTACACAAATGTTGAAAATCAAGATAGTATAAAATATGTAAGAAACAATATAAACTATTTAAAAGTTCTATGTACTTCAACTTTTAATAGTTTTGCATAGTCATAATTTTTACAAAATTGTGAAAAACATTAAAAATTAACAGTGTAAATAAAACTACACAGATTTTTTTACTGACAAACCAATACAGACAAATAACAAACCATCCAACATGGAAGTGATCTACATTCACTCTCCTTAGCCGTCGCATCATATCAAGCTGATACTCCTCCTCATCCATGGTATCATCGTGTTTCGGGAACGGAAAGCAGTTGGTAATCTCCAGACGGTTCTCCACGACCAGTCCCAGCAGCGCTCCCTGGGCCACTTCCATGTTACTGCATGATTCCTCGTGACAGTGTTTCACTATTTTCATCACCGCCTTAAAAGTGTACACAATTTGTTATTGCATGGGATTATATATTTTTTTGTTAATGTTCAATAAACTACAGTCGTGTTTAATAATTGTGTATTTAATTGGAACTTCCTATTTAATCTATATATACACAAAAGGATTAATTTCAACAAAATTAATGTATCACAGTACTTCGTAATTTCAAAGTAAAAGTGACTATTTAAAGTCACATAGCTTATTTGGAAGTTTTGTTTTAGCTTGCTTTATATTGAGTAACAGAGACAAAACATGTAAATAAGCTATCTAACACGTCTTATCTGTAGATTGTGTTAGCTTGCTTTATATTGAGTAACAGAGACAAAACATGTAAATAAGCTATCTAACACGTCTTATCTGTAGATTGTGTTAGCTTGCTTTATATTGAGTAACAGAGACAAAACATGTAAATAAGCTATCTAACACGTCTTATCTGTAGATTGTGAAACCGACTAGTACGGCGGAATACTGAAACGCTTATTAAAATTCTCAGGCTGTAGCTGTCTCTGCTAACCCTCCTATTTACAGGCTGTCGTTGTCTCTGCTAGCCTCCTATTTACAGGCCGTCGTTGTCTCTGCTAGCCCTCCTATTCACAGGCTGTCCTTGTCTCTGCTAGCTCTCCTATTCACAGGCTGTCGTTGTCTCTGCTAGCTCTCCTATTCACAGGCTGTCGTTGTCTCTCCTTACCCTCCTATTACTTCGTCGCGTCACTTAATTTAACTATCACTAGTTTCAGTATTTGGTCGATAATCTATTACACTCATTACTTACAATTCCTTCATTGTTTATAACCTATACAACTATACATATCATAATGTTCTAATGAACAAAAACCTAAAATGAGGTATGTGGAAAGTGTTTATGAGACTTTAAAACATAATTATACATTATACAAGAAGAATTTAGCAGAAATTGCTGAAAGTTAACAAGTAAAATGACGTGTCAGAGGGGTTTGATCACATAATATACACAAGTATTTAGTATAAAAGACATTAGATTTGTACTGTACCAATCCGTCGCATTGTACGTAAGTGATTGCAGCCTCATTTTCTGGAACGCGCCTTGATGGCCCACTACGGCTCGCCATTTTTATCAAAAGAAAAAGCCAAGCACTCAACAAATCATTTAGCAAGATCAAGCCAAGCACATGACAATTGACAAATGTCAGTTGACACTTGACAGTTGTTTCCGACATGTTTTTTTTTTTTATATTTATTTATGGCGTCGGCTTATCACCATTTGCCAATGTCAAGTATATTATTTTCATCAACGTAGGTACTGTATTTCTAAATCGTCAAGTCCAAAGTCTAGTCAAAGTCCAAATAAATAGTCACGGTAGTCAATCAGTCAAGTCAGTCGATTCAGTAAAGTGGTAGACGCTTTACTGAAACTTCCTAGGGAGTTTTGGCGGGAAACCCAATTTAGCACGCATTTTGTAGAATGTATCACTTTTCCACACTAATGCACCTCAACGAATAATTAATGGTTAATATTCCACCACTATAACACATTAAAAACCGAATTAACACGAATTTAGAAAAATAATACAGAAACACAACATTGCTGATTGACTTTCCCGGCAAAACTCGACATGTTTTATATTTTAAATAATGCCAGTATAGCAATTGCTATTGCTAGTGTCAAGTGAAAAAAAACCCTTTGACACTGAAATAAAATTTTCGTATTTTTCTGAATCGCAAAGTCAAAGTCAAATTAAATCTGATGATTTGACGTGCTGTTAGCGATTCAGTCAAGATGTTTTACTGAAACTGACTGAAACTTTGGAGTTTCATATTTGTGGAGAACATAAAATAGCACGCTTTTTGAATTTGCACCACTTACCCATACTTGTGCACGTCAACAAATATTTTTCATTCCATGCGTTCGGATAGTCAGAACAGGTCAGAACGGAAAAATCCTAATGACGCGGACGTAACCCTGAACGCAGCGCTCAGAGCTCACATACATTTCGTACCGCTCGTTGCACACGAACGGAAATTTTCATTCAGAACCGCTCTAGCATTGTGTCGAATCTTTGTTTTTTATTTATTTATTTATTTATAAGGTTTGCCAACAATTGTGAACACTATTACTAAGCACATAAAACACTCGATTAAGTAGAGAATTGAGTGTTACAATCTTTTAAAGACAAACACAGCATGCACCAATGTTACAAAACAAACAAAATGTTATCTTTGTGTCGAATGGATGTGTTTCTACGAATTTGCAAACAAAATGTATGGTATGAGATGAGCCCCAAAATTTAATAATATCTGTGGAGCAATATCCCTGTATATGGGATAATGTAACATTTGAAGCATTCTTCTGGGTGTGCTCGTAACTATCCTATGCTCTTTTGAGATAGTATTGACACTGCGTTAATCTTTGAGTGTTTAACAGATGTACCCAGTAACGACGTTTTCTCTTCTTTTTGTCTAGCGCCCAGAGCCAGTAAAAATACAATAGCAATCAATTCATCGTCGTCGTCCATCTTTGCTTTCACAGAATCGTCTCTATTTGAACTCAGTGTGTAAAGTGCGTTTCATCGAATAGTTCCTTTGCCGTAAGGTTGGCACCACTGTCTGTCAAAGATATAAGCACGCGAAGGAGCTCCTCCTGTTTTTAGCGATTTTACTTTGTTTTCTAACCGTTAATCATGCCCAAAACGTTGAAAAGTGGTGAAAGAAGAATGGTGTTGAAGGTGAAAGACTTTTGTGAACGTGAAAAACGTAATGAGTCGCCGATAATTCCGTTTAGATGTGTTCAAGCTCGTGTTGCCGCTTTTAAATAGGGTTACCAGCTACAGAGAATAATTACTCGTTCAGTACCTTATAATATAGGTGTACCAGAATCTCATGGCAAATAGGGAAATAAAATTTTGTAGTGTGCAATACTGGGGAAATTGGATTAAACGATCTTGATACTGGTTAATATTTAATTATGTCTAGTATTATTGAACATGAATTATAATAAGACTGTATGAAGAATGTTCCGTGTATAATATAGAAAACTAGCTTTTGCCCGCGGCTTCGCCCGCGTGGAATAGTGTTCTTGGAGAAAAAACTACTTCGGCGAATAATTCTCTACCTACTTACAGCAATATACTACTGATACAATATTGAAAATGTTTTTAGGTTTGCCCAATGCAAATTGTTAAAAATGGGACCCTTTCACCTCGACACGACATGCGCGACCACTTGATAATATACTTACATAATATTATATTTATCGCACTTGAATATAAATTTTACCATATATATAGTATAAAACAAGTCGCTTTATACTATGTACTATGTAATAAGTAAAGTTATTTGACCAACAAAACTGACAAACCACCTCTGGATATTCCATAAGAATTAAGAACTGCAGTTACTATTATACGTATTCTGTGCTGCAGTTTAAAATATTCGTGAACCTCTTTATACTGTATACGTCTCGCGTTTTCGATAGCGCGATGTAGAAACGCGAGCGCCCGCGCCGCGCAGCAACACTATATCCCTGCATTTTAAATCTGTAATATTTTTAAAATATTCATTTAAATTACATGCCGTAAAGGGCAGTATTGATCTATCTTAAATGCACAATGTATTTAAGGTACTTAATTTGATAAGGATTAATACTGTATTGCTTAAAATCCCTTTGTAAATAAGCTATTAAATTAAAATCAAAGTAAAGGATAAAAAATGGTTATTGTGGGTTATCCCTAAGAGATAGACATTAGTGATGTGCCGGATATCCGTATCCGTATCCGTATCCGCGGATATCCGAGGCAGAAGAAAGATCCGTATCCGTGTCCGTATCCGTTACTTTTTGGCGGATCTTTTACGGATCTATTTACCTTATTAATTTTAAAATTATAGATGATTTTTTTAACTAGCAATAAAAAACTATTAAATTCAATACAGATATTCTTGAGGATCTTTTCGTTGTTAATGATTTTTTAAAGAAGTTGTGCCTTTACCCTTACGGGAATAGTTTCTATCACAAATTTTACACTTTGCACATTCATCATTTACTAACACAAAATAATTCCAAAATACACTACTAAACTTCTTTGCAGACATTTTTTTTCAAACTCATGTACCAATACCAAACAACCGTTATCTATGCTGTCCAGTGTCACACTTATCTATAAACAAAACAAAAGAAAGAACCGCCGTGAAATGCAAGTCGAAACATGTGTGAAGGTCACACGCACCGACACCGACTGCGTAAAAAAGTTAAGATCCGTATCCGTATCCGTATCCGCGGATCTTGACACCAAATATCCGTATTCAGATCCGTATCCGCGGATATACATTTTTAACGATCCGGCACATCACTAATAGACATATGCCATCGCGGACTTTTTTGTAGGCTTTTTTAAGATGAATAATAAAACTGTAGTACATAATTTTGATCTATCTCGTAGTGTTCAGCCAGCATTTTCAATATAAGCGCAAAATATGTGATTTTTTAGGACTTTAGAAATCTCTAAAATTATATGTGTACCTCTACTATGTTATGCATGTTATATACCTACCTAAAAACCTTTCCGTTAAATCACTTTATCTGTTAAAAAAAACGACATCAAAATCCGTTGCGTAGTTTTAAAGATTTAAGCATACATAGGGACAGACAAAAAAGGGACTTTGTTTTATACTATGTAATATAATGATATTTTATGAAAAATAAATAATCGTGAATAACTTTATATACTTATTTATTACGAATAACATACAATTAAATTGGCAACAGTTTATTTAATGTTGGAATTTCCTTCCGAACTGTATAGAACTCGTTTACTTTATTCCTAATCAACTATAAATCGAAACTGTCTTATGTTGATTTTCTTTTTCCTCCTCTCCTCCTTTGCCTGCCTGGTGGCACGGAAAACAAACCATCATTCAATGTGCCATCAGATACGATTCACCGTATAGTAATACTGGAAATACCTTTAAAGAAGTCAGAATAATTACCTAAGAAAATATAAAAAAACTAAAAGTATCAAAACAACTCACTCTAACTTACCGGTCAACTCTACCACGAGCTTTAAATTATAAGATTGAGTTCGATTTACACCTTCTTCTTTCTGTATTTTAGTATAGATATAGAAAACAATATTTCTCGCTTGAGATCGAATTGCCTTTTTGGATATTTTCACAAAAACAACAAATTCCAAGAACATAATCACAAAATTTTAGCAGCGGTTGACAGATCACGTACTTTGATTTGACGGGTCATACTTGACATTGCCATATGAAAATCAATTTTTTTATTTTTTTTAAAATGCCATCAGATTCTGGTAGACCTTTACCTTTACTTAATAAAATGTTACTAAAATTATTTAGTATTTATTACTCTCCTGTCAATTAAAAAAAACTTTTGAGATGTTAGTTTGTATGAAACTAGTTTTTGCCCGCGGTTCTACCTGCGTAAATATAGTATTACGCGGGAACCGTACATTTTCCCGCGATAAAAAGTATGTCTTTCCTATGTCCTTCTCCGTGGTCTACTTTATAACTGCACCAAATTTCATCAAAATTGGTGCAGTAGTTTTGACACATACATATGCAGTAGGTACCCTTCCTCTAATATTATATATTATTGTTGTTTATTATTCACCAGCTTTTGCCCGCGGCTTCGCCCGCGTGGAATAGTGTTCTTGGAGAAAAAACTTCTTTAGCAATTAACTTGGGAGGCCAATAGTGCCGCGCATTGTACTTACTATGTCCCTGCATTTTAAATCTGTAATATCTTCGAAAATATTCATTTTAATTAAATGCTGTATTGCTTAAAATCACTTCGGAAATAAGCCATTATTTCTCGTAAAAACTAAAGGTTAAAAAATGGCTATTGTGGGCCATCCCTAAGAGATAGACAATAGGCATAAATACCATCGCAGACTTTTTATAGACCTTTTCCTGATAGATCAAATTAATGTTATTTTGATCTATCTCGTAGAGTTCAGCCAGCGTTTGCAATGCAATCGCAAAAAATGTGTTTATTTACGACATTACAAACCTCTAAAATTATCAGTGTATCTCTACTATAATATGCATGTTATATACATATAATATAGTATACAGGATGTCCCAGAAGTCGACGTCGTCCCTTCGAAGGCTGATAGACCAGCTCATGACTCACCAGAATATCGTAATATGACCTTAGTAAAAATCCTTTAGTTTTCGAGATATTGGCACTTTTAATAATTTCTTAAAAATTACACCTCATGTCAGTTTTTAGACTGCCGCAACTACAATTTCCCGTATTGTGGGATACAAATTTGTATTGCGGAATCCTGACTAGTTCTGCTATTGACCACGGTTATAAACAAAGCTAATAGAGTTTGAACTTTGTAGAAAAAAAAGAAAACTTTTCCCTAATCGTGATTTCAAAAACTTTTTCTCCTAACTTTCACTATCCATACTGAATAAAAAATACACCACACTAACCTGGATCCTGGATTGTTACTTTAAAAAGTTGCTCATTTTATGTAGTTTTTAAAATAGTAAAATAGTTGCTATTAAGCTACGTCAAAAATTTTTTTTTGCTATTTAAAGTGCACAGAGAACACATTTTGAATGTTTTTCTTTAGTTAGAATTTCGAACAAAAACACTCGTTACATTGAAATCAGCCAGATGTTTACTTAAAAATTGTACGTTGAAGTTAATTAATTAATTAAAATAACTTAATTCATGCTTACTAAACTTAGAAACTAAACAGAATACAAGGATTTTTTTTAAACTGTAAGGAGAAATGCAAAGAAGGAGAACACATTAATAATATCATTTAATGAGTTAGACTCATTAGAGTGAGAGTAGGTGACGACACGCACGTCTTTTGTTTGTTCTATACATGAGTTTGTTTATTAGTTACAAGTACATTACGCTATTGATGTGTTTTGTTGTTTTCTTACTTTTAACGGATTTTGCATTGTAATCTGGACTTGAGTACCTTAACCTTTTGCGATACAAATTAGCTGCAGCAGCACCGTTGCCTCTGTATTCCCCGCAAATGTAATGCATGTTAGCATACTGATGTATAGTATACGCCATAATGACTGGTAGTAAGACGGGTATCACAGAAACATAAAAGTACAGAAGAGAGCCATGTCAGTACCTTACTGTCTCCAAGCACACTTAAGTCCGAGTCACTAGGCAAACGAAGTCCAGATTACAATGCAAAATCCGTTAAAAGTAAGAAAACAACAAAACGATGCACATCAATAGCGTAATGTACTTGTAACTAATAAACAAACTCATGTATGTCAGTCATAGTTGTGCATCGGACCTGACTACACGTTCAATTTGCTGCGAGTAACTAGCCAGTGCTTCCCAATCTTTGGTACCAGTGTATAGTAATTTCTATTCGATTAAAATGAAGTGCGACATTTGCGATGCTACTTTTACTGATGGGGTTTTCTGCCATGGGTGTAAACGGAACATGGACTTCACCTGTGCCTCTATATCGGAATCAGGCTACCGCAAGTTAGGGGCTGACAGAAGGTCATTATGGAGATGTCCTCAATGTAAGCTCTCATCAAGCCCACGCCCAAAGTCACCGGTCCCAGAAGCTGTAACTCTGGATATGATATTGTCGGAGTTGCGAGAAGTAAAGTCTCAGCTCAATAAGTTGCCTGAGCTCTATGAGGATGTCAAACTAATTAAGGATGATATATCTGATTTAAAAGCGTCGTGTGACTTTAATAGTTCACGAATAGACAATTTAGAGACCAAGATTTTGGCTGTGGAAAAGCAGGCTCTAGAATTCCAGAAGATGGAGTCAACCTTTACGAGAGACTTGGCGCTACTAAAAAAAGATAGTGTGAATCGTGAACAATGGTCGCGAATGAACAATGTGGAGATAAAAGGCGTACCGATAAAACCTAACGAGAACCTCTTTAATATAGTTGAGATTTTATCTAAAGTTGTGGGTTACTCCTTTCCTAAAACCCAAATTAACTATATAGCTCGGGTTCCTTCGCATGACTCAAAACATAAATCGATCATTGTGAGTTTTATTAACCGATACATTAAAGAAGAGTTTATCGCTGCATCGCGTGCACGTAAGCAAATAAGTCTAAGAGATGTTGGGTTTGGAGAAGAAGACAGACGGATTTATATTAATGACCACCTCGTTCCGGATCTTAAGAAGCTGTTAACAAGAGTTAAAGAATTTTCAAAGCAAAAGGGATACCAGTACGTATGGGTTAAATTTTGTAAAATTCACATTCGGAAAAATGACAAATCACCAGTACATATTGTTTCGAATGAAGTGGATTTAAAAAAGCTAGCTTAGTATGCATTTCGCATTATTACACATATGTAGTTAGTTTAATCTCATTTAAATATCTATTGCCTAATCACTGCTTAATTTTTTGCTTATTTTCATTAATTGTTATCTTTGCTATAATATTTGCCTTTCATAATTATATACATACACTTTATGTTTTGCTTTTAAAAATTGTAATTAGCCACCAAAAAAGGTTGAGAACCGCTTGCTTTTCATTCGTAAAATTCTCGTATCGCTTCGTAAATTGCTTCGGGCCGGTCAAACCGGTATGGATGCATGCATTGTTGCACTCTTTGTCTCGCTCGCACTCGCACTTGCTTGCACGCACTGTTGATTTGATTCACGCATATTTTATTATTTACCCTCAATTTATATCTATCCTAAATATATTTAATTTTATTGCTTTTATAATACTTATTCATTTAGCTCTTAATTTATTACTATTTTTTGTCTTCTATCTCAAATTTAATTCTTGCCTATGACTATGTTAGCTCACATATGGATTCTGGTGCTCAGGTTGACGTGTTGTTCACTGATTTCTCAAAAGCCTTTGATCGTATAGATCACTCTATCCTACTACAGAAGCTACTTTGCGCGGGAATACACGGAAATCTATTTCGATGGTTTACGTCCTATATTAGCAATAGATCGCAAGCTGTCGCCATCAATGGATTTACGTCGAGGTGGACATCAGTACCCTCAGGCGTTCCTCAAGGTTCGCTATTGGGGCCTTTATTATTCGCGATATTTCTGAATGATGTCAATTCTTGTTTTCACTATTCCAAATTTCTTTTATACGCGGATGATACCAAAATAATGAAAAAGATTTCTTCACTTCATGACTGTCATCTTTTACAAGAAGACTTGGACAGGTTTAGTGACTACTGTATCGTACATAAATTAGATCTTAATGTATCGAAGTGTTATGGGGTAACCTTTAGCCGTAAGTCCAACTTGATTAGGTTTAATTATAAGATTGAAAATAATGAGATAGTCTTTAAGGATACAATGAAGGATCTTGGAATAATAGTGGATTATAAATTATTGTTTGATGAGCACATAAATTATATAGTAAATAAGGCCTCAAAGGCATTAGGATTTATCATAAGGTCTTCTACTAATCTCAAATCTATTAAAGCTATTAAAATACTTTATTGTTCGTATGTGCGTAGTATCCTAGAGTACGGGTCAGAGGTTTGGAACCCCTCCTATGACATTTATAAAAATAGAATAGAATCTATACAAAAACGCTTTTTAAGGTTCCTTCAGTATAGGTGCCGCCTGAACCTTCCTAACTACGAATTGAGATGTAAAAAATTTCACTTTCTTCCATTATACTACCGTAGAGACATTTCGGATTTAGTTTATTTGATTAAAATAATTAATAATGTTATCGATGCTCCTGATTTATTGAGTAAATTTAATTTCAACGTGCCCAGTAGATATTTTCGTAATTACGTTCCATTCCATGTCCCGCCATATAAGACATCCTATCGCCGTAATTCATTTGTCTGTAGATCTAGTGCCCATTTCAATCGATTCTATACAGATTATCGTGTCGAAGATGTTTTTTCTATAAAAGCATCTAAGATTTGTAGACTTTTATCCGATGCGTATTTTATGTAGTGAATGGGAAATAATTTTGATGGTAAAGCAGGCTGTGCGTGTGTGAGTAGTTCGGTACAAACGAGAGCAATATAAATATTATACTCGACCTTTTCTGGTGCCGCCCCTTATTTCTTTTTAATTTTAATCGCAACTCGTAGCATGATGTGGTACTTAGTATTTTACTTAGTCTTAAATTAAGTTTAAATTTGTATTATGTTATTATTATTATTACTTTTATTTTTACTTTCTGTTACAACACCTTATGGTTAAAACTTGAGTCACAACTATATACTTAGTCTCTTACCTATCAGTGAAAACTTTTAATTGGCTTTATGGTGTCTATAAATGTATCATAATTGTAATTATCCGTAAGCTGTAAGTTTTCCGAATACAATAAAATAAAATAAATAAATAAATAATCACGCCTTTTTCCCGTAAAGGGGTAGGCAGAGACCACTTTTTGCCACTTGCTACGATCCTTACATACTCGTTTCGCTTCGTTCACTTTCATTCTTACCATCCATTCCTCCTCTTACATTCAACGTAGCGAAGCGGCTTTCCATGATCCGCTGGTCCGAAGTTAGTAAGCATGAATTAAGTTATTTAATTAATTAATTAACTTCAACGTACAATTTTTAAGTAAACATCTGGCTGATTTCAATGTAACGAGTGTTTTTGTTCGAAATTCTAACTAAAGAAAAACATTCAAAATGTGTTCTCTGTGCACTTTAAATAGCAAAAAAAATTTTTTGACGTAGCTTAATAGCAACTATTATACTATTTTAAAAACTACATAAAATGTGCAACATTTTAAAGTAACAACCCAGGTTAGTGTGGTGTATTTTTTGTTCAGTATGGATAGTGAAAGTTAGGAGAAAAAGTTTTTGAAATCACGATTAGGGAAAAGTTTTCTTTTTTTCTACAAAGTTCAAACTCTATTAGCTTTGTTTATAACCGTGGTCAATAGCAGAACTAGTCAGGATTCCGCAATACAAATTTGTATCCCACAATACGGGAAATTGTAGTTGCGGCAGTCTAAAAACTGACATGAGGTGTAATTTTTAAGAAATTATTAAAAGTGCCAATATCTCGAAAACTAAAGATTTTTTACTAAGGTCATATTACGATATTCTGGTGAGTCATGAGCTGGTCTATCAGCCTTCGAAGGGACGACGTCGACTTCTGGGACTTCCTGTATAAGATGCACAATATAGTAGAGATACACTGATAATTTCTCTTGAATCACTCTATATATTAATAAACCCGCATCGAAATCCGTTGCTTAGTTTTAAAAAATCCTACATAAAGATAGACAGAAAAAGCGACTTTGTTTTATACTATGTATTGATTAATATTTGTTAGGAATTTTAATAAATCAAAGTAGTAATTAAAAATTTCAAATATGCGTTTCCCTAAATATTATAGGTAAGATTAAATATGGAATTAGCAACACTGGAAAACACTATTATAGGTGTACCAGAATCTCATGGCAAATAGGGAAAAAAAAATTTGTAGTGTGCAATACTGGGGAAATTGGATTAAACGATCTTGATACTGGTTAATATTTAATTATGTCTTTAGTATTATTGAACATGAATTATAATAAGACTGTATGAAGAATGTTCGGTGTATAATATAGAAAACTAGCTTTTGCCCGCGGCTTCGCCCGCGTGGAATAGTGTTCTTGGAGAAAAAACTACTTCGGCGAATAATTCTCTACCTACTTACAGCAATATACTACTGATACAATATTGAACATGTTTTTAGGTTTGCCCAATGCAAATTGTTAAAAATGGGACCCTATCACCTCGATACGACATGCGCGACCACTTGATAATATTATACTTACATAATAAGTACTTGAATATAAATTTTACCATAATCTTATAATATCTTAAAGACTATTAAATACTTAAAGACTATTATTTTAAAAACTCGCATCAAAATCCGTTGCGTAGTTTTAAAGATTTAAGCATACATAGGGACAGACAAAAAAGGGACTTTGTTTTATACTATGTAAAATATAATTATATTTCATGAAAAATAAATCAATCGTGAATTACTTTATATACTTATTTATTACGAATAACATACAATTGGCAACAGTTTATTTAATGTTGGAATTTCCTTCCGAACTGTATAGAACTCGTTTACTTTATTCCTAATCAACTATAAATCGAAACTGTCTTATGTTGATTTTCTTTTTCCTCCTCTCCTCCTTTTACCAGGCATGGAAAACAAACCATCATTCGATGTGCCATCAGCTACGATTCACCTTATAGTAGTACTGGAAACACATTTAAAGAAGTCACAATAATTACCTAAGAAAATATAAAAAAACTAAAAGTATCAAAACAACTCACTCTAACTTACCGGTCAACTCTACCACGAACTTTAAATTATAAGATTGAGTTCGATTTACACCTTCTTCTTTCTGTATTTTACTATAGACATAGAAAACAATATTTCTCGCTTGAGATCGAATTGCCTTTTTGGATATTTTCACAAAAACAACAAATTCCAAGAACATAATCACAAAATTTTAGCAGCGGTTGACAGATCACGTACTTTGATTTGACGGGTCATACTTGACATTGCCATATGAAAATCACATTTTTTATTTTTTTTAAAATGCCATCAGATTCTGGTAGAGCTATACCAACCATGGATATAGTACCTATGGATAGAAGACTCCGAATTTTGTAATTGCTAAAAAGAACTGTATTACCTTAGTAATAGAGTGTATTTCACAATGCACGTATCATAGAGGCAAATCCGAGCCGAGCGAGATAGCCAGGAGAGAGGCTGTGTGTCTCGTTCTTGCATGTTGCCAACCAGAAAAATGTTGGTATTTATAAAAAGTAACTTGAAAAATCTTAGATAAAACGAGTGTACTATATTATTGTTCTAACAAATGTTTATAACTATATCATAATCTAATTAAAAAGTTAGAAATAGTCATATAATACTAAATAAAAATGCAGTTTACATTAAATCCTTTTCCTTCTTTTTTTATTAGATGGTATCATTCGCAAGACAATAGATACGCCATTACACATATTTTATGCTGAACACCGGATAATATTAAATTTGAAAATAGTTTTTATTTCTTACTTCATGTATCTCCGTAACTATGTTTTTATTATTTGTTTGATGATTTAACAGTCAAAATGGTGAAAAAAATGTTGTATATATTCTTGTCGAAGTGAAAGTTCTGCTGGTTGCAATATTTCGTTTATTAGTAACATTAGTAAGTTAATTGTTAATGTTAATCTAGTTATTCTAGTATAAAAGTGTTAACATTATAGCAACTGACGTTATTAAGAGTTATAATTATTGTACTACGTTTTGTTATAAACTAGTCAGTAGCGATAGCGACTCGCCTAGAATCGTAGTAAGCTGTAAGTACCTAGTTACTGAGAAAAAACGTGTGAAGTCGAGTAATGCCTATAATGATAATATAATACAGTTTTTATAGATTTTCCAACAATGAAGAAATGCGACAAAAATGGCTCAATCGTGTTTAAGTAAGACAGAGAATTACATAAAAATCTGTTACATATTAATGCAGCCGTCACTTCAAACCTTCTTGATTTTACACTATTCATTAAAGCTGTATGTCATTCAGTGTTTCACAATTTGTCTCACACAGCTTTGCAGTTTGCCACAGCAGAAAATATTATTGTCACCCTACTAGAAAGGGACACACGGCCTCTCTTCCAACCTCTCGCTCGGCTCGTTTTTTTGCTCACAGTAGTCTGTCCTGTTGTTATACTAGGTCCATTATACCAACATAGAGTCTGGCTAACGAAAGATGAGACTGGAAAAAGGCGGCAAATTCAAAAAAAATTAAGTAAACAACGACAATAAACTTCATTTTCATGAATTTATGAGTTGTTCCAAAATATAATATTATTTTCATAAATAATCAAGTATCAAAACTATAATTCCGACTATAGACAAGGTTGCCGTACGTCGACTTTTTGAATTTAACGCCTTTTTCCAGTCTCATCTTTCGTTAGCCAGACTCTAACGGCAAAGGAACTATTTGATGAAACGCACTATAAATTAATAATACCTACAAAAAACTACTCAGTAAAAAAAAAGTATCTGTCAAAAAATTACAATAATTGTCAAAGTCAGAAATATTTCTACAAAAAATGTCAGATTTACACAACAATTTTATAAAACAATTTTAAACAATATGGGTTTCAAAAGTGATAAACAATATTTTATTTGTGTGTATACAATTTATAAATAACTATAAAAAACATTCAAGCGCAAGATAACCTTTATCATGTTATATTGGTATATTGAACTGCATATCAATGATCCATTTATTAGCTTTTTATTTAGAAAGTAAGGAAGTGACCATAAAATGAGTCAACACAAGTTTTGGAACGGAATAACATTATTAAAAATTCAAGCATCTCAATTGGTACCCGAAAAGATAGTAAAGATATGTTCCTTGGACAAAGATTTTATTGTTCTGGGCAATGACCATGGTCTATATTACTGTGAATTAATTGAGGATGAAATAACATTTAAAAAAGTAAGCGGAATTTCGGCTATCGATATATCTTTTCATAACGATATTCTTTACATAATAGATGTTCATGGCAGATTATACAAGACAAATTCGACGTTTAAAAATAAAGAAGAATTAGTAGTTAAAGAAGACTCCAAATGTTGTCCACATGGCTTCAAAAGTTCTAGTTATAAAGTGAAATTTAGAAATGTAGTGACTAACGACTTTGGCCAACTCTTTATAAGTAGTGATGGCCATCTGTGGGGGTCTGGTACGATGCCCCAAATAGGTTTAGAGTCTGTCAATATTAAGAAAGTGCCATTTTTTGAAGGAAGGACAGTGTATAGCGCATCTGTTGGTCAGAATTTTGCAGCTGTGATAGCAAGGAAAAATGTTAAGCAATCAAATTGTGATACAGATAGTGACAATGATGATGAGGAGGTGTTTGCCTCTAATTGTTCTCAGTGTCAAACTATCATAGGGTTAGCTTCACCAGCTTCTGTGCCCTCACTGTCCGAGACTTGTCCACTTGGAGTGCACATCAGCAAGTCCAGTGAAGAATCCAGTAGTACAACAGCTCCACAAACAGATCTCCATGTAGATGCTCATAGTTTAAGTGAGGATTCCAGCCCTTCCTCAGAAGAATCCAAGGTTGCAATGTGTGATGTGGTCAAAACAAGTGATGCAGTTGAAGATCATAAAGCAAACAATGAAACAAATAGCCAGGATGGTAATCAAGAAAATGATGAAAATGTAAGTGATTCTGAGAAAGTAAACAATATATTTATTAATACAGATGCTGCTAGACAGTTTCTGAGTAGGCAATTATCGTGGGTATCAGCAGGAGAGGATTATATAGTTGAATACACAGAAAAACCAACGAGAATCATAAAAGAAAATGTTTCCAACCTCACAAATTTTGTTTATGAAGGTGTTAAGACTGTAGGAGATAAGGTAGCTACACTCTCTAGACACGTTAGTGGCAGCAGTGACAACAATGAAGCAGTGGAGTTACAAAATTGTCATATACATGATGAAACAACACCACTACTATATAGCCTTGACTTGAACAAATTTGATGACCTACAGTTTTCAACAAGTACAATAAGCAGTGAGAAAGAGTTTGAGACAGCAAGGAAGAATGATAATCTCAAGAAAATGTCAAAACTTGGTAAGAATATTCTGGGCACTGAATTATGGACTTGGGGAGATATTTACTATGGACAGCTAGGTATTGGTGATACAGTGAAAAGAGTCAAACCAATGGTTGTTATGAGTCTGTCTGGGTTTGGTCTACAAAAAGTTTCCTGTGGAAAATGGCACTGTGGTGCTCTTACATTAGACGGAAGATTGTTCCTATGGGGCTACAATCATTTTCATCAAGTGAGTTTTGATTCCAAAGATGACAAAAGTGGTCCCAAACAATTTACTGGGAATTCTGACAGTGATCGCATCAGAGACATGATAGCTATAGATAACCATACAATTACTTACACACATAATGAAAATATTTATTACATGGGTAAACATACAGATGGCTTCACAGAGTCTTTAGTCAATCTTAATGATAAAGAAGGTAATGAGACCAGTAATAACAGCAAAGATGTAGAAAATGAGCCACCAAATTCTACAAAATTGCAAAATAAATGTTATCATTGGAGAGTATTGTCTTCAGGCAGTATAAGCTACTGTGCCATAGAGCAGAGTACTACATCACATCTGTTCCAGAATTTATCAGTTGCTCAAAGATACTTAGAGGAAATGTTATTGATATATCATTACTTAGTTAAGCCGTTTTTAAAGAAGAGTAAAGCAATAACGTCACACTCCAATGTGTATGAGACAGTATGTGATTTGTTTGGAGATATACTAAATATTACTGCCCTAAATGTCCTATCAACATGGCAGTATGCAGAGAAGCATATACACGATTGTGATATTACTTTAATACAAAATTTAGAAGAGATTATTTATTTATATAGAAAGTATTATTTAGCAATAAGTAATTTAATTGTTATTGGTGGATTCTCACAGATAAATAATGTTATTGATGTTCAATCTCGTATTTATAATCTATTTAGTGATCAACTACCCTCAAATAAACAAAAAAATAACAAAAAAACATCAGAGGCAGTTATTGCATTAGCTTTTATTCAGCCTCTAACAAGATTAAGCTCGTACAAATGTATTGCTCAATCATTATTGAGGTGCAAAAGTAAACCAAAGAAAGATTGTAAGAATATAGAAGAAAGAATAAATAATGTTGTATCAGCTTTAGAGACACTCATAGAAGAACAGGAAAAAAGTAGAAAAGAAGCCGATATAACAAAACTATTCTGGGAAACAGTTGGTAAAGGATTAGATCAACATAGAACACCAGAAAGAAGACTGATAAGAGAGTCAAAATCCAAGCCATTAAGTTTAGTGAATCCTGGAAGATTTAGTAGTCATTGGTTTATATTATTCAATGATCTATTTATTCATGTGACTGGTAGTGCAACTAGTGTCCATCCTTTGAGAACATTATGGGTAGAAGGTATTCCTAATACTGATTCTGTACAGAATCTCTTACAACTAACAACTCCTGAGGAAGTTTTATGTTTATCAACAAGTTCTGAATCAGAGAAAACCGATTGGATCCATTGTCTAAATACATCAATTAGAATGGTTTTGAATAAAGAATCTGCATTTAAACCACCAACAGTCAGAACAGCCAGTTACACGTTTTCTAGCAAAAACTCATTTTATAAAGATGCCAAATTTAATGGTAGATGGTTAGATGGTAAGATTCATGGTAATGGTAAGGTGGAATGGCCAGATGGTAAATTTTATGTTGGACAGTTTCAACTCAATTCACTTTGTGGGCACGGAAAAATGGAAATTCCTAATGTTGGTAAGATTCATATGTTCTTTTGTAAGAAGAGAAGGTATTTTGTGGTTTTGAATTAAATTGTTAGTAAAGAAAATTTTGTTTCAGGGGTATACGAAGGACAATGGAAGGATAACCTTCAAAATGGCTATGGGGTTATGAAATACAGTAATGGGGATATCTATGAGGGTTATTTCAAGGATGGTCTACCCCATGGACATGGCGTCAAAAGGCAAGGCGACTTCACTTCGTCCTCAGCTACAATTTATACAGGAGAATGGATGGGTGGGGTCAAACATGGGTATGGCGTGATTGACGACATTGGTAAAGGCGAGAAGTATTTGGGGAATTGGAATGACAATAAGAAGAATGGATGTGGTCTCATAGTGACTCTGGATGGGATTTATTATGAAGGAGTTTTTACGCAAGATATATTGACGGTGAGCATTATTAATCATTGATAAAACACTGGCAAACGTTCAGGCAAATATATTACCGCCGCCAAAAACGACGTCGCATTGCAATACAATTTGCATTAATTGTACTATGTTGTTTCTGCGATGCGTCGTCGTAACGTAGTGTTATGGCCCGGCCCTATGGACTCGTGCAACACTAATGACATTAAAAGTGCTTTACCGGCCATTTCAATAATATTTCAGATTTTGAGAATGGTTAAACCAAAAATGTCATGGGATACTCATCCCAACTTACCTGTCCGGTAGTTGTAATATAGTATACGGGTACGCGACCCCGGCTTCCCTAGCTATTACTATCCTATCCCTTCCCCTCCTGGGCGGTAATATCCTACATTTCCTATTTCCCACTCTAACTTACCAATGTTCCTTTCCACACCACCTATCCTTCCCTTTCCCTATTCCTCTCCGCCAATCCGTGGGAACGCAATGGATAATCATAAAAATAATTCATTATCCAAAATGGCAGCGATGAGGTTCGCCACCCATCACGTCTCGTTCTCGCGGAGGCGAAAAGTGGCCCATGGAGAGCCGCTTCGCTACGTTGAATGTAAGACGAGGAATGGATGGTAAGAATGAAAGTGGACGAAGCGAAACAAGTGTGTAAGGATCGTAGCAAGTGGAAAGAAGTGGTCTCTGCCTACCCCTATGGGAAAGAGGTGGTATCTGCCTACCCCTACGGGAAAGAGGCGTGATTATATGTATGTATTAAACAAAAAATTAAGCTGCTTTTGTTTTTCGATTCTAGGGGCATGGTGTGATGATTTTCGAAGATGGCACGAACTATGAAGGTGAATTTAGATCGGCCGGTGTGTTTTGCGGCAAAGGAGTCCTCACCTTTTCCAGTGGAGATAAACTTGAGGGCAGTCTAAGCGGGCCGTGGACGGAAGGAGTGAAAGTATCAAATGGAGTCATGCATCTTAAGTTTTCGAACCCATCGATACAACCTAATAATACTAAACCAAAGTAGGTAGTTATAATAGTAATACCCAGTACCAAATGCAATTTAATTATCTAGATTCTAGAACAAAATGCATTAATTAAATCTTTAGATCATTTACGATTAAAAATAATAATTACGAGACACGAGCTAATTACGCATGTTACCTAGTTACAAGTACAAGTAGGTACATATTACCTAAATTTCAATCAACAATTTAATTTCTAATATGATATCATCTAAAAAAATACATATATTTTTAGCTCTTTCGGAAAACTAAGTGTAGCACCAAATCAGAAATGGAACGCCCTATTTCGTCAGTGTCTTCACAGCATGGGTGTGCCAGAAACTGTCCTTACTCCCACCGCTAGTCATTTCATGAATGGACCAAATGCGACCATAGATAATGTTAAAATATGGCAGAATGTAGCCGTTGCAATATCTTGCTCATACAAAGACAAGCAAACTAAAAGCTTTAAGCAAACCAATGGATCTGATATGGAAAAGTCCTTCGATTGTTTAGAAGTTATACCAAAGTTTGGCCAGAAATCTCTGACTTTGAGTGACTTTATGGAGGTAAAGCAGTATTTGCAAAATGTAAGTATTTACCTCAATAAAATATTTAGACTTACGCCCGAATACTGGAACGATAGTTAAAGTAAGTGACGCTCAAGTCACATGGTGTCCTTGTCATTTCGGCTAGCAGAGATAGCCACAGCCTGTGAATAGAAGGTCTCCTCATTTTAATTAGCGTTTCAGTATTTGGCTGTGAGTCATAGTGATGTGAAAAACTTAATGAGACGAGTAACATATTAGACCTTCTAGGCTTCTAGAGTCTTTTGGCGAAGTAACATGGTAACAATGCATCGCTTTACCATACTTCATACATGCTGTACCCTTCGACATGTTTTAAATACCAAGGCACGCGTAACGGTTTATTACTTATTTAGTTTTTCCTGTTCTGCATCAGGTTCTCTGTAAATATAACCGGTAAAGTACGAGTCGGACTCGCGCACAAATGCTTCATACCCATGGGCGTAGCCAGGGGGGGGGTTTAGGGGGTTTCCCCCCCCCCCCCCCCCCCCTTAAATGTTGCGTTTGAAGTTTCAGGATACGATTGATTTGTATTTTATTTTAATTTCGTCCTCATAAATGCATATCATCATTAATTGGCTGTTTGGACGTTAATTTATGAAATCTTTGCTATGCAGATTTTCGTGGAAATCCTTCGTATCCGTTTTGGTTGGCTACCGTCTGTTTAGGTTATCGTAGTATAATACGGAACCCTTTTAATTATTATTATTATAATTTTAACTATTGTCCGTCCGTCTGCATGTCTGTGTCCGCTCTTATAACTTCTGTAATTATTATCAATATAAATTGATATGATTCGGTAATCGGTCTACTTGTAATTATAGATTGTGCATAGTTTCATTTTCGGCAATATTTAATGATAATAATTTTATATTTTACTAGATGTTGCTCGTGATATCGTTCGCACAAAGGTTAATCTAGCGGTAACCGTACATTTTTCCGCGATAAAAACAAACTTTTCCTCTTTATAATATTAGTATAATAAAGGTACCTTACCTTTATTACCTTACCTTTATTTTGTATACATAATACTTTTTTAAGTAATTTGAAAAAACCTATTGCGCGTTGATAGTCACGGAACCCTCCTTAGACATGTCCTGGCGTGCTCTTGTTTAAAGTTTACTGATAAGCAATAGAGACCTTAAGAAATTTAAAATAACAGAAAAACACACAACACAGACATACCACCGCTCGCAAACATTAAATTTTTTATCATTTAATTATCTACAGCCATATGCATTACTCTAACAAGCAGCGCTTAGATTTAAAGTGTACCGATATCGATATTCCATTTCGAATATAGATAAAGTGTGCCGGTATCGGAATTTTTCAACTAAATTTCGATTCGAATAAAACTCAGCGAACGGTGCGAGCTCATTGAGCCCTCTCTTTGCGGCGAAATCGCGCGGACTACTTTATCCCGCATCCCGCTCACTTATTCGCTGCCGACAAAGGAATCTAGTACGATAATCTGCAGATACCTTTCATAACCACAAATGTTTATCATTATGATGAGAACTATTTTGCTTCCATTTCGCTTTATAAAATCAATAGCCTAAAACAGGGATCGCGAACCTATGGCACGCATGCCATCGAATCCTCGAACGTACAGCATGCGACACAATATTTTGAGCACGTCACTGAACACGAAATTTTGTAATTATGTACTACGAAAAAAGTGTGAAATAGGTATTATATAACAAACCTAACTTATTAAGTTATTTGTCATCTATTTTGCAACATCAGAAATTACACTAATTTTACTTTAATTTAAATTACAAAATGATCCTATTTTCACAGTCTTTTAGGGTTTCAAATTTGAACAGATTTAAGATATTAAATAGGAAAAATAATTTGAACATAAGGAACATATTATATTATTTAGTAGCGATGTTCTGTTTGAGCCGTGTCATTTTATGATATTTAAAATTTTAAGTTTAACGATTGAATAGATCTTAATTCTTAACCTATAGAATAGAAAAAAATTTGCTCGCTCGCTTCGCTCACTCGTGTTTGGCTTACAGAACATATTACTATAAAATTTAGTACCGACGTTGAGTTTATGCTTTTGATATTAATTGTATTTTTCAAATTACACGGTTTCTTAGGGTAAACCCTGAAAACTACGCTTTAAACAGGTTAAACCGAAAAAAAAATGGGCGCCCATTATTCTAATGTTATATTATAAAATGATCCAATTTCCACAGTCTTTTAGGGTTTAAAGCACTGGGGGGTCGCGAAGCTTCTGCAGGGGGGTCGCCGGAGGTCGAGAGAACATAAACATAAAAAAAAACAATAAAGATTACAAATATTGATTTAAGAAAAAAATAACAAAAGGATATTCTCATAAATCGATCATCGATATCATCGGTGTATGTAATTGTAAAATAATGTGTTTGACGTACTATATTATGTACTTTTATCCGAATCCTAATTATGGAGACGCATAAAAACGTCGTATGGAATGATTAACACTTGTAACACTAACATACATATACATACATGATAAAAAAGCTACGCTCAGGGGGGTCGCGAAATATTTTTTCATACAAGGGGGGTCGCATCATGAAAAAGGTTGAAAAACACTGGTTTAAAGTTTGAACAGATTTAACCTATTAAATAGGAAAAAAATTTGCTCGCTCGCTTCGCTCGCTCGCGGTTAACATAAAGGCCATTATATAGTTTATTACCGATGTTTTAGCCGGTTGATTTTATGGTATTTTTTCCGAAGTTCACCGTTATTTAGTGTTTATATTTTAGTTTAGCGTTTGAACAGATTTGAACGTTTGAACCTGTAAAATAGGAAAAATGCTCGTTCGCTTCGCTCGCTCGTTTTTGGCTTAAAAATCGTATTATAAAATTTAGTATTGACGTTTAGTTTTAGACTATAAATATTTGTATACCTACACAGTATTTCAGGGTTTAAAGCTTAAACAGGTAAAAACGAAAAAAAAATCTAATTTGCCCAGGGCCTCTAATAGGTTAAAGACGGCCTTGGTTATTTAATGTACTTGTAGTCGTTTTATTTTCTTGAACCCTCCCCGAAACTAAATCCTGGCTACGCCCATGTTCGTACCATTATCTATAAAAACGAGCAAAAAAATCACGTGTGTTGGATGCGTAGGAGGATTTCCTAGAGAGCCTTTAAATATTTATTTTATTCTGTTTTTTTAGTATTAGTCGTTATAGCAGCAACACAATTAATACATATCTGAAAATTTCAACTAACACAATTCATGAGATACAGACTGGTGGCAGATGGACAGATGGACGGACAGCGGAGTCTTAGTAATAGGGTCGCGTTTTACCCTTTGGATACAGAAACCTAAAAATAAAACACATATTTTTCAGGCTTGTGAGTCTACCCATCATCCGCTAGGCCAGCTAATACTAGGTCTGACTAACGCCTTCAACACTACGTACGGCGGAGTGCGAGTCCATCCACTATTACTGAACCATGCAGTCGCCGAACTAAAGAGTATCACATCCAGAGTATACCAAGTGGTCAGGTTACTGTTCCCCGCACTGCCACCAGAGGGCGAAGACGTTGTGTTACCGTGTAAGACCAAAGAGGAAAATAACCAGGAAGATAATCCTATGGAAGGGTGAGTTGTTTATGTGTTAAAAAAATGTGCAGAACAGAATTGGAAAAAAAATTGCTGAATTCCCCCTGCCATTTTTCAAAGTTCCGCAGGTGTCATTTTATGTAGCTTAGCATACTAACAGTACATAAATCGTAAACGTATTTTCTATTTTAGTTTTCTACTGGACCGATTTGGCGAAATTTGGCACATAAATAGAGTCCATCCTGCGGGATTCTCGTTTGCGTGCATAAATTGGCGGGTAACATCTAGTAGCTCATGTTGTTATTCCTTTGCTGTGGAAGAATTAAAATGGAAGATAGCAGATAAAATGGAGACAGTGTTTTCTTCACGCTGCCTGTGTGACCGGAGTATATTTAATGTGTGCGTACGTGCGTGCCAGGTTGTACGTGCAATACGTACGTGAGTGGGCGTGTCTGGACGTATGCGTGTGTGTTTGTACGTATGTGCTTGTGTGGCTGCGTTTATGCGTTCCTGCGTATACGCGTGCATAGACCATGTCAGTCATGTGACCCATGCAGTATTGTTGCGTGTGTTTAGAGAGGGTGTGTCGGCGCTGATGTCGCGTGTGCAGGCAGCGCTGCTCGTGCTGTACGCGCGTGCATAGACCATGTCAGTCATGTGACCCATGCAGTATTGTTGCGTGTGTTTAGAGAGGGTGTGTCGGCGCTGATGTCGCGTGTGCAGGCAGCGCTGCTCGTGCTGTACGCGCGTGCATAGACCGTGTCAGTCATGTGACCCATGCAATATTGTTGCGTGTGTTTAGAGAGGGCGTGTCGGCGGGCGCGGTGGCGGCTGCGGCGCTGCTGCCGCGCGTGCAGGCGGCGCTGTTCGTGCTGTACGCGCTGCACAACAAGCGCGAGGACGACCACTACTGGCGGCGGCTGCTCAAGTGGAACAAGCAGCCGGACGCCACGCTCATGCCGATGCTGGGGATTGACCAGTGAGTATTCTCAGAAGGTCTAGACTCTAGAATTTATTCATAGGGCAAATCATTAGGAAACAGATACTGTTTATTGCGTTATAAATGAGGCAAAAGAAGTTTTATCTGGATCTCATAAAATTCTAAACAGGTCAACAATTTAATTATTAATTTATAAACTAAAATTACAGTATTTTTTTTACAAAATTTGATACGCTGATAATATTGATACGATGTGGGCATCTATAGAGAAAAGATATTACTAAATTAACCGACTTATAAAGCTGATTAAAAGGGGTCCAAAGTGTACATGCAGAAGCCTAATTTAACGTATTATCCCACAGGAAGTTTTGGACGACCGACTGCGTGCAATCGCCGTCGCGGTCGCCGAAGAAGGAGCGTCTGTTCCAAGAGTCGGTTGAGACGCTGCAGCAACTCAAGACCACCTTCTCCCCCATCGAGAAGCTGCTCGTCATCCGGACCACCTTCCAGAAGATGACGGTGGCTGTGCAGCAGGAACTTGGTAAGTTGGGACGTGGAAATATTATTATCGTTCATCTTTCATAGTAGACAATTAGACGATAAGCTTGCTTATTCATCTATATCTATACTTCTATACTAATATGATAAAGAGGAAAAGTTTGTTTGTTTGTTTGCCTTGAATAGACTCCGAAACTACTAAACCGATTTTGATGAAATGGCACAGATGTAGTGTAAACCACGGGGAAGGACATAGGCTACTTTTTATCGCAGAAAAATGTACGGTTTCTGCGCTTTTGCGCGCACTAAGTCGCGGGCAACATCTAGTCAAGCTATAAATCGAATAATCTACTCGAGTGCTTAGACGATTTTTGTCAGGACTCAGGTAATCTTTAGCTTTTCAAACTTATGGTTAAACTACAATTTTGATTGTGCCACTGCGAGGAACGAACTATGTGTATTTAGAATTAATGTAAATTTATTTTGTGTAAGTTACGACGGGATTGTTATATACTTTAGTGTAAAAGCCTCTAATAATAATAGTAACTATGAACGTTTCACACCACGTCAATCTGGTCCCGTGGTAAGTCCTCGAAGAACTTGTGTTACTGGTACCAGACAACGGAAATATATTTAATACTTTTATACTATATTTTTATTATACATATATTTAATACACCATCCATGACCCAGGAACACAGAAGAACTTTTTGTTTGTTGAGCACCAAAACGCTCTACCACTGAGCCACAGAGGTGGTCTCTAAATAAATAAAGATTAAAACAAGGATTGAATGTACCAATTTGGCATCTATAAGTATGCCAATGAACTACGTAGCGAATTTTGAACTGAATCTTAGTTGACCAATAGAGTTAAATTCCATAATTCCGCGCGTTAACCCCACACTGGACTTTCTGACTTACGCCCACGGTTGATGTCCCCCAGGGCAGCAGTACCTGTGGAGCATGGACGAGCTGTTCCCGGTGTTCCACTACGTGGTGGTGCGCGCGGCGGTGCTGCAGCTCGGCTCCGAGATCCACTTCATCGAGGACTTCCTCGAGCCCACCCTGCAGCACGGCGAGCTGGGGCTCATGTTCACCACGCTCAAGGTGAGCGCATACGTTCATTGTACACAATAATACCCATAGACGTACCTATATATTATTATAGACGAGGCATGTTGAGGCAAAAAGTTTCTCCAGTTAAATGGCCCCACTTTTGCGATTTTTGGGGCCATTTTGACATTTGAAGTATGGTGAAGACATGATGGCTGACATTTGAAGTGTGGTGAAAACAAAGAGGGCGTAACTTTTTACTGTATGAATTGTTGTCAAATGTACGTCATAGCATATTTTGAGTTTTGAAATCTTTGCTAATACCACAGATTAAATAAAGAGGAACAGATAAACAGCTACACAGTTCATGTTCGTTCGCTTCGATTGCACTACTACAAGCCTACGGTGTCTCCACGATAGCGTGGAAATATTGTGGGTCGTTGAAGGTAGGGTTACCATACGTCCGGATTAATCCGGACATGTCCGGACTTTTAGACTCTTGTCCGGACTTCGTCCGGCCTTCTCATTTGTCCGGATTTTTAATTACTTGATGAAATATGAGAAAAACTAGTAAAGTTATATCGAGTGAGTCTTTAATCATCATTATAATATTATCATTTATCGAACAACAAAATGTTAAAATCTTTAATAAATCAACTTTAAAGGTCAAATAAAAAAAAATATCCATAGAAGTTATTTTTGTTTACAAATTTTTTGTTCTTTTAACTAAGTACGACAAAAAGTCAAAAGTCCGGACTTTTATTGAAATGTCCGGCTTTTTGTCAGGACTTTTGTAATACCTAGATGGTAACCCTAGTTGAAGGGGACGTAATTTTTTTTCAAATTTGGATCGTTCTATAACAGCTGTTTCTTTGTACGTATATGTCACCGTAAAATTGTAAAAACTGTTAGTTTGTGATAAAACTAGTCAAATTGTAAAATTTTGATAGACTTCCGACGCGAATATGCTGCCTATAATTTAACACATTTTTTTTCCTTAAAGTATAAATATATACCCCCTTACTAATAAACGCTGTATAAGCTTTGAATAGTTATACAGTGTTTTGTTCACATCACACAAGTGACATTTTTAATTCGAAGACAAAACACTGTATAACTATTCAAAGCTTATACAGCGGTTATTAGTAAGGGGGTTAGTTTTTAATCTTTCGACATATTTTTAACAATCTCGTTAGTTATTTTACAATCTAACGGTTTTTACAATTTTACGGTGACATATATTATTTTCTACTTTGTGCTAATACTACAACATGATATACATTTTATCAGTAACATTATAAGGGTAGTCTGTCGGGCCTCGGATAAGTCCAGTCCATAATATCCAGTGTACTTTATTAATTATTGGATATCTTTCAGGCGTGCTACTTCCAAATATTGCAAGAGAAAATGACTTACAACACCTAATTGAATTTTAATCTGACTAGAAGCCAGATGGAAGTCTTCAAATAAAAAATACTTGAAAGTATTTTATGGCAGCTGCCATGAGGTTGAGGAGTCTAAAATAACATTTACTGCGAATGGAATATTAATAGATCTTATTAAAAAAAACTTGCCAAAGTTATGATAAAATTGTATGTTAAACGAGTTTGAAAAACGAGAGACTAATCTTTTATGAATCGAAAATATCGAGAAGTTAGTGTCCCAATGTAATCGTCATATTTTGTCCTTTTAGATTAGAATTTTCTAACATTACATGTATTTTTGACGCGCGCACGAAATATACGTGCGATTTTATAAAGCTTCTTTCTAGCCTCTTGTTAGTCCTAGATGGCGCTATAAATTGTAACCTACCCACCTATAAATGTTGTGTATGGTTTTATTAGTCTTAGAAGTATTAACGCCATCCAACTTTTTGCGTGTTGTTGCTATTTAATCAATAACAAATAAACTAAACCTTCTTTATGTTAGAACGTATACCTAGTGTTCATTAAACCAAACATTTGGACAGGTTTTGTATCCTAAATGACAATGCCTTACGGCCGCACCCAGAGACATTTAGTGCTTACTAGTCACTTAGTAGAGAGTATGACAGAAACTGTGGACTTTATGTCAAAGTCTGTACTAAGTCGAGATATTTGAAAATGTTCTTACAGAATAACACTGCAGATCCAAATATTAAATTATGAATGACAGTTCACACTATATTGGGACAGGTGGGTGCTCAAATCAATCAAAATTTTTGTACTTACTCATAATAAATATATATTATATGTGTATGTATATATATACATATACAGACACACATATATTCATATATGTGTGTGTGTATAATGTATATGTATATATGAAAGAAGGCATGATGGTGGAAGATTAATGTATAAATCTTGTAAGATTCTAGCTATGTTTACCGCAATATCCCACGAAGCCGTGTTAATACAAACCCATATTCGGGTTTTTTACCACTGTCATATTGTAAACTTTAAGATAATTTTTATGAATAAATCAATAAATAAATAAAAAATAAAATAAAGTAGCTTCGTAAGCTCACTCTGACATTGGTGAATCACTACGGAGCCAAATATAAAAAGAAGATGAAGAAGAAGAAAGCATTAAATGTCTCTGAGTGCGGCCGTGTCTTTATAGTATTTATAGTATTGGACCGATAGATAAGCGATTGTTCAAGATTCATCAGCAATAAATTATAAACATTCCTCATATTTGTTAAATAGATATAAGTATTATTGAACAATAGTAAATAAGTACCTCACATTGAACAATTATTGATTGTTTGCACGTTCTATTGATTAGTGACAAATAGGTTATTGGCATGTTTGTCTTTGTCGCGCGATATAAAGTAAGCAACGACAAAACTGTCGAATAAGCTATACGACATTTATTGGCAGATAGTGAAATTGGATTAGGGCCAGACAAAATATACATTTAATAATATACTCGTACATTCTGTGAATATTTTCGCGTATCCATATTATATGTGTGTCGTCTCGACGCTAAGAGTTTTAAACAGCAGAAAAGATTTTATCGACAAAACATCTTCCTTTTGGGGGTCGCAACCATATTTTTTACATTCAAAGTGTGGGTCGCGACCCCCAGGGGGCTCGCGAAGCCTCTTTAGGGGGGTCGCGAAGCTTCTATAGGGGAGTTGCAAAAGGTGGGGAAAACTACTGCAATTAAAAAAAATTAGGAAAATAGTTGAACATAGGTCATCCAACTTTCCGCTAAGCGCTTAAATTTATCTAATGCGTCATTTTTTTGAGCTTATCGAGCTCAAAAATAAAAGTGATTCTAAAAATTTTCACTGATCATTTTCTTTCGGAGCTCGGAGAGCTCAAAAGTCTGATGAAAGTTAAATAAAACACTATTTTTTGAAATTTCAAACTGAACTTTGGAATTGATCAACCGATTTTCACGCGATTGGCAGCAATCGATGCAGTTTTTCATGTCCTTTGAAAAAATCGACAACAAACATTTTTTAGATGAAAAATTTCGGAGTAATTCCGAAAAACACTTTCGGTTTTCTTTCCTTCACGATATCTCTCGAATGAATCCACCGATTTTGACCAGATTAGCGGTGATCGACGTGGTTTTTCAAGGTTAAGAGTTGATTAGTTTTTGGAGTTGATTGATAAAACCGTTTAAAAGTTATTCCAGAAAAACCACTTTAAATAAAAAATCACAGTTTTCTTTGAGATTTCTTGAAATATATGTCCGAGTCGGTCCAAATTGTATTCAAAATCTAAGTTTGGCCAAGCCCTTTCGAATGGCGCCAGCCGCAATAAAATCGGTCAAACCGTAAAAAGTTATAAGAGGTTTACATACTTAAACACACACATACACACATACATACATACAGACATAGTGACACCCTCGCGGGGATAGTCAGGGAAGCTTCCTGTGACCTCAGAACGTCGAGATCTGATGGGAATTCGATTTTTGCAAAACGTGGTAAAACCAATAACTTCCCTATTTTTGAAAATCGCCAACCCAACCCCCCACCCCCGTTGCTTTTTTTCATCGCGGGGAGTCGCGAAATAATTCTTCATACTAAAGGGGTCGTGTCATGAAAAAGAATGAAAAACACAGAACACTGTTTTACATGATTGAATATTATATTTTTTAAACTCAATCTCAGGGGCGGATCGTGAATTTGTGGGGCCCTGGGCTGAAACTACTTAGGGCCTATCTAAGTACTCAACTAATAGTCATGTCAAAAAACGTTTTCTATATTGATATTATTACATATTCTTTATTGCACAAAAAAAAACATAAATATTAATTAAATCTACGCAAGTAAAAAGTTGTACAAAAGGCGACCTATTGCTGTGGTAGCATTCTCTTCCAGGCAACCTTTGAGTGAGAGAGAACCACGTGGGTAACACTGAAAATGTTTAGAACTGACCAACATTGCTAATAAAAACTTTTTTGAATTTCAATTTTAGAACTCTTTGGTAACCTAATGTACTATATTGCATTCATTTGTCATTTCTTTTTGTGAATTGGCGGCAAATCTAAAACTCTTGTTATACGTGAAAATGAACCTAACGCGAGAAAATTTTCGGTCAATGATTTATTATGACTTTCGTTGTGGGCTTACTCAACAACAAAGCTATGATAGGCTGCGATTAGCATTTCTTAATAAATTCCCATCTCGTGCCACTATTTACGATTGGTTTAACGAGTTTAAGCGTGGACGTAGCAATCTTAATGATGATCCGCGTGAGGGACGTCTTTTAACAGCAACTACTAAAGATAACATCAGTGCTGTGCGAAGCATGATAGAGTGACCTATCAGCAGATACGGGCAAGCCTAGGCATTGGTATGAGTCAAGTTCAAAAAATATTACACGAACATTTAGGCGCCAGGAAGCTTTGTATAAGATGTATTCCCCATACTTTAACCGACGACCAGAAACACCTTTGCATGGACTGGTGTCACCAAATGTTAGATAAGTTCAACGGCGGTGACTCAAATGCTGTATTTGACATCGTCACAGGTGATGAAAGCTGGATATATTGCTACGAACCCGAAACCAAAAGACAATCAGCTTAGTGGGTGTTTCCTTTCGAGGATCGGCCAACTAAGGTAAAGAAAGGAAGAAGTCAAGGAAAAATGATGATTGCCTCATTCTTTGGTCGGAAAGTTGATTCGCAACAGTTGTGCTAGAAGATGGAAGGACAGTTACTGCAGACTGATATGTCAATAGCTGTTTGCCTGTTGCCTTGGAAAAAATTCGACAGCAGCGCCCTCGAAGCAGGATCCTCCTTCACCACGACAATGCTTCAGCGCACTCCGCAAAACGGACTGTTGAAAATATTCAATGGCAGGTGATATTCAATGACTATGGCAGGTGTCGAGATAATGAGTCATCACTCATCCGTCATACAGTCCTGATCTGGCGCCCTGAGACTTTCATTTATTCCCAAGAACTAAAGATAAAATTCTGTAAACGTTTAAACACTCGTTAACACAATTCGTAATTAAAATTAAACTCGTAATAAACTCAACGTATGGAAATCTATTAATTAAAACGTCAATTTAAACTCGGCCAAGCGATAGCGCTGTCCAGGAAAATCGCCCCTTTGGCATAGTGACATCTATCGTTGGGCATTGAAACTAATAAAATATATCAATAATATCGCCATTTGAGCTGTACAGCGCCATATATCGCAAGACCAGTCAACTACATTTCACATATCTTTTTAAATCTATCTTTAAACAATTATATTTTGGTTTACTTTATTTTAGTTTAAGTATTTATATTTAATTACTTATAATACTTATGATTTTACACAATCATATTTAATATTAAAAAAATCATGAATATATGTATAAAATAACCAAATAGTTTCAATAAATAATATTCATTTTTTATACCTTAAAAAATTAATGAAAATCAGCATGAAAACATCCTTTCACACGTATTTTCCGCCTTAACTCAGTTCATAGAAGTATGCAATTTTTTTTCAATGTTTTCTTATGACAATATCACGTAAAAATATCGCCCGTAAACCGACTTTACAGACAACCATTTTTTAAATTCAAATTATCCCCTATTGTTTTAAGCGGGGTCTGGGGGCCCCTTGTAACCTCGGGGCCCTGGGCTGCAGCCCAAGTAGCCCTTAGGTAGATCCGGCCCTGCTCAATCTAGAAAAAAATCTAAAAAAATACATTTGAAACTCAAAAAAAGCATTTTTCTTATTTTTTTATTTATTACCTACAATTCGACGTAAAACACAACGCAAAATGTTTATTCCTTTTAAATCAGCTGCAAAAGTATAATGATGTTCAAATTGCATACAAAATTTTGTGTTTTGTCGATAAAATGATACATAATATTATCTGCTGTTAAAAACTCATAACTTTGATACACACTGTAGCTGTAGAGCTACAGTGTGTCGTATCAAATCTACATCTGTAATCATCAACAGATCTACATCTGTAATCATCAACAGATCTACATCTGTAATCATCAACAGATCTACATCTGTAATCATCAACAGATCTACATCTGTAATCATCAACAGATCTACATCTGTAATCATCATTATTAATTGGTCATCGAAATGCATATCTTTGGTATACCAAAGCTTTTATATCAAATCCATGTTTGTAAAAGTGTATTTTTCTATAATAACAATTTATCAAACATTCATAGGAACGGATACAAATTAATTTTAAGTGTTGAGTAATTAACAAATATAAAAAAGTATTGTCATAGAAGTGTTCTTAATAAAGGTTCATTCAAAATTACATAAATGTTATTGATAAAAATAGGATTTTAGTTACGTCAATAGATCATAAATCATAGTAAAGATAGCAATTTGACTGAGTTTTATACTTTAACTAGAGAAGGATACTTGGCTAGCCTGGAACTAAAGTGGTCTATGATACAAAATAATTATTTTCTGTAATCAAACGAAACCCGTTTGAAGTCACAATGTGCTTATGAATGTATGTTCTGTTGATGTTAAACATTTATACTGTAGTTAAATACATAATTTAGCTATCCATATGTAATTTTAGTGATAATTAGGATATTAAACGACAAAAAATAAATTAAAATAAGGAAAGTTGTCTTTGAACTTTAGAAATTATTATATTAAAAAATATCAATCAATTCTAAACTGGTATTTTAATGATAACCTTACTTTGGTGATGAATGGACACATAGACCACTTTTGCTGGGAATGATTTATTGTTTTTAAGTTCAAAAATGCTCTTAGATGGATTTAGCCTAAAATGTTACATAGACCACTTTAGTTCCAGGCTAGCCACTTATACATTTATTATTATCAAGTGTTTTTCACATAATACGCTATACGATATCGCTTATAGCGCACGATAATGAGGCACGCTTTTATGTCGTCGGCATAAGAGCGTTTTCACATTGATTAGTTCTGCGGGCCTATTCTGTATCTTACATTTTGTGATAGTAGAGGAGACCGTGGGAGGTCGACCTTCACCGATCTGATAACCAGATGAGACATATTTTTTATCAAATATAATTTATAAACAATTATGCCTATAATTACTTGCCTATCTAAAAGTGCTCATGGCTATTTTTAATTAAATTAATTTTAATCGATTTTTTTTCATCACTTTCATTCTTTTGATAACCAAATGAATTTTATTTCACTGTTAGTTTTTAACACACAGAATATGCCTCAGTAGGCTTGCCTACTCATTTCTGTGTATAGCTACCTGGCAAGCCGATGTGAACAGGTAAGTCAATATAGGTGACTCCATCGTTCTGCTAACTTAACGAAAGTTATATCAAATTTTAGATTATTTTATTACAAAAGCAGTCATATAGACTTGCCTGCAAAAAATCATACTTAAAGTACTGTTGCCTAGCTAAAAACTTTTAGAGTTTTAGCCATCTGATAGGTGCGAGAGAGAAAGTAGAGCGTCCGAAGTCCGTGTGGTAGAACAGGACACAACATAGCAGCTGCAAGCTACCTATTAATTATTTTTTTCTAAATTATTATTTTTTATACTAATATTTTAAAAGTAACACTTATTCTTTCCCGCTTTACGGCATTTATTTAATTTAAAATAATAAATAAATTATTCTCTATTTAATCCTAAATAAAAAATATAGATTTTTTAATTTTACAATTTAGCTTTAAAATTATAAAAAGTTTTGTTGAATTAGTTTTTTTTATTTATTTATCAATATATTAATATAATAATATTATATTAATATTTTAACTTATTTATTTTTGATTTTTGCATAGCTGTAAGTACGTATAGTGTGAAATAATATAAAAATTGTGATCGAAATTAGGTATAATAAATTGGAGTTCAAAATTAATGACAAGTGTAAATAAATGCTGTCTCTGTCACTCACATGTACACGAGCATGCGCACTCGGATACATTCAACGGTCAGGTAGCTTGCAGCTGCTATGTTGTGTCCTGTTCTACCACATGGACTTCGGACGCTCTACTTTCTCTCTCACACCTATCAGATGGCTAAAACTCTAAAAGTTTTTAGCTAGGCAACAACAGTACTTTAAGTGTGATTTTTTGCAGGCAAGTCTATATGACTGATTTTGTAATAAAATAATCTAAAATTTGATATAACTTTCGTTAAGTTAGCAGAACGATGGAGTCACCTATATTGACTTACCTGTTCACATCGGCTTGCCAGGTAGCTATACACAAAAATGAGTAGGCAAGCCTACTGAGGCATATTCTGTGTGTTAAAAACTAACAGTGAAATAAAATTCATTTGGTTATCAAAAGAATGAAAGTGATGAAAAAAAATCGATTAAAATTAATTTAATTAAAAATAGTCATGAGCACTTTTAGATAGGCAAGTAATTATAGGCATATTTGTTTATAAATTATATTTGATAAAAAATATGTCTCATCTGGTTATCAGATCGGTGAAGGTCGACCTCCCACCGGCTCTTAGACCATGAGTTAATCACTGAGTTAGTAACAAAACGGAGGAGTGAGTAACGGAAAGTGTCACTTTTGTATTCACTATGCACAAGTTATCAACTGAGTTGGTACGGTTTCTAACCAAATCTTAGTTGATAACTTTTAGGGCAGAGGCATGCATTTTGCCGCTGATGTCCGATATGGCGCAAATATGTACAATGTAATGACAAAGACAGCTATATGTAGAATATATAGCTGCCTCTCACATTATCGCGCGCTATAAGCGATACCGCATAGCGTAGTCTGAAAAGAGATTTCTAGCCAGTAATTAGTATACAAAAAATGTGTCATTGTCAATGTATTCTAACGAACGCTTAATGTTACTATCGTTAGCAATAACTATTTATTCCAAAAAGCTTTATAAAATTATATTAGTGGAATATAAACAATTTACTTCCTTTAGAGTATATTTAGTAAGCATTTAGTGTAAAATATATAAGGTCCCTGAAAATCAATTACGGATACTTCAGGCACATGATCCACTGCTTATGTAAAGACGTTTGGGCAGAAAAATAGTTGTCATACTCAAACTAAAAAAACTTCTCATGTATGGCATGACTCTCTGCAAAACGCAAACTCGCCCATATAAAGAACAAATTTTATTTTTTCGAGTATGACAATTATTTTTCTGCTTAAACATCTTTATTACATAAGCAGTAGATCATATGCCCGAGATTTTACCAAACCTTACATTTATGGAATCCGCTACCAGCTAAATGATAATAAGCATGTACACATTGAAATATGTTTATGTATATTAGCTACGTTTATTAAAAAGTTATTTAACAATTTATTAAGATGTAGAAATTGATTTCGTGTTATTTTAAACTTCATTTAACTCACATTTTTGGTAGTCAGTTAATGATGTTTAACTATTTATTGTTTATTGTTCCTTTGTTTTAACAATTGAAATTTCAATGTAAGTTGGAATAAGTATTGTTACATTATTTTTTTACATTCCATTAAGATTTATGACACTTTTTAAAAGCGACATCTACCGGATACTAAAAATGATAGCGGATTACTCTTATCATTTTGATGTATTAACGAAAGAACACAATATTTAGTTTTACTCTGTTAAATGTAAAACAAACATATTAGATTTTTCTCAAAGCTGAGAAAAGGCCTAATCGTAGTATCAAAGCTAAGTCGTTTTCATTATGTTCAGTTACGGCTATGAAATAAACTAGATGTAAGAGTCTTTTCACACACCAAAGCGGTGAAGATAAAATAATAAAATAATTATTCCAAAGTTTGCGAGTACAAATATGTGATGTTCAGAACAAATTATTTATTTTTTGTGTAAAATCGGCAAATAACTTTTACAAGAATGCTATTAATCTCAAAGTTCGAACTATTTGGGCCTGTTCCTGTTACTTTTGTTTTATTTTATGTTTGATGTGAGTTTTTATTATTTAATGGCTAATACTCGTAGCCCTAAGCTACTTACAGTTTATTAAGATTGTAGAACAGCCAAAACTTTATATACGACAAACGAAACGGAAAACGATAAAATTATTCGACAGAGGGCCCCCTCTGTTGATGCCAATTTGTTGATTGATGATGATTGATGAGTTGATCAATGGGCAGAAATGTATGAAAGTTGGTTTACCTATTTAATACGAAAAGGCATTTCTTGTATATTATTTTCTACTTTCTGCACATTGGTCGAAAATTGGAACATAGGTGTAAAGATATGAAAAAAAAATTGGGACCTCCCATACAAACCGCACGGTCAGCAAATCAAATTAGTATGGGAGATCAATTTTTTTTTTCATATTTCGACCTGTGTTCCTTGGAGAAAGTTGTTCAGTTTCATGGGTATTATGTGTTACACGTTCTATTTACTTACCTGTTTGAACGCGGCTGCCAAGTAATAGGGACTAGAAAAGGTAGTCAACGTAGGTGTTGCATGTTGTATACATTATAAACTTTTCACTGGAGTTTGTTTTGTTTGGTTGATTTTATTAATTTTAGTCTTGACCATCTTTTAAGGGGTTGCCTAATTAAATTATATTGAGAAACATTTCATTTGATAAAATATCACTTTCATCTGGTTAACACAACAGTAAAGGTCGACCTTAGTTCGTATCCTCTACTATATGAATGACATAATATAGCTTTGTGTATTGAGTTGGTACTTGATAGATAGGTTTACTTATACATAATTATAATTTCATCGTTTTCCGGGCGCTCAACAGTTGAATAAATAAATCATTTTCAGGCGTACTTCATTTCAGTAGCTTACTTTAAACTCACAAAATCATCGTTAATATTTACAAGTACAAGTTATTTGCCGAATACCCGTAGTTTAGGTTGCAGTGTTGTTTGTAAATAGTTAAAAAAGTTGTTATACAAAACGAGTCATCATATCATTAAGTAAGTCATTACTTATCTCATATTGTAATTAATATTAAGAAATTTCATTGAATTGAAAATTATAATAAATTCTATTTAAATTTTTGTCTTGTTTCACTTATTACAGGCCAAAAAGTAATAATTGGCAAAGATAATATTATATAAAAGGAGTTACGCCCGCGTAATTACAGTATAATCCTACGGGAACACTACTAATAAAAAATAATAATTTAAAAAAATTAAAAACCCGACTGCGTAAAAAGTGAAGCAAACTAAGTAGTACATAATGAAAAACTGAAAAGAAAAAAACAAGCACTTAGATGTCCGGTGGTCTAGAATTCTATAGTAATTAGTATATTATTGAATGAATACTATTGAAGAAAATAAAATATAATCTATTATTGGAACATAACAACTAAACAGTCAGGATCCATTGAAAAATTAGATTGGCTGTCGAATAATGGATCCCGACTGTTCAGTTGTTATGTTCCAATAATAGATTATATTTTATTTTCTTCAATAGTATTCATTCAATAATATACTATAGAATTCTAGACCACCGGACATCTAAGTGCTTGTTTTTTTCTTTTCAGTTTTTCATTATGTACTACTTAGTTTGCTTCACTTTTTACGCAGTCGGGTTTTTAATTTTTTTAAATTATTATTTTTTATTTTATACTTTTTAGTTATGAGTACCTAGCTAGCTATTTACCAGGCTGGATTTCCTATCAGCATCAATACTATATCACAATTGCACTGGAATGTGAAAATGGTTGTTACGCAACTTTAAATCGATATAGATCCTAAACGGTCAGTCAAATCGAAAAATGGTGAGAGAAAACTAAAAATGATTTTTAAATACCTATTCAACGATACCCCACTTGATATAGTTTGTTGACTTTCATTTTTTTTTCATTTTCACAATATGGCGTCCAGTAGTCGCAATATTGAATTTTCACTAACGTCATGTCTTTAGTGACACTCCCCGGACTAAGAGGAATCGATTGACGTGTGAATCATTAAAATCGGCCCAGGCGTTTGGTCTCTATAGTGCTTCAAAGGAACATACATACATACATACATACATACATACATACATAGGCTGATAAACACATTACCACTCCTTTGCGTTGCGCAGTCGGGTAAAAAGTAGCCATGTATCAATCCAGAGCCTAAACTGCTACCAAATCAAATTCCATTAAGTCAGTCGTCTTTGCGTGAAAGACAAACATCCACCCAAACTCACAAACAGTAGTATGATAAATGCGCATGATAAGCATTTCCTAACTTAAGAATAAAGAACCCCAATTCTTGTATTAAACTTAGACTTTCAATTCACTTTTAATAAATTATAAATGAATCGTCTTGATATCATAAACTGATTTTGGACCAATCATAACGCATTTGACGTTGGATTGACGAGTTTTGATTGGCCCAAACTCCAAAATCAGTTTATGATATCAAGACGATTCTTTTATAATTCATTAAAAGTTAAATATAAGAATTGGGTTTCTGAATAGTCGTTTTCGTTGTAAGGCTGACCCCACATTCGGCGACGCTAACACGCCCGAGTAACGCGCACACCAAATGTGGGATGACCTAAGTATGTTAAGTATCAAAAGAAGTAAATGATCTTAGATCTAGTTTTGAAAATGGCAAAAAAATACACGAATATGTTATTAAGGCTATTTATTTTCATTCCTATAAAATAACATACCAAATGTCTCTTTTGTACAACGTATCAAAAATGTACACCATTATATAAATTTCGTCTCAGGTAAATGTTACCCAGCCCCTCGCCCGTGGTTCTACACGCCATAAATACATTCATCATTATCACCATTACTTAATCTCTGTTAGGTACAATACGTAGTACCTGAATATCACTTACCATGTAATTTTCAACCTTGCGCTACGACAGTAAGTTATATAATTGAATACATTTCCATTATTACATAATATAATACATTAAAAATTACATGATAAGGCTTCTAAAATGCTGTACAATATACCTATATTGCGTCTCAAATAAGAATAGGAAAGTCAATGAACTTTTTCTGTCAAATTATCACTTGAAAAGTGCGGTTTGCAGAAAAACTTATTTGCATATAATTATTAATAGTCGCATCGAATAGTTAATTATCTAAACATAAATTTAATTATCCTAATACATAGTCATAATTCGAAACAAAATGGCGCTGAGTCGATCCTATTCTCATTTGAAACGCATTGTAAATCATGTCCATTTGTAACTGCGGAACAGAATATATTTTCAAAGGCGACAAGCCAACTAAAACCTTTCTTTTATATTGCACAACAATAGGTTTGATATATTTTAAATGAATAATTTAAAAAAATCATTAGATGTATTTGATAATACAAAACAGTTATAAACCGAAAAAACCACAGAAAAATGTCATAAAACATTTATTAAACTAAAACTATGGATAAAAAGTGTATAAAATCCAATCATTTGACTAACTGTAGCTGTACTAAAAAAGCTATATTTTGTCTACATGCTTTTGGCTCTATAACAAAATATATTACTATTTTAGGATAGAAATAATAAAACGAAAACCTAATTGTGTCAAACGTAAATGGCAGGCAGTGATAAAATTTTACTATTCATAAGATTTAATTTACCAATATGAATAACGTACGATATGTAGTACAGCATGATTTCCTTAACTACGCATAATAAACTAAACCTTCGTGACTGATACTATGTATTTGTACTTCGTTTACAAGCGAACCGAAATTATTGGTAAATAAGAAGCGCATTTCACTTAATTATTTCTGTTCAATTCGCAATGTAGTTCCACTGTCATCGCACGCTGTCGCACTCGCACACGCATCAGATCGAGTGCGCACGAGAGCGATAGCATGCTCTGACGCTGGAACCCAACTGAGGATTGAATTCGACGAAATAATAATGCGACTTGCCCCCAAGGTCTCAACAGTAAGATCAATAAAAGAATATGAAAATTAAAAAACAATATATTTAAGCCCGAATTGACGTTGACATATTATACATATATTTACACACTATAAAACAATAAGTCATATTTATTTGTATAGTTATAATCTATAATTTTTTATATTAAGATAGATGATTAAATAAATAATTACCTGTATAAATATTTCTCACATCTAGACATCGGTGACTATACATTTTCAATACAATCCAGGGCCTAAATATATGTACAAAACAATAAGATAGGATAAACATTATTCTTAATTTAACTAAAATAAAATGGCGCAACTCTCACATATCATATGGCTCGATAAATTGTATGTGGAACTCAAACCCAGAAAACATGTTGCCAGTACCAAAGCATTTCTGACATATTAATATCCTAGTTTGGTAACTAAATGTAGATTTGATTGACACTGGCAACAATATTCTTAGCATCAGATGTTGAAACAATAAATGTCATATAAGAAACAAAGGGCCATACTGACCGTCAAATCCAGCCCCGGTCGGCCGTCCATTAGTCGATGATTTTTAATTTTTGCCTAGACAAGTCCGCTTCAAGACCGTGGCATCGGATTTGCAGACGGTCTGTATGGTCCTTGAGCTTGACAAGTTTAAGGCCCGGTTTCATTCAAATTTTTGTTAGGCGGTAGTTTATCAATCGCAAACTGCGTTATCAAATCATAAACGCTATTTAATAGATAAACTATCAACAAAAACCTCAAGCCTTTTTTTTATACTCGCGCGTGGGTCTAACAAAAACTATGAGCGTAGAATTTATAATATGATGATAAAGCTATAATATAAACAAAATATACTATGGCGTCCTCGTGTTAAGCACCACGACATAATTTCAAAACACGTAAGAAATCAAGTGCAAGTTAAAAAAATATTTCAATATAACTTACATTAATATTAAATTATTTTATGTAAAAAAATTTAAAACAACAAAATTACCAAAGTGTTATGATTTAAAATAATGTTTAATATTCAATTATTTATCAAAATATCAATATTAATTTTATTGCATGCATTAATTTTATATATCAAATAAACGATTATATTTTTTGAACATAATGGACGCTTTCCATTGTCGAAAAATTACAGTTAACTCATGTATATTCGGTCACAGTAATTCGCGAAAGTTTTGTAGGCAGTATAACATAAAAAGACACTAGCTGGTTGAGGATTAAAAAATCATAAGAAATTGGATACTACTGTTACCATTTTCATGGCTTACTAACCATTTATTTAGACCATTAAGTACAAAAATAAAACATAAGATAAAGGCGGCATTTGCGAAATACTGTGACCACGTTTCGTTAAAAAATTAATGTTAAAATACCGTTATTTGAACAACAGAAAGCTTACAACTATAAATCAACATATATTACTATAAACATCCTACATCTAGGTTAATAATGCTTACAAAATAAATGCTCTACGGTGCTCTACTTATGGAGTCCTAGTAATCCACGGAGAATGTTACAGCTATTTATCACGATATACTAGTAACACAATTCCTAGCCAAAAATAACACTTGAAAAGTACTTTTTATTTTGTACGAAAACTTTCAATGAAAACTACGAGTAAAAGCATTTTGTTATACTTATAATCACGTTACCGATTTTTTTTAAGACCTAAATGCTTAGGTCTAATGTTAAAAGCGTGTAAATACGCTTATCTAATGATAAACTTGCAAATAATTTTACCACCCGCCAAATATAAAGGTGTATACCGCGATAAACGTAAAAATGTATAAATATATCATTATATACGTATGGGACGGCTGATCAATCAATTGAAAATTGAAATACTAAAGGAATCTTATGATTATAGTTATTAGTATTTAAAATATGAAATTAAACAAAATGACAGAATATCGACAATAAACATTATAATGACGATACCCTTCTCTAAAGAATGAGACAGAAAATTCTTTGAAGCTAGCGTCTTTTGCAATATTAAATGTGAAGTTGTTGACGGTAGTACGCAAAGGAATCGCTGCTAACTTCAAAGCGGTCATTGTTTGAACTGTTGTATGAGTGGTAATTGTGTGGATTACAGGCAACAGACTACATGAATGGTTCTAGCGAAAAATTCTTTACTCATCATATTGTATGTGTAATGTGTATAAATAATACATATCTGTAATCACTAAATAACAAACATGTACACGATGTTTTCGTTTACAAATCGAAACATAAATTCCAGTTTACAATCACATTTTTAAGTTAATAAAAATCTTATTTACACGCCCACTACACCGAAACAAAGTCATAAAAAAGAAATAAACAATAAAACATTTTTGATAAGCAATCAAAATTAGAAAACAATAAATAGCTGGCATATAGAAGGTTAAACACCGAAGCCTCGATTATAAAAGTGTAATTTCATACCTATATAATGAGAATAAAATTCAATGTTACGAGAGACGTGAAGAGCGACGCAGATTTAAGCAATATTAGAAAAAACGTCCAAGATGTTTAAACAAGTCTTAGGTCTCTGCCTCGAATCTTGCAGGCAGCGGTGCGGGAGCGGCGCGGGCAACGCAGACCGGCCGTTCTCGAAACCAGCGGGCAGATCGCGCGGCACTATGGCGGCGTAGTGTTGTGTTAGGGGTCGTGTCGTCGAGGTATTTGTTTTTATTCGGGAACGAAATGTCTGAATAACGCCGATAACATATTTTTTATTCAAATTTATTCGAAACGCTCGATTTACTGTGGGAATCAGAAGTGAATTTTAAAGAAAAAAAAGAAAATTTACTATAAATGGATGCAAGGAAAATAAATGGCGTGTTTTATCGAAATTGTGAATTGAAATACACAACAATAGAAAAACAAAAACACAAAAATAAATTGCACAACACTGCAATGCAAACGCGCGGGCGGTCGCTGCTCGACTGGACTCGCGCCGCTGTTTTCGAAGGCCGGTCCATTTGATTATACGCATAAGATGCAGCCGCTCCCGCGCCGCCACCGCTGCGCCCCGCTGCCCGCATGATTCTAGTCAGAGGCCTTATTCCTTATACATAATACGCTATCGATAACCCCATGTAGTTAATTACTCGTTTGTTCTTATTATTTGAACTTCATAGAGGGTAGATAAGTATTATGAACAAGGTAAGTTACTAGTTAGAAAATAAGCTAAATCTTTAGGATGAATTCCCACCGAAACGAAACAATACGTGACTTGGCGCTTCATTTTTAAGATAGCTATTCAAAATTGATCTTTATTCACTACACAAGAAGGATACAAGTTTCATTGTAAGAGTTGAATGACAAGTGGTAAGTCGCTACCCTGCGCATGTGCAGTGTACGACTGATGTTATATGAAACGTGTATCATTTTGTATACTAAATAAAGCTCAATTTTGAATAGCTAGTTTAATTATGCAGCACCGCGTTTCGTCGCGGTGAGAACTGACCCTTAGGACTGAGGTGGTTAGCCATCAATAGGCCGTGTAATATGATCCCACTACAACAGGGTATTTTCCAAATTTTTGAAAACTGCTTACATTTAAAGATTGGGACGAACAATTTATCAGAAAAATAATTCGTCGAATTTTTTTAATGGTTTGAATTTACCGCCTTAACGCTTTCTTAACTCTAATTGGTTTAATGGAGAGAAAAAAGGCATTAATGAATTTATTTTTATTTTTCTGTTAAATCTTTCATACCGATCTTTAAATATAAAAAGTTTTAAAAATTTTGGAAAATACCCTACTAGCCTTACGCCGTACCAGAATAAAATGTGCGTTAAAGTATTCGACTAAAATTGGTGATTAATGGTTTGAATGTTGAAAGGAATAAAATACAGAAACTAGTATTGCCATTCAAATAAATCAGACGACATATTTTAGTTTCTCTCTCCACGTTGCTTAAATAATACTGCAAGCACCATACATTTACTTATTTACTTTATTATGAAAATTTATCTGCCTACTACAAGTAAAGACATTCATAAAAGCATGCTGCATATATAACTTTGACACGCCAATGTGTATAAATATAAATATCAAATTAATTTGCTCAATAAAAGTGTAGCCTAAAATTATATTTCCTCAGATAACGTTAAAATATTGATGTATTTTTCGTAAAATGCTAAGATATCGAATGTCAAAGTCACATGCTTTTGAACATTTATATTTTCATTAAAAAAAAAGAGATGTGTTTTTACACGTGCTTATGATTTATAGTCGAATCATGGCTATACTAAAATGAACACACATGTGCTACAGAGGGAATCGAATGCGGCTTGTTATTTATTTTAATATTCATAATATTTTAAATTAATTAAGATATTCTTTGTATTATGATCGTCCGTAAATTTCGTATACGCACGCAAATTGCGTATTAAGTGCGTTCACTAGATGTTAATTTTTCTTGATTAAATAATAGGCGAAAATATGTCGTCACTGTTGTTCCATAAATATAATTATTATGTTTTTTGGATTTTTTGTAGCTTCACAGCTAATTTGAGTCTTAAAATGTTCACTTTTTATGCTAAGCCACATTCGTCCATCGGAATTAGAGTCAGCCTTAAGCACAGTCAGTTAAAATTATCTAGTCAATATTTGTGTGCATTTTACATCTAGTTAATACTGAGAACATCATGTGTTGTGCTGCGAATACTGACTTCACATGAGGTTGATAGAAAAAATATATACTCTTGTATATTCATATCAGCTTAATATTAAAATACGTTATTATAGAAATTTAAGTAGTTATTTCACATTAATTTACATCCTGTATATACCTGACTTCGTCGTTTTACCTAAATTAGAGCGAGATGGAAAATCGTTGGTGGCTGACGCTCGACTTTTCTTATTTCTATATTGTAATTCTTATCTGTTTTCGTTCCTTCTTACTTACATTTGATCGTCGATTATTAATGCATCGATTTGTTTTAAATATTTGAAATTTTCATTTTGCCCATAATAATAGTGACATTAATACTCTACTGGACATTATGATATAATTATCTTATAGTATCAAGCCAATAGAGACTTTAAACCACTACCACCCATTTCTACATTATATGACACTGAATGATGACACCTTATTCTTATTGTCCCAGATGCGTTCGAATACGATTAAATACACAATGCATAACGGCTATATTGTTCACGATATACACTAACCTTGATATGAAGCTAATGCTACACTGACCATACACAATTATTAAGACCGTAGACAAAATATACCATAGATAAAAGCTGGGCACAGACTTCCATTGACTATTTAAATACAGCTTGGCAAAAAAGAGTAAAACTAAACTAAAAACATTTTCGACTATATCATTATTTATCATCATTAGATTATCTAATAAGGATAAAAGATGATACAGTTATATATTTTTAGCTCCTGCTGTCACCGCGTCATACTCTTTTTTGCCAAGCTGTTTGTACCACATTGTAAGCTAAGAGTGTAACATTAGCACTACTCTCGTGCTTCACCACCACCGTTGTATACATTTGCAATCGAGCATAAATACATACACGTACGGAAGATTGTAGATAAAAAGATTATTCTCTAAGAATAAAGTTAAAATATAAAGTAGCCGTCGATCAGTGACACAGAGACATAGACATTAGAGTAACGTCGATACATATTTGTATATATATTTATGCGTCGAATTAAACTTATGTATCATAGTATAATAAAGTGATTAAACATTACTCACACTCAGTCATGATCTCAGTTTATGTACATTTCTGTCGATTACAGCTTACTTTAAACAGTCAAATAGAAAAATTCGTCATTATCATTAGAACATCGATTAAAAAAAGGAAATATTACGAACATTGTTTAGGTAAAATACCGAGGGCCTAAGTATTACTTGATCCCAAGCACGATGTAAAAATTCTGAAGTATACACTGAGACGTCGATACGATACGAGCGGTAAGTAAATTTGCGTCGAAGACTCGCTAGCGTCGGGCGGTTGAATAAAAACAAAATCACAAATACATCATACGGACCACTTACGTACTAGGAAATACCTAAATTGTAAAATAGGTACAAATAACGTCCTTACTATCCAGAAGGCAAAATTGGCACTTAAGACGAAGTTCGCTCCCTTCTTTATTAGCGTCTCGAGGAAGTTCACTATCGGACTCGTGCGGCGCGGCGCGTCGTGCACGCACAGGGCGCGCGCGTCGGCGTGCGGGTCGCACGCAACACGCGTGTCACGCATGTCGTAGTACGCGACGTCCGTGCGAGCAACACGCATGTTATACGCTACACGCGCGCGCTTTTCACGTTCGTTGCCATGGTAACCGTACGTACGTACCACGGGCACTCGATGATAGCGGACGCGCTCGAACACACGAGTCCGGGGGCTGCGTGCCCAGGGCTATGTGTACGGCGCGCTCTGTGTGGGGTTGTAGGGGTGGTTGGAGTTGCGCAGCACCGTGTACACGCTGTCCACCTTGCTCAGCTTCTCGAAGAACGGTATGAGGTCCAACAGCTCCGAGTCTGTCATGTCGTCGAACCAGGACGCGACAGGCACCTGAAGAGTCACAGTTTAAACCGTTAGCCTGGGACTATATGAACCGTAATCTGTCGGCCCTGGAAATATTTAGAGCATTGAAAATGAACTCTGCGTTAATACAATAGGGCTGAAAATAGAACACACAAGTGTCGAGTCAAATGTCAACGTCATATATGAAAGCTCCACACTCGACAGTTCGATTTCCAACTCCATTAGCGCGGAGTTCTATTTTCAGTGCCCTGATATTTCTCGGGCCGAATTCCGGACCATACAGTCCCGACCTTATTGATATTTTGAAACAATTAAAATTAGTGGACAACTTGAATAAGCGTTCGGGTTTAACCTTGCAAAGTCTAGACTTGTCGAGGAATAGACAGATTTTCGTTCCATGCGAATGTAGTCGCAAATGTTACCGCTTTTTATTATATAGGCTTATCTATTAAACAAAACTCTGTGAGCGTTTTTTATACACGTTGAATTTTTCAAGTGGGCGTGGTAGGCGAAATCTAAAACTATATTGTATATTGCGCCTACCATGCCCACTTGAAAAATTTACCCTTTATAATACCAAATTGCGAATACACGGATGGCTCAGCGATTTATCGCCGCTTATGGCATCACTAGATAACGAGTGAATTGCCGGTCTTTTATTTAGGTGCCGTTTCCGCTACTAGCTCGTTGAATAAGCGACATTTTACCCGTTTTTAGTGGCATCTCTCTAATCGACTCGGCCTATTCCTACCGAAGCACGCCGCAGTACTCACGGCGTGCTTCCGTGGTCCAGTAGTTTAGAGCTTAGAGCTTGGCTCTCGACTCGGAGGTCGTGGGTTCGATTCCCGCATTGGAACAACAAAAAAATGTTGTTTCCAATTTTGGTTAGGACAATGCAGGCTGACTACCCGATTGTCGGTCAAGAAAGATCAACCATGCGTCGGATGGGCATGTAAAAAGTCGGACCTGCGCGCTGATCTCCGGTTATACGTCCCACTGGGTAAAAAGGAAAAGAGAGTGTACTGCGCACACTTGGGCACTATAAAATTACTCCTGCATAACTGGCATGGCTTCAATGAAACCGGCCACCGTCACCGAAATCGGTGTGGGGAGTTATTATTACTATTATTATTATTATATTACTCACGGCGTTGTCCGGGTGGAAGATGTAGGAGGCGGGCGAGTTGTCGACGATGACGACGCGGCGCAGGTCGCGGCCCAGGCTGTTCAGGTCCTTCACGTAGTTGCCGCGGTGGAACACGCAGCTGTCGCGGAACAGCCGAGCGCGGAACACGCCCCATCTGGAACAGGAACGGGTACCGATCTATACTAATATTATAAAGCTGAAGAGTTTGTTTGTTTGGACGCGCTAATCTCAGGAACTACTGGTACCTACGAATTGAAAAAATATTTTTGTGTTGGATAGTCCATTTATCGAGGAAGGCTTTAGGCTATATAAAAACACGCTGCGACCAAGAGGAGCGAAGAATCGGGGGGAAATGTAAAAAAACGGGGAAAATTATTCATCTTTGAGGGCTTCCGTTGCGTGCACTGCGTAACTTGGTTCAAGTTACCCAAAAAGTATGTATGAAAGAATTATTCCTCTTTAATTGATGTAAATAAATGTCCGCAACAGTATATGCCTATCTTTTAAGATTGACTCACTTTAACCTTTTTTTGATAGTCAAATTCGGTCGAAATTAATGCATTATTGCGTCATCATTCGATGCGGACGAAGTCGCGGGCAACAGCTAGTGAGGAATATAGATGAGAAGTGGTACCGATCAGTAGCGTGGGGTACCTATACTCTATTTCTGTCGGCTTCACTTACCGCTTACCTTTTGAAGGACCTCATCCAAATCCCTACCTATACAGGCCAGGGCTTCCCTATGAAGGGGAACCAGCCTTCGCCACTGATGCCGACGAGGGACATAGTACCGTAGAAGAATTGAGTCTGTTTACAATATCGAAGTAATCCTTAATGCGAAATGTAAAATGAAGAAGGTAATAAATAGACGGATCGCCTGTTGGTAGCCAAGCGATTCGATGAACAGTCACAAAACCAGCGGAGAAACAAGTGCATTGCCTTTTAATACTTTTTAAAGTATCCCAAATCTCTAGGCTATAGCAAGCATATTCTCAAATCTCAGTTCATCAGAGACGTTCACGTTAGAAAAAAATAATTCCTATGCCCTAATTCCAATTCGAATTCGAATTCCAAAACTCAATTTTCAGTGCGAATTTCCTCGTTCGAAATCTATGTGAAGTTAGGGTTACCATATCTCAGGATTTGTCCTGAGATTTCAGGATTTTTCGACTCTTCTCAGGATTCCGGCCGGATTTAGCAAAACTAGTGATAGCTCAGGATTTTCAATAAAACACAGGTTACATTTTAAAGATCTCTCTTATTAAACTACTAAAAATAATTTTCTTTTAGTAACAATTGCAGTTAAAATCAATACTTATTTATCAAAGTGAAACAAACTAAAAATAATTTTCTTTTGGTAACAATTGCAGTTAAAATCAAAAAAGTCGCGTAAAACGCGTGCGCAAGATAATAATACGTTTTTGAGAGAAAATTCTCAAGCCGTAGAAAATCTCAGGACTTTTCCATGGAAATCAGGCCTTTTCTCCGGACTTTTGATTTTTTCATCTGGTAACCCTATGTGAAGTGATGACGCCATTAGCTGTTAATACACAAGAGCATTGATAAACTTGAGACTCTCAAGGTAGCGGCTACTAGCCAGTAGGCGCGATTGTAACACTTCATTCAGTAGACGTATTATAACTGTTATATATTTTGCCCACAGCTCAATACAATATCCCACGGTAACACTGTACTTTTTCAGGATAAAATGTAGCCTGTTGAAGTGAAAACTGCTTTAGCGGCGTTGTGCACTTTTTTTTGATGGGTAAAAAATCACGTCAGGTCAGGATACGTGACCTGATCGAAAATTCGAATTTAATCGAAAGACGGAGGGAGAGTAGACCGCCGGCGCGTCGTAGAAGAGGAAGTAATATCCCCCACTCTTTCTACCGCGCGGCGCAATATGTATGCCTGCTTCTGCTGTTTTGTCTTTTACTTCTGCCGGCACTCCTTGACCTCCTTGCAACCCGTTGTTTTTTAACCATACAAAATTTCATCCAAACCCGTTAAGTTGTTTTTGCGTGAAAGAGTAACAAACATCATCAGATGTTTCGCATGAAGAATTATAATAATAGGTAAGTGATAACATAACTATTTCTACTATAATACATTTAACTACATTCATAGAAACATTATATTGCAGCAGCGTTATTATTATAATGGACTAATAATAACTGATTGTCCTATATTAAAAACACAATGGAGGCTAACCACGACACTTTTTATGCATATTCTACGTATAAGATTTGAGATATTAATAAAAATGACAAGAACCTAATATGAAATAGCCCATTCAACAGGGAATAGGGATTATCTTTCAAATCCTTGATAGTGCTAGAATACAAAACCAGAATATAAGAAAATGTAATGAATTGTAAATATGCTGCAAATATGTTGTTCGTGTGATACATAATTTGCAAGTTTATAAGCTGTATAATTGTGTGGGTTTTTTCAAATCATTTGTATTATTCGCACAGTTTTTCTCGAGTTTAGTTTAACAATTAATTTGTTAACAAATTATTGTAAATTATGCTCAAAATATGTTTATATAAACATCTTTTACAGTTTAATGTGTATCATAATATGGAATGGTCTAATTTAGGTACCCTATTTAACAATGTCCCAGTATTGTCTTAATTAAGGTTACATTATATTTTAGGCGTCACTTTCACATGTTACGCCATAATAGATTTCAAGTGGCACACTAGACGCCAAATGGTGTGAACAAAGACACTTTCCCCAAGCTGACCCTACGCTCTAGTGTCAATTTCACTACCTACTATAAATATATTATAGCGAAATCTAACACTGTGTCAACTTTCTTGTTTTTCTTACGTCTCCATCAAGATTTTCACGAGTGAAGGCGAAATAGAGAAGATAATTTCTCGATGACATCATTATTAGTTTATTAGCTTTAGTCCGCGGCATCGCTCGCGTAATTTAAGGATCCCACGGGAACACTATTTCGGGATAAAAAGTGGCATATTTTAATCCGTAGGACAAACTACTACCATACCAAAGTTCATCTTAATCCGTTCAGTAGTTTCTGTGTGAAAGAGTAACAAACATCCATCCATCCTCTCAAACTTTCAACATTTATAATATTGATATTACACACATTAGTAGGATATTAATACTTATAAACTGCCAGACTAGATGACACACTTTCATGCAATTTAATTGTAAAATCCCATGGGCACGCACGTCTAAAAGTGGACATTCCACTTGCAGACGTGCGTTCCCTGCTTCGAGCGATCGCTTCACCTGGACTTGGTTCCAAGTGAACTTAGCTAGGCTCACCCAGAACCCCAATTCTCGTAATTAACTTACACTTTCATTTAACTTTTAATGAATTATTATTGATCTTGAATGATGATCGTCTCGATATCAATAACCGATTTTTAACAGCCTCTGTGGTCTAGTGATTAGAGCAATGGCTCTTGACTCGGAGGTCGTGGGTTCGATTCCCGCATGGGAACAACAAAAAAAAATATTTCCAAGTTTGGTTAGGACAATGCATTCACCTGATTGTCTGACAAAAAGATGATCCATGCGTCGGATGGGCATGGGCGGAAAAAAGTCGGTCCTGCACGATCTCTCGTCAGTCGTGTCGGTTATCCGTCTCACTGGATTATGAGAGTAAAGGAAGAGAGAGAGAGAGAGAGAGAGAGATTGTTGAGAGTCTCTTGTGTACTGCGCACACACTTGGGCACTATAAAATTACTACTGCGTAACTGGTCTGGTTCCAATGAAACCGGCCACCGTCGCCGAAAATCGGTGGGGAGTTTTTTTTAAGTGTATTGTGGATTATGCAGGATTGAATTAGCAGAATCGACCTTCACTAATACAATACGGAATACTATTGAATACTCGACTATTGAACATCAGATACTTCGGAGTTCGGACACTTCGGTCATCGGGTTTATTAACCTTATATGTATTGGCCTTTCAGGGCTATATTTAGGTCATCAGGCCATAAGGTAAATAAATATTATGATACGGACCATATGCTGGTCCTATGGAATCCAGTAGCTATCTATCAGGATAAATGGACAAGCAAACATTGACCCCCACTGGCTTATCCCATATGATAACGGAATTTCTTAACATTGTCAGCCAGCCGTGAACAGCACACACTCGTATAGCTCGCCGCAGGGACGCAGGAACTGTCCAGTGCTGCCATTGTAGTGGGCAGGACCAGTACAGCGAGACCCCAACTCACCTGTCCAGCAGGTCGGCGACGGGGTCGGCGTACTTGGCCAGCGAGGCGGTGAACAGCACGCACTCGTACAGCTCGCCGCAGCGCCGCAGGAACTCGTCCACGTGCGGCCGCTTGAGGACGTACACCTGGTGCACCGCGCCGTCTATCTCCACCGGCACCACGAAGTCCGCGTTGTTGATTGGCTGGAAATAAATGGATGAGGTTAAATAAGCATCGCTTATTGGTTGGAATTATCATTGACTAGATACCCCCTAGATCCTTTTGATCATACATTTTTAACGGGTCACGAAGCTTTCGCACGTACTGTTCGGTAGCTTTATCAGATTAGACTCGTAAATAAAAGTTTCACTCATAAATTTAATCGGATGAAACTGCATTTTATGACGTCATAATATTATCCTATTCCTCTATAAGTAATGAGACAAAATGAGACTATAAAGAATAACTCATAGTTAGAGAAAATATAACTCAAAGTTAGCGAAAATATAACTCAAAGTTGCAGTCTAGTCACGCCATAAGAATTCCTGTCTTGAAGCTATTACTCGCTAGTCTAGATAGACATTAATTCCGGTCTCAGACAATGCTAATTAGCGCGAGGCGGGAATGAACGTATGAGAACGTCATCACTTGCAGCTAGAAAACTTAATATGAAGACATTTTGGAGACACATTTAAGTTTTTTTTTTCCCTTTTGCATTAATTAATATTACACCTAACAACGGAACACCTTTTTCACAACTTAACTTTCTGACAAGATGAGTGATAACCTATAATAATGATTTGTTGAACGAATAAAGAAAAGATTAGGTGTGAGTTAGAAATGAAATGAATAGAAATAAAAATGCATTTCATGTATCTAGGGTTACCATCCGTCCGGGTTTCCCCGGATTTGTCCTAGTTTAAAGGGCGTCCGGGCTGGATTTTATTTGCTATCCGGGTTTTTGTAGGCAGAATTAGGAAGGCCTAAGTTTTTTTTTTTTTGATTTGCAGAAATAATAAATCTTCCTCTCTTTTTGACATTGCCGTAGTCGGGTAAAAATTGTTCTATATCCGGGTTTCGTACTCCAAAATCCGGGGTTTTCACGCGTCTTGTCCGGGGAGTCATATGTAAGATATGGCAACCCTACATGGATCGAGACAGTAGACTTCGATTACTCGGTTCATAGATAAAATTATTGACCGATGCCATAATTTTAATTGTTTTTGGACCGAGCAGACTCTGGTCAAACATTTTTAGGTCAGATCTTTCCCGTTTCATTCTTCTCAACACAAAAGCTCAATGCAACTTTAAGGAACTTAATCTGGCGCTTAGAAATAGAATGGCCTGAATTCACATTACCACAATGAGATGATCTCCGATATTGATCTGCCCACGATCTACTTTGTTTATATGATCATTTGTTTATGGTGACTGACAAAAATACCAAAATGTTTACGTCGACTAAATGGAATTGAGAGTTCCGTATTGGATTTATGGCGTTGCGATTTTTTATAAGCCCCAAAAAATATATCTGTACTTAGTTTTGTAAACATTAGATCAAAATAAATGCGAGAGTAGAATTCCCAATTTGGGAATGCCCCCCATTGAGTTTAAATACCGTTAAAAATATTAATGCCCCGGAATCCGGAACGCCGAGGAAAATGTAGAGCACTGAAAATTTCCTCTGCGCTAATACAATACAGTTGAAAATGGAAGTTTCGAGTGTCGAGCTGTCATATATGAAATTGACATTTGATTCTACACTCATGTGTTCGATTTTCAACTCTACTGTATTAGCACACATTTCTATTTTCAATGCTCAGAATTCTCTACGATCTTCCGGATTTCGTTTCATATAGTAGTAGCCTTAGCTCGTATCGTAATTCAACGGACTATTAGAAGACACGCCACACGGATCTTGAATACTGTAGGCCTACGATTATACCCTACTGCGGGACCCATTATTGGTATACGACATACGTATGTATAAGGAATTCGTTAAACCTCAACCAAACCAAAGACATCCGGTTATTTCCCATTTACCACGTAAATAACATTTAATTTTTTTATACAATACCTATTAACAACGCATTTATTTATCCTGCTAGTAGGTTAATACTTGTTGTTAATACGTGAAATATTTTTAGTTATTCATTATCATACTCCTATTATAAGTGTAAGTGTGTGAGGATTGCGTGAAAGAGTAGGTAACAAAGATCCATGTTTGTTACTCTTTCACGCAAAAACTACTGAACTGATTTTGATAAAATTTGTTATGGTAGTAGTTTAAGCTCTGGAATAACATATAAGTTGGCTACTTTTAATTCCGAAATAGTACAGTGTTCCCGTGGGAATTTGGATACGTACCTACTTTATTTACGCGAGCGGAGCCGCGGGCTAAAGCTCGTAGTTTATAAATAGCTAATAAACACGAGGCTAAGAAATTGCATCCAAATAAGACTGTTGAGATAGTATCGTTGTTTGTTTGATCGGACTCATTCCAAGAGATTTCTCGGATCGGATCAGAGGTTTAGGCGCTACGGTGAAACAAACATACATACATTTGGTCGTCTCTGTGGCTCAGTGGTTCAGCGCTTTGATGCTCAAGCCGGAGGTCGCAGGTTCGAATCCTGCCGACGGAACAATAGTTTTTCTGTGTTCCTGGGTCATGGATGTGTATTAAATATGTGTATAATATAATAAAAATCTTAAATATATGTAAGTATAAAAGTATACTTCCCATTGTCACCTGTAACACAAGTTTTTCGGATACTTAGCACGGGGCCAGATTGACGTGGTGTGAAGCGTCCATAGATATAATATTATACATATACTGCCAAAATCCTTCCTTTTTACTTCGTTTTAAGTAGTCGGATAAAAACTAAAAGCTAAATTCTACAATCATGTTATACTGCATTTCGTTTTGTTTGTTAATTAGGGCTATAATTATTATAATACACGAATATATAAAATGCTAAATGGACTTGGCGTGAATCCTCGAAGTATTTCTGTACGAGGACCGCACCGCAGCAAGGACAAGAGTTCGTTTGACGTCATAGTTTTCCTTGAAAATGTGTTTTCCGCAACTCATTTGCAAAGAAATGAAGGCGGGAAGAAGTATAATAGTTTTTTTTTAAAGTAACCCCCAAAATGTCAAGAAGTGATGTTGAAATATTATAGCTAAGATCGTGTCAGCTTCCAAACAAAAACAAAATCTTTTGGTTCATCCGTTTGGGAGCTGTGATGCCAGTTGCCACGTACAGACAGACAAGTCAAACTTATGACACCCCTCGATTTACATGGGGGTTAAAAGCGCTACATTACTCAGGGGTGAGATTTTAGGAAGAACGTCGTCTAGTGGTTGACTGCCCGACTTGCATTCAATAGAGAGCAGTTTCAATATCGGTCGTGTTATAAGATTTTTTATAAGCACAAAATCGCGAGGAACCTAAAAAAAGTTATCTTGAGCTAGAAATTGGTGAGACAAAAGCAATTTAGCACTATTTAGTATTTACTCCCTTCTCCCTAGTCAAGGGTAGAGGAAGCTACCTATTACCTAATACCAACAGAAGCATCACGCACTCATAATCAGGCAAAATAAAAACTACCACATATCACAGCAGGTAGTATTTTACATAACTCGCATATTATGTAGCAACTTGCGAGCGGTTACTTAAAATGTCACGCTATTCTATTCCTAGAGTAAAGCTCCGATTTGATCAGACGCTTGATATTTTTAGTCCACTATAAATGTCCTTTAGAAATACGTTTATATGCTCGCGCCATGATCAATATAAATACATTTAAAGGGCAAAGGTAGGCAGCAAAGGTAGCAGGGCTATTGACAAGCCCAAATACCTTGTGTAATGTGTAACAAATTGTACAATGGTTTATGTATCCTACTAATATAATATCTAGCAGGATATATCAACAAGACGTGTGTCAATGCGATAGTTTTTCGAAGATGGATGGATGGATGTTGGTTGCTGGTGACACTTTTGATGTTTTAGCGGTAACAGAAATACACCTTCTGTTAGCTATCACGATTGAGGAGATAGAGCCTGGTGAGAAACAGACGGGCGGACAGACCGATAGTCTCTGTAACTGACTGTCAGAAATACAGCGAAGTTTCAGTTATAGGGTCCCGTTTTTACCCTTTGGGTACGGAACCCTAAAAAATTATACTTAACTAAAGCTTTATGTAGCAAACGTTAATATATCAATATACTTTACTAGCTGTTTCCCGCGACTTTGTCCGCGTCAATGTCCGTTATTATGATCGCGATTAAGAAGTTTTTAAAAGAATATATTTTAAAGTACCTAGGTACTTCTGCGTAAATTATATTTTTAGTTTTATTTTCTTGTAGCAGAAGAACAATATTATGAAGAATTGGATCTTGCGTTTACGCAGCACACGCCACGGAAGCCATCAAATATGAACTATCCAACACCAAAACATTTCTTTAATTCGATCTAGCAGTTCCTGAGATCAGCGCGTTCAAACCAACATCGGAAGACCTTAAAATATATGAATAATATTCCCTCTTTTTCCATATTTTCCACTGCTTCTTCGCTCCTATTGGTCGCAGCGTGATGTTATATAGCCTAAAGCCTTCCTCGATAAATGAACTATCCAACACAAAAATAATTTTCAGACCATTTTCAGATCCTACATCAAATCAGACCAGTAGTTCCTGAGATTAGCGCGTTCAAACAAACTCTTCAGCTTTATAATATTAGTATAGATTTCGATAGGTGTATTAATATGTTATGGGTAGGCGTATAGTTAATATTGTCTACGATTTATTTCCGATTGCGTACCCAAAGTTAGACAAGGTCGAAACCTTGGTACTGTTATGGAGAACATAATCGCTTGATGTTATGTTACGTTGTTAAAGGAAAAGGGGTACAATGTTAACTCTAGTATGGACACCCGCCAATTCTCAAGGAAATGTAAACTTTACGCGTGTAAACAAACAGCTGAAACAGCTCATTTTAATTTTGTAAAAAACAGGATGAATAGAATTTAGCTTTAAGGCTATAAAGCTCTTTTTTGGGGATAAACTATGATGATAAACTTCTCTGATAAGAATATTACGTCGCGCGTCGGACTATATTGCCCGGAATCCGTATGGTCGGGGAAAATTCAGTGCACTGAAAATAGAACTCTGCGCTAATATTATAGAGTTGAAAATCGAACACACAAGTGTCGAGTTAAATGTCAATGTCATATATGACAGCTCGACACTCGAATCTGGTCTTCATATAAAGGGGGGAAAATGCCATACTGACCGCGCTTGGAAGACGTGTTGGCGAGCGCAGTATTTTGTAGACAATATAAAGTTCTCGGAAACGCTGCTGCCCATTTCCGGTATTTCCCTTAGTCAAAGAAAATATATACATATATTACTAACGTACCTTAGTCGCCTCTTACGACACCCACGGGAAGAGATGGTTTATGGGGAGGTGTTATTCTTACTCCGGCACCCCACGGAAAGCAGAACTAAAGTTACCGACGATATATAGCCCGTAGAACCGATGCCCGCTGGGGCCGAAAGGTTCTCGAGAGGAGAGTGGAGACCACGAACTGGACGTCGAAGCGTAGGACGGCCCCCCATCAGATGGACAGACGGTCTCAGGGAGTCGGTGGATATAGGCCGCGAGCGGTCGGTCGCACAAGAAATCTATGGGGGAGGCCTATGTCCTGCAGTGGACATCACCAGGCTGAAACGACGACACTCAAAACTTTTAATGTTATAGTCCAAACCTTCGGCGCTGTGTATGGATATCCTGAAGGGATCTTCGTCCCGGGCCCCGTATCTATTAGCGGGAAATATTTTGTTCATTTGTATCAGGGTTGACGAATGAAAGAAATCCAAATATATTTTATACACCATACTATCGGAATGGAAGCTATTTTCGTCGTTTCGATCATTAAAGCGATACAAATTAAAAACGATTCCTACTCTCGCATCATTCGATACGAATATCTCCATTCTCCACTATCGGCACATCTGATTGTCGTTGATTAGATAAATCACTTATAAATAGGTGCAGCACTGAGCACGTTAGCATCACGATCGTGCGATCGTTATGCGGTAAACAATACTATTCGATCTTAAACTCTGAACACGTATTCTACATCCCTTTACGTATCACGCAAGAACACGAGAATCTGCATGTTTATTTTTTTTAACATTGATGTAGTATTAAACGAATAAAAACCGGCCAAGTGCGAGTCAGACTCGCGATCGAAGGGTTCCGTACAAGACGACAAAAAACCACGTTCGTTTTAAGGTAATATTATAAACGCGAAAGATTGTATATTTATGCATGTACTTACTTCTGTCATGCAGACTCTGGATTAACACATAGGCTACTTTTAATCACAGCAAAATGTATGGTTCCTGAGGTATTTATTTATTACTAAATATTATTATTATTTTCCATATTTATTATTATTTAGTATTTAAAATAATACTAATTGATCTAGCCACTAGTGGCTAATAATAACTACTTTAGTATATTCTCTTAAAGAAGAAAAGAAAAGAAAGTGTATTGTCTCCATCACTTACAATTGTGACCAATTAATCAAGATCAACACTTCACCTTAATCAAAAAGTTAGGCCTTTTCATCCTTAATTTAATGGATGATTTATACAGTATTCTCCGAGCGAAGTAACCACTCTTGAAATACTGTAGTGCCTGGGACAGTTGGTGTTTAAATGTTGTATGGTTACCCAAGCACATACGGCATTCTCACAACATAGTCAGCCTAGTCCAGAGGAATGACTGGTCAATACGTCTGGGGCCAACCATGTGCAGATTTCCTCACGATGTTTTCCTTCACTGTAAGAGCGTCCGTATAATGTACTTGAGATCTGAAAAAGTCTCATTGGTACACGCCACACCTGGGATTCGAACCTGCACTCTCTCAAGTGCGAACCAAACGGTCTACCCACTAGGTCACGGAGCTCCCTACCTTAATCAAGAACACTTTTTTTTTAATGTAAATAATCTGCGAAGTTAGCAGACAAAAATTCTATAAATTGTTGTAAACTTATATTTATCTTACTTATTATAACGGCAATATAAATGGCAAAAATAAAAGAAAATAATAGCAGAATGTCAACATTGTTGCATGTAATAAAAAGCCAATAAACATAAATATTATTATGTGAATGCGAATAATTTAAGAATTAATTTATTAATTTGCATAAAATGTGGGAATATAACTTTAAATAATAAAATAATTTACTTATAATAATTAAGTAATAATAATTACGCGGACAAATGTAAGACCCAGATTATATCTTAGATTCCTAACACCATCAAGTAGCGTAACAGAATTATTTGATGTAAAAAAATGGATTTTATAATGCACTATCAAGGAAAGATTGTGTATATCATTTTGATCACAGACAAAAAAAAACAATATAACATTCCTAATATTTATTTTCTATTATGCCAGTATTCGACAGTCTAATCTGTGATAAGTTGATGACCTACAATTTCTTTTAAAAAATGAGCAGTTCTTTAAATTAATTAGAACCTTAAAAACCTATATAAAATTAATTAAAGATTAACGGCAAACAAAACTATCTTATTATAATAAGAATTATGAGGTAATCAGTTTTTGTTACAGGTAAATATATCTCAAAAACATGTAAAGATCAGGAGCCTAGCAGGAAAATTTGACAGTGGGGTAAACATAACATTAACAAATGAGAATAGGGTATTCTCGAAATGTTTGAAAACTGCTTATATTTAAAGATTGGGATGAACAATTTATAATATAAACTAGCTGATGCCCGCAACTTCGTTTGCATAACTTAGTTGCCCGCAGGCCGCAACTAACGGAAACGGAACCCTATTTTTTATACGGAACCTTAAAATAAAAGTAGCCTATGTTAGACCTTATAACATCAGCTATCTGCCGGTGAAAGTCCCGCGAAAATCGGTCCAGCCGTTTCAGAGATTAGCCGGAACAAACAGACAGACAGACAGACGGACAGACAAATTTTTTTTAAATTGGTAATTTATTGTTAGTATCGAATATATTTTCATATGCATTAAGTGAAAGGCTGTTTATTTGAAGTTACAAACAGACACTTCAATTTTATTTATCTGTATAGATGTATAGATAAATTAATGACTTTTTTTCCTCCATTAAACCAATTAAAACCAAATTTATTTTTAATGGTTTTGAATTTACTGCCAAAACTCTCAGTTCGATGACATCAACTTTGTGTTAAAGACAGGCTACATAGATCATGGAGGTTAGAAAAAAGGAGAATGTACGCTGTAAAAAATGAACTATAAATTCTACACTTTCAGGGACATGCGGGCAATGATTTTGCATGTAGCGATCGGTCTCCTGTTCTCTAACCCCCGTGACAGAGGTGTTAATATTGTTTACACAAAGTTGACGTCACACAGTAGACATTATCGAACTGTTTGGGCAGAAATTAAAAACCATTATAAATAAATTCGACTTTTTGCTTGGTTTAATGGAGAAAAAAAGAGATTACTTAATTAATTTGTTTTTAATTTTCTGTTAAATCGTTCGTCCCAGTCTTTAAATAGGCCCCCTGAGTTTTCAGAAGTGTATTTATGAGTTTAGTTTACATAATGCTAGACTTACCTTAAATGAACTGTGCACTAGTGTTTCGTCCAAGTCAATCACCATACATTTTTTGTGCATATCTTGGTGTCTCACTGGTGGCAATAGAGGTCGGGGGGCATGGTCTGACATAACAAGGAGCGGAGGCGAAGCCCTGCCGTCGACGCTGTTCGCGCCATTCCCGCCAGGCGGACCCTTGCCTCGTCCACCTCGCCAGCAACATAACAGTGACCGTAGGAACCCTCCACTTCCACTTGATTTTTTCGTCCCCAAGGGAGTGGACCCCGAAACCGGTGTTCCGTCACCTTCATTGTTTTGTGCGACCGGAGACGACCCTAAAACAACATTACACGATCACCACGATGACCACAAATACAACGAGAGCGAACTCAAGGTTACTATGTAGTAACTATGTTGCTGCACCCTTTCTAAATATTTACAGTAGTTCTGCTCTCACAAAAACACTCTTTCGGCACTCTTCGCGTTACCCCGTACCAGACACAGTGTTTACATTCTTGATCTTCGACCCACTGGCATGAGAATTTGGTGTACAAATGTAACATTATACGCTCCAATTTGGAGGCAGTAGGTAACAGGTGTAGGTACTCGGTTTAGATTTACCTCTGTCGGATCCATAGTTGTTTAACTGTTCGTCATCCCGTGACACCTGAGTTATTATGGACGATGCGTCCATTTAAACATTTGTTTTTGGCCTTAACATAAACGGCGACAAAGTTTATGTATGATTTTAACACCATAAAACTTTTTTTATCTCTCTTTACGATTACAAAATGGCAGGCAAGTTTCTGGGCAAATACCAAAGATCAGTGTGGCCAACATTTCAAATATAGAAAACATACTTTCCCTTTCTATAATTTACGACCTTATCATGTGCCTGAAAGAGAAAGCACATCTCAAGCGTTTTTGTTAGGTTGTTTAACTTTGCTATTAACTATACTCTATGCTCTTAACTGTCAACAGGCGATCATACAGATAATAAAAACAGATAATTTCAAAGATTATTTACAGTCGGACAAGGATCTTTTGGCACTTGGATGGGGGCGTGAGTGTCGCAAATAAGAACAATATTTATTACTAAAATTGAAATTTTACAAGACGGTGATGTTAGTACTGATTTAATCCACGTGCCAAAAGGTAAGTGTCGCAACTACAAAACAATAAATATTACTAAAAGTGACATTTTACAAGACGGCGATGTTAGTTCTGATTTTGTCCACGTGCTAAAAGATCCTTGTCAGACTGTACAAGTTATTTAGGCATCCTAGAAACGGTCAAATCGCTCAAACTTAACGTTTTTTAAGCAAGCGATTGAATATATTCATATATTTTATGATATACATACTTATATAGGTACTCGTAGTTTTGAAGGTTTATCAAATACTAGAACTGCGTAGTTTAGCCCCCAGGCGATGTCGGAGCGCTCGGCCCCGCTGTCCGCAACGATCATTGAGGTACATACATGGAGGGGCCCTTGGCATCAAGGGCCCCTCCAATATACCTACTCAAAGCATCAAGGCGTCTATCACTAAAGGTTTGATTTACAAACCATTTGACCGTCTCGATGGCGCCTAATGCATTCAGCATTTGACAGATGTGACAAGTGAGCTGTCAAGTGTCATTGGGTTTTCTAAACCTACTTTCTGGTTATGGGAGTTTTGCCGGAAAAGTCAATCAGCAATGTTGTGTTTCTGTATTATTTTTCTAAATTCGTGTTAATTCGGTTTTTAATGTGTTATAGTGGTGGAATATTAACCATTAATTATTCGTTGAGGTGCATTATTGTGGAAAAGTGATACATTCTACAAAATGCGTGCTAAATTGGGTTTCCCGCCAAAACTCCCTAGGAAGTTTCAGTAAAGCGTCTACCACTTTACTGAATCGCCAGACTTGACTAATTGACTACCCTGACTACTTATTTGGACTTTGACTAGACTTTGGACTTGACGATTAAGAAATAAGACAAAGAAATACTTCAAACGACAGACGAGGCAGTATGGTCTAAGACCTTAGCCTGTTCCATTTCGGGACGAATTAAACAAAAAAAAAAAAAAAACTTTCTGGTTATGGGTTTAGACACGAAGTATGGGGTTCTTCTGAGTAGTCTGTGGTATGGGTTTAGATCTCGTTTGGATTTTTCTGTGTCAAAAAGAAAAGGAATGTCCCAGTCCCAGACCTTTACAAAAATTAATTTAGCATTAGAAAATAGAAAGTGACTATGTGATATCAATTCAATGAGAAATATTTTAAATTATGTAGAAGTGATAGTTAAACTCTTTTAATTTATAAAGGTTACTCAATATAAGTAACAATGTCGTCGAAGGATCCAGGCGCAATACCAAGTCGGTGGCTGAATTGTCCTCCATTAGCCATAGGGCTTATAGCAGAACAATTACTCGCTTTTAAAACGCCACTCGGTACACAATTTAACGAGAAAATACCACAGTCCAAGCGATTTACGCCTTTGGATGTGTTTAAACACGTCCAAAACATGAAGGCAAGAATGATCAGCTGTTACGTTATCTCGTTTGTTTATCCATATTGTGATACATTATTGATGTGTGACTTTTTCCGCAGATGAAACTCGGCCTGTGGATCGATTTGACGAACACAAGTCGTTTCTACGATAAATCTGATATAGAACGCATGAACTGTAAATATCTCAAGTTAAAATGTCGCGGACACGGCGAAACACCTTCACCTGAACAAACTAAGTAAATTTTGTATTCTATTTTTTTTTCGAAAGGGTCTACGCTAACGGTCAGGTTAAGACCGTTCCAGCTTCGTCGGACTATTGGTGGCTAGATGGTTAGGTTAGAATCTATGGGAGGGTTTGACCCTCCCTAACTTCACCCGGGTGACGTTCATACCGCTTTTAGGGGACAGCTACGGGTAAGCTATTGTTAGGACGGGAAGGACACGGGTCCCTCCCACTGATATTATACATTTAGTTTCATCTTTAATTTATATTCGACAAAACTAATGACCGTAAGGCTGGTGGCTTATCTCGGCCAACATCAGTTTGGCCATACAGCAAGGCAATGCTGCCAGCCTCTTAGGTACTCTACCCGCAGCCTCCGACCGTCAGTTTTTTACCTATACAAAAATTAAATTTGAGTGAAGAAGATAAAACACTGTATAACTATTCAAAGCTTATACAGCGTTTATTAGTAAAGGGGACAATGTATAAAATAACATTTCCCCAGTAGCTGTACTGTAAATAGCTTTTGGTACTGTTTGTAGGAAGTTTATTGAAACTGTTGCCGCATTCACTGAAGATAACCCAAACCTGCTTGTTGGAGTTCACTGCACGCATGGTTTCAACAGAACCGGTTTCCTGCTGGTTGCGTATATGATTGATCAACTGTGCTATACTTTATTTCCAGCACTTAAGGAGTTTTCTAATGTGAGGTAAGCGGTAATGTGTTTCCTCAAATTATAAAACTTTAGAATTAATTCCTATATCCAATTTTCAAAAGTTAATAGGTGATATTTTACAGTTGTATAGTATATTTCTTGTTTTGGCAATACTCCAGTTCAAGAGTTTGTGACACTTTTGTGTTAAAATTAAATAAAAAGCAGTTTATTTAGATTATGTAAATTGCCAGTGGAAGTGTCCCGGATTTGTGTTAATGATCTATAATAATATCTATAGACACTTTCACACCACGTCAATTGATTCGAACCCACGGTCTCCGGCTTAAGTGCCAATGCACTAACTACAGCCACAATGGTCATCAAGCTATGTTGTTTTCACTTATTATTTTTCTTTTTCAGAGAACCAGGGATTTATAAACAGGACTATCTCGATGAATTGTTTAACCGATACAAAGACACTGAAGATGAAGACGACATACAGGATAAAGTACCAATAGCTCCAGAGAAGCCAGATTGGTGTTATGGTAAGCCCTGATTTCATCAAACTTCTATAAACGCACTTAACGTTAAATCCGGATTCGATTTCCTCTCAATTTTCTCGATCATCAATATTAGAACCAAATCTAATATTGATGATCGAGAAAATTGACAGACATTGAAAACCTTTGCTCAGCCCTAAACATCGTTTTTAATATGTTCGTAGAATTGACTTTGTGCAAAGTATATTATTATGTTACTTTTGGCTTTAAATTTATTATACACTTTGTATATATAAACCAGGATAATTTGATGTATTTATTGTTATAAAAAGTTCCATAAATATTTTAGAGGAAGATGAATTTGATGATGAGGATGAGGAGCCCAGCTCCAGTAAACCAACCAGCTCAAGTAGACATCCCAAGTAAGTAGCAAAAATAATAGCTCTACAACAAAACACCAATTTGTGGGAATATAAATGTTCAAAATGCAGTCTCTATCAGATCTTTGGCTTCTGAGTTCAACCTGTGTAGAATTTAGAATAATTTTGTGGTTCATTCACTTTTGCTAAAACATAAATAAATTACTTTAACTATAATGAGGAAATATTGTGCTCATCCGATAACACTACTTTTTTAAAGAAGACGTCGTCAGAAAATTTACAAGAACAAAACCTTCATGGCCGGTGTTGGAGGTGCAGAATACGTAACCACAGAGCCATTAATGTCGGAGGTACAGGAGAAAGTGAGAAAGTTCTGCAAATGGGAGGGCAAAAATTTTCCAGGATCTCAACCTGTTTCCATGGACATGGAGAATATTAAGTTGTTACAGAAAAAACCATATCAGGTGTCGTGGAAGGCAGATGGTGTCAGGTTTGTATCTATATTTTATTTTATATTTTTATTCCAAACTAAATTTTTTTTTTTTTTTGAAGATTTAATGATTCCAAACTAAAGTATTGTATAAATAAACAAATGTCTGACCAGAATACATAAAATCTGCACTGAGGGTATTTCATTTTTTTATTGCAGCAACACTACGAAAAGTTGGAATTTGATTGGCTAAAAAGATTTAGTTTTGTAAAGTGGCTAGGTTTTCTATATTCCTAGTAAAGTTATTATAGCCTGATAAATACATTAATTTATGGAAAGATTATAACTAGGTATATAACTTGTTAGGGCCTATAGGAAAGCCACAGAAACGATGGCTAGATGATATCAAAGAAACTGCAGGGAAAGACTGGCTAAAGATAGCGGAAGACAGGCAAAAATGGAGAGAGTTGGAGGAGGCCTACACTCGAAGAGGGGTCCAAATTCAATAAATATATAGTAAAACACACAAACTACTACATAACTATAAGAAACTTACTAATAAACGAAAAACTCTTATGCATAAAATGGAAATTTGGAAATAAAGGCTTTTTTATTTTTATTTTATTTATTTATTATATAACTTGTTGAAAGCTTTTTTTATTGAACTTATAGTTTAAAAGTTAATTAAAAAATGTATTATATTCTATTACAGGTATATGATGTTGATTGATGGGGATGACAGAGTGTTTATGATAGACAGAGACAACTGTGTATTTCGGATACATAACCTCACTTTTCTTCACAACAAGGAGTGCAGAAGTCTCACTAATACGTTATTGGATGGTGTTAGTATAATTTATAAGTACAATATGTCCTTGAAAATCTTTTAGTCTGTGGTTTCATTAATTTCAATGTGGAATAGTCTAGTAACTCGATTAAAATGGTAATAGGGTGAGAGTACCAATTATCAGCACTTTAAAAAAAGGGTCCAATTATAACCTCGATTATTACAGAGGAAAATACTTTATAGTTTAAAGTATGGTGTCGCTGGCAGTAGATTCCAGAAACATTCAAGTTTTGTTTTTATTAACTGGAAACAAAAATTAATTACAGAGAAGCTTATAATTCTACTATTTGTTTGGGGGGCTGATAATTAGGTACAGTGCTAGCAATTGGGTGTGTTACCCTATCTAGTGATAAGTGTCAGATAGCTTTATTTGCATGTTTTGTATCTGTCCAAGCGGACCACGGAGAGACGCTTGGCTACGTTGAATGTAAGAGGAGGAATGGATGATAAGAATGAAAGTGGACGAAGCGAAACGAGTATGTTAGGATCGTGGCAAGTGGAAGGAAGTGGTCTCTGCCTACCCCTACGGGAAAGAGGCGGTCCTGCCTACCCCTACGGGAAAAAGGCGTGATTATATGTATGTATGTTGTCTCGCTCGACATAAAGTAAGCAGCGAAAAAATTCCGAATAGGCTATTTGACAAATGTGAAACTGGCCCTTACTGTTTTAATTACTACACTATTCCACATTGAAATGTTGGAAGTGAAGACATCATACAGAAATATGTTTCTCTAGTAGCTAAATTACTGTTGATAAACTATTCATAATAATAATTATTATTAAATATTCTGAATTAATCTTCCAGGAAATGGTAATTGACAAATCATACGGAGTGGACAAGGCTAGGTATCTGTGTTACGATATCATACGTTTTGAAAACATGAATGTTGGTAGAGAACCATTTTTCCCAGTCAGATTGGACTGTATACAAAAAGAAATTATAAGGCCAAGGTAAGAGAAACTTTAATAATATTTATTTGTAACTTCTAAAGAGGTATGTAGTATAGAGCTATCTGTACAATAAAAATCAATAAATAAATTAACGCTTTAACCTTTAATAAAACGTAATATTTTATAAAGTACTTTTTATAGTAGTCCAGGTATATAAAAATTAACAAACAGTTACTAATGATAGCCATAACATTATCTCTAACAACTGACAAAGTAAGAAGAATAAAGTGAATAGAAATGTAATCGTGTTGACTGAAATTATTATTAGTCGTACTTTTAGGAATCAGGTATAAAAAAACCGGCCAAGTGCGAGTCGGACTCGCGCACCAAGGGTTCTGTACAAACCTGTAGTGATTTTGTTACATCTTAAAGGTATTATAGACTCTACGCGTTCTTGGGGAAAGGGGTGGTAAATTTAAAGTTATTAAAATATTTTTATTATTTGATGTAACTATAATAAACTTTTTTGCAATTTTTCCTTTATCTGTGCTTAAGGACGTTGCTTAGTACCAAATTTCAAGATTATGAGTTCACGGGTATTATCCTGTAGGTTTTGATTCCCTTGCGAGTGTCGAAAATTTGCGACATAAACGGCTGTACCTTTTGATTGCGTTGGCTTAGAAGTTTGATTTTTTCATAGCTTCAAGGGGACAGAAGACCTGAGTATATGATATAATTTCCAGCTTGATACCTCCACGCGTTCCTGAGAAAAAGGGTCTTGACAGACGGACGGACAACAAAGTGATCCTTAAGGTCCCGTTTTTTCCTTTCGAGGTACGGAACCCTAAAAACAACTATAAACAACCTAAAAGTAACTTATAAACCGATCAACAAGCATTAATAATTATACAATTCGATAATCGTCAATATTCAAACCAAAGCAACCATATACAAAATAAGGGTCAAATCAAACCGAAATGGCAGCGGAGCGTCATAAGTTCATGTCCATAAAACACAGTTTCGCTTGAGACAACCACCGCTGCTCACGGCCGCTGACGGCCGCTACCGGCCGCGGGACGTCCCCATTTTCTAAGCGATAATATGTACTATAGTAATGAAGATAAAGCTTAAAATTGTATGACAGTTATGCTGCTTGCCGCTCTACTGCCATTTCGGTGTGAATTGGCCCTAATGTTGAATAGACTAACAGCGCAAAATATCGAAATCAACTACTTTACCGATTGTTGATCGAGCAGCGAATATGCCCACACCTATTTTAGCCTCTGCTTTAATAAGATGGTTGGGATCAGTATTGCCTGTTTTGAGTTCTGCTTTTTACCCCAGTGTCAAGAAGGGTAATTACTTAATAGCTTATAGTACGTACTACATGGGCTGTTAACGGGAGTGCGTTTGTAAGGCAATAGATGTCTTGTGTTAGTACTCTAACAGCTATGGTGAGCTTGTGACAGTGGTCGCTGACGGTCGGCGACTGACGCTGACAATCGTGGACCACTCTTACCTTAGAGTCGCAAACTGTCACTCTCGTCAGCAAAACTATCGCAAGGTGATGACTAGATTGAGGTTCCCTTTCGTTTAAATTTCAGAGACAACGCCATAATAAACGGCACAATAAGAAAGGAGGAGGAGCCGTTCCGCGTCGCGCTGAAGCAGTTCTGGGACGTGAGTCTGGCGCACCAGCTGCTGTCGGACAAGTTCACGCGCACGCTGGCGCACGAGCCCGACGGACTCATCTTCCAGCCCTCCAAGGACGTGAGTAGCTGAGTTACACATTAGGGGGGAGTTACTACAGTTCTGGGGTGTGAGCCTGGCGCACCAGCTGCTGTCGGACAAGTTCACGCGCCCGCTGGCGCACGAACCCGACGGACTCATCTTCCAGCCCTCCAAGGACGTGAGTAGCTGAGTTACACATTGGGGGGGGGGGGGGGGGTTACTACCGTTCTGGGGTGTGAGCCTGGCGCATCAGCTGCTGTCGGACAAGTTCACGCGCACGCTGGCGCACGAGCCCAACGGACTCATCTTCCAGCCCTCCAAGGACGTGAGTAGCTGAGTTACACATTAGGGGGGGGGGGGGGGGTTTCTACAGTTCTGGGGTGTGAGACTGGCGCACCAGCTGCTGTCGAACAAGTTCACGCGCACGCTGGCGCACGAGCCCGACGGACTCATCTTCCAGCCCTCCAAGGACGTAGTAACTGAGTTACACATTGGGGGGGGGGGGGGTTTCTACAGTTCTGGGGTGTGAGACTGGCGCACCAGCTGCTGTCGAACAAGTTCACGCGCACGCTGGCGCACGAGCCCGACGGACTCATCTTCTAGCCCTCCAAAGATATGAGTAAACGGGGGAGGTCCATCGGCACGAATGGGCTGGCAGGATACCTAATACCACGGCCACCAAAAAGCGGCGTGTTGTGTTGTGTTGCCCAGCTCTTGCGTTGTGTTTCGCCAAGTGAGTGAGATTATCAGAGGGCCAATTAGGGAAATCACTTGTATTCTGCCGTCCTAACGAAGAGTGCAGTAAGTCGAGTTTTTGGGCAAATTGGATTAAGGCCTAATATTATGGTATAATATGGTCTTAACTCGATTTGCCCAAAAACTCGACTTACTGCACTCTTCGTTAGGACGGCAGTATTGCTATCCATGGGGAGCGGTAGTCACTTACCATAAGATGATAGTCTGCTCATTATCTATTCATAAAATTTCATTTTATAAAAAAGTAGATAAAAGGTCTTGGGAGAGCCCCATCTTGGACTATAAAACATTCCTAGGGTTATTAGTGAGTAAACACCTTGCGCCGAATACGTAAACATGACTGTTTTACGTTATAATACAATTTACATATTTTAGCCGTACATCGCGGGTGCCTGCGATAAAGTACTCAAGTGGAAACCGCCTGAAATGAACAGTATAGACTTCCTATTGAAGATAGTTGAAATAAAAAAGGAAGGGTATGTAATATATTGTAATTTATATACATAGACTAGCTGTCCCGACACATGTTGTTCTGCCTTAAATATGAATAAACAACTTCACCTACAATGCAACCTACATCCTAGTCCTGCACCTACTCCTACACCCTTTCCAATATTTCTCACTGTGCTCCTTCCCTGAACTTGCACAATTATTTCAAGACCAAAATTAGCCAAATCGGTCCAGCCGTTCTCGAGTTTTGAGTCCCTTGGGAACGGGATAAAAGTATCCTATGTCCTTCTCCAGGTTTTTTTTTTTTTTTTTTATTTATTTATTTATTATTAGAGTTAACAAACAGTAACAGTAGTACATTTTACCATATAATACATAATAACCACGATACCAACATCGTTAACTACAGATTACTTAACGTATCTAATTTTTACAGTACATTCAGTTTAAAAATGGATGTGGGCAATATTATTGTTATTTATTAGTATTATTACATTTTTATATTTTGTTATTATTTTTTGTTATTATTACATCTTACAGATCAGTGTTGTAAATTAAGATAGTAAAATGACAAACTAGTCGTTCTGTAATAATTTTAGAATTTCTTTTTTATATGTGACTACCTTATTGTTAAATATATCAACGGAGATAAAATTATTATTGTATGTATCAGCTAGTCTATAATATGGTGAGCGCTTACCAACATTGGTCCGACAAACTGCAGTAACAAATATTTTATGAGGTCTACGACAATGTGTTGTAATGGGTATTCTATAGCATATTTTGTTATTTAAAGAGATGCAATCATATCTATTATGACACAGATCATATAGTAACATCATTTTGAGTTGTATACGTCTAGATGTTAGTGAGAGTAGACTGTACCTATCTAATAAATTATTGTAAGACTCTCGTGAATGACAACATCTGTAATGCGTGGAGCGCAGAAATTTCTTCTGGACCATTTCAATTGCGTCACTATACTTTTTATAATATGGGTTCCAGATGGCTACAGCGTATTCAAGTTGTGATCGTATGAGTGATTTGTAGATATGAAGATATGTTGAGGAACGCATAAAACCTTTACAGGATCTCATGACGAATCCATACATCTTGTATGCTTTACTTATTATATTATCTACATGTAAATCTAGATGTAACTTTTTATCTAGAGTCACCCCAAGGTCCCTAATAGAATCAACATTTTCTTTTTTCGTTTTAAGATATCATTACATTTTCGTTTTAAGATATCTCCCCACCAATTTCAGCCAAATCGCCAAAAGGCCGGAACATCAAATTCGCAACACGAGAGGATAAACACTTGTAATTCCCCAGCACACTCAGCATAACCACTGAGAAATGGTTTCTTTCTACGGAAGTATATACAAAGTGACGGATTGCCAAAGGAAAGCTGTCATTTTGTCCATATTATCTGCCATTTTGTCTATTCATGTGTTTTGTAGACAAAACGCTTTGGCGGTCATGCTAAGCGTGCCGGTGTTGCGAGTGTTAATGGGCGGCGGTAATTGCTTACCATAACCGATTCGTCTGCTCGTTACCTGGTCCATTTCGTTAAAAAAATCTTTATATCCATGGCACATTATAAAACAGGCTGTTAATTATGATTTGTACTTTATCTATACTAATATAATAAAGAAGAAAGATTTGTTTGTCTGCATCGAATAGGCTCCGAAACTACTGGACCGATTTTGATCAAATTTGGCACAGATATAAAGTAGACCACGGGAAGGACATAGGCTACTTTTTACTGCGGCAAAATGTACGGTTTTGCCGATGAGATTGCTTTTAGCGCGCACGAAGTCGCGGACAACATCCAGTATTTAATATTTACAATACATTTTACAGAATGTTACCAGAGAAATTAGGATGCCTATACGTTAACGGGTTGGACAAACCATTTGGTGCGATGAAAAGCACAAAGGCACTCAGACCGTACGACAACAAGATTGTCGAGTGCAAGTACGAGAATGGACAGTGGAAGTTTATGAGGGAACGGACGGACAAGTCTTATCCCAACAAGTATGAAACAGCTTTAGGTAAGTTTTTATAGGGGACTACATTATTTTTATTTATAATTATCCTACAACCTGCAAGCAAAAGTCCCTTCTCCCGCACTGCTTATACATACACTCAGAATCAAGATCCTGCAAACACCACCACCTCACAAGCAACCGCGACCACGCTGGCTGCATTAACTTTTTTACGCCAAATAGCCCAATAATTTGGTCAAGAAAAAGGGGGTTACAGTTTTCTGAGAGTTTTGAAAGTTTTAGAAATTTTGATGTTCTACTTTGGAATTTCAACTTTACGTAACCTGGCCGCTAGTGCTTGCTAGTGTTATCTTGAAAAAGAAAAATTTAAAACCGTTTTTTTTTTCAATTTTTTTTTTCAATTAGTTAAAAAAAATGAATTACAATATTAAAATTAAATTTCGTGTACATATTATTATCAATGTAGGTATATGTTTTTACTTGCCGACATCGGTGTACTTAATATATGTCATTGTTTAGCTGGGAAATCACTTTATTTTTTTATTCATTTTTTGAATAACTTTTGTCTATACAAATAGCACAATAATATCATTGGAAAAATATTAACCAGAGATTGACTTAAAATGATTAGAATTTCAAACCTTTTTTAGTTTTATCATAAATCGAATTTGACTTTTGTGGTTTGTTTAACATTTTGTCAATATTAACATTTAACTGAAGTTGAATACTATTCATATTGTAACTGTAAATGATAAACTAATCATAAAATCACAACTCTTTTTCAGCCGTATGGGAGAGCATAAAAAATCCGGTGACAAAGGATTACCTCCTCTCTTTCATAAACCAATTCACGTATCAAGCTAGCAACTATCATCATTAGGAGGGCGATTGACATGTATCAAGCCAGCAACTATCATCACTGGCGATTGACATGTATCAAGCCAGCAACTATCATCACTGGTGATTGACGTGTATCAAGCCAACAACTATCATCACTGGCGATTGACGTGTATCAAGCCAACAACTATCATCACTAGATTTTACTAGTTTTAATGAAATAATTTAATTTTAAATAATGAATTAAGAATACATATATGAATATACAGCAGTAGAATTGTTTTTTAATTACTTAGCTGTCTAATGTTAGATTTAAATAATTTACAAATGTAAATCCTAAATTGCATAATATTTATTTTTATTCAACTACTATTAGTATGCAAAACAAATGTCCATCAACAAAGAAATGAAAATACGATATTAATTAATTTCAGAACTTTGAGCATAATTATATTAATATACATTTTTTAAATCAGAACATGTATGGGGATTGTATAATGTATGGGTAAAACAAAAGTAAACATTATAAATATAATTTTTATTTTAAACAAGTCTTACATTTTAACACCATTTGATAGAATTGTTTTACAAATTAATAATTCGTAACAAGTACATTTTTGGTTGTGCTTCCTAATAGCATTTCCCTTTTGTGTCTTACAAATTGCTTCTGGAAGTTACATACTGCCATTTATTCTCACCATCTTTAGTGATACATTTGATTTTGTTTTCTTTGGTTAGTTTAGTTAAATGGTGATTAACATTATAGGCGGCTGCAGGCCACAAGTGTTCAGGGGTCTCGGTGTAAATTATCTTAACTAAATCCATTTCATTCAACTGTTTCTCACTATGTTCCTTAAGAGTTTCTAGTACTTGGCTCTCTCTCTGATTACGATGTGCTATGTAATATTCAATTTTAGTTATGGGATCCTGAAAAAGGAATATACTAATAACAATCAAAGGAATTAACTTTGTGTGCTTATATTTAATTTAACTTAAAATTTGTTAATTTTGTTTCGATCCTTCCTTGTTTGAAGTTAAATTAATTTACTTTGTATAAATCTCATTTGACATAGCTAGAGAAATTTAACAAACATAATTTATTTACAATATTGAACAAACCTCAACAACATTGCCGTGTCCAGGGTATATGACATTTGGTTTTAAATCCAGTATTTTCTGTAGACTTTTCATGTATGTGTACAAGTCCTCAAAAACCGCCGTACCCTCTCCCAAAATACAATCACCACTAAATAGTATATTATCTTCAAGTAATGTCAAAACAACATGGTCAGTTGTATGCCCGGGAGTATGGTGTACCTTGACCGTAGCTCCTTCTACCTTAATTTCTTGGCCATCATTCAACCAATTTAATGGAATTGACTTTGGCAGGTCATCTTCTTGACTCTCAAGAATATCTCTCCTGTGTTTCCAAACTTTGGGTTGCTCTGAAAGTGAGAAACTTAATGTTATCTTTTACAATACACTTTATTATGCCCAAAGCAGTGCAACAAATATCTGACAAACTACATTTTTTTTTTTTCAATATCAATAGTTGTGATATAAATAAGCAATTCACTTCATATCCTATAAAGCTCCATAATATGGTTCAGCCTGTACATCCAGCTATAGTACTAATTGCCATTATGTGTCAAGTATTAAAGTACTTGTGGGCAAAAAGCTACAAAGTAACCCACAAGTACCCTTCAAGCCCGCGCCTTGGATTGCAGGCTGGACTGTATTTATGAATTTTTATAAACTTTATATTATTGTGGACTTATGGAATTTGTCAATACACACTTGCAATACTTCCATAAATGTTTTCCACGCCACCAATGTGATCATGGTGCCAGTGGGTAACAACTATATGCTCTATATTGACTTGTTCGGATTTCACTACTTCTGATAGATTTTTTTGATATTCACTAATATTTTTGTCCCCAGTGTCTAGTAAGATACGACTGAAAACATTTTTTTAATGTAATTAATTATGTTTTGATGCACTACTTAAATTAAAATTTTAAATACATGTAAAAAGACATTTACTTTTTGCCTGTACCTATTAAATAGGTGTTAGTGCCTTGTAGGGTCATAGGACCAGGATTGCAACCCAATATCCTTATAATACGACTAGAAAGCTTTGATACAGATGGAATGACCGCTGCCATTATATAGGTAATTAAAATTAAGAAGTACAAAGGTATTTATTGTAAGGTTTGATAGAAGTAACAGTTTCACTTTTAAGAAGCGAAGTTTTAAATCGAAAGCACTAAATATATACTGCTAATGGTGACAATCATCAGTAAGGTTTACAACACTACAATTAAAACTTGATTAAAATTTAATAATAATTTTGAGAAAAAGCACGAGAAAAAGAAACAGAAAATCACTAAAATTCAATTTCTAAAATCTGAAATGTCAGTTTGACAATATATATTTTTTATATAAATATGGCGGGGGCGTATAACCGTTTGCCAGTGTCAAGTATATATCTATAAAAGGCGTGAATTTATAGAATTTCGTTAAAATTTTCATCAACGTGTTTCTAAATCGTCAAGACGTGCAAAGTCAAAGTAAATAAATTCGTGTTAATTTTCTAAATTAGTATTATTTCGGTTTTTAATGTGTAATATTGGTGAAATATTAACCATTACTTGTGCATTGCTGTGGAAAAGTGATATAACTCAAGAAGCTTATATGAAAGGTGGAGTGCGAACTTCTAATAATGAAGTGAAGACAAAAAAATTGAACCCGGTTGAACCCACGTGTGTATGCCATCTCTTTCTATGGATACCCTCCTAGAATGAAAAACAACCAGTAATAAATAAAAATCAAAAATAATATATTAATAATGTACATTAGAACCGTCTCTCGTTTAGTAATCTTATTTCAATCTCATGAAAAAACAAAACTGTATTTTTACACTTTACATTTAGGCAATATATTATGTATTTTTTAAATTTTGTAATTAGTGCTCTCCGTGTAATTTTACCCTAATTCTTGATATCTTGCAGAGTGATTTTACTGGCAACATTAAATAGAAACGTCATTCCACGTGACGCGGATAATGGCGGATGTTTGTGCCGGTTCAGGTTTTCATACGGCTTTTTTTGTGAAAGTTTTAAAGGAAGAATAAAAAATGGTGCATGTATGTGTTGTACATGGATGTAGAAGTGAGTGGTATCCAGGCTGTGCCGTAAAATTTCACGCGTAAGTTCACAAATTGCAATTATTGTTGTTGATTCTTCATTTGCTTAATTTCGATGTTTTCAGTCACTTCTTAAACTAATATTGTAAGTTTTGCTATGTAAATACCAGAAATAATTCACTGGTTTTATGTTCCGTAAGCTATTAACGTGATAAATATGAATAATTTTAATTTATTTCCATAATTAGTTATTATTGTGAAAAGTGCTAGGGTAACCATAATGTTGCAAAAGGTAGTACATATCCGATGGCTTTTATACATACGTAAGAAATTATCGACTGTAGAAAGTTTTATGAACATTAAAGCCAGTTAAGAACTTTATTGTTTTAGATTTCCGGAAGAAATAACACGTAGAAACATGTGGTTGTCCATTGTGCCTTTGAAAAGTCAATTTTATGACATGGCAAAAATTTGCAGTCTACATTTTAAAACGAGTGATTATGACCACACTGGCAGACCCTTAAATCAAAATGCAATACCTTTTTTTGAAGACAAAAATTTGGTGATGGTAAGTGAATATGCATGAATTTATATTCAAATTTTATACTGACATTTACAGAGTAAGTGGAAGGAGGTTTACTGTTCTGGATAATCTCTTATCAGATGAACTAATAATTACTCAAAGCTGGTAATGAAATGGCAAATAATATCTTGTGGCATAGATCCGGCTATAGACTTCAATGGGCTGATATGATGAGATGCATAATGTAAATTGTGCATTACCAATTTATTTTTTAGAGTTATATGTATGTATGTTGTATTGCATAATAAGTATTTAAATGTTGAATGTGATATTTTCAGGAGCAAGATGAATAAATTAATACATCTGCCCTAACAATGTCTTCGCCTGGCCCTAGCACTGATATGTCTGTGAGTAGCCGTCATCAATAATTTATTATTCATGATTTCATCACTACTTAGGCTAGCTACACCAAAGCCAATATTTAGTGACATGCAAATTTCAATTCTGTAAATCCTTCTTTTTTGGGAAATTTTAAGCATTTTTATATTCATTGACACACAAATGCCTTTAGCAACATCACAAATGAATTTAAATTTTCAGGTGCAGCAAAAGTTACTTGAAGAACCATCTGAGAATTTGACCTTATCCATGCCTAGTACTAGCTCTGGATTTCCTGTAAGTATCATAAACCATTAAAAAATATATTTTTTGGAAAATTAGGGTATGTATAATTATGTTTATATAATTCTATTTTTTTTATTTACAGAATGACAGTCAACGGTTATATAAAAGATTATGTGGACCTTCTGATTCATTTTAAATCACAAAAAGACCATGTATTTTACAAAATATAGAGAACCAAAGAAGCATTAGCCAGGTGAATTCATCTTTGATTGCATTCTCATGATAAATCATTTTAAAGACCTACTTTATTCCGAATGTGTGATTCTGAATGTCGTGTCCTTCAAGGCCCCTGTATATAAACATCCTGCTTCTAAGATCTGGCATCTGGGAATTTCTGATCAATTCTGTTGTATTCTCGTTGTGATTGGCTTTTATATAGGTTCTCGCCTGTACCTACACAAAAGTCAATCTACTAGATGATGGTGGCATAGTAGTAATTGCTTAATTTTGTCTTTTTAGGTTGTTAAGGAAAATATTGAAACCATGAAGCCTACGTACATAGACAAAAGCATACAGGTAAAAAGAAGATCTGTTCGAGAAAATTTGTTAGTAGAAAGAAATAAGGTATTATGTCAAGCTGTCAAACGAAAAACTGAATACATGAATAACATGAAATCTTTGGTCGCTGTGATAAAGAAATATACATCTCAATCAGAAATAGAAAATATTATAAACGGAAACTTCGCTGATATTTGTAAGAAATTAAAAAAAGCCAAAACTCCCCGCAAGGTATGCAATATAGCGAAGAAGTAAAAGCATTCGCTCTTACATTGCATATATTTGCCTCATGTTTCAACATTGCGAAGATCGCTGTCTTCATTCAAATGTGACGTAGGTTTCTTAACAGAGGTTTTTGAATATTTGAAACAAGAGGTGAACGATCCACAAAAAGTGTATTTGAATCTGCCACTTGTTCTATACATTTACATGAGACAAAAATTATCAAAGATATAGCGAATTCATTTTTTAATTTGCGGATACGATCATAATTAAAACCAATTTCTGATCACTAAGCCATTTAAGGGGCAAGCGTCAAAAACTACATAAGACTGTACTTTTCAGCCATGTTTAAAAAACCTTGTAAATTTTAAGAGTTTTAAGAGAAATTCTGTTTCTTTTGTTAGATTACAATATCAATAATATATTAAATAGTAAGTATGTAAATAGTAAGTATATGTGTACCTAATGTAAAATAATGTTAATAGTAAGTGTATGTGACATGTAAAATAATGTAAAAAGTGCGCATGGATCTTTGATCGATCACTATTACCCTTTATTTTACTATTAAGCCAACATCTTGTTTTATTTGTTTGATGATGATGTTTTACGATTTTTAATACTAAAGGGTTACACAAATACGTAAGGGTTGGATATTGTTTTTAAATAAATAAAAATACTTCATAGTTACCTAAATGGCGTTTTATTTTGTTTCACTGGTAAAAGTCAGTCACGACATCGATATCTATATATCGACACGACATCAATATCTATATATCAATATCCGATCCCATATCATGATCTCTCGTGATGTTTTGGAATGGTTCTCTTCATTTGATCAGGGGCGACAACATTCAATCCACGACGATGAATCTTCATCGTGTCGTAGTTTGTTACGTTCCCAGCACAGTCTACTCCTTTTTAGACTCACCTTCTCCTTCTTCATAATTAGAATCATAATTTCAATACTTATGTTCTATCCACGACAGAAACCTTCGTTCTTCCAATAAACTGCTCGCTGTTTATATTCCTTCAAAGAACTACATTTATTCACTTGCCTTTCCCAGTCCATACAGTGTTCCTTTCAGGTCAAGACAGGATAGCCGCTAAACGTTTTGAAAAAAATGCTGGATCATCATCATGTATTTTCCGTATAGGTACATAATATATATTCGGTAAGTCGCCATCCAGATTTTGAGACAGACCTTCTATGTAGGTACCACCGAAGAAATTGATTCATAGGCAGTTGACAGACCTACATCATTTGGTCGGATTATGTCAATTCAATGCTATTCTAAATCTTTCGGCTGGGTTTGAGTTTTGACAAAACGCCACCAAATTATTAAGGTACGCTATCTGATAATGAATCAACTTCTGAATAGTACATAAAGTTTAATTAATAAATAAAAGCCATTCATTAAACTATAACATATAACCACAGTATAAAGAGATATAACTATATCTATTATATTATTACGGTTAATCCGAAGATAGTCCAGTAAAACCAAAAACTTACATGAGTCTGTGAATTTGTGAAAATTTACATGAATCTTTTATTTCGCACAAATAGCATGGTATTTGTTGAAGAAGACATGGTGATCAGTTCAAGGAAAAAATGCATTATTTCCATAAAAATAATGCAATCGTATACAGATAGATCGTGTTATTTTCAATATTTTTTTTCTTTCCCTATATTATGTAAAACCATCAAACTAATTTGTAAAAAACCCATTAACTGATACAGTTTCTAACATAAAGAAAAATGTCCATTAAACAATAGTCATTATAGATACCCTATGTTAGAGAAAGAAGGCATTCACACCAAGAGTGAGACAGCGTTTTCAAGGTCAAATTATTTGTCTTCACTATTTTATTACAAGTCAGCGCTCCACCTTTCATTTATGCTTCTAGGATATAACTACAAAATACGTGCTAAATTGGGTTTCCCGCCAAAACTCCCAAGGAACTTTCAGTAAAGCGTCTGCCACTTTACTGAATCGACTGACTTGACTGATTGACTACCTTGACTATTTATATTTTGGACTTTGACTAGACTTTGGACTTGACGATAGAAATACGGTGACGAAAATTTGAACGAATGCCGATGCCATTAATTTAAAAAAAAACATTATGTCAAATTGACATAATTTTGACAGCACTAAAAGTGGTTGTCGATTGACATTGAAAAGCAGGGCAATAGTGAATAGGGACATCGAAAATAAATTAACTAAAATGTCTGGTGCTCTGACCAGATTTATCCAAGGAACCAAAGGCCAGATAGGTACATATTTCATAATATTTAATTTACACTTGCACACAACAGAATCCAAATGTATTTTTCCTAATAAGTATATGCGCACTAATCAGCTTATATAATTTTGACATCTTTTGCAGGTCTCGTTGGGCCTTTGGTTAGTGTCAATAATGGATCAGTACGATTCCAACAGACTCAAAGCACAAAGACTAAGTTTGGACCATTGGCAGATGCCGATAGGATTTTCACAAACTTGTATGGGCGTCATGATTGGCGATTGAAAGGGGCACTGAATCGCGGTGACTGGTACAAGACTAAAGAGATTCTTCTGAAGGGAACAGACTGGATTGTCAGTGAGTACTTTATTAGTTTATTATTTATACCTTGTCCGTGTCCTTTTCCAACATATCAAACAAGGACAGAGCATTGTCTAGCTTATCCATTTTGTCAATTTTTTTATTAGTAAGGGGGTTGCTATAAATATTTTTTTTTTAAATAAACTTAAATAATGTACCTGTATGTACAGGACCTTGATAGTAGTAAATCAAATTGTCATAAAGTTGAAAGCAACAGTATAAAAATATAATTCATAAAAATTATATAGCTGGAGAGCTAGCTTTGAGTCAAGCTAAAACCTTATCCTGTACCTCTCCTATTATACTAAATTGCCAACATGACTGTAGGACTGGCTAGTCAGAAGCTCTGTGGCTAATATGTGTGATTGAATACACCCATTAATAGTTAAACTACATAGTTAAACAATTTAAATCAACGTTATTATTGAACATGGTAGTAAATATACTTGCCTTAAACTACATAGTTAATTTAAATCAATGTTATTATTGAACATGGTAGTAAATGAGCATTTCTCAAATTTTTTGACCATAGCCGCAACGTCGATGTCCCATGTTTTGGTCTTTGATTATTTTTTTACTACGATAACATAAATAACATACATGACTGTCGTAACTTCGTTGATATTATTTAATTATCAGAGAAAATATCAAAGCTATAAATAAAACACTCTCACTACAATAAATAATTAATAATCTAAAATACCAAAATTTTCGTAGTATGGAAAATAGGTTGTCCCATTGCGACCGCGGTGATTTTGAACTCATTTATTTCATTAAATTCTAAGAAACGGAATATATGTTATAGTCTTAAAACACTACTTAAGTATTTAAATACATATTTTATTTAGTATAATAGTGAAATACGTCGTAAGTTAATCAGTTTCAGGAAAATAATATTGTCCCATAAAAAATTCCAAAACGGAATTCAGATTTTGTTACCGATTTTTGTGTCGAAAGATTTTTTAAACTACAAAGTTAATTGATTTTTTTTACTTTGGCAACACTATTGACGACATTTCACATTGCCATTTTGTTGTGATGTCATTTCGGTGTCGACAACACCCGCGGCTTGACGTTGTGCTCTGCACTGCGACTAATTCGATCTGGATTTTGTTATACTGTGTGAAGCTAAGTTCAAGATACTTAATACTCTTGTTGAAATTGATAAATAGTTCTTTTAATGGGCTACAATTTGATGTAAAATACTGTTTTAAGTATTGAGTTTTAAAGAATATGTATTTTATTCAAAATCTGTACCCGTCATTTCGTTACTTCTGTTTTTGTTACTTTCGCGTGGTAACGTATAACCAGAACGAGGGGTAACAAAAAAGGAGTTTTTAAAGCTAAGTACACATTTCGTAAAATTGCCATACTGGTAGGTAGGTATCTATATTCGTTTAATCCCCATAATGTTATATACATATATATCTTTTGTTATGTATAATATAACTAAATTTGAAGATTATAACACAGGATAAAACTAAATAATAACGATCACATAATATAAATAACAAAATAAAAACGGTTGCGTATATCAGCTGACCGTAGCACTAAAGTATATAGGTATTTTATTTATCAAATATAATTTTAAAATAAAAAAGGGTAAGCTTTAAATTAAGGACCCTGTTAATATTAATTTATGTATTTGTCTCTTATGTTTGTTTAACATCACCTACCCGAGCTTCAACACTAGGATTGTTGGTGCTTTAATGGCCCAAGAGCCCGTGAAGGCTAGACCTTACTAGCGTTCACAAGCATGAAAGTTCTTCTACGTGTGCCCCCAACACTGGTAAGATTAATCCCCAAACATGGAACCTGGATCGCGGTTCCTTTGGGAGATAACAGGTAACAAAGGTGTACAAAATCTTGTCTCCAATTCCTTTCGTTCACAAGCAACAGCGTTTCGTTTTTCGTAACAGCATTAAAACTCGCGATATGAGTATCGCGAGTTTTAATGCTGTTACGAAATGAAAAACGAATGCTGTTGTACATAAAATGAGTGTCAAGTGTGTGTATGCTTAGCCTTACATTTCTAATTTTGTTACCCAAGTTTCTTGTTTTGATACTGTCCCAAATTTTTTCTGATAATAATGGTAGATATTTCTTTTTCTTTAAATTGAAATGCTATAATCAATAATTTAAAACAATTTTATGATAAATATTATTATAATTATAAATAGTAAATATAACATCCCTTTTTCTATTTTAGAGGAAAACTAAACATTTTGATTAGAAAGTTTAAAAAAGGTAACAAAAAATACTCAGTACTGCTAAAAACAATTTAAATAATGTTTTTCACAATTTTTACTTTTATCAGATGTTGTTTAATTTATGATCTACATAGAAAAACATAAATTTATAATACAGTCTGCATGTTTCTTTATGGTTTTCATTAATTTCCAAGTAACAAAATAAGAACTTTTATTTCGCCCTTAACTAATAATTTACAGGTTTTTTGTATAAAAACTCTATTAAAATAAAAAAACAACCATAAATTCAGAATCTGTCTAGTTTTAGCTAGCTGTATTTAACATAATATGTCCAAAATATACTTATTGTATTTTAAGAAGATTATTAAAATTATGGTCAAAAAATTTGAGAAATGCTCAAATATACTTACTTGCCCAGTTGACCTCCCCTAAATCCGGCCCTGCCGGTTGGCATTTTGGGGAGAGAAACCCGGGCTACAGCCCCGGACCTCCACAAAAGAGGGGCTCCCACAATATAAACTATGAAAAATAACATTATATCCCCATATCAATTATGGGGAGCCACAAAACGCAAATCCGTCACCGATGCGTCCACCTTTATCTTAGTGGTCGACCAGTTATGTATAAGATGTTTGTTAAGTAATAAAAGAATCTATACTTTTTTTTCACAGTTTAATGACTGGAAAACTTGACTGTAAAAAATTGGCCATTTTATTTGGAAAATAATAATTTGGGGCCATGGGGCCTCCACTTCTTTGTTCCCCGAGGCCTCCAAACCTCTAAATACGACACTGTATGTTGTCTACAATGATAAATTATAATAAAACACATTTTCATATTAAACATTTATAGATGAACTCAAAACGTCTGGTCTTCGTGGTCGTGGTGGGGCCGGATTTCCCACCGGTATGAAGTGGTCCTTCATGAACAAACCGTCGGACGGCAGACCGAAATACTTGGTAGTGAATGCGGATGAGGGAGAACCAGGTACCTGCAAGGATAGGGAGATCATGCGTCATGATCCCCACAAGCTTATCGAGGGTTGCCTTGTCGCTGGCAGAGCTATGGGCGCTCAGGCTGCCTACATCTACATCAGAGGAGAGTTCTATAATGAAGCCAGCAACTTACAAGTGGCTATAGCTGAGGTGAGATTTTAAAAATTAAAACATAACATTAATCTGTTTTATACAATAGTTGTTTAGTATCCACTACTGCAGATCACTGTTACTAATATTTTCGACAAATAATGAAGTCAACAATAACATTGAAATCTAATCTTTTACTTGATCACTAAAATTTTATTTTATATGGTTTTCGAACAATATTCTTATGTAATTTTACACTGGCTAAGTTGTAAGCTTTAAAGCACATATGTAATTCAGAACACTATAGTTTTTTCTAAAATATTCAAATAGTTTTATTTTATAATTTAACACAGTGCATTGAATTGTGTGATAATTTGTATGAATAAGCCATTTATTATGTAACTATGATTGGTTATTTTACACTAGTTTCTTTTTTCTGTTTCATAACATTTATTATTGTTGTGCAATAAATCATTGCCATTTGAACAATCAATGGTATTTAATGCTTCCTAATATATACTCAGAGTTAATATAGTTTTTAATTATAGTTAAATGTTATGTAATATATCTACTTCTACCTTAGATCATACTTCTACTAATATTATAAACAGGAAAGATTTGATTGTTTGCATTGAATAAGCTCTGAAACTACTGGACCGATTATCATTAAATTTGCCACAGGGGAAGGACATAGGCAAATTTTATCGCGGTAAAATGTACGCTTCCCGCGAAATTTTCTTTTTCGCGCACGAAGTCGCGGGCAACAACTAGTTATGTAATAAAACGTAAAGCTTATAAAGACTTCCTTAGAGGTAGTTTGGCTGGTGGCATTAAAAAAAATCTATTAGCACACAAACCTTAACTTTTCCCACAACTGTGTGATAAAATTTGTTGTCATATTATAAACCTGTTTATTTTATATACTCTTTGACTTGTTTGAAAATTGGAAACAACGTAAATTGGTTATATACTCGTAATTATAAATGTTTTTTTTTTACATTTCAGGCATACCAAGCTGGGTTTATTGGTAAGAATGCCTGTGGTTCGGGCTACGACTTTGACGTATTCGTCCATCGTGGTGCCGGTGCTTATATCTGCGGTGAGGAGACTGCCCTCATCGAGTCTATTGAGGGCAAGCAAGGCAAGCCCCGCCTGAAGCCTCCTTTCCCAGCTGACGTGGGACTGTTCGGATGTCCAACCACTGTCAATAATGTGGAAACTATTGCTGTTGCTCCAGTGAGTATTTAACTTTAAGCCTATTTAATATTATGCATTGATTATTATCAGAATGTAGATCATTCGAACTACCGCTCATCCAAACTCATGATGGCCTTTTGGTTTCTTTCTTTGGGTTAACCATTAATAGTAACTTTCTACAAGACTGTTTACACTTTCAAATTTAAAATAAGTTCTGTTCAATTAAACAGAATTTCTGTTTATCATTAAAGATATAAATATAATAAGTATTTAGTATGGCTTTTAGGGAACCCTAATACTTGAGGAACCCTTATAGTTTCGCTCTGTCTGTCCGTCTGTCTATCTGTCCGCGCTTCTAGCGTCGGTAATTATGAATATAAATGGATTAAATTTGGTAGTCATAGATTGTGTATAGGTCTCAGATTTGGCATCATAAATTAATAATTTTATATTCTAGGGGTGGCTCTCCATACATATGAAGTGGGGATGGGGACGATTCTACCCCATCGTGTGGGGTATCGTTGAATAGGTCTTTTAAAATAAAGGGCATGGTTTCATACATAACTTTTTATAAAGTCAACCATTTTCGAGTAATCGGCCTCCAAAGTGATTTGTAAGTTGCCCCCCCCCCCTGGCATTTCTAAACTATAGGACTTAGAAGCTTGCAATTTTCTATGCTGTTAGGTCATGCTAAAATCTCTTTAGGAAAATTATTTTGAACCAAATCAGACAGTTACTTTTGAAGTAATTTGAAAAAAAAAAAACATATAACGCGTTTATAGTTACGGAACCCTCCTTAGACATGTCCTGACATACTCTTGGTTAGGTTATTTTCATATACTTTTAGATACAGCATATCACAATGTAGTGTACAAATCCTTTATCCAAAGACCTATGTCCCCCAATCACTTAGGATAATCCTTCTACTGTACATCCATTTAATATTGCATTTTATTTGACAATCATAATTTCCAGTCAATCTGCCGTCGCGGTGGTAGCTGGTTCGCGTCGTTCGGCCGTCCACGCAACAGCGGCACAAAGCTCTTCAACATATCCGGCCACGTCAACACTCCGTGCACCGTCGAGGAGGAAATGAGTATTCCGTTGAAGGAGCTGATCGAGCGCCACGCTGGTGGAGTCACCGGGGGCTGGGACAACTTGCTGGCCATCATTCCGGGAGGATCTTCCACACCTCTTATACCTAAAGAGTAAGTATCTTCGAGATTGGCATGCGAGCATACTGATGGCATGGTGGTAAAAAACCGCATTTCAAGTGCGTTTCCAGCAAATTAAAAACTCAGTTGGAAAATATATGTAAAGATACTTTACGCCAGGTTTCTGTGAGAACGTCATTTAATTTTAAAGAAGGCGATTTTGATAGTGAAATGTGTTTATTGTTTTCAATACCTATAAGAGGCGTGGAGTTTCTATAACTCCATCCCTATAAGCTTCACTTACCGCTTAACTTTTCAAGACCCTGATCCAAATCCCTACCTATTATACAGACTTCCCTATAAGGGGCCGTTCAAGTATTACGTAAGCAGATTTTTTGCAATTATTAACCCACCCCTCCCCCTCGTCAGCAAAAGTAAGCAAAGCTCTTACCCCTCCCCCCGTAAGCATTGGTACAAATGATTGATTAATGAGCAGCAGTTATAAGTCTAGAAATAAGGAATAGGTTTGTAATAGAGGACTGTATTCATTATTTGTAGGAATCCCCCGAAATGCATTTCGTTTTTAAGCATAGTCAATGTGTGGGTTGCCATACGTGTAAAAAAGTAAATAATTACTGCTGACGTAATCACCATCTAAATCCCCCCACCCCTCATGTCATTAAAAATAAGCTAAGCAAAGACCCCCCCTGCCCCCCTACAGTGCTTACGTAATACTTGAACGACCCCTAAAGGTGAACCAGCCTTTGCCACTGATACCTACGTAAATAATATGCGTGTAAAAAGCGTTACTCTCCTTTGTAGTAGGTTCCAATGGTGTGGGGTTCCTATTACTTCATTAACTCCATAACATCCCTATGAAGGCGCACCAACCTTCGCCACTGGTAGGTTCAGTTAGTAACCTTATTTATTTTAATTTCCAGTGTGTGTGAGACGGTCCCCATGGACTTCGACGGGCTAGTAGCTGCCCAGACGTCCCTGGGTACAGCCGCCATCATCGTCATGGACAAATCCACGGACATAGTGAAGGCCATCGCCCGCCTGATCATGTTCTACAAGCACGAGTCGTGCGGACAGTGCACGCCCTGCAGGGAGGGAGTGTCGTGGATGAACAAGATTATTTACAGGTACATATTGTAAACTTATTATAATTATATTATAAGATTTTATATATTATTTTGTGGAGACCCAAGTTTGGCAACCGTAGGTCTACACATGGAACGAAGTATCTTAAAGCTGAAAAGGATACAAAAAATAAAAAAAAATCTGAAATTAGAGAAAAAACTAATGTAACAGATGCTCTCAAACACTTTCTAAAAACGAAGTGGCGATGGGCAGGACATGGCTAGATTCAGAGATGCTTGGTGGACAATCCTAAGCACAAACTGCAAAGGCCAATTCGGAAAGAGGAAGGTAGGTCGCCCCAGACAACGATGGGAGGACGACATTAAAGCCATAACAGGACCAAACTGGCAAACCTTAGCCACAGAAAGAAAACAGTGGGAGGCATTGGAGGAGGTCTTTACCCTAAAAGGGACCATATTGGGGGACCATACTTACTAACACTAAGTATAAGCACTAAACTAACACAACTAACCATTAATTAAATGGCTTTATTATTATTATATTTTAGATTAAATATTTTGTTAATAAAGTTTGTTAATGTATGTTTAACTATGTAAGTTTAGTTTTGGGATAATGTAAGTTGTTTTTCTAATAATAGTGTAACAATGAAATATTTAAAATATGTTGTTGAGAATGTTATGTATGTCTGAACAAACTCCACAAGAGTTTATAGGCATATCATACATAGTAATATAATTAAGTTTAAGGTATGTACTCATATATAATAATTAAGGAACAAGGTTTACACTTGAAAACAAGGTAAAAGACAGGTAAAGTTTCGCATTTGTTCACTTCCCGCACGTCAACTAATAACAGGATTGTAAATTAAATATGCTCTGAACCATGTTTATATATAAGGGCAATTTATACCCTTACAAAAAAATTTAATGAGGATTGACAGACATAAAAGAACATGCATGCAGAACCTCTTTTGTATCTAAACTGTAAACTTCTAAATAGACAACTAACTACTAGAGCGGAAATTATTTACGTAAATTGATGTTAAAATATTTTATTTTCAGATTTGTGGAGGGTAACGCGTCTCCAAAGGAAATCGACATGCTGTGGGAAATCTCCAAGCAGATTGAAGGTATATCATTTGAATAAAGTAATTCTAGCATGTAGCCTGGCTTGTTGACATTCAGCATAACGTTATTAAGTGAATAAAAGTATTGATATTAGATAGATCAGTCAGTTACAGCTGCCTTAGCTGATTTTAGCCAGTTAAATTATTTAACTTAATTTTTTTAAATTATGCAATGCTTAAATTCCACTATATAATGTCTCCGAAAATCAATTACGGATACTTTGGGCACATGATCCACTGCTTATGTAAAGACGTTTAGGCAAAAAAATAATTGTCATACTCAAAGTAAAAAATTATCTCATGTATGGGTCTAGGTCGGCCACGGCGGCGGCTTTTGTCTTCTGGTACACAGTCTGTGGTAATCTTTGCCCAGCGATCGGGATGCATGCGGCTGATATGGCCCGCCCAATCCCACTTTAGCTTGGCAGCCTTTATACTAGCGTCTGTCACACGACTCCGCAAAACGTAAACTCGAAAATGTAAAGATTTTTTTTTCCTAGTATGACAATTATTTTTCTGCTTACATATGTCTTTACATTAGCAAGAGATCATATGCCCAAAATATCCGTAATTGATTTTACCGAACCTTATATATAAAGTACAACGCCATTATTCATGAAATACTAAAATACTTTGCATTATATGTAATCTCTGTAATAATAGAGACAATATTTTTTTACTGCCATTACACAATCCGTGTTTTCGCCAGGTCACACGATCTGCGCCCTCGGTGACGGTGCGGCGTGGCCCGTGCAGGGTCTGATCCGCCATTTCCGGCCAGAGCTGGAGAGACGCATGGAGGAATACAGCCGTCAGCACGGCCCGAGCAAAGCCGAGCGCCTCTACTAGTAGAACAATACGACCATAAGACTATTCACGCAATAAAAATGTTTGACTTGACAGTGTCACAGTCGCACACCACATACGCATCCATGGACGTATATATTATAGACGAGGCATGTTGAGGAAAAAGTGGCCCCACTTTCGACATTTTAGGGGCCATTTTGACATGATGGCTGACATTTGAAGTATGGTGAAAAGTGAAAACCAAGATGACTTTTTACTGTATGAAAATTTGTTATGTCAAATGTACGTCATAGCCTATCTCGAGGTTGGGAATATTTGCACGCATCAATCAGATCTAGTGCGAAAGCATGCGCTGACACAAGCCGCGCCGAATTAAACATTTTTATTTAAGTGAATTGGTGTTGTCGAAATAGAAAATTATACACTTTAGAATCGCCAGAGAAAAGTTTACATTACGTTAGCGAAATAAATTAATAACGGTCAATAAAAGTTGTAAACTCTACGTAAATTGTGTAAATACAAATAATAAAACACCATAACTTGTTTTGATGTGATGTCAGATTTGACATTCCTCCATATTGTTTTTTGATAAATAAATGTGTAATCAAATGTTTTGAATTTTTTCTGAAGTTTATAGTGTAATAATTGGATTAGATTTATTGTAGGTCGTCTAATATTTTGTCAAACTCCCAAGAAGTTTTAAGAAGTTTAAGATTTTTATTGTAAGCAACCCACGCCAAGTCAACTCACTAATAATTTGGTATTACATATGGATTTTCTTCATATTTTTCATTCATATGATAGAAATGAATTTTGTTTCGTAAAATATATTTTGTTTTCAGCTAGGAGCCTTTTATTTTTGTAACTTGTTTTCTTCATAATACAGTTTATAATGTAGAGTACAGAACTAGAAACCAATTGCATGGTCAAAAAAGATTCTCAGTAGCCTCGGGACAACTTTTTCTGACCAAGACAGGATCATGTATTTGAAGTCTACTACTAGAAAAGTAGAAATCTCCACTACAAAATATAAAAATATAATGCATTAATACTAGGCAAAAACTAACCATTTTGCGATAGATCTTTAATTGTAATAATACACTTCGTGATATTTGTTAATAAAGCGTTATTAATTACTAAAAATATTATTCTTTGAAAACTTGTCACTTACGTTCTTCTGAGGTACACAATTATTATCTTCAGGTCAGGGTATGAGGACATAGTACACTACGGCCGATGTATCTTGGCCAGTCTGAACATAGGCTCTGCGAACTTTAGCGTATGTACAACTCGTGAAGAAAACTGTTATTATATTTATTATACCTATGTGCGAATATCCCTAATACAGTGACTAATTAGTACAAATAAAATACAATAAATACGAAAACAGTTATTGCGCAACCTTCTGCGCGAAGTTCAGACTCGCCAAGATACATCGGCCTTAGTGTACTTATGTCTTATGTATTTCGAACACTCATTTCCTGCGAGATAACACTGCAAATAACTTAACACATTCTATTGCAATTAACATCATTTCTTATCAGAGCAATTACCTACAGCATTATATAACAGCATGTTTGTCTTTAAGATAATTTTAAGGAAAATCAACTTCATAAATTATTGTGTGTATCTTATTTAAAATATTAAAATGAATCTTTGTAATCCACATGACATAGATAATACATGATTTAGATATTTATTTCATATTAATGTATTCACAATGAGTGGCCAATATGAAAAACGGGTAATGGGATCACAATAAAAGGATAGTTTAAATTTTTAAAATCGTTTATTCCCTCTATCATTCTTCCTTTTTTGATAACCTTAAAATATCTTAGCTCTATTTACAGTTTTATATAAATAAAAATATTAATAGTATTTTACAGAGGTATACTATTGTACAAACGCTTTCATCGCTGAAAGACTTGACTCGACACTTTCATGGAGATCCGACACGAATCTCGAAAGTACAGTGCAACAAAAAAAATTGATTGATAAAAAATCGATAAACAAATTTCGATACTTATGGTAACATTTTTGATTTTGGAACGATTCAAGTCGTAGTCGATTTCACAGTTGCCACTACGTACCCAATACATCTAATAGGAAGGAGTGCCGCAGATACGCCCGCATACAACAATAAATTAGTTTCAAATTAAATAAATGGCACAGACCAAATATATTATTCGGTACGCAGTCAACTCACAAAACAATAATCGATTTAACAATACAATAATTTAAGCGCCAAATGATCACAATTCAATAAAACCAAATCGAAAACAATATAACTCTATGATGGAAGCAACTGATCGTTGTGCGACAAAAGAAACAACTTTTGCATAACAACAAAATGGCAATCGAGTAATCGCTAAATAACATCGGTGGAGATCACAAGTACACGATATAAATTTAACTTTATATAAATACAAAATATACATACTTTAAACTAGCAACTTCAATGCAATATATCCGTCTATAATGTTGTGAAATTATTGCGGCTCTGGTGAGTTACTTTTGAAATTCGAATTCTCGTCCATTTCTTTCGACCAATCGGAGCGGACTTCGCGACTGTGACGTCACAAGGCGCGCCCGCCATTGGTCTAAATCGGACTGGACTAATTCGAAGCGAAATTAAACAACTATTTCAAAAGTAAGACACTGGTAGACGGTAAATCACCCTGAACTGGACCGTCGAAGTGGTACAAAGCCATGCCCTTAGGATATGGGAAGTCATTTCACAACAGCATTATCAGTCTCACATCGCTCGTATCGAACGCGCCAAACACAACTCGGGCGAGAGGGTAGCCAATAGAAGCCGCATAACATTATTCTAGTAGTTTCTTGTTGGAATTATGCGATTCCTATTGAGATACCGTTCTCGCCTCGACTTCATAAATAATGGACGAGCGGACCAGCCGCCCCCGTCCGTGGCTCCTACGATCACTAAATTAAAATCTCAAATGAGACCTTTTATTTGGCTTGGGATACTACTTACTGAAATTATACACTGATGTGACGCGATATTCGGACCAACATTTCAGTTAGCGACCACAAGCGTGCACGAAATTAGGCCGGAATAAATTAATTCTGAACGGATACCGTGTAGCCCTAAGCGACTTTTGACGGCCGCCATTACATCGATGCTTCTTAATAATAAATAACAGGAATACAACTAGAATTAAACGGAAATCGAAATGCCAAACGTAACGCTCGCGTCAAAAGTCGCGTACGGCTTCGAGGCTGTCCCGTAACTCGCGCCGATCGGACGATCGAGCGGGGAAGTTACGCAGAAGACTTCGGAGTGCGTCGCTCGGGAGGTCAGCGTGGTGGCGCCTGCGACTGATGGCCGGCACCGAATCGATGGCGACACGGCTGACACTGAGCTCTACATTTTCATGATTCACCGTCAGTGTTCTGAGCGACGGCACTTCGGGTCGGAGCCGGTCAGTGGTCCTCGTCCATGGGCAGGTCGGGCACGAGGCGGTCGTGGCTGGCGGCGGCGCGCGGCGGCAGCTCGTTCCGCGGGTCCCGCGCGAGCCACGGGTGCCGCAGCACGTCGCGCGCGCTCAGCCGCTCGCACGCCTCCCGCCGCAGCAGCGACCTGATCAGGCACTTGCCCCGCGACGACAGACACTCCGGAACCACGAAGTACCCCCGGGAGATTTTCGCGAACAACGATGCGTGCTCCGAATCGTTGAAGGGATACCTGAAACCAACGGAGATATTGGTTAATTTAATTGATTTAAAAAATCCAAGAACAAAAACGACGGCCGCGGGCATTTTCGAAATTGGTTCGTTAAAATTTAAAATGAAGCTAAGTTAAAATTGATTGTCATTTGGGAGAGCAGATGCGCGAAACAAAAACTCAGGTAGAAAAGATAGAACCCTTCCGGCGACAGGTGAAGTCGACGATTGCGGCAAAATCCCGAATTCGGAATATAAATTACGGGTGCACGGGCACGAAAAAAACGTAAAACAAAGCATCGCGAACGGCAGGTGTATTCGAGGGGAGCGCGTTTCGGGGCGGGATCAACGTCTTCGCCACATGACCGCGGCAGGTGCTCCGAAGATTTCACGAGACCCATTTATATGTGGGTGATATAATTGCTGGCCGTTGGCGCGTAACGGCCGACAGGTGATCATCCCCGTCGCCAACGGTCGCCGCGACCCTTGCATTGCGATCTCTAAAACCAGTAAGTCCCACGATAGCAGGTGAAGACGCCCACCCCATTCGTAATTATTATGCGCACTTAATGGCTAGCCCATTTCGAAACGAATGAACGTTACTAATGTGTGTACAATGCTTACCTTCCCACGAGCATGGTGTAGAGAATGACGCCGAGCGACCACATGTCCGCTGCTCGGCCGGAGTAGGTCCGGTGCGCTCGCAGGATCTCGGGGGAGACGTACGCGGGGCACCCTCTCTTGTCTTGAAGCAGATCCTCCTCGGGATCATCCAGCACGACTGCGTCTTCTAACGTCTCTAATTTTAACGTAGTTCTGTAACAAGAGGAAATGACGTTCAGTTATATGTCGCAAATGTATGTACATTGTACAATATTGTATGATTTAACTGTTTAGTGCTCATTTAACCCGCAACAATGCCAGGTCAACTGCGCTCGTGCATCAAGCGATGACCCAAATAAATCGCAATGTTATGTCAGTATCGTAATATGATATCAATTAGCTCTACGTCCATCCACAAGGATGATTCGAAGGAGGCTTCGAGTATAACACATCATCTCGGTTTCGCAAGTATCATAATTCATAAGTCACTCGAAAAGTTTTGTTGTCTTGGCATAATTTCAAAACAGTTTTTGTTCACGCTTTTCGCGACGTATGCAAGAATGTCATGTAAATAATTATACGGTGAACCATAAAGTTGTTCGGTGACGTAATAGGTTTTGTTTCATCACATCCACGGGCTTTGGGCGCATTGTGACCTCGTGTTTCACAGGCGCCGCATCATTTCGAAACGCATTAAGTGCACAGTTCGAAACAGTACACAGTTTAGTATGATTACTTATTTTACAGAGGAAACGTCGTTACCCATATATTAGAATATCGTGTTAGCGCATCGGGACACGGGAGTGCCTAATGTGAACCTTATCGACGAGACATAAAGCCCAAATTGTTCACAACCTATACGAGTTTTAAGTTCCCTAGGGAGAGCTACTTGAGTGCCAATATTTACCCGTTCGTATAAAAAGGCATCTGTTCCAATTTACATAGGCACGCTACTTCCCTTAAATATCAAGAAAATATTTCATTTACTACACACAAAACGAGTTAGCCCACGTTTTTTATTTAAAAAAAAAAACTAGTTGAACTGAGGAGGCAGGTGCCAAAGGGGAGGCAAGCTGCTGAGAGGAGTATTAAATAACGAGTACTTCAGCTATTTATATTTTATAGTCATTACATTGATAAACACAATAAACATTTTATAGATAATGAAACATCTATTGCTCATAATGATACTTTAAGGTCCCAATATTTCACAAAGTAGGTACCTAATGAACATGTACCAAAGCGACACATAAGATTCGATTGCCAGTGTTCCGAAATCCGTAGGCAATAAATATCAGGTATGCTCAAAGCGAAGTTGCAAAACCCAAGTTGCGGTCCGTACAGCTTGACAAATAGTCTGCCGGCTTAAGAAATGCACGGATCGTTCGCTGTTATTGGTCGGAGGTGTGTGCGGCGGTGTAGAGCATTGTTCCAAAACGGTACTAGGTATAATTAATTTTGAAAAAGGAGCTTACCTACTTAAACATCCCTGAGTATATTCGCATTTCATCACTTAATATCCATATCGCATAGATATATATTCTAAAGAGGTGTATAAATTAAACAAGATCCAATTGAAATATGACAGTTGGATGGTCACTTCATTTTGTGGTACCTACGTATGCGCTCTGCTGCTCGTCTGCTGACGAAGCCTGCAACAGTGAGCGAAGGCCTAGCATAATTAACATAACGCAATGCTGCTGCGCCGATAATTTGAGAAGCGAGATAAGGACTCATTTATTATTAACATATTTATGAGCCGATCGTGACAATATGGAGCGGCTCGGCTACAGATAAAGGTTACCCTCGTTATTTGTTGCAACATAAACCGCAATTGTTCAATGTTTATCTTCAAGATTAGTAATTAGATTTCAAATAGGATTAGAGAATAGAGTTTTTCGAAAGCTTTTGAAATACAGGGCAGGAGTATGCTGGGTGTAGAAATAATTACTCAACAGATCATACAAGGAGTCGGTAATGCGAGGTCTAGACTTGCAGTAACATTGCATGCGTTTAGAAGCAACGCTAGCCCTTTTTTAATAATTAAGCAGTGAGCGGAGCGGGAGGCCTCGTATTCGTTTAGGCGCGACTGCGCAAGACAACTCCTAAAACGGATACGAGGACTTATCCTAATTAAATCCCTTACGCCGGCAAGGCTAAAGTGCGATGTCTGCAGTTGCAATCGATTCGTATTTCGCAACGTAAATAAGTTAGTCAGTGTCGTAACGCGGTCGGAAGGTTGGCCGGATTTCCGAGCGTGTTCCGAGCGGTGGCCTCGAAGGATTCTCGGTTACGCGGTGGGACCGCGAAAGGACAGCGCCGCGCTACGGTCCAATTGACGTGCTCTACTCTGCCTGCGCGCTGCGTGCTCTAGCTCTAGCCTCTCCCTCCGTGCCCACCCGCCCGCGAGCCGCGCCACCGAGGTCATATGTCACGCTTTTGACATTTAATCTTCTTAAATTGCCCATTTCAATTAGAACGCTACAATTACCTTAAGAACTACGACTAGCCAGCCCATAATTTAACTAGTTTGTACCTAAATAATAACATATTTAATATCTCTCGTTTTCCATGAAGAGTGTGTTGTTAAATGAACACTACGTTTGTGTAACGTCCACGTTGCAATATTATTAACTAATAAATATTTCTCAGTACGAGCACGCCACTCACGAGCCGCAGCGAACGTGAAATATGTCTATTTGCCTTTCTTTTTATGTTTACCACAACATTTTCCTCAATATTTTATTACGTTTGAGTAATTAGTAGCAATTAAATTAGTAATGTAATAAAAATATGTAATCAATTAAATTACATACGAAGAAGTTAGAAGTGAAACCGATAGACGCAAGTATTACTTATTAGGTCGTGTGTTATAGATAGTGTAGGAGATCGCCCACAATTAGCGGGATGCGCCGGCGCAGTTTCGCAATTGTCGCTGTTGCTCAACTCAACCCTGACAGTTTCGAAACAAACAATAGCAGTCAGATGCAGCACACATGCATGCACTTCCTGCTCGACTTTATATTGCTTTGACGGACTTGCGCAACGCTAGCGCTTCGTACGCGTCGACAGTCTACACACTAAACGCTCTCGATGCATTGGATATTGCGAAATTTTTGATTTAATAACCTATGTAAGCTATGCATAATTCGTCGTTTGCGTTAGTTACAGATGGATCTGTGCCCTGCGTTAGTCATAAGTTTTCGTAACCCGCATTGTAGACGCGTTTCGCAAGCGTTGCCTCACAGCCACGGCGAGGAGCCGGGATACATTGGGAAACTATCCCGACAATGCTCATATACAGCTGTTACGTTACGCCATCGCCCGCCGCGTTTTAAACGAAATTAATAACTCAATTGAGTCAAACGAATTGCAGCCTACATACGTGTTTTCTTTATTTACATATCCATTACATACTTTACAAAAGTTTCGACAGCTCTTAAAGGTTATATTTCGAGAACCAAAAATAAAAACTTACACTGTCATTTTATCGTATTGGGAGTTGGGACATAAAATCGTAATTCCCACACTATTTACCACGGACGGTCATGTGCTAGGTCTACGTAATGTGATTAGAATTTAGGTCTGAAAACCGCACTGGCTGTGGCATGGGTTGCTTTATCGGAGCTGCGATAACGCAAGGCGAACATTGTGAAAACCGAGCGCTGGGCCGCTTGCGAAAACACTAATGTGAGCATCGGTTGCAAAATTGTTTTAGTTTTTAAATCTCAAATACCAAAAACTATTGCAAACATCGAGCCCAATTTGACGTTTTATAGATGTAGCGGAGAACTTTTGCGTAAATAATTCGGTATTTGGCAGGCGGGCAGCGTCCGCGTGCGGGACAAATGTCACAACTCAATGGATTATGAGGCGTTGCGATATGGCATGTTGCAAGCCCGGGCGATCGTCCAAGGCGCCGCCGAAACGATCCCGTGTTGCAACTGCGGACTGCGGAACGGGCGCCACTCCAGAGCCCGTTGCGCAAACCTTCGCAACCGCGTAATTGGCCAATTGCACGACGCATCTCGTTTCTATGCGCGCCGTGTTCACGAAACATGAGTGTACAACGACCCCGGACTCTTCTATTACGCAAAATTTACGCAATGGAAGAAAGCGCTCGGACTACCGCGTGCAGAAACAAAATTCTCATTGATCTCGGCCCCGTCTCGAATCACTGCAATTACGCCGTTACGTTGTCGCGAGTGTTAAATCCGGTGAACGGTCGACTTTCTATCGCGGGGTCGGTGTACGCGGCTCGGTGTCGCAACAATTTCTCCAGCTCGCGAGCGAAGAAAGCGCGACCTCCGCGTTTTGCAATCACGCGCCGGCCCAACGGAGAAAGAGGTGACGTAGAAAGTGTTCACCGTGATAGTTAGCGGTTGCACCAGATACGTACTGACCGAACGTCGCGTGGTCCCAATTTGAATAGTTAATATGCCTAAAGAATATTTCTAGCAATTGGGCAAGGAGACACTTACGCAAGCCCCGATAAACGACTGGGCGTATGTCACCGCGCGTGAAATACTTCCGTTCATTGACTCTCTCCCGATATAACTTTGCTCCATTGCGTTGTCTGTTTCGAAACATGCTTTGTCGAGCCAGCAGTCAGCACACGTGTAACAAATTAAAGAAGTCTTGAACCACGTTCACATAAAAATTAGAAAGAACCTAGGCGAGCCCAGCGTCTGTCGCCTAGTCCCATCTATTTGTAATTTGCAGGATTGCGAGTACGTAATCGTTACACAGATAACCGGTGCACTAGTTTACGTATGCACTTTCATAACACGTTACGTTTAAGTCGTCTTTTCTAAATGTTGTGAAACGTGCAGGTAAAAAGCCAGAGTAACTTCGTTACATGGCAGATGAGTAATCGGGTGTTATAAAACAATGCAGTTTGTAGAAATATGTGATTTGCGTGACAACATAATTTCATTCGCTGAAAGTTTTCACGCTAGCTGTTATCACGCGATTGTTTAAGGTTGGGTTGGATGGAGTCCCAATGTGCACGCAGCACATATAACCGAATGCCGATATAACCGATGCATCTAAGGTAATCATGGCCTCTACACCTGGCGACAGGTGCGTGTGCTCTGCACTCTCGTCCGCCGAGGACGCCATAGCGAGAATACCATAATGGGCAGCTGTTTATATTTGTCGCGACAGATGTGGTCTAGATCGGCCGATAAATAAAAGAGTAAATCCGTATCCCTTAAACGCCTGAGCCGTTTCCGCTCCGGCCATGCGCAGCCGGAATACGATTGTTCCACCCTGCAATCGTTTCCTTCTCATTATTATAAATCGGAAATGTAATTTTAAATGTCGCTTCTCACAACTGCACACATACGACACGAGTATTTGGTAAGATCTTGGATGTATAATTATTAGAACTATTATAAATCATTAGAGCAATGCGGCGTCGCAACCTCTCGCAATGTGTAGTGAATTTAGACCGAGCAATATCTCGAAATAATTTTTTAACGAGATGTGTTTTACTCGACGATTATTCATAAAATAAGGCGACAATATCTTTATGAAGTCAATTAATATGCGGCCGGGCCAAGGCACCTCGCGTCACGAAGCCTTTGAGCAACCCTCGTTTTGTAACCATTGAGAGGATTTGCAAAACGGCACGCGTATAGTTCGCGCCGTATTAAATATGGCTTCTTGCGCTCCATTTCAAAATGTTTGCACACAGCGAAACAATCGTGCGTTTGTCTCCGGTAGGTGGGTGTGGACTGGCCTCAAAACACGCGCATACTTAGCTGCTGATACATCTATTTCGATTTACGAATTATTTTTGAAAATATATTTTATGATTGATTATTGTTCTATTTTAAATTTTTGGGAGTGTGGCATAATTTAAATTGAATAAGTTCGTGTTAGTAGCTGCTCGCAGCCCAGTAGACGATCTAGTTATACTAGATATATGCAAATTTTGTGAGAGGGAAGTAACAGGAATCATTTGGCCCCCGGTCGATTAGGACATGAAATATATTATATTGAAACATAAAGTATCTTTACATAGATGCAAGAACAAAAAGCTTTTGAAATTGATGACGCAGATGTTTCGAAAACGCAAAATAAGCGATGCGATTTCGCCTTACGAAATACATTTAACTCGCGGTTGCAAATGCGTGGGACGACAAATAGGTTTAATCTGCGTCGGTTGGTAACATAGCTAGTACCTACGGAGTACTACATATTATAGTACATCATAAAAGTTGTTTGTCAACATATAGAAGAGTAAGTGAATTCGTCGCGTAAGTATATCTAATCATCGATCACTATTCACTATCGACATTTCACCGTAATCTTATCTAGTAGCTCAGAATTTCACCAGTTGTTTATTTATACCGTGATACGATAACCAAATATTTTGTAATGTTGTTCTTGTTAGCTACATGTACACTGTAGGTCTGTTTGTTTGGCTCTTGCGAAAATGTAACATTAGATCAAGTACACATTCATTTCCAAATATCATTCGATACCATTTTAAAGTCAGGCTTAATGAGGTCATGCTTAAATGCAGTAGCTACATTGACTACGTTGCTATGTGTATCTCCTTTACAATTATCTTATATTTTATCTTTTTTTTTTAATATTTGCTATTTATATTCCGTTTCAAGATGTGCAGGCGTTTTGTTTTGTAAACCAGTTTGCTTGTTAGTTGTTACTAAGGTTTTGTATTGAAATGATAATATGCACTTAGGGCCCTTGATCGTATAAATTATTATTTATAGTCGGTGGATTGGAGCCCCGTTGAGACAACTTTCATACTTAGCAATAATAAAGTACTTTTTTTGCCTTTTGAAACGCTGGGATGATGCACTTGACTTAAACTTTTCATAATTTAACTTCATACTCAAACATTTTATAAATTCTTATCAACTTTATAAAATTAAAGTTAAAATCAAAACCCTCCACATCTTACAAGGGCCATAAAGTCGTGTTTGATGTTTATCGTACGTCGACGATGTGGCACAATGCATAAACACCGGAAAACAACCTCGTACGACCCCAATGACGTAGCGCAGAGTTCGCGGCGATAAGACACGCACAAACCGACGATAAAATCAAAATAGTACGCAAATACTCTTACATTGCCGATAATAATAGCACTGTTATTAATCTTAATGTATTCAGAAAAGTTAGTGAGCTAAAGTTTGTAAGAGCCTGTAAAATAATTTAAAATAAACGGGTTGTAGAGACAATCTAGCTTTAGAACTAGAAAATGTAGATTGTAGACAGATGCAAAGAGATTATTTATAAATACAAAGAAATCCAAATAAATAACCTGTTTGTACAGTTATACGAAAGGATATGTAAACAGAAACAGTGACGGAACCAGTTAAAACATGTTTACGGATTTCCTTATGCCTCCGCAATTTCACGCGAAACATTGATTATCTCGGATAAGAGAGTGGATTCATCAAGTTTGTATACGTTCATCCAAAACATGTAAGTTCATAGGCCTACGGAAAAGAATGTGAAACGGTATCGTTGTGTGAATTGAGAACGTGGGTCGAATCCAATTGCGATTCCGAAATAACCAATGAAATCATAACGATTTACAAGTGTAAAGAACAACTTACATGTTGTTTTTCTATGTTGATGATTATTATTTCTACTTGTATTTTGTATATTGATTTGACAAATGATTATTCTGAATTGAATACGTATTTAATCAATTACACCTGAAAATTATTCAACCCAATGTAGCACGCGGCACGCCGAACAGTACTTTCTCGTCGGATACCGTTTTATGCTGAGACACGATTTTGTGCCAGAGATATTCGTTTACACGGCATTTTTTTTGTTTTATATTGAAGTAGGTATTTGTGTTAAACTAAGCAGTTACTTTTTATCCATGTATTACAAAGATGAGATCATATAGGATCAATGATCCCAACGTATGCTTGAAGCAATGATCAATTGACGAGGCGGTCCACAAAAGCGGTCGTTCACCTCGCGATTATTTTTTATGCATTGAATGACGTAACTTGGAAAGTGCGGAAATGGTAGATCTAAGTGAGAGCGACTATCTGAAGACATTCGAGTCGACTTATTATATCATATCTGAAGAAAGAATGGCAGGGAAAGGTCGGTGAACTTGCAAAACTTCACCTGTTGTATTAGAGGGGAGTGAGCGCAACAATGCGCGTGACAACAGAGATGTGCACTTGATAGCAACGTTTTTTTATATAAAAACATCAATGGTCAACTCACAGGTGATTTACATAGCAGCTTCAGAAAATACACAGGAAAAGTATTCCGTTTCAAAATTGGCGACGAGCTCCGAATAGATGACGACGACTTGCACAAGACGACGGAAGAGAGTGCGGGCAAAACGGCACATTACAGTGATGCAATAAAGAAAGTGCGGAACCGAAGTGGGTTTTCTAACGCGGTGAATGTACTCGGCCATTTGTTGTGTATCGTTTGGCTGGGCGAAGCTCTAACGGCGCGCCGGACGACGACCTCGCACTGTAGGGAGTTCGTGTAATTCGCAATCTCTCTCGGATGATATAATGCACTCCGCAAAGAATTACGACGCGTAATCGACGGCAGCCAGTAAATGGGTTGTGTTATCATCGCCTGCATTACATCAATTTTCGCCTGGAATCGCAGCGCGCAGTTAGGTAACTAGTGTTGTCATACTCGTTGCAATTATAGTACTCATGTAATCTAAAAGGTATAAATTCGTTAAAATCGACACTTTAAAATTAGAGCGACCTTTGGTTTAGGCGAAAACTCGTTTGAGTGTGGATATGTCAAGTTCAATCGTATGCGAGGTCGCGCGCGAGATTCGGCGCGGGCGCGGGCGGGCGGTGTTGACAATGAATGGCAAAGCACCGTTGTACTTGACCCAGTATTCGGGCCGTCACGCCGCTCCAAGTAGCGTCCGACAAATGTAATTGCTAGGTTCACAATTGTTAATTTTATCATTTATTTTATTCTCAGTTGTGTGATTCAATGATATCGTTGGCAACATGAAAAATTCATCGAGTTATTGCAATTTGCAAGTGAATTATGTAACAGTTTACAACAATGGACCTAATTAAAAGATAATGCAATAAAGACTGTAATGTCAGCTTTGACATTGGCATATTCGCTTACTAGGCCACGGTAAAAAAACCTTTGGAACAAGCGGCATCGAATCATTTACGTCGATCTAGAAATACTCGATCGTAGAGCTCACGTTTATTCACACTGATGAATGATGATCTCACTGATAATGTTCTAATTTTCACAACCAGACACCAGTTGGCGTGTCTCTAAATATGGCGTTCTAAAAATACAATCTACAACAAATATATGTTACAGAGCTGCAGCAACAAGTAAACGGTCTCTTTAACCATATACAGCACCCGTTAATATGTCACTAAGCAATGTCACAATTGCACCTGTTCATAAGACAACGTTTCAAACGACCGTTTTTTCTCCCACACATTTATACACATTATTTATTAAACTCCCTCCAATGCTATAGGAAGAGTATCTACATAGTCCCCTTTACACCTGCCGTTGTATACTCTTGGACCATAATTACACCATGAATAAATTCATATTCCCTACCTACTTATTTACAAAACACAGAAATGACAAAATAATAAAATTTAAACATTGCAGTACCGCCAGCGTCCGGTGTCGGCATGTAATGATCCAAGTGGGTTAAGGTTTCATCAAGGATTTATTGCAGCAAAACTCCGCTCAAAAACTGAGCATTCGTTACTATGAATTAATCGTACACTTGTTCCGATGCAATTGTTTGTTGTTATGTTAAAGGAAAGCTTAGTTAGTGTCGTTTTACATTTTTGTCTTTACCTGAAATCAACGGCGACAATCTGTCTGCCTTGAAACAGTCAATCGGTCAGGTATATTGCGAGCTCATACATCAGAAATTCATTCACCTGATAGCTACAATAGAGCACAAAACAAATAAGAGACTTTTGTTGAATTACTGCGGAGACAAAAGTAACTTGATCATTAAGGTCGCTTTTGTAATGAAAACACTAGACGCGAACAATAGAAATGTCCTTTGCGGCCTTTGAAACCTGCGAGTACCTCTACGTTTAATTGTGCTCAAAACGAGGTAGGTATAAAGGTAATAAGTTTCAAAACGATCCACATTACAAAAGCGGTAGCATACAATCGTTTGGCAACTACACGACCGATTGTTTCGCAACTCGCACCGCAGCGTCCGGACCACTCGATTAATTGTTTCTATCGTAAAACATCAACTTCGATTCTTTTGTTTCACTTGCTCGTATTGTCACAATGGCCGCTCCACGGTTCTCCATACGAGTGCCCTATTATAACGGTAACCTTATGTTGCTTAAGATTTGCTGTATTTAATAACAATTATTTTACGAGTATCATTAAATTATTTGTTATGGGTGAACGAGTTTATAATTTTTGCAATGAAATCTGACCTCGCACAGATTATGTAATAAATATACGTTACTAGAATAAAATGTTACATCGGAGTTAAAAGAACATTTGAATAAAAAAAATAAAATAACCTTACATATTGGAAATGTGGATGCGTAATGAACTAATGACAGATGGTTTGATAGATGAGAATGGAGTAGGTACATGTACAGTGAACAGAAGCGCGGAATCATTCGTAGCACCCGGCAGATGTTTGCGAGGGAATTGTAAAGAGAACAAAAGCAGGTAAAATCGTAGGAGGTGCTCCGTTGCCATGTGCGTGTCACTTTTTCATGCGATAACGTGTTTTAGGTAAATCAAAAAAATATTCTAATCTGACCCGGCAGATGGCCGAGCACATGTCCACACCAAAAAAATTTGAGTGCCTCACCAAACGTGCTCGCGTGGTGCATCGAATGGACAAATTTTATTCCGAACCCGAAATATTTTGTTCGAGTGAGGTAAATTAAATTTGATGGTTTCCCTTTGTTACAAAAGAGAGAAACGAATCGAATCCCAGTTATCAAAATTAATAACGGCAAAAGCAATTTACTTTGATCGCGTAATATCCTGTCGATGCATTTATTGAGCTGAGTTTTCAATTGTTTTCCGTGCGAATGCGGCAAATAATTAGTGTCTGATTCGTTTGAACACGTATTTCTCTTTAAAGCACATAATATTATTATATGTATTATGAAAATCGATCTTATTGAGGCTTCATATTTTAGTAAGCTTTTTCTTTCAAAGAGGTTTCATGGGAATTTCCTACTTTATCTGCAAAAGTAGATACATTTTCGGCAAAATGTACTTTTTTGTGCATACAACACTCTAGTAGGTTGAGTTTTTTTTGTGTCAAGTTTCAACAGCCGTCGATCGATACTCAACAAGTAAGGTTCAAAAAATGTTCAGCAAATATTGACCTCGCATGAGCCGGAGCATATGTCGAAAGCAATATTTGAAACTGGTTGTGCGTGCATTCAAATAAACATTCGATGCAGATAAAAACGAAACACATATTGACCTCAAGTCCTAAGAAATCGATAAAAGAGAAAGAACGTTTATAAGCAGACATCAAGAAGAATATTACAACCTTAGGGGTATCAGGTTCGCAATGATGCACATATCAAATATATTAAGTAGATACCTTTGAGTATATTATGTCGACTGTAAAGTTCTTTGTTAGGCCAGATTTACGGCCTGTTTTGAAGGAGTCCGTCAAAGTAGAATGTACCTTGCATGCTACAGGTAAGGTTCTAAATAGGGCACAGTGCGTAACAATAGTAACTCATTTAGTCTGCTCAGAATGCGAATCTTGCACGTGCGCTGGGCAGGTAGAGCTCGCTTGTGTAGTTCATTGTCTCGTCAAGTAAAGGTGTCTTTCATAGTGAATAGGAATATCTTGCACAATAACCGGCTATATCCAAAGCACCTCGCCGATTCGGCTAAGACGTAAGATAAATCATGCGTAGGAGTCGAATATAATGGCGTATTTGTTTACAGGAACATCTGTCCCGAACGTACAGAATTGGCAAGTTAGATCAAAAAACGTGTGCATTGTCCGTCTAAGTTTATTGTTAAAAGATTAACACGATACACTGTAACAATACTGTATGCACCTTGACATTTTTTATTCAATCTTATGAGACAGGGTTATCAAAAATTTATAATAATTTTGAATTTACGCAATGCTGCAAAGGTTAGATCATAATTGGACTTTAGAGCTATTATTCCATTATCATGAGAATTAATTAGAGTGTTTATTTAATTTGCTTTTTGTTCCAATGACAATTATATTTATCATATAAAAACAATTTATCCAGGGGTAACTTTAATATACTTTGAATCTTTAGTATTCATTTTGTCTTTATCTGAAAATATAAAAAGAGCCTTTAAAGTAAAACCCTTATAATTAAACATAATAGAAAACTTGTCTGGGTATTATACATTCATAAATAAAAGAAAATAAATGGGCATATAAAGCGTGTTGCGGCATAGCGACCTTAGTGTCCTTATCTGTGTGATAAGGGGAGATTGTACGACCTTTATGTGACTAGGTGTCTCCATGATAATGCTCAAGACCATTGACCGTGTACAGATATAGTTATCAATGTACCCTCGTGGTTAACGTCCAATCCTATTATTATTATGGCTGGTACTATCTCCTTTCAATTAGCTCTACCAATGACAATACATTGCGCAGTTAAAACATCTTTCTGATGATCTCATTTGTTTTCGGTTGAAATATCCATTTAAACATCGGCGTCATGTTTCTTCATTGTCTTTACGATCTTATTGCTCATAAAAACGTAAATTTTAAACAAGGTAAATATTAAGGTTTTGTCCGATATAAATATCCTCCATAGAAATCTTCAAACAAGACGAGATCACAGGTAATTTTCGGAACATATGGGCAGCGGATGAGGTGCGATTAATATTCACTAGTGACTATCAGGATGCGAGTAGCCGGAAATAGAGAGAAAACGGCACACGGGCAGCTGATTGTGGACGCAACGAAATCTACAGTTGTCAGATGTTCAAAAGTGTTGAAAATGAGTTCTTATTTTGTTTCCGTTCTAAATGAAAAAACAAAAACCCTCTGTTTTTGTCGGGTGTTAATAAGATAAAGTAGATCTTAGACAAAACGTTACATTTGTCTCTACTTTCCTAATGAGTGCCCAGTTCCTGAACACGACTCTTTATAATAATCCATCTGCGGTTTACAACAAGTTTGGGGACCGTTATTATTGTTTTTAAATGACATAAGTTTACTGCAACTAATGATGATGATCTGGTAAACTTAAAAGACGTTATTAAATACGAAATCTTGTATCATTATGGCATAATAATAATTGAACTATGAATACAAAGAAAATAGTAAGTTGTATTATTTACAACTTACTATTTTCTTTGTACGTGTAGAGTGCTGTCCTTTGAGATTCCTGTATCTTCCAATGATTTTAGGAATAAGTAATTTGTATTATAGTAAATGTTACTTCCAGTTACTTACTTCTTTATCGTCAGTACAATTTTCTAATATTATCGACTTGCAATTTAATATTTGCAGATGTGTTCGTGTAAAATGCGTGCTATTCACTATGCAGCGTCGTGCTTACACCGTAAATCGATTATCGCGCTAACTCACGTAGATGGTAGAGTCCAGTCACACTACCGGCACGTATATCGTCCACGAAAACGCTGACGTAATTCCAAATCGAATTTAATCACGAATGATCAACTACTTTGACATTTATTACGATTTTATGACGACGAAATCAGAATTATTTTCATGAGGAACTCAAATTAAACTGAAAGCTAATGGATAATTTCTAACATGGTGTAAAAATAACACTTTTGATATTCAAGCTTAGTAACAAGTATGTAAAGGATAAGATGACCTTATATTAATTTTAATCATGTTCAAGTAAAAATTCCAAGTTGACGTCAGAATATGAGGTAGGTATATTCAGGTGTAACATAATATTCAAGGTGTTGATGAAGTCAACGAAAATATTATGTATGTTGTTGATATTACATAACACGAGTATGACGTCACATAATAATATGATAATTTTACTGTGTTTGATAAAACGAAACCTACAACAGGCTTATTGATGCAATTGGACTTTGGAGTAAATAACAAACTAATATTATAAACAAAGTATGTAAGTGGCACAACGAAAGCGGATAAAAACTCAGACATAGTTAAAGCGGAAGAGTGTGATGTAGTTGTCTATAATACAAATGTTATGAATCATTACAAGGAATTAGGTATTGTATTTATATTCGAAACGGTATAGTTCCTGGTTGAAATGGGCGCCGGGGCAGTAATACGGAAGAGGTGCGCTTGCGCAACTGACATTGAACCAGCGCTCCATAAGCGGAAGCCGCATGCCGGATTCTTAATTCTTATGTATATAACATTATTTAATGTCTTCGCGTCATAAAATGTGGCTAAATTAGTAATCAAGTCACTACGAATGTAATAAACATAAAATATATTTAAAATGACCGCACTTAAAACGAAAAAATCACAGAGGTGACTGTGACACAAACAAATCACAAAGGTGACTACAGGAATTATAATTAGTTAAACAATGCCAGGAAACTCACGTTACATTTACGAGTTACGAGGAAAAGTTTTGGGTATTTGGGGAAAAAATATAAGTGAATTATATAATTATCTGGACTTTTAGAATTCTAAGAACTAATGGTTGTACTCATGCTTTACCTGCGTCGCAATTACTGGCGCTTATCAATTGAAAAGCCTTCTTTCGTACGCAAATCAATTCGAGCGAGAAAAACAGTTTTGTATGTAAACATCACACACTACTTCTCAGTAACAGGATGTTGACAATCTATATGACGTGTACGAGGAAAAAGAGATTCTTGAATCTTGACAGCTGTTTCATTCGTGAAGGCAAGTGGAGTTATAATAAAAAAGGGGGTTTTGGGGGGATGTAAAAGTGACACATGTTGTTTTTGTATTTCTTTCCTAAATAAAGTTGTGTTATTTCAATAATTATATTTTCCCACCTTTTCAACTTGACACTGGCAATGGTTTTATGCTATACCGCCGTAATTTAAAAAAATCGCTATCTAGCATGACAATTCCGAATTTGATGTAAATTTCAAATTCGAAAATGAGTTCGTATTTTTGTGGAACAATGGTCGATTTGATTACATTTGTAATTGTAATGATATAGTATCGCTATCGTGCGGTTCGCTCGTCCTTGACTACGGTCCACGGGCCACGGTTACCTATCGAGTGTCGAATGTCGATACTGCGCCGCCCGCGGCCCGCGACTCGCCAGACCGAAACCGCTTCCGCATCATTTACGTCATCTCTATATTTTAAATCACGTGTTACATTTAAATCTGCTCCGTTCTTATGTAGGAAGCATTCTTACTTAAATCTTGTATTATTCTTTATATTTTATTTTCTATGTTAACTGAAATCTTGTAATATTCTTTACATTTTATTTCATTTGTTCTAAGTTCTTACGTATCTATAAGAAGCAAAGTTACAAATGTATTACGCTGTACAAAGTGTTGTAATTTTAACTCTTTCATCTTTAAACAATTTTGTGGCTATTACAAAACGATACCATAGAAATGAGCATTAAATTAGACGTGGGATGAGGGTAAATTTGAGTTAGTTGGTCGATATTAGGCTGAACTGCGTCACGCGCGGGGTGAACCTCCCCGTGACGTCAGAGTCACGTGTTACCTTCGCCCAACTTCACCCCGCGTGGGAGGCTTGCGTCAAGAAACCGTTTCGGGTAGGCGACATTTAGACGGGTCTGGATAAGTTTTGAGGGTGCAAAAATTCTAAAGTCTTTTATTTTTTGCATATAGTTTCCGGACCTTCTTCTTAGTCTAAAATTTGATTTTGTGCCATTTTGGATGGCTGCGTTTGTAGCAATTTAGGTTTTTGTGTCTTTCATGGATATTGGCCCAAAAGTAAATTATAGCTAAAAATTTTACTTTCCCGATATTAAGGAAACAGTAACCGATGCACATATGCAGTTTGAGTCGTATCCAACCAGGGTTTTTCTGGTATTCGGCTACTATATAAAACATGGTCCCACCAGGCCCACAACTATTCTAATGTCTGACAAATCTTAAAAAACTGTTCAGAGTGTTAATATCTGAGTCTGTAAGAAAGTTGTGCCACATTCGGCAATTTCGTATAAAGATATTCCATTTTTTTTCCTCAAACTCGCTATAAAAACTACTAATGAAACTTTTAGTTAGTAGAGTTTATATCTATATGATGATTATGGTGTTACAAAACACTTTCTATAAGTTTAATCATGTTTATCCGCGGGATTTTTTATTAGAATGTAAAAAACCAACTTTTATCATGTATCAATGGCGAATACGGGGTGCGGGCCTCTCGCCACGCGGGGAGGGGCCCAAGTTTCATATTAATACGACAAAATGAAATGACAATTATGTGACAACTTGACAAGTAATAATGTTCTAATTATGCGAAATTTATAATTTCAATTTTAAATTTATTTCATGTTTAATGATGCCAAGACGAGACCATAATATTATGACTCGCCAATAAAAAATGTCTTCAGATCTCGTCTAGAACCTTCTGACTCCACTCTACGTTCTCTAACTCTATAAAGCTTGAATTTACAAACTCGTAAAGTAGAAAATAGGCTTAAGATAAAAAATATTTTAGTCACTGTTCATAGCTTTTCTGTTAGAGAACACAATGTTCTGGCACAACGACGACGCTCGAATATTGCTAGTGTGGGGTGTGCCTTATACAAAAGCTCATGAAATAATGAAACGCTCAAGCTATGCATTTTGACTCACTAGACGGATCGCGCTAGCTGTTTTTTAGTGGGAAGTGGAAAAATTCTAATGTTGCTGAATTTTTTCTGTACCTATATGTAGTTGATAGAGTAGTCCCTAGGGAGTTAATAATTAAGTTTTGTGCCATGTCTGCCTATTGCCTTTTCAGCAATTCGATTATTTGTAGTTAATTTTTCCGTGGCTGCGTAACGTGAGACTTTAAAAAAATAAAAAGTTAAGGAGTGTTCCCAAAAAGGCAAGCAAAGTTTAAAATTGATGTAATTCAAAGGTCAGTTATACAAAAAACAAAATAACTTAAAGATAAAAAATCATAGCTTCTAATACTACTTACTGTACCTACGCGGGCGGAGCTGCGGGCACCAGCTAGTTTTAACATTAAACTAACAAGCAATAATAAATAAATAAAAATTCAAAAATAAAAAACCTTTTATTTCCAGTTTCACAAATTAATGCTTTTTATAATACTAATTAAAAATTATAATAAAATTACAAATTAAATTAAGACTAACGTTAGGTATTATAAATCAATTATTTTATAAGACTAACATTATTATAAAATAATGCTAAACATAGTAAACATATATCGAAAAGCAGTACCTTGGATCGGTCCGCATTCGTACGTAGTGCTCTGATGCTTCACTAGGCTCGACTTGGCGGGGCCCTGCCGTGCCCCTAGATATAAAATTGTCAACGGGATGAATAACAATATATACAAATATTATTTTGTTGGTTTGTAAAATGTATTTAATTATATAAATTATTACAATCAATTAATAACCTAATAAATAAGTCCTTAACCACGAGTATTAGAAACATGTATTCAGCAACCTACGTATAAAATTCAAGCGTTGAAATATTTTTTTTATTTTTTTATTAAATAATACTATATTTACAATAAATATGATGTAGCTGAAGAGACTATTCGGTTAAACCACTTATTTCAAGAACTAAAATTAGGTATTTGAAATTGTAATTTTTTGGTGTTAGATAACCGAAGTTTCATGTGGAAGCCTATTGGATATCAAATTTTATTGTGCATTTATGTATTGTATAAATCAGGCGACAATTTACATTCAGCTTCGTCATTCGTGCTACGCAAACAAAGTTGCGGGCAAAAGCAAGTTTAAATTTTGTAATCGCTGTAAAATGCGAAATATAAAAATTTTGAAATGTAGTCGAATGAATGACATTTTATCACACACATTTACGTATATGTGTAATGTGTATGTTGTAGTGCGAATATTCCACAATACTTCGACCGTATTATAATAATATTATTTTTGCATTTTATTATTTAAACCCTCCATGAAAAAGGCACAAACTTGGAATATAGATTCTTTATGACTTAATAATATTGAATACGTGAACTTTATTTAACGATTATGTGTTTTTGGAGCGCTTTTAGCTTAGGGAAACTAAAAAACGTAATTTCTCGAATCGCAGTCGCTTAATGTGGCACAAAATTTGGAATTAGGCCTATTTTAGTGGTCTTAAACAGAAAATAGTCGTTTATCACACTTTAGAATTTTTGCCGGTACTGTTTTCAAAAAATGACCCTAAGTCATTTTTTACTGGACGAAAACGACGCAAATTAAGTCTCCATACTCTGGAAGCTGTCCCAGTTAAGATACCATTAATATTTTAAACTTTAAATCAATATTGCCACTTTTATCGCCATATAAAAAAATCAACCACAAATAATGGAATTGCTGAAAACGCAGTGGGCAGAAATGGCACAAAACTTAATGATAAGCTCCCCAGGGACTACTTTATCAACACACAAAAATTCAGCGACTTTAGAATTTTTTCCACTTACCACCTCGAATACGCCTAGCGCGACCCGTCTAATTGTAATACCCCGTAAACGAAAATACAACCATAATACAAATAAACGGTTGACCTCATAGATATATATCTATGAGGTCAACTATGTATAATATTAAAAAGGTTGACCTGAAAAGGTTGAATAAAATTTATTACGTCAAGTCAAAATAATTATTTAGTTCGACAGATTCATGCGGTATTGCATCATCGCGAATTTAAATAGATAACACGAGTGCGCAATATTGGAAACTGATCAAACAAGTGTTTAAAAAACAAAAAATATATTATTTGCTTTTTTGAACAATAAAATAATGATATCAGATATTATCTATAGGGGCTAGGGCAAGATGATATTGTCACGCGATAGTCGCGCCACGTATTAAAATCTTGACGTATTAAAATCAGAGCCGCAGATAACGAAGTTTGTTTTGTAAAAACCCACTCTAGTAATAATAATAATAAACTAAAGCTTATTACTAGTGACACAAGGATTATTTTGGTTTGAAGAGCTAACGACAACGAATTTATTGAGACTATCTTAAATTTTAACGCACTAGATCTTACACTACATCTAGATTATTGTGTCGACTGTCGGGTGTCAACCAATTTAATTTTTTTTAAACTATAAAGAATACAATATATCGGCAACAGTAAAAAATGATGGTACAAGTGTCAGTTTGTGAGTATTATTGTGTTGTCGCAGGCGGTTACGCAAGGAGTGACCGTGAGGGGAGGCCGCGTACGTTCTCATATTTATTATACGTATTCTTCGATCTCGGGCGCGAGGCCGAAACCACGAAAAGAATACGATTTCGCAACGGCACATTTCAATGTCATTGTAAACGCTCATGATGGCCGTTTGCGGTTTAACGTTACTGACCATAACTTCTCGTGACTCATGCTATTAGATAAGGTCCATCGATGAAGATCGATGCACAATTACATTTTAATTTGAATATACCGTGTCTGTTCTTTTTCTTCTTCATTAGTCATTCATCCGTAAAGTTGAAATAAAAATACCTGGATATGAGCACGTGCTATGTACTTTTTCGATGTTTAATCTATTGAAGTTTAAACTTACGTTAAGCTGTGAATGTAGAAAATCCGATTTAAAATATGTATCCAGTTTTATGTAGACTGGTTTTATTTCTAGGATAACGTAGTCGAACTGGTTTGGAATCTTGATACCAACGCTGAAAGTCGAAATTTGTTTGGCAGGAGCAGCAAGTTTGACAGATGAAAATATTGCTAGGCCATGAAACAGCTAGACCTGATACAAACCGGTCTGCGGAACATGAGGTAGCTGTGTGCAATTAAAGAAGCTGGTTTCAGAATTATTGATAGTATCTATCTACGAACGAAATTATTAGCAATTACGTTGCAAAATAATATAAAAACCGTATATGAACTAAGAAGCAGCTGAGAGCTATCGACCGAGATGTAAAGGAATTTGAATTTCAAAATGAATTTATTTTGGTCGGAATAGTTTTGGCGAGCCGACATGGTCGGTGTTGCAATGTTAACACTGCGCTTGCGTCATTTCCTCTAGCTGACCGTGAACCATGTTACGTCAGAATGATATTAGGATGCGCCTACGCAGTCAGACCTCTACCAGTAATAAAAATAATATCAATGACATCTATCAAACAAGAGCGTCTATCCGTTGTCGTAAACAGTGTGGTTACACTTTTGGGTCCATTCGTTTTATGCCTTATTGCTTAGACATTAAGAAGTATTTTAGAAATAGTTACCGATTGGTAATACTGTATTTGGCAAGTGACGCACGTGTTGCTTAATTATCTGTGAGTACATGCCTTAATGTACTGTCAAATGTGTAACACCATTTGACGGACGACGTTGCGCAAAGTTAAGGTGGTTCGTTTCCTATACAAAAAAACAATGGACATTAATTAGGTAATTTCATACTATTACTACATAAATTTATATGCACATCTATTTATTTTGCAATACAATTGTCGCAAAATATATTTAAAATACTTTATTTCACACAGAAGTCACATTTTTATTGAATTTTCGACAAAAAGTGACATAAGTTACAAATGTCACTTTTTGTCGAAAATTCAATAAAAATGTGACTTCTGTGTGAAATAAAGTATTTTAAATATATTTTGCGACAATTGTATTGCAAAATAAATAGATGTGCATATAAATTTATGTAGTAATAGTATGAAATTACCTAATTAATGTCCATTGTTTTTTTGTATGGGAAACGAATCACCTTAATGCTCTTAATCATCAGGATATAGGTACGAGGATGACATCAAACTAATTAGTTTGCCCTTATCGCTGGAAATAACACGGATACATAGATAACTGTCTAAACTAAATAGTTCCCGTTTAAGAGTTTCGTCTGTGAGTCACATAAACTAATGTTTACTTTTAGAATTTTCTCAAATTAATTAAGTTACATATATAATGTAATTATTAATAATTATGTGGTTATTATTCAATAGGAATCGAGTTATTTCAAAACAATGAAACTCGTATCTCGTCCGATGGTCGTCCATATAAAACACGTATTTTAATCGGACAAAGAAATCGAGAAAACCGAGTTCAATATCGAGGTTAGTTTTGTCGATTGTGCAAGAGCAGGAAACGGCTATAGGACGCACGTCCGTGACTCGGTTACCGATGTGTCTTATTGTCCGACTGAAGATGCTCATTATCACAATGTTATCTCCACTGAACTTGAAAACAATGTCATCGGAACAGCCATTTTCTTCAGACGTGTTGACAGTATTAAAATCGTTACTTTTAGAAATTTTTGAACTAAAAGATAGGGTTCTAATTTTTCCTTAAATTAGGCAACAGAAAATTTGATGCTCATAAAGATACATCTGCAGTATGCGGAAAAGTTAATGTTTTTTGGACGTTACTTCTGCCAAAACCGTTCTTTATGGCTACAAATTATAACTTCTACAGTATAAACAATAATATAACGAACATTAAGGCACTGGTCAGGTTTATTGTAGCGTAGTATGTAATTTTGCAAACCGGTAGCACCCGGTAGCTTGTCTTTTATTTTGCCAACGATCGCCGCTGGATAAAAGCTAACAGCTAAATAAATTTTATCACCAGGTTTGGTTTTGGGATTGTTTTGGCTTAAGACAGGCACATTTGTAAATCTGGACGAACAATGTAACAGCCAAAAGAGAAGATTTTAAGTAAAGGAATGATATAACATTGACTTGACATTTGTTTAGTTTTTCACTGTTTTGTAGTAGTTAAATATGTAAGTAAGCTCATTTAAACCTGTTGCCAATAATTAATCCGCTGTCAAAGGTCTTATTTATACACCAAAATTACGACTTGTTTACTTGCCTTTAAATATGGTTGACGGATGGCCTTTTGTGGAGTTATTTTGGTAGCTAATTTATAGTTCTCCATCCCCAAACAAAGACATCGATAAGTCGGAAGCAATTTCTTCCTGAATTTATTTTTGGTTAACTTTTAACATATTATCGCACCTTCGGTGCAACAAAGTCACAACTGCTTATTATTAAACTTTACAGGAGAGAACTTTTAAGATTTTTTTCACATTTATTTCATGATTTCTGGATCACTTTTTATAGTAGGCTTAAACCTTTATAGTAGGCTAAAAACTTAGCCTACTATAAAAAGGGATCCAGAAATCATGAAATAAATGTGAAAAAAATCTTAAAAGTTCTCTCCTGTAATATTTAATAATAAGCAGTTGTGACTTTGTTGCACCGAAGGTGCGATATGTTGAAATAGTATATTTAAGTTTTTAAGATATTCTCGTCTGTCGTGCCCTAATGTAGGATATATTTAACTAGCAGAGGGTAGTTATATATAGCCGGGGGTAGTGACCTATTACATCTATGATTCATCCTGAACCCTCTATATTGGGCCCTTCCCTCTCAGTGACGTCATCGAATGAACTGACGCATTTAGGACGGTGCATCATGTCTGATTCATTTTTACATTGTTATTCAAATATGTTTTTGTGATATAGAATTCTAAAAATTACTCATGTGTTCGGAATTTGGACAAAAATTAAAATTAAATACGTAATCTAAAATTTGAAAATATGGAACAAACAAAGAGAGATTTCAAAAAGATTACCTATACATGTTACATGCGACATACATAACAAATTCGATACAGGTGAAAGTTAGCATCTAAATGCTTATTATAAATAACCTAACCAACAGCATGTCAGGATATGCCTAGGAGGGTTCCGTAACTATCAACGCGCAATAGGTTTTTTTTTTCAAATTACTACAGCAGTTATTGTCCGATTTCGGTTAAAAAAAGTATTTATTATATCAGCATGGAAAGTTTCAAGTCCTCCTCTCTTAGTTCTCTTATAGTTAAGAAATGCCAGGGCGGAATAAGGAGTACTACGGAACTCTAAAAAAGAACATGCGCGCTAGAATAACTAATTTTATACAGTCCATGTCCTTCAAATGTTCTCATGGACGTCGGCACAACAATCTCGGCTGTACGAGGAGACGAATAGAGGTCGGAATACAATGGCAGAGGCAGCTCCGCGTCGGAAGACCATGAGTTAATGTTTTGGTTACGCTGGATGAGTCTCAGCTGCGGTCAGCGACCTTCGCGACGCGGATATGCAGCCACGACGCGATGTTCGAATAAAAATAAAGGACATTGCACATTGGCTTGCCTTTACTCATCTTATGTAGCTGCCAGCAATTTAATGATTTGTTTACTGCAGGATACACTGCCACTATTTTTATTGCGCGTTTATTTACCGCCTAACCTTTAAACGATGAGATCATATTAATATTTAGGGTTTCATGCCCAAAGGTTAAAAACGGGACCCTATTACTGATACTATCTGTCTGTCCGTCTGTGCCTGGTGATAGCTAGACAGTTGACATTTTTTACAGATAATGTATTTCTGTAGCCGCTGCCCGCTATAACAACAAATACTAAAAACAGAATACAATAAATATTTAAGGAGGACTCGTTCAATCTGTTTTTTTTTTTGCTGTTTTGTACGGAACCCTTCGTGCACGAATCCGACTCGCACTTGGCCGGTTTTATTAACTTACTAATTACGTATGAGTACATGGAATAAACAGTGATAAGGTAGCTCGGAGTGCACGACGCGGAACGGCGATGAATGTAAAATCTTTTCAAAAAAGCTTAGTCGCGTGTTTGGCGAGCGTCGATACCGCCTCCAACCTTCTGCCCGTTCTAGATGACCGCTCTTGTGCGACTAAGATATGCTAAAGTCCATTACGGACTGGACCTAAGTAATTAGTGCCACGTGCAGGAAACCTTATACGGGCGTCGTAGGTGCCTTACGAGCGAATGTTAAATTTATTGTTTATATTCATGAATTCAATTTTATTACAAAGGAAGTGGGGTGCTTTACTCTTACCGAGTGGATTTAATAGCCACGACTCACGACTCCACTGACTCATTTTGGATTTTCAAATGGGGCGTTGGCTGGTGCCAGTACGAGTCTTTTTCAGTGAGACGTGGACCTAAAAAAATCTTCTAAATATAGCCGGGATACCTAGGTTGATATTTATCTGATCTCAGGCCACCTGGTGCTTTCTCTGGTTACGTCAAAGATGCAGATGTTAGATAGGCATTCATCTGTATCATTTTGAACCCGGATGAGCCTGATTAATTATCATTTAACACAAGCGGCCGATTTTCAACTAGCGGGCAGTGGTCTACCTATTGAAATAAACGGCGCGTGTCACAACACACGGGCGACGTATCAGCGCGGCGGATAAGTGCGCGGTTACGCAAATCCGCAGATATGTCGAGCGGGCGCGGGCGCGCCGAGCGCTTGCACAAGGTTTCGCAGACCTTTGTTTTACGCAACCCGATCGATTTAATAGCTAGTCGTGCGTTTTCTCAGCTGGCACCCGGCTAAATTCACCAAGAATTGAGAAACTAAATAATATTTAATGAGAGCAACACGCAACTTAATTGTTTAAAAACAGAAACACGCACGATAAATGTCGTCGTAAATGAAGCTGCAAGCCCAGAGAATTAAGAAGCGTCATTTTTCGTAGAGGTGACAATGACTCTACGTGCGGCTTTTCACTTCCTAAAACAACACTAGTGGCAAGCAAAGGTGATATTCGCAAGAGCAACGCTCGCTCGCGTCCGGTAGCCGCATCCGGTGTATTTGTTTCACCAAAAAAGGTGAGAACGCCCATTATTTATAGTCATGACGAATTCCGTGTCGTACAACTGGCTCGTTTATTTACAGAATGAGGAAAATCGTAGGTGTATAAAATATAAATGTCAAGAGTGTCGTACACCTAAAATCATTGTTTATCCGACTAACTCGGTGGTAACTGGTAACATAAGTTTTTAATTGCGATGACGTTAAAGCACGCATCATTGTTTTTTAACGATCTTTTGGTTCCGCACGAGCGAGGAGGCGTGCGGTGCCGGCGTCGGCGACATTGGCACAGTTGCGCACGACCTCATGCCACAAGTCGACCGAGGCCGCGACTAAACGCCCAAAATGAACACAAACGTTGCCGAACGCCGACTCATATGTAGACTAAAATAGTTACGAACTGTATCAATTCTGATGCCACTACTAAGTTTCCCCGCCCCCGATCGTATTGCGCAGCATCGCCGATCAAACTACACGAGGATTATTATGTAACTAAAGCTATAATTGTGGAGTTGTTCTTCTCACGATACTCGGTGCTACGAATGACCAAAGTTATACAATTGTCGAAACGGGGAGGCGTATATGTTACAAACGGCGTGGCTATTATGCAAATGCCTACTTAGATGTAACATAGCGAACATTTCTTGCACCATGAGTTTGGCAACGGCGTTTCAAAAGATTTTGGAATAGTTGGTAAAGTTGGCATACGCTTAGGAGTTGTAAAATAGTTCCCGACATGTGAGAAACAGTTCGCGGACAGAATATGGATTTCAATGGATTCCATTTAGGTGCGTAGTGGTGCGGCGCGGCGTGGCGGTGGCCGGGCCGGAATGCACAACGGCGTCTGCCGGGTCTGTCGCGATTCGCGAACCAATTTGGCACATCCGCTAGCCGCTGCCAGAGCACCGCGCCACAAATATCCCATTCCGCTAGCGCCGCAGACACGATGACTTTCGCGACGGCAAACTAAATATAGCACGTGCAAAATTGGAATGCTTATTCAAATCAAAATAACAATTGCAAACACTGTCTCAACCAGACATTAAGTAGAGCAAAAAGAAACTACTTAAAAGGAACACTGTCTTCTATGTACTTTCTTAAAGTTTTAGTAAATGTTTGCGAAATAATAGAAATTGCAATGCTTAAATACAATCAAGAATTTTAATCCAGGATTATAAGCAACAACTCTTTATGTAGAGCAGCTTGTACTTTGCCGATTAGGGCCGGACCCTTTGATATAGTTAACAAAAAGTGTGTGTACTCCGAAAGTTTAGAAAGCCCGGTTAAGTTTCAATATACAATATTTTAACATTGTTTAAAATAATATTTTGTTAGGAAACTTTATAAAGCAATCCGGCTACCGAAATCCGCATTGGGTAAAACAATGTTTCAACTTGCTCCGGCAGGTAACACTACCTGAGAGTTGAGACGGTGTGTTTAGTGACAGAGTAGGCGGGTTGGGAGTTTGGTACACAATGCTGACAATATTTTATACCTGCGTTTGTTTACAGGAAGATTTACAAGTGATTACAATATATTTAGTTCCTGTAGTTCCACAGAAAAAATATTGCGTAGCGAAATAGTAACACAAAGGAAAGTAATACTTTCAGAGACACTTCCGTCGTCTACATCCGCCAAAGAATGATCCGATGACAGTAAAGAATAAAGATTCACACAACACACAGGAAACATCCGGTTTTATTGAATTAGATGAGAAAGGAGGAATTAAGTCCAAAGAATACAATGAAATAGTAACAGTTGCTAGAGAATGAAATTTAACCTGCTTGGCGTTTCTAAAATGTATTCAATATTCATAACCTGAATTTGAAAAGTAGAACGTCTTAAAAATATATTGCTGTGTTTAAATATTTTTAAATGTAGAGTAAGTACGGTTGCGACGCAAAAATTTGTTAAAAATACAGTTTTTCAGTTTTTAATGGGACACAAAATTTATTATGTAAGCAATCTATGAAGAAGCGATACATTTCAAGTTTATTATATCTCGAAACTGATTAACATGTCAAAGTGTTGCAAAAGTTGAGGTGAGGTGTCGTCCGGACTGATAAAGAAAAGTAATTTCTTTCCATCTCAAAGGATGAGAACAGCTCCAGGGTAGTAGAAAAACTTCAAAGAGCGCTGAATCAATATTAATGTTACCGGCTGGAGCCGCAGATCGCAGCGTGGCGTCCAGCGGATGACTCGGAATATATAATCTGGGGTGGCTTGTGAACGTGTGAACGGAGGTCGAAGGGCGGGACACTTGATCGTGTTGCACCTTCCGCGCGACATGTGATCATTCTCACGAAACCCGAATGGGTATCTTGACCGCGGCGTGTGCATAATCATTAGAATTTATTAGGGACGCACAAGGTCAGCTGCCTATGCAAATGTTCTGAATAATTTAATGAGCGAATCTATGGGAAAGTTCGGACTTGGGAAGTACCTATTAAATATTTGTTTCCGCTAGAACGTGTTCCCATTAAAGCTAGACATTAAAATCTAAGGATGCTAGTTTTAAAGTTTTATATTAGACGCCAAGAGTCTAGTTTCCCAGGCGTAGCAGGAAACTACGTAAAACATTCGCTCTGTTATTACATTTAGGGTCGAGGCTGGAGCTAAACTTTTTACTTTTGATGTACATGTGGTGCTTCGTGTTCCGCATCGCAAATCTGCGCTTTTGACAACGTTCGCTTTGATGCTGCACTTGTTGAGAGGTATTAAATTTTATAAATTAAGCCGTCTCGTCCGTCCACGTTAAATTTACACCCACTAGCACTCGCTGCTCGCATACCGTACAGCGGTAATGTAGATATTCAAAGTGGATGAGTGTAAGACAAAATTCGTGCGCAAATTTATTTTTGGGCGGGAAAGTCATCGGGGACGTTCTTTCGGGGGTTAACGAAACGATTAGTTTTAGATTTGTGGAGGATGAGCCATTGTGTCTTCACGAATTCGATTACAGAAGCGAGCCCGTGGGACGAACGTATTTTAACAACCGAACGCCGAGATAAAAATAGTCACAATAAACAAAATACGTTAAGATGAACGTCACAATAGCTTTTATAATAAAATGTTAAAAACGTGGCTCGTTATCAAACTAAGAAAATCAATAAAGGGTTGTTATGCGGGACAGGTGAATAATAGAATTTCATTATAGTATACGTTGCGGAGACCCCGCATGAGGGATTTTTTCACTCTATTTTAATTGGATTTCTCGCGAGTCAGGTCGGATTAAGGGATGCAGGTATAGGGTTCGCGGTGCGGCGTGCGCGGGCGCAGACCCTTGACCCGATTGTATTGTACGCGGCGGTGACACCGCTCGCCTTGAGTCGCTAGCATTGCCGGAGATATTCGCAACAATGGAGGCCAGATAACGTTTCAAAAGTTCGAAAACGGCTCATACCGGCTGCCAGTAATTACGATTGCTAATAGTTTGTAACGTTGTGTTGCGGGTATTAATTGTGGCGCTGGTAAACGATGCTCCTATTGAAGCTTTTATTGGTTGATAATAATAGATGTAATAAATAAAAGATAGTGTTATCATACGTGGCGTTATCGAACAAAAGGAAATGACGTGCTACTTGAGACGGGACGTTTCCGTTCGGCTTCCAACGTTTTTGTGAGCCTAGAACTTCTCACGGGCAACCGTGGGTGGACTGATAAAAAAGAGAAAGTAACCCATTGAACTATGACTAAATCGTATATTCGATATAGAACTGATTGATACGAACACGGCATCCTCCGTCATCCATTCATCGTTTGTACAAGTATTTTTCCACCAATATTTATCTTTCGCTATATTTTTTCTTCGCTTCCTTTAAAAGGGTTTATAATTCTGAGAAATATTTATAATTCAAAATGCGTCGTTGTAACAATATCTAAATTGTATTACTTTCGTTAGGATAGATATTGACCCAAATGTACAAAATAGTAGACAGTAGTAATGTCATTGGATTACTCAAGTAAGATTTTCGATAGCAACTGAGATATCAACAACGGTGTTGCATTGCGTCAGTTCATTGGCAAAATTTAGTACACGCCGCACAGCCAACTGTGTGCGATAATTTCAATTGTTTGCAATTTACTAGGTACATTGGTTTCTCTCTATTAAATCATAGTCCTTGCGAAAATAGTTAGGAAATCGTCAACTACAATAGCGATTACGCAGCTTCATCTGCTGTCTTGATAGCGTCTTAGATTGTGTTAACTATAGAATCTTGGGTTTTTATCGTTTATGTAATAAGATCTACTTACACGTGCCAAATGGAATTAATTTAGCATAGAATTCAGATGAGATCATAGCGACCAACGTCATGAAATACCAAGTTAAGTGCTCATGTTTCTCATTTCAAATATTCGAACATTATTCTCTATATTCTACATAATAAGAGACATGCAAACTCACCTCTGTGGATCTGCGAAGACGAACTTCCTCAATTTGAGGTCCCTTAATACGATGCCTTGTTCGTGACACGCGGCCACCGTCTCTGCCATTTGCCTGAACAGCCTGCGGGCCTCGTGCTCTCTTAGCCGTTTCCTCGCCCGCACGTACGAGTGCAGGTCCGAGTGGGACCGGGGGAATATTAGGTACACCCTCTTGTCCCCAACCAACACCTCGTGGATCGGATTGACGTGCGGATGGCCGTCTAGCCGGTAGTGAGCCTGGAGAAGACTACTACAGTCTCTCGATACTACCTGCAAGAGACAAGCGAAAATTACTATGACGTGAAGTAAGAGAACCTTATGAAATAAATGCTGATATTTCGTCAGATTCCTTAGCCTTTAGAGATACCTAATATTAACCTTCTCGATGAAATATTATAATTAATTCCTATAAAATATAAATATATTTCAATCTCAATAAGGCACTGAATATTTCAATGTATGTATTTATTTAATCGCTAGGTGTAATTAATATTGTAATAAAAACATTAATTCTTGCATAAACACGACCCTAATACCTAATATCGACTGAGCATTAGCTAGCACGTCTAGTTCAGCTTTAAAGGGATTCGAAGACCTTTTGAAAGGGTTTCATAGCATTGATATAACGAGGTCAAACGTTAGGTGAAACCCTTCGCGAATAAACAAATATCAGCAGTAATATCAAACGGAAACTTCAGGTGACGACAGAGGGTTAGGAAATAGAATGAGCGCGAATGTGCTGGCCTATGAGGCACAATATTTAAAGCGAAATAAGTGAAACAATTTTAGGATGTTATTTTTGAAATTGGAACAGTGTTATTTTTGTTTACAAGATGTCAACTATAAAAAGCAAATCAAGATAGCAGACTGAGTATGAATCATTGCGTGCGTCAAAAAGCTCTACAACTTTTTTATAAATAGAACGATTTAATTAAGGAATCAGTTTAGACACGTAGACGTAGGTACCAGACTGGTAAATTTTCCGCTGCGTAGATACTATGCGTAAGTACTTATGTGACCTGTTTTTGACTGTTTACGAAAAAACCGATAAGAATTCGCAATAGCTGTGGCAATTGATCGATAACATTTGGCTCTTTATAGTGTTGCTTATGGTCGGTAACCTAGTTTACGATATCAATATTTATTCAATCAAGGTGTAGCCAAACTATTTGTTCGGTACGCATACTATTAGGTACAGAGTTTAGGTCTAAATATGATATCAAAATTCAAATATGTTCCTATTAGTGCTTTATATAATAGTATATTTAAAAGATTCACCACCATCATCAGTTACTGCTTTTTGATAAACATAATTTAACAATTATTAGAAATCAATGATAGTAATTGTCAATTTTATCGACTGACTGGATATTTAAACGAAAAAATAATAAAATCAGGGTTTTTTACTACTTCAAAATGTATAGATTGATAACTAGTCAATAAGTACAGTTTTTGCCATCCGCTGACACTAAATTTGAGTGCCGCCAGCAATGAACTTGGTGCATATACACTATACAGAGAGGGGAATGGTGGGGATCCGCCGGTCTCGCTCGACGTATCACCGAATCGTTATCACTCGTCTATTTCACAATGTCAATGAGAAGGTCAAAGTGACTCTTGCTTGTTGTGTCTACGTGTATATAAATAACTTAATCCCTTAGCAAACAAATTCAAAGTTTCACATCGACGTTTAAATACAGAATAAAATATATAATGCTGCAGAGACAGCGACTAGCTGCTATGTTGTAAATACATTCAACGTTTAGCAACGATAATGTTGCCACACGTAACCTTGTCGGGTTCTCACGAGGGAAGTGTATATTTTGTGCCTTGACAATACTTGTATAGGCCTTTGTTCAGCGCTAGTTTGTATCCTGTAGCCTAAATCGGAGCCTACACGAAGGATGTGCAAAATAACAAGTTTCTAAACAGGTTTTAGTGTCCCGAGTAAATTCAGCCAACGCAAAAACGCCGACCATATTCAGGGTTTCTCAACATTTAAGGATCGATTTTGTTAATTTTATCTTAAAATTATTGTTAACGTTATTATCTCGATTGCGAAATTCGACACATGTGACATGACATTGTAGAAACTGCGATGGCTGCGGCCTACAACTTCGAACACCGCTAGGCCATGACATATAAAGTATGACATCGATGTTGAACATTGAAAGCTATTAAATTGCACTTTAATAAATAATAAACCTAAATAGCTTGTCGGTTAATAATATTGTGTTTGTAAAATTTTAAGTTCTTGGTAATTTTGTACCGCAAAATACATTTGTTCGACAAAGGGATAAAAGTTTAAATTAATTTTGATTGCGTGCGTGCAGCTTTAACGTAATTTTAATTATGATCAGTTAAAATTGTAATAAATTAATGATCAATAATTGACAAGCTGAGGGAAACTATATGGGCTCATTTATAAAAGGTCCATCACCACGGGGTTCCCACCCGTGGGACACGACAACCCTTTTACAAATTTTAGCTTATATTAAGATTAGCGATCCTTTGTTCGTATAAAGAATTAGTTAATTTTATATATTTATTAACTTCGAGTAATAGAAGCTAAAGAAACGTAAGAATTTAAACTTTACGAGACTTTACGGTAATATTAGCAATGGGTTAATCCTAATTCTAAAAAAACTACCCCCTGTTGTCTACAGTCTACTACAGATCGTTCAGTTATTTTGACTTTTTCAGGACTTTTATGTCGATTACTAAGAGTACCTATATTGGCCGATTACCTCCTATGATAACTCGCTCTATTTTTGACAGGTAAGTACCTACCTACGTATTTTCTAGCAAATGACATTGACAGTCATTAGTTCATTACTCATAACTCACCATTCAAAAATTTTAGCTCAGAAAAAGCTAAACTATCTCGTGTAGGTATCAGATTCAGAAACAAAGTGTTTTTTGATAAAAAATAGGTAGGTAGGTACCTAATATAATATAACAATATTGTTAATTTAAATAATATCACTCGATAGTTTTATCGACTTCTAAACATACTAAAATCAAGTCGAGAGCTGTAATATTAAAAGAAACAAAGTATAAAAAATCTGGTAAAGACTCAAGTTGTTTGTGCTACCAATTTCGTATTGTACGGGACTGAGACGCGGTCCGACTGGTTTTCGTTTATAGTTTTAGTTATTGCTATAGCCTGGGTCCTGGGACCTGGGTACTCACTTTGCAAACATACTCCTCTTGCGTGCGCACGTCCACACATCGGCAGAGCGATGATCCTTCAACTTGTTCCAGCAACAGGTATTTCTCGGCCACCAGGGCCGCTTGGAACTGGTGCTGGGGGGGCGAAGGGCTAGCGGGCGCGGGGCTGGCAGGCGAGGGCGCCGCGGACAGGCGATCGGCTAGCGTCGGGGACTGAGCCCTCTCCTCATCCTTGCTGTCCTCGGGCACCGCCACAGTCACCGCTGGTTTGCTCAGGCGCAGCGGCCACAGCACCGAAGGTGATCCGGGATCCATTTCACAACACTAGCACGGTCACTGTCACAATACACGTTCACAAAACACTAACACTTAAAACGAAGCAGGAACTAATTTGATGAGATGAGCATGATCTGGAACAAAAACTCCCATTATATTCTTCGCAGGCACAAATCACTTCAAAATCACAGCAAGCTAAAGGCTTAAAGTATTACAAAATATTTAATGAAACTGAGACAATCGGCGATTTAGTAACGCGGTTTAGTAAGGGGAAATTGTAAAGTACCTGCGAATATAGTACGAACCTTGAAATGATTTGCCCTGAGTGGATATCGTACCAAAACTTGACTGTCCGTGGTGGCAAAATGCGAATTTGAGCGGCGAATTACAAGAATGTTTTCGAGTAATTCGAGCAAGTCTAGACAGGCCAATATTTTGGGCCGGTGTCCGCTCGGGTTGATGATAAACTAAACGGACACACAACCACCTCCTATTAACGCCATTGCGAGACTAACAAATTTCGTGACGAGCGAGGCTGACGCGTCGCGTTCGGACGAAGCCTCGGGCCGGCAACTGATCCAACGTCCAATGTCGACACACCGTCAGCTTGCGTAGTACGAGTGTACGCCATGCGGTTCGTAGCAACAACGACAAACAGCATGTTGTCCCTCTCTCACTTACCGACTTATGGTTTATTGAACAAGGAAAGAATTAGACCATTCATTTACGTTTGGCAATACGATGATGTCAAATGTTTATGTTTCAATATTTTTCACAACAAATGAAACAACAGAAATAAGTACTTAAACAACAAAGTAGGTAAGTTAAGTAGGTAGGTAACAAATTGCGAAAATATTAATGTTTCGCGAGAGTAACCTATTTTTAATATAATGCTTTACGAATTACGATTTACGAGTGATAAGCTTGCCTAGATACAGCCTACACCACTGACCAGCTAGGTAATACACCCACTAATCATACATCTATGCCAATCCTCTTATAAATAAAAATATTTACGCGTTTTATCGCAACATAATAAATTATTATTAGCAGTCCGTGTTGAACGGATACGCTAATCTATGCTGCTGTCTTTGTCTGTCAAGTGACTTTCCAAGTTCCAAGTTCCAACATTTCCAACATATCAGATATGCGATACGCTTTTATCTGGGTGCACGGCAGTGCCCCCGCCAAGTCGAGCGCGAAGCAAACACTGCCGTACCATCCTTTACTGGAACCATTTCGCCGCATTTTCAGGCCCCTATTTGAGAACCTCTGGATAAGACCAGAATGCAGAAATTTTCGTCATCCAGTAAGCTATAATCACATACTTAAAAATCCAAAATTTCAAGTCTGTAGGTCATTTAGTTCCAAAGTTAAGCGAAAGCAAAGTTTCGCATTTATGACACTCACTCACTCACTCACTCACTCACTCACTCATGATCATCAAAATAGAACTAGTACTTCCCATAAACTTAGAGAGCTGAAATTTGGTACAGAGTTAGGGTTTAATGGCCACATAAAGGGAAAACTATAAAAACTAGGATAATCGATCTGGGGGCACGGCAGTGCCCCCGCCAAGTCGAGCGCGAAGCAAACACTGCCGTACCATTCTTTACTGGAAACATTTCGCCGTATTTTCAGGCTCCTATTTGAGAACCTCTGGATAAGACCAGAACGTCGATCTGGGGGCACGGCAATGCCCCCGCCAAGTCGAGCGCGAAGCAAACACTGCCGTACCATTCTTGACTGGAACTATTTCGCCGCATTTTCAGGCCCCTATTGAGAACCTCTGGATAAGACCAGAACGCAGAAATTTTCGTTATCCAGTAAACTATAATCACATACTTAAAATCCAAAATTTTAAGTCTGTAGGTCATTTAGATCCGAAGTTAAGCGAAAGCAAAGTTTCGCATTTATGACACTCACTCACTCACTTAGTCACTTACTCATGATCATAGAACTAGTACTTCCTATAAACTCAGAGAGCTGAAATTTGGTACAGAGTTAGGGTTTAATGGCCACATAAAGGGAAAACTATAAAAACTAGGATACTCGAAGACCTGGAGTACCTGGTGACCCTGATTAGAAAACACAAGAGCCCAACCAAACTATTAGTACCTATACTTAAATTAGTATATACAGATATCTTATACTTACAAGCTTACAAGAAGAAATAGTCGAACAATTTACTTTATTCTACTCGAACATTACACAAATTAAATAAACAAATTACACTAAAATCTAGTAAAATAAATCAATATGCCCACATTTCTACAAAAAGAAGTAAAATCACACCAAAAACATTCTGTAAAACACTAGCCAAGTCTCGATGGAGCTGCTTGTTTATCTCTAAAAAGTAATGAAATCTAGACAAAGCCGTGCCAAGTCTAAGGTTCCTTACTACGATTTCTTTATTATTATAGTTAATGTTTTGTGACTTGGCCGTTGAAGAATACACGAGGGTACAAAAGGGGCTCCATGACACCATTGCTCCAATACATGTGTTGTACAATCAACAACAGCCTAAAATAAGACACTAGCGCCCAACTACCGATTCCAGTATAGGCTATTATCTCGCTTAACAGACATATTATGTAGTTACAACAGGTATAACATTACGTGTAAACAAAATTGACTTGTAGCCACTAACGTATAAAGAATGTTCAACGGCCAAATCACACAACATTAACTATAATAATAAAGAAATCGTAGTAAGGAACCTTAGACTTGGCACGGCTTTGTCTAGATTTCATTACTTTTTAGAGATAAACAAGCAGCTCCATCGAGACTTGGCTAGTGTTTTACAGAATGTTTTTGGTGGGATTTTTATTACGCGTTGCAATATCTATTCTGTGGCGTTGCGCAATTATTTTTAATATTACGTTTAGGACTTAGGTAGGTACTTGGTCCATGATATGTACCTACTAGGTTACGTATTGTAGTGACTAGTGAGTAGTGAGTGTATGGTGCTGGGTGGTGGGTGCACCGTGCAGGTAGATAATTGGTAATAGGTACTACTTCGTGGGTAGGTACTACCCATAGTAACCTATATAGATAATTTACTACCTACTTACATTAGTAGTTAGTACCTACCTAATAATTACCACTTAGCACTTACTTATAAGTATTTATAACACAACGTTTTGAGATTTTTTACCAGGAGCGCCTTGCATCTGTCTTATGTAGGTACTTAGGTTGGTACTTCATGATTCATGAATGATGCACCTGATGAAAAATCACAATGTCATTTATCTAAGTATATGATTCATACATACATGCAATATGTATTGATAATGATTTTTATTTCAGTCATCGTAGAGCCTATTAGGGGCCATCCATAAATTACGTCACACGTTAAGGGGGAGGGAGGGGGTCGACGAAGTGTGACATTGTGTCATGTGTGACAAGGGGGTGGGAGGGTTCCTAATTTTTTTGACGTCACATTTCAAAATCTATTTTAAATCAACTTTATTTATCAATCTTAAGTTTTTAAGTTATGATATCGCTGGAATGCGTCTTTCTAAGCCAAGCACTAAAATAAATACTCCTTCAATGTATTAGCTAATAAAGTTGTCAGAGATATTCTTTATTTGGATCATGATTCATGACGATATGCTTTATAGTTCGACAGCCACCGTGGTCTAGTAATTTAGAGTTGGATTCCCGCGTTGAATGCAAGCTGATCACCTGATTCTAAGCCAAGAAAGATGATCCATGCGTCGGATGGGCATGTAAAAAGTCGGACCTGCGCCTGATCTCTTGCCAGTCGTGTCTTAATTGAATAATTATTATTTCCAGATGTAAAATTGTAAAATGTGACGTCACACTAGGGAGGGGGGGGGGGCTGGGGGAGTCTCACAAATGTGACCAACTGTGACAAGGACGGGGGAGGGGGTCAAAAAACATGAAATTCGTGTGACGTAATTTATGGATGGCCCCTTGGCTATTTATAAAAATTACTATATAGTAAATTTCGAGATTCGACCTATTGGAATTTTACCTGTGTAACCACATAAACATTTAATAACATTTTTAACATTAGAACTTAGAAGTCTATCGCCGATTCTAATAAACTTAGTTTTAATTTTTTAGTTCGTAAGAAGTAAGACTTAGCATCTGCAATATTTTATCTGCTTCTACTTAGGTAATATATTTTTTATACCTAAGGCGCCTTACTTTTAAACGGATATTTTACCGACCCGGAGACAGAGTAAAATAAAAGAAATAATCAGTAACAGCCTAACAGGTAGGTACATAGTTGACGAGAAAAGGTTTATACAGGAATACTTTTTAGGGTTCCGTAATACTTAAGGAACCCTTATAGTTTCGCTCTGTCCGTCTGTCTGTCTGTCTGTCTGTCTGTCTGTCTGTCTGTCTGTCTGTCTGTCTGTCTGTCTGTCCGCGCCTGTAGCTCCTGTAATTATGAATATAAATTGATGAAATTTGGTGCAGTTTTAGATTGTGTATAGATCACGGTTTCGGGATCATAAAAAAATAAAAATTTTATATTTTAAGGGTGGCTCTCCATACATGTGAAGTGGGGATGAAAAATATTTTTTCACTCTACCCCATCGTGTGGGGTATCGTAGAATAGGTCTTTTAAAATAAAGGCAAGGTTTCATACGTTACTTTTTTATAAAGTTGACCATTTTAGAGTAATCGGCCTCCAAAGTAGTTTGTAAGTTGGTCCCCCCCCTAGCATTTCTAAACTAAAGGAGATAGAAACTTGCAAATTTCCATGCTGATAGATCATGCTAAAAACTCTTTAGGAAAACTATTATGAACCAAATCGGACAGTAACTTTTGGAGTAATTAAAAAAAAAGCATATTACGCGTTTATAGTTACGGAACCCTCCTTAGACATGTCCTGACATGCTCTTGGTTAGGTTTTTATTCATCAGTACAATAAATTTTACCACGTCATTGGTATCAATAATAGAGTACATTTCTCAAATAAAAATAAAAAAAGTTTTATTCATTTCAATTATTTTGTCCTATAACCAATCTAATACCGCATGTGCGCACTAACTACAAGGCGTCAACGGCTGCGGTATGAGGTAGGGGGCGGCGAGGTGGGGTAAGCGATCGGCCGGGCGGCGCACGAGTTGGCAACAAAGCATCGATAGATGCGTAACGTATCCACATTTTGTATTAGTTTAGCGGATAAGTTCGGGGATTGATAATTTTGTTTTTTTGTTCCAAAGGGGTAGTAACAAAAATCGCTAGTATTTTTTATTTTTGACAACTATTACGTATGTTGATTTATTGTACTGGTGAAAAAATTACCCTGTATATAACAACACATGCCAGATTCGATACGTCTCAAGTTGTTGAGACAAAGAATAGAAACTGTCTGGTACACGGTTTTTTATCATTAAACCATAAAGATAAGTAATAAAATTAAGAGATAATAAACATTATACTACTTGTCTGATTTACAGCCTTCGTCGCGTCGCACGTCGAGTGAAGTCGCCATTTTTTTTTCAAAAGCGATGAATCCTACTAATATCCTAGTTCCTACTAATTTTACTAATATTAAATGTGAAATTGTGTTTGTGAGAATATATGAATGGACGTATGCTTGTTACTCTTTAACGCAGAAACTACTGAACGGAACCTATCCTAAGGGGCCCCATACATGGTCCGGTCTACCTTCAGTTCGGCCTGAACGGATGCAAAATCGTATCGTGTGTGTGCAATTTCGAGATCGCATCAGGCGGCCGTACGGACTGAAGCGATTCGTTCCAGTGTTGCCAGCTCTTTTTTTGTGAAACTACTAAACTCATATCGATTTCTACTAAAACTACTAAAAAACTACTAAAGAGGCTACTTAACTTAGGAATTCCTGAAGCCCCCCAAAAACCACTGCATTTTAGGTTTTATTATATTAAATTTTTTTCATTAATTGAATTTGATTATAAATTTTACCATTAAATTAAAATATACTAGGAAATATTACGTATTTAGTAGCTATTTTGCATATCATTACTGTCTGGCTCTTTCCTACTTAAACACTACTAATAACTAAATTTCTACCAAGGAGGGAATAAAATACTCAATTTAGTAAAATTTTGTAAAATAACTAAGTTGGCAACATTAATTCTGGCCTGACCGATCGGCCTGAACGCGCGGCCTGTCCTGACCGTGTGTGGACAAATCGCTTCAGTTCTTGCCCGACCCGCTGCCATGCGGGCGTGTATCTTGTACAAGCGTTGTATGAGTTTTCGCGGTGTTTAAATACAAAATTGATAAACACGACCGTAGCGCGCGGCAAACCAGAATGGACTGATGCGACTGTTCCGTGTGTGGGCACGAATCAGATCAGGCCGAACTGACGTAAATTGGATTGGATGCGATTTTTTCCGTGTGTGTGCTCGAATCCGTTCAGGCCGAACTGACGTCAGTTCCAGCTGAAACGATCGGCCTCTCGTCTGTGGGGGCCTTAAAACCTAAACCTAAAACCAGTGTTGCCAACTTAGCTATTTTATGGCTAGATCTAGCAATTTTTCAGTATTCGGCAGCCACAATTTGTGAAAAGTTGTAGCTAAACTTTTTAGCTACTTTTTCTAGCCACTTTTCAGTGACAGCATTATTACATATCTTCCTTTAAATTGAGCCTGTATAATTCTTTTTCTTAATATTCCAGCCCATTTATGGTATTTAAAATATCAATAGTTTGTACTTTTGAACAAAAGAAGGATAAAAAAGCGTGCTTTGCAGCCGTTTTTTTGAACAGGACTCTTGAGTATGTAGTTAATACTATAGATTACTAAAAATTTACTAGTTAGTTATTTATTAATTTTGTATTAAATTAAATATTGTTAGTACCTACTTATTAAAAATTTGTAAGACCGAATTTTTAAATTATCATAAGCTTTTTTATATGAATTACGCGAATGTGATAATTATATTATGGCTTCATAGCTACCTACCAACTTTTAAGTAGCAATTAGCATTTAGCTACTTCTAGCACCTTTTTTGAGGGAAAAAAATTGGCAATCTAGCAACTTTTGCCACATGTCTAGCAATTTTCTAGTAGTAGCAGTTGGCAACACTGCGTAAAACAGTCTGCTTTTTATCCCGGAAAACTGGAAAGTACACTATTTCCGCGGGATATCCGATAATAATAATATATTTACGTGGGTGGAGCCGCGGGAAACAGCTAGTAGGTACATAAAGTTAAACTGAAATACGGAATGCTGACTACTATCAAAGCTGCAAAGGACCATTTGATGTTATTCATTGATGTTTATTTATTGTTATAATTTATAAATTATAACACATTTAACGTCATGCCTCATGTAGGTCCGTACATCAGGTCAAAATCAACCGGCTAATATTATAATAATTTAAAACAATTATGTTGTTAACTTACCTCTATTCGCGTGGTATAAGTTACTATAGGTATTGGATATTCCGTAAACACTGTTTTAGCACCTAGTGTTCGATGTGAATTGTGAAATATGTAACATGAAGCATTTTTATTTTAAACAATAGTTGCACAATAAATTTTATTTATTATGTTATATTATGTAAATGTAATTATTCCTTATTGCACTACAAAGAGATAATGACTAATCAAAATTAAAAAACGCAATTATTTTTGTCCGAAAAATTTTTGTTCTCAATTTTTTGAAATTCGAATTCAGAAATGGCCATTGGCACTTTGATTGGCACCCGCACGAAGTAGGTATAGACTATAGATACTTCGTGGGCACCCTGATCAGCAATAATGATTTTTTTTCCTACAATTAAAAACAAAACAGTTAGATTGTAAAATAACTAACAAGATTGTAAAAATATGCCGAAATATTAAAAACTATATATTTATAATCTAACGAAAAATTAAATTATAGGCAGCTTATTCGCGTCGGAAGTCTATCAACATTTTACAATTTCACTAGTTTTATTACAATCTAACGGTTTTTACAATTTTACGGTGACATATATTATACCTACACAATCTATAACTGTACCAAATTTCATCCATTTATAGATATTCAGGAGGTGATAGGAGCGCGGACAGACAGACAGACACAAGACAGACGGTCGGACAAAGTGAAACTATAAGTGTTCCTTGTGTATTGCGGAACCCTAAAAACTACGATTTCCGAAAGACATTAAGAACTTAGTTTTTGCTGACACTGGACACGTCATCATAATTCATAGGTACCTACTTGTCAATTTTGGAATATGGGGCGTTACTCATGCGTTCTGAAGACGTCTCATCCTTTGTTCCACATTTAACGTGCATACTCGAACTGTGACTAACTCGCTTCCGATCCTAGGTCAGTATCCACTCAGTACTCACCAGTCACCACTCACCAGCTTCCTGTGAACATGATCTCGTATCGTTTTGGATCAGGAGAGGTGATCGATTAACTCTGCTAAAATAATTTTAGTCAACTCTTTATCTGTAATCTGTATAAATAAAAGGTAAGTACATAAGGGTAAGTAGATACACAATAAAAAATACGTCCATTAATTACGTGATATTTTTAACAACTTTTAAGACCCCTCCCCTCCCCCTGGTGATACGTGGTGAGGTTTTATACTACCCCCCCTCCCCCAGCTAAGATCACGTGTATTTTTACATAGTAAGCAGGTCATGTTTGAAGAAAAACTTTAACTTAAAAAACAATTTAATCGAATATTTTAAGCACGAAAATAAAAACTAGGTATACGATTGTAAGTATTTAAACAACACTACGAAACTACAACCGATAATACTTTCGGTATGCATAGACTAGATTCGAAAATTAATACACGTGGTGTCTCCTTATACCCCCTCCTCCCCTTGGTGATACTTGGTGATTTTATTTAACCCCCCCTTCCCCTTTAGGCATCACGTGATTAATGGACGACCCCTAAGTGTTACGAACTGGATCTTGCTTATCAAGTTATCAACATAATATAATATCGTATTGTTATATTTTGTTACAACATACTCAATACCTACTTAAGTACCTATTCTTACCCGACAACGGCGAAGCCAAAAGGAAGTGTAGCAATTTTGGCAGTCTATGTATGAATGTATGTTTGTTTCACCGAAGCGCCTGGACTACTTATCCGATTTTAATAAATTAGTTGTCAGATGTCTGTATAATAGTTTCTTAATAATAGGCCGGTACTGCCGGTAGCCCAGTAGTTTTAGGCATTTTAAACCCCAATCTGTGGAAAAATTTCTAGTGAGCTGAAATTTTGTATACTTACTGCTTTATTACGGGATTCTAAATTGTAAATGGACCACTTTTCGCCTCCGCGAGAACGAGATGTGATGGGTGGCGAACCACATCGCCGCCATTCAAGGGCGGATCCAGGGGGGGGGTCATGGGGGTCATGACCCCCCCCTGAGCTGGTTCCAGGACTTAGGTGGATCACTAATTTAATTGAACATAATGATTTTATTTAAGTATATATTTTGTCACCATACAGATTTTTTGTAACTACCTTCAATATTTAATTAATTTAATATAATATAATATGAATATAATAACTTTGTATGATGGCAAACGTTTGGGAACGAACGCATCGAAAATTTAAAATTTAAATCGTGGAAGTAAGATCTTCAATGGTTGAAGATCGCCTAACCGGACTGGCTTTTCTCCACGTTATTAAAAACGTACCCATTGACTTTTGCGGAGTTTTGCGTCATATAGTGCGATTCAAATGAGAGTCGGCGCCATATTGTTTCGAATTTAGACTGTTATGATAGTTTTATGTTTAGATAATTGATTACTATTTAACGTTTTTATTTTAATTCGATGCAAGACTATTAATATTTATATGCACATGAGTTTTTCTGAAAATCGTACTTTTCAAGTGATATATGACAGAAAAATGTCATTGACGTTCCTATTCTCATTTGAAACGCGTTATACCCCTCGATATACCTCTAGCTTTTATGACAAATCATTCACCATGGTTATGGAATATAAATAGGCTGCCTCATTCCGTGCGTGATAGTGCTTCTCTGGATGTCTTCAAGAGAAGATGGCAATATGTACGTGTATGTACTATGTACAAGTTATTTCCTATTTAATAGGTTAAATTTGCTCAAATTTTAAACCCTCAAAGACTGTTACCCTGAAAAACTCTGTAATTAAAAAAATACAAATGTCAAAAGCCTAAAACTGAACGTCGGTACTAAATTTTATAGCTCGCTTCGCTCACTCGTGTTTGGCTTATATAGACATATATAAGCCAAACACGAGTGAGCGAAGCGAGCGAGCATAATTTTTTTTCTCATTCTATAGGTTAAAATCTATTCAATCGTTAAGTTTTTCAAGTGTACAATAAATAATAAATATTGTTAAGTACAGTACTTACGTACATCCATAAAATAAGTACATTTTACTTGTACCTATTGTTATCAAAATTAAATTATAAGTTCTTGACTTGACCACGACTATGTGACCCATGGGCGTAGCTATATGTATTTGTGTTAAATGCGTTCAAACTGAGAAAGCGAGCGAATGTTTTTACGCTTTAACCTGTTAAAATCTTAGCCCTGAAAGAATATTGTACTTAGGAAAAAACAACAAAATCACTAGCTTAAAACAGGGATCGCGACCCTATGGCACGCGTGCCATCGAATCCTCGAACGTATAGCATGCTACACAATATTTTGGGCACGTCAATTATTAATTTATACCTAAAATTTTGTAATAATATACTACGAAACAAGTGTAAATTGGTAATTGGTATTATATGACTATAAGTTATTTGTCATCTAATTTACAACATCAGAAATTAGGTACACTAATTTTACTCTAATTTAAATTACAAAATGATACTATTTTCAGTCGTTTAGGGTGTAAAATTTGAGCAGATTTAACCTATTAAATAGGAAAAAAAATTTGCTTGCTCGCTTCGCTCGCTCGCGTTTAACATAAAGAACATATTATATTATTTAGTAGCGATGTTCTGTTTTAGCCGGTTGATTTTATGATATTTTTCCGAAGTTCACCGTTATTTAGTGTTTAAGTTTAACGATTGAATAGATTTTAACCTATAGAATGAGAAAAAAATTATGCTCGCTCGCTTCGCTCACTCGTGTTTGGCTTATATAGACATATTACTATAAAATTTAGTACCGACGTTCAGTTTTAGGCTTTTGACATTTGTATTTTTTTAATTACAGAGTTTTTCAGGGTAACAGTCTTTGAGGGTTTAAAATTTGAGCAAATTTAACCTATTAAATAGGAAAAAATTTTGCTCGCTCGCTTCGCTCGCTCGCGTTTAACATAAAGAACATAATATTATATTAGTAAGTAGCGATGTTCCGTTTTAGCCGGTTCATTTTATGATATTTTCCGAAGTTCACCGTTATTCAGTGTTTAAGGGGAAACCCTGAAATACTGTGTTTTAAAGCATAAACAGGTAAAAACGAAAAAAAAAATGGGCGCCCATTATTCTAATGTATGAACCTATTTCCACAGTATTTTAGGGGTTAAAGTTTGAACAGATTTAACCTATTAAATAGGAAAAAAATTTGCTCGCTCGCTTCGCTCGCTCGCGGTTAACATAAAGGCCATTACATTATTTATTACCGATGTTCTGTTTAAGCCGGTTCATTTTATGGTATTTTATTATATTTTAGTTTAACGTTTGAACAGAGTTGAACGTTTGAACCTGTAAAATAGGAAAATTTGCTCGCTCGTATTATTAAATTTTGTACTGACGTTTAGTTTTAGACTATAGATATTTGTATTTTTCCGAAATACACAGTCTTTCAGGTTTAAAGTTTAAACAGGTAACGAAAAAAAAATCTGATGTGCCCAGGGCCTCTAATAGGTTAAAGACGGTCCTGATTATTTAATGTACTTGTAGTCGTTTTATTTTCATGAACCCCCCCCCCCCCCCCCCCCCCCCCCCCCGAAATTAAAACCTGGCTACGCCCATGATGTGACCCCTCCTGGCGCCAAAGCTGGATCCGCCCTTGCCGCCATTTTGGATAATTAAATTATTTTTATGAATATCCATTGCGTTGCCACGAAAGTGGCAAAAAGTGGCCCATGGAGAGCCGCTTTGCTACGTTGAATGTAAGAGGAGGAATGGATGGTAAGAATAAAAGTGGACGAAGCAAAACAAGTATGTAAGGATCGTAGCAAGTGCAAAGAAGTGGTCTCTGCCTATCCCTACGGGAAAGAAGCGTGATTATATGTATGTATGTATGTAAATTGTAATGAAGATGTGAAAAATCGACATTGATAACGTGCCGGCTAAAAAAGTTATAAGGGTCAAAAAGTCACGAAAATCTGTTAATAATCAGTCATCAGTTATGACTATAACTACATAATAAGGGTGCAATAGTACATAGTAGCCTTCGCCACTGATAAGTAGCCTTATCAGTGGCGAAGGCTGCTTCTCCTTCATAGGGAAGCCGGAGCCTGTATAATAAGTAGGGATTTCTATGAAGATTTGCAAAAGGTAAGTGACAAGGGAAGCCGATAGGAATAGAGTTATAGGAACCCTACGCCACTGAGCCTTACATCTCTGTATTTCCCCAAATATTACCTACCGATCTCTGGACCTACTAAACAATCACCAGTGATGGTAATGATTAGAGACTGTACAGTTAAAAAAATATTATTTTTATATTGTAATAGTCTAAAATTAAAATTTTTGCCGATTTAAAAGGATAAATTTGCTTATTTAGAAAATAAGTTTTATTTTACACTTTTTTATGCATCTTTACTTTGGAAGTCGGTTTAATTTTAAAGAACGATCTTCTAAAATAATTACCACTTGTTACCTAATTAAGTTTTAGTTTTTTTTTAATATAACTATTGCGCCATCAATATGTAATATTGTGAAATAGGTATAAGTTCTCCTAATATCGCTGTCGTCATAAAGGTTATTCAGAGGCACTCGGGAGATTCCCCTTATTATCAGTATTAATTTAGTGGATTATTGTTTGTAATTTTCCTTTAACTCATTTAAATTTTTACCTATTTCCTTTACATTACTTCAGATAATTTAACACTCGATTTGAAAATTAAAACTTTATTGTTTTTTTTTTTTTCTATTTTTGTGTGAAACACAGAATACTTACATCTACTAATACCAAGTTTCAACAGTATAGTTCTTAAAGTTTAAGAAAAAAGTGGCTGTGACATAAGGACGGACAGACAGACAGACAGACATGACGAATCCATAAGGGTTCCGTTTTTTGCCATTTGGCTACGGAACCCTGAAAGGAAGTAATCATTTGTTTACTTCGTTTAAAACCTTTGAGTATCCAACCATATTTAAAACAGTTTAAACCATAGATTTAGTATATAGGTACTACCTACTTGACGGTAGTATATATATTATAATCTAGCGAAAAATAATATTATGTTAAAATATAGGCAGAATATTCGCGTCCGAAGTCTATGAACATTTTTCAATTTCACTAGTTATATTACAATCTAACGGTTTTTACAATTTTACGGTGACATATATAGTGAATCTATAGATGTAAGTAATCGTATTAAAATACCTGTACGATTTATTTCTTCTTGAAGACTATAAATTTTATCCGAATCAGAGGTCATACTTAATTCATGAAATTAATTTTTTGCTCATCTAAGGTCACATTAAAATATCTGACATTAAAAACTCAAGGCGATGTAAAAATAATTAATTTTTCCTAAGAAGTGTTTAACCAATAAAAAGAATTAAAAGCCCTTGGTAATATTATTATCAGTGCTTGATAAATTTCAATTTTATTCTGCAGTTCTCAGCTGCAGTTTCTAATGAGTGTCGCCTTTAGGCTAAACAGTTTTAAGTTACAGAATTTAATTTAATTAAAATTAAATATTATATTAAGTATGGGTATATAATATATATGTCACCGTAAAATTGTAAAAACCGTTACATTGTAAAATAACTAGTGAAATTGTAAAACGTTGAAAGGAAAGACTGCGGACCCGAATATTCTGCTTATAGTTTAACACATTGTTTTTTGTTACATTACAAAATATACTTTTAAGAATTTACACAATCTCGCTAGTTATATTACAATCTAACAGTTTTTACAATTTTACGGTGACATATTATTATGTACCCACAACACCTGCAAAAAATGATAGTATGCTATGGATTTCCCCAAAGTAACGCCTGATTGGTAGGTAACTATGTATTACAGAATTAAGAAAATAAGGGTCGGTGTTTCACAATCTCCTCATAAGCGTCAGATAGCCTTCTTGAATGTTTTGTCTTTGTGTCGCTCAGTACCTATAAAATAATCTCAGCGACAAAACTTCCAAATAAGCTATTCGACACTGGCATTGTAGTAGTTTAATTTAAGCTGTGGATTAACACATAGGCTACTTTTTATCCCGGAAAAGTACAAAATTCCCGTGGCTGCTGAGCCGCGGGCAAAGGCTAGTTTATAATTTATATTTTTGTAGGAAAAGCTTTATTAGTTGGTAATTGGCATTACACATTTTATATAGACAACCTAAAATTTCAAAAAGAATGCCCTTCGCCTGAAATAATAATGATGATTTATGACCTTGTAAAATTAGAGGTTTAAAAAAATATTGCGAAATAGAGCTAATAGGAGCAATAAAATTAATCGGCATTAGCGATGGATATTAAAGTTTACATAAAGCGTGTTATTCGAGTAGGCTTTATAAAACACTAGCGACCCGCCCCGGCTTCGCACGGGTACAATGTATATATCTGTATAATCTATCCCACCAAAAACTAGCCAAGTCTCGATGGAGCTGCTTGTTCAACGGCCAAGTCACAAAACATTAACTATAATAATAAAAAAATCGCAGTAAGGAACCTTAGACTTGGCACGGCTTTGTCTAGATTTCATTACTTTTTAGAGATAAACAAGCAGCTCCATCAAGACTTGGCTAGTTTTTTACAGAATGTTTTTGGTGTGATTTCACTTCTTTTTGTAGAAATGTGGGCATATTGATTTATTTTACTAGATTTTAGTGTAATTTGTTTATTTAATTTGTGTAATTCTCGAGTAGAATAAAGTTAATTGTTCGACTATTTCTTCTTGTAAACTTGTAAGTATAAGTATCTGTATATACTAATTTAAGTATACTAATAGTTTGGTTGGGCTCTTGTGTTTTCTAATCAGGGTCACCAGGTACTCCAGGTCTTCGAGTATCCTAGTTTTTATAGTTTTCTCTTTATGTGGCCATTAAACCCTAACTCTGTACCAAATTTCAGCTCTCTGAGTTTATGGGAAGTACTAGTTCTATGATCATGAGTAAGTGACTAAGTGAGTGAGTGAGTGTCATAAATGCGAAACTTTGCTTTCGCTTAACTTCGGATCTAAATGACCTACAGACTTAAAATTTTGGATTTTAAGTATGTGATTATAGCTTACTGGATAACGAAAATTTCTGCGTTCTGGTCTTATCCAGAGGTTCTCAAATAGGGGCCTGAAAATGCGGCGAAATAGTTCCAGTAAAGAATGGTACGGCAGTGTTTGCTTCGCGCTCGACTTGGTGGGGCCATTGCCGTGCGCCCAGATCGGCGTTCTGGTCTTATCCAGAGGTTCTCAAATAGGGGCCTGAAAATACGGCGAAATGTTTCCAGTAAAGAATGGTACGGCAGTGTTTGCTTCGCGCTCGACTTGGCGGGGGCACTGCCGTGCCCCCAGATCGATTATCCTAGTTTTTATAGTTTTCCCTTTATGTGGCCATTAAACCCTAACTCTGTACCAAATTTCAGCTCTCTAAGTTTATGGGAAGTACTAGTTCTATTTTGATGATCATGAGTGAGTGAGTGAGTGAGTGTCATAAATGCGAAACTTTGCTTTCGCTTAACTTTGGAACTAAATGACCTACAGACTTGAAATTTTGGATTTTAAGTATGTGATTATAGCTTACTGGATGACGAAAATTTCTGCATTCTGGTCTTATCCAGAGGTTCTCAAATAGGGGCCTGAAAATGCGGCGAAATGGTTCCAGTAAAGGATGGTACGGCAGTGTTTGCTTCGCGCTCGACTTGGCGGGGGCACTACCGTGCCCCCAGATGGGTACAATACTGATACTAATACTGCGGCTACCTCATAGATCTAAACTCCCCTCCCGCACGCACACCTCAGCCTTGGTGACGCCTACTTCGCAACGGGCCGTGGAGCAGAAATCGTAATATTTTAATTTCGCCATAACTTCAAAACCAAACGTCCAATTTTAATCATTCAATATTATCAACATAAACTGTACTTAGTGATAAAATAATTTATTTTGATAAGGATTAATAGCATGAGTAAAATAAACGCGTTTAAATGTAGTCCAAAAAAAATCAAGATTTCTAAATAAAAAAAATGTTGTTGTGCCTCACTCAACATAGATAGGTATAGTGTGTCGCGGTTTTTTTTTTGTAGATATTTATAAGATCTGTAGATCTTAATTGTAATTAATTAGAACATTTTATGGTTCTATCTTTTATAGTTTAGGCAGCGTACGCAAAATAAAAAACTTTTCTGGTTGATTTTTTACACCTTGTGTCCGAAAACCCCAAATATCTTAAGGAACCCTATTTTTTTCCAAAATAAAATTTAGCCTATGTTACTCGTGGATAATGTAGCTTTCGAATGGTGAAAGAATTTTTAAAATCGGTCCAGTACTTTTTGAGCCTATTCATTACAACCAAACAAACATACAAACAAAGTTTTCCTCTTTATAATATTAGTGTAGATAATATTATGCCTCTTTTAATAATAAAAGTAACAATTTTAAAATCTAGTTGTAAGGTTTAATATTTATTAAAAACCACTTATAATAAAGGTACCTTAAAGTCGTAGCTGCTTAGCTACTACCTACATATATACACTTAACTAAAGTTTAGGTACCTACTTAAAAAGCAAAACAAAATTGGCATAATCTAGGTACATACACAGGTACACAGGTGTATAGATATTAGATAGGTACGCACTATACACAGCTTACTCCACAGGCTTTCTCAGTTGATATATAATAAATATTGTGAGATACAACTAAATATTAATTAAGTGATGAAATTTAAATAAAGGATCACTCATGCTGAGTAAGAAAATATATAAGGAATGCATGAATAAAGATGATTAATAGATCTGATGAGGCATATTCAATTGAATTATATTAGATCATTTTCAAAGACATTAGTGTCACATGTATACCTACAGTACAGGAAAATCTACTTTTTCCTGTTTTAGGGAAAAATATATGGTTGGTAATTGGTATACTGGATCCATTTTCTATGTACCTAACGAATTTTCAATTTAAGTTGGGACAGTCAGGGACATGGAATAGAACAGCCATATATCTTCGTTCATCGATGCAGAACGATTTTCAAACTTTTTTTTATAAAATAAACAATATTTGCCTATAGTACCTAGGTACTAAAGAGCCGCATGTGGCTCGCGAGCCGCAGGTTGCCAACCCCTGCCTTAGAATATAATATTTTGAAATGTCTACGCTTCACACTAAATGAATAATAGTACAATCAAGACTCCATAATATTAGATATTTCTTACATTATCCTAATTATTGGTTATAGACTTATAGTCTTAATGTTACCCGTTTATCAAAAGTTAGAACGTATAAGAATTTAGATTACATCACTTTTAGTGCAGGCTTAGGTTACACCTGTGTGGTCTCGGGCTAAAGAATAGGACCACCCCATCTCCTTCCTATGGGTGTCGTAGAAGGCGACTAAAGGATATCAGCCGGATAAGAGGACCAACATCTTCCCCGCCCGCTTGGGCTCCGGTAACCGTTTCATGGCGGTATAACCATGTCTATATTCTGGAATGCTCTAAATGCCACAACTGATAGTGGGCAGCAGCGCTATTAGTGAAAAGCATTCCAGTCTGCGGTCACCAACCCGTTCGCCAAGCGTGGTGACTACGGCAAATCCCCCCTATGCAGCACAACCCAGATTTACGGCCCCCAGTTCCCGGTTGCTGCGCTATTCCTGGCCACGGTACCGGCCACGGTAACGGCGCGGCGGGGGGTGCTAAGAATCTCCGGGCGACGGCAGGGTACCACCTCCGAAAATTAGACTTGGCTACGTATAACGGACGCTCTCTACGGCTGAACGAGCACGTTGCTGAGCTGGAAGTAGAGTTAAGTCGTATTAACTGGCACATTGTGGGGTTATCGGAGGTCCGAAGACAGGGTGAGGAGACGATAACTCTCGATTCCGGACACTTGCTCTACTTCCGAGAAGGACACCAACCATCCCAAGGTGGCGTCGGTTTTATAGTCCACAAATCGCTTAAAGGCAACATCGTAGAAATAGGCAGTGTGTCGGCAAGAGTGGCATACCTTGTATTGAAGATTACAAAAAAATACTACCTAAAGGTAATCCAAGTGTATGCCCCAACATCCGCACATCCTGACGACGAGGTCGAGGCCATGTACGAAGACATAGCGAAAGCCATGTCTGGTACTGATACATTCTACACTGTTGTCATGGGCGATTTCAACGCTAAAGTGGGAGTACAAGAGAGTGGCGAGTCGAAAGTAGGTCCCTTTGGCTATGGGCACAGAAATCACAGGGGGCAAATGCTAGTAAACTTTCTCGAATCCAAAGGACTTTTTCTGATGAATACCTTCTTTCAGAAAAAGCCCCATAGAAAGTGGACCTGGCGAAGCCCCGATAACGTGACGAGGAATGAGATTGACTTTATTATTTCTGACAAGCGCCATGTATTCAGAGATGTCTCCGTGATTAACAGGTTTAATACCGGAAGTGATCACCGATTGGTAAGAGGCAGCCTGAGTATAAATGTCAGTGTAGAGCGAGCGCATTTAGTAAGGTCAACTCTCAGGCCTACACGGCCCCAGGTCGAAGCAGGCTGCGAAAGCTTTCAGCTAGAACTCCAAAATCGATTCGCCATGTTGGAAACCACGAAGGACATAGACCACACCGCCAACAGTCTGGTTCGTGTCATCTGCGAGGTGGGTTGTAAGTACTTTCGTCCAAAGAGCTATGGACGCAAGTCTATGCTCTCCAGCGAAACTCTGGAGTTGATGAGGAAGAGACGAGAACAAATAAATGCCACACAATTTGAGCGTCAAGTTCTCAATCGGGAGATTAAAAAGCAAATTAGACGCGACACCCGCCGGGCGAATACCCAAGCCATCGAGCAAGCCATAGTGCGAAATAAGGGCTCGAAGGTATTCGCTAAGCCCAATAACTCCCGTTGTCACTTGACGAAACTCAATACTCCACAAGGCACTACCGTCGCCTCGAAGCCGGAGATCCTCGCTGAAGTCGAAAGGTTCTATGGGGAATTATACACCCAAAAAACAAGCCCACCCCAAACCCATCATGCAGATGACCCACGGGCCAGACTCACGCGCCACCTTACAGATGAGCTTCCTGATGTCGACATGGGTGAGATTAGAATAGCTCTCAGTCAGCTTAATAATAACAAAGCACCGGGAGATGACGGAATAACCACAGAGCTGCTCAGGGCAGGAGGAACACCCGTCTTGACTGAGCTTGTCAAGCTCTTCAATTCCGTCATCCACACTGGCACCACCCCGGAAGCATGGAGCAGGAGCATAGCGGTTTTGTTTTTCAAAAAAGGCGATAACACGCGACTAGAAAACTACCGCCCCATTTCACTCCTGAGCCACGTGTATAAGCTGTTCTCGAGAGTTATATCGAATCGTCTTGCCCAGAAGTTTGACGACTTTCAGTCACCGGAACAGGCCGGGTTTCGCAAAGGCTACAGCACTGTGGACCACATACACACACTAAGGCAAATTATACAGAAGACCGAGGAGTATAATCAGCCTCTCTGCCTAGCGTATGTGGACTATGAAAAAGCCTTCGATACCGTCGAGACCTGGGCTGTGCTGGAATCCATGCAGAGATGTCTCGTCGACTGCCGATATGTCGAGGTGTTGAGATATCTGTACAAGGCCGCAACAATGACCGTCCAAGTACAAGAACAGAGTACAAAACCAATCCAACTGCGTCGAGGAGTAAGACAGGGAGATGTTATCTCTCCAAAACTGTTTAATAACGCGTTGGAGGACGTTTTCAAGACGCTCGATTGGAACGGACGGGGACTGAACATAAACGGCCAGTACATCTCACACCTGAGATTCGCAGATGACATAGTCATTATGTCAGACTCTCTGCAGGACCTGGAAGAGATGCTGAACAGCCTAAGCGATTCTTCAAGACGGGTGGGTCTTGGTATGAACCTGACCAAAACTAAAATTATGTATAATGAACACGTTCTCCCGAGACCTGTCGTCGTAAATGGCGCTAGTCTCGAAGTTGTGCAAGAATACGTATATCTTGGCCAAACCATTCAACTCGGGCGGCACAACTTTGAGAAGGAGGTGAGTAGAAGAATACGCTTGGGCTGGGCTGCATTCGGGAAGCTCCGGGACATCTTTGAATCGTCGATCCCACAATCCCTTAAGACTAGGGTCTTTGATCAATGCGTTCTACCGGTAATGACATACGGAGCCGAAACGTGGACACTCACCGTAGGCTTGGTTCATAAGTTTAAAGTTGCTCAGCGTGCGATGGAAAGAGCAATGTTAAGGGTATCTCTGGTGGATAAAATACGTAACGACGTTATTCGCCAGAGAACTAAAGTCACCGACATTGCTCAACGAATTAGCACGCTGAAGTGGAAGTGGGCCGGCCATGTCTGCAGACGGACAGACAATCGATGGAGCAGACAAGTATTAGAGTGGAGACCACGCTTAGGCAAACGTAGTGTAGGACGTCCTGCGGCACGATGGACCGACGATTTAAAGAAGGTGGCTGGCAGCGGATGGATGAGGGCTGCCCAAGATCGGGATGGTTGGCGCTCATTGGGGGAGGCCTACGTTCAGCAGTGGACGGCAATAGGCTCATTATGATAGGTTACACCACTTTACCTGCAGGCTGCATGCATGCAGCAAACTACACCAGCTAGGTACCTACTAACATTTTATATCTATGATCTCCTTTAATAATTAATTTTGTAAATTCTTCTCAATTATAGCGGTAGTTAAATTAACAAAATGTATTTACTTTTATGTAACACTCACTTACTAAACGCTTCGTCAGCAGTTTTCACAGAAAAAACTTTGTTCCTGAAATTGGATTTTCCGTATTTAATACCAATTGAATGTTATATAACTTATAAATATATCGCTCGATAGCGGTGGTAATGTTTAACAGCTTCCGTTCCGTGGTCTAGTGATTAGAGCTTGCCTCTCCACTAGGAGGTCGTGGGTTCGATTCCCGCATTGAAACAATAAAAAATGTTGTTTCCAAGTACTGTGTTCCAACTTCCAAGGTTGGTTAGGACAATGCAGGCTAATCACCTGATTGTCTGACAAGAAAGATGATCCATGCGTCGGATGGGCATGTAAAAAGTCGGACCTGCGCCTGATCTCTCGTCAGTCGTGTCGGTTATTCGTCCCACTGGGTTATGAGAGTAAAGGAAGAAAGAGTGCTCTTGTGTACTGCACATACACTTGGGCACTATAAAATTGCCACCTGGCCACCGTCACCGAAATCGGTGTGGGGGAGTTTATTTATTATAATGTTTATCAATATACGCAAAAATCATAAATTAATTATTTAAACAGGTCGGCGCCTTCCGTGTAAGTTGTGAGTCATATTATTTTAATCAGCTGACTTCCGCATTCTACGTCATATCACTTGATTTCCCAATACGTAATACATTATAACTAGCCTTTGCTCGTGACTAGGGAATGTTATTATTCGACAAATTTTACTATTCGAATAATTCGAATAATGGCTAAACACTATTCGAATAAATTCGAATAATTCGAATATTGGTAATAAACTTTAAATACAAGTAATATAATGCGTTTATATATACCTGCATATTTAGTAATATTAAAATGTGTAGCTAAACCTGGATTTGGTTGCCAACTAAGTGGTTTCTGCCAAAAATTAAGGAAAAGATCCTCTAGGGGAGAGAATGTTTGGGGTTTGTTTTAGAGGTTCGTATTTTCTGGTTTTTTATTGAGTCAAGCTATTGATCGATTCAACATAGACAGTCGATTTAAAAAGTCAGACCTACATAAAGAACACTAATATTACAGAACATATTTTTTTATTATTTATATATCAGTTTGTTTAAGATTGGAGAGAAATATATTTGGAGAGAAATTATAGACTGGAACACTGCACAGAAATCGGTAAATAGTGCTCTGTTCTAATATAATGCTGCTGAAAACTCTAAACACACGAGTATCGAGCTGTCATAATGGTCTGGTCCAGACCTAATCGTTACATGTGTATATAAACCGTAGTAAGATTATGTAAACAAGAAAACGTCAAAATAAAAAGCACTCAAAAAAATTTATTTTATGTTAACATAACAAAAAACTTCATAGTTGGTAAAAAGTGGGTGGAAAATCTTTAAAACAAAAATAACCTTTTTCCATTTTCAAGTTAGCCATATTTTTGGTATCTTTATGTTTTCAAGTTTTTCTTGAACGATGAGTCTTATTACAAGAAGGAAGTTAGGTTAGGCAGGAGGCATCAGTGCAGAAGTAGGCGTAAGGCGTTGTAATGCAAGAACGGAGTGTGTTCGTAACAACGAACCGTTCAGAAGATGAAGCGACGGTACAAAGAGACTGAAAAACATTTGACAAGGCCGTGCAAGACTTTAATCGCAGACTCAGCGCTCGGCACGACCGATAAATTGTTTCCACTTGTTGAAAATCAACGCTTAGATGCAGTTAAGTTCAAAAACAGCTTCTTCAGGCCCGAAGGGACTATGTTACTGGCAGCATAGTGAAGAAGACTTGCTTAAGTAAATCTGAAACCCTAAAGACTGAGGTGAAGGGCGAGTGGTCTCACCTCGAGACCAAACTCGAGAGCCCTAATACCGAGTAGCAACACTGTGATACGTCCGTGAACACATACAAAAGGATGAACGAGAATGGTCCAGAATTTTGGCCCCAGATGAGTGAATTTACTCACTTTAACTTCACAAGTGAAAGTGAACTTCTGAAGGGAGGCTAAGTAAACGTGACCTGGTAGGGGATATCTTCAAGCCTACTTTTCATATAGAGTCCAGTATGCTCAGGCAGAGTACATATCCAATGGGCTGGCATACCTTCAGGAATCTGCACTGAGTATGTGGCCATGACAATTGGACCTCTACCTGGATAAAGATATGGTCAAGAGATTCTTAAATATTATCTTTAATGTCCTCACCTCAACCCGATTAAGTATACCCTGAGAAGAGCTTAGAAAGCTCACAGCACTAAAACAAGCCCTGAAAAATAATGGGAGAGAATATTGCATAATTCGGCTCCAAAACCTCGTTTTCAGTATGACAAACCTCCTCCAAGCTGTTGTCAGGCCTCGAGGAGTTATTGAAAACCGCAATTTTATATAATTTGTAAATTAAGTCTTTAAGACTAAGATTAAAAGTGTTAATTTTTGTTTAACATAAAAATAATATATTGATATATATGTCGGAGCGTGTTAAAGCTAAGATTGTCTTTGATTGGAGACGTCAAATAGTTTTACTATTTGGACTTGTTCGATGCCAGTAATGACAGATGTGATAGAAAAATAAGGGTTGTCATGGAGACTGGGGTATTATTTGCTTGGATTGGGAAATGACGGGATTATAAAATCTCAGGATAAATACGGGAGTTGGTAAACGTGGTGATTATATGCTCTTTGGTTGGTGATACGTGGCATCGAACTTGTCACGTTTCTGATCGTTCAGCGTTTGAGCTATTCGATAATATTGTAATAAATATCCTAATGGAGCCTTCGTTATCAGAAGTGCGATGAAACTCACGACCCACATAGAAAGACCCTTCGGAGCATAACGTGCAAAGGGCAGAATGAGAATGACACGCAGGATGAGCAAATTGCTTATATCGCAAATGAACAAATGCGTAGAGTCCAAAACGTGGGGAAAACTAAAAGTTGTCCGACGAAAGTAATAGAATATTAGATCGAAACCGATCAGAATGACACTAGAGTCAGAAGAGTGTATTTACTACTGTTAATCCGTAGCGGAGACTTAGTACACAAGATTCTTGACTTGAAGTTGAATTGTATTGATCGCTAAAAATATAATAATAACAAACATAAGAGATGGAAAGCCAAAACTAGAGAATATAAGATCCTGTGGTCAACACACTGCTCGCAAATACTTTGTTTGTGGTTGATAGGGACACAAGTCAATTGATTGTCCTGCATAAGGAAAAGTTTTGTTAAAGACGTTGAGCTGCATCAGAACATCAAAGCTAGTTTAATAGCAATTCTGAGATATGACATGTATTGTTTATTTTTATTTTACAGCGGGAGACAAGGACACTATTTATTGACATACTTGGAGGGTATTGACGATAAATCACGTGGCAGATGCAGTTCTGCTCTCTTAAGTTGGTAAATAAGAATAAAGGATAATGTATTGGGCATAAAGATTCCAACTTGGACACTCAATAACTGTGGTGAGCGTATTCCTTCCATTACGACATTTTTCTCGAAATATTGGTAGAATTGATCTAGTATTGTTTATGAAGTCTCTTTCATATTTTGATACACATAGCAAAATTACCTAGCTAATAAAGATCATATAAGATGTTGCTTCTCTTGTTGCTAATGGCTTCATGGTCTAACCGAGTTAGCGCATCTCAAACTAAGATTTTAGGTTAGATACTAGTTTGTGTATGGAACGACTGCATATGTGTGTACCTACCTACTTATATAGCTACGCGTAGCCTGTTGAAGTCTGAGACGATGTGCATGAGTGTAATAATTTACTTTTTACAGTGTACTGCTATTTTGCAAATGATGCTATAAGAATGTATGACATAGTTGTTTAAATTTTGCAAATTTAAGTAATCTTTGTTATGTTATAGAAGGAGCGTGATCTTGCGCGTTCTCACGAATGACATTTTTATTTGAGTACATAATAACTTACAATTGATTTCATGAGACAAAAGTAAAAAGAATATTTAAAACGAACATAAAATTATAGTACTTCGCAACCTTTGGATCAAATTGAAAATACAGTTTTGACCGTTTGTCAGAATCTAACTTTGCAATAAGGATTCACATGATACTTATAGATAGTAGATAGTAGTAGAAAATTCATGTGTCAGGCGCTAGATTATTGTCTAACCAAGTGAAATTGTTTATTAATTTGGAATGATACGTATGTACTTTGGGATGATTTTATTTTGACAGATAATTATTGTTTGCATAAATTCTCTCTTGGTTTTAGTATTAGGTACAAGGGGGCAGTTCGGTGCAACGAGAATGGCGACATTTCAATATATCGCTCTGTCTTACAGGGTTAACGTTACATAAAAGCTACTTAAAACCACAACAGATGACACTATGTCGCTTCTGCCTCGCGCTATCGAAAACGCTAGACTTATGTACATGAGGCTCACGAGTGATTAATGTATTGTACCATAAAGACTAGCCAAATGGCAGTCACCAGTCCGATTAAGTTAAAACAACTTAAATGACATTAACGTAGCCCCATTCGAAAGAAAAACAAAAAAAAATGAATATATTGTTCTGCAGTATTAATGAATTGTTTATGGAGATGGTAAATCGGTTTTGTTGGAATATCAAATTGTATTCGAAAGAGGAATTTAACGATATCTTAAACTATAATTACGTATCTTAAATTTGTCGCCATATTCATATAGTCAATTAAGTAGTCCTCCTTTGTTGGAAGGCGGTTAAAATTTTTAAGAGGCAGCTCACTAGAGGCGCTTATCTGGTCCCAATTTTTTTTGTATGAGGTCGACATTCTTCTCCGTAATAAGTGTTCTGTGATTAGGTAGTGTGGTGGACTGATGCAACTTCCAGTTGATGAGAGATCCGAGCCCCAGCGTTGGGAATGTTAGTGATCAGAGCCGAGCCATTGAAAAAAATGTTTACTTAGAACAAAGAAATAACAACTTATTTCGATACGATACGAATGACTGTTTTTTTTTACTATTATTTAACGAAATGACGAATCATCTATCTTCTGAACATAGGTTTCTGTTTTAAGAAAAAGCAGGCATAATGAAGGGGTTAATATCCGATTTTGCTAATAATAATTGTTTTCCTAAGGTCTATGGAGTATTTTGTATAACGGCCCCCAAACCTTCAGAAAAATGAACCACTTGAACCTAACCGGAAATGTCAACCTATGGCAACGTCATCATATAGACACAACATACATACTCTAGTTTGCGAAAACGAACATCAAAGCAAATCACCAATCTTTGTCCTGATCTTACTTTATCTGATATTTATGAGCTATTTGTACTTATAAATATTGTGAATTATTGATCGGTAAAGTTTTAAGTAGAAAGTAATGGCAAAGTTTCAGAAGCCTGAATTTTACTTGCGCATATTAAAACCGTGGACTTAAAATTGCAGTTACTTCCAATGAAGTTAAAGGATATCGACCAGAAAGTAACAGATGTAGAAGTAAGCTTATGAAATGTCAGGAGGAGGTTTATCACTACTGGTATATTCAGTCATCTCTGTGTCAACTATCAGTTATTCTGAACCCCAATTCTCGTAGTTGACTTACACTTTTAGTTTGCTTTTGTTGAGTTGTGGATGACTAGTCCTGACGTCATGAACTGATTTTTGGAGTTGTGCCCAATCAAAACGGGTTTGACGTTGGTTGGACGTTTGTGGGAGTGCCATTTTTGCAGTTTTAATATATTATCAGGACTGGATCGTAACTGTACTGTTACGGAATTTGATTAGTAGAATCGACCTTTTGGTTTACTTTGTGGGCTTCGAATGTATATTGTTACACATGCTAAAATCAAATTGCCTAGAATATTGTGGTACTTAGGTAAAACCAAAAATACTTAAAAATTGTGCGACAGGAGACCTAAGATTATCTTAACGACTAGCAACGCATTTATGAGTCTTTTGGTATGGTAATAAAAGCGACGGCTATGGTTATTTTCCATCAACAATCCGATTGCTCATCTGTAAACGTGAAAATGAACCTCGAGTTGAATACCCTTGTCGTTCGTTATAAACGCACCAAAGTTGCTTACGACCAAACGATTATTAAATTTATGAGAAAGAAACGTATAATTTCCATCAGAAACTTTGAAAATTTATATTGATATCAATCTTTAGCGTAATCGTCCTAATATGTGTTATGTTAACTTAGTGTAACAAGTTACAACTGCTTACATTCGGCGGGAGTATTGTGAAACACCTGACCCTTCAACATTAATTGCAGTGTGTATAGCTAGAAAAAATACGAAATACTTTTGACATTGTAACTTTCTTTTCGTTCGCTCCAGTGCAAGCTCCGATTTCATGAAAAACTAAGATTCCCTTATATCTCGGAGAGTTGTGAAGGATATGATATTCAAAAAGCTCAAAGGACGCGTATTCACAAAAAAAAAAAAAAAAAAAAAAACGGAAAAAGTTATGGCTGAAACAGTGAAATAAAAATTAAATTTTATTCAGATTCTTTTTTATATTTTTTGGAGCGCGATAATTTGGAAACGGAGAATTATTTCAAAATTTGCGAAAAATTCCTCTGGACAATTTAGTCAGCTACAATTTGAGCCTAAAACAAAGACGATCGGGTTGCCCGGTCTAACATTTTTGCGACAGTATTTTTTTTTTTCGAATTATGTGGAATAATTTTTAAAGTAGTCGATAGTCATGTGAGGCACTAAATCTTTATTTATTTCTTGTAAATGTGCTACCGGTTCGGTCAATGTTTTTTTTTTGCTCGCCCGTCTCTGCTTCTGGATGTATAAATTATTAAAAAAAGTTAAATGCAAAAATATTTTGTTAAAAGTTCGTGACGTGTATGCAATACGACTGCTCTGTTTAGCACTAAAGTAAAATGATATTAGCTTTTGGTTTAATAGTAGGTTTAGTTATTTCACCAAGATGTTCGGCGCGCTCAATCCGGTAATAATCTAAGCGGTCCAAAAGACATTAAGATTTTGAAGTACATTGTAAACTGTTTGTTAAAAGATGTAAACTGTGAATATTTTTGTTTGCACCTGTTAATTGCAACTGTAGATTGCGAATGCGAATTGCGACTGTGGATTGCGAGCGAGGATTGTGATTGGGTGCCGGACGGAGGCAGCCCATTACTTGACGAGAGTAGGCACCGGAGAGAGGTGGCCTTGTGACTGGGTGCCGGAGGGAGGCAACCCAGTGGTTTTTTTGTAGTGAGGTGCACCGGAGGGAGGTGGCCTTGTATTGTACATGATGGGAATATAACAGCATCGTTTTTCGATATTGAGATTGGTACATGTAAAGTGTGAAGTGTGTGGTAAAGCATGTCATGATTTATTTGGTAGCAAGATTATGGTTGATATTGTGTTGTATCTGTATACTTCATGTGTGTTTAATCTGAGAGTATAAAATGTAAATTAAAACTTAACTCTGAGAACACTAGATAGAGGTTAGATGAAGGATGTTAATTAGAGTGTAATTGACACAGGAGGGAGGTATTGATGTGTTAGAATATGATAAAATTAAATGTTATGTCCATGGATTAAAGCAGTTCTTATTAATTTTCCGAGGTCAGGTTGACCGAGTGAGAACCTTTTACTGTGCTGTCAAATGTTTTTTTCAGAAACTTGAAACGAAGACGTGAGACGCTTCACACCGGGACGTGTGCATGGACAGAATAGCCGTGTCGGAGCGTTGATGCACATAAATATTCTTCACACAAGGATCTCAGAGTCACCAGGGTGATCTTGTCGGAGTGTCAACGGATTTGTTTCGCACAGGGACGTGCGAATTGTCAGAATGGCCGTGTCGGAGCGTGTTAAAGCTAAGATTGTCTTTGATTGGAGACGTCAAATAGTTTTACTATTTGGACTTGTTCGATGCCAGTAATGACAGATGTGATAGAAAAATAAGGGTTGTCATGGAGACTGGGGTATTATTTGCTTGGATTGGGAAATGACGGGATTATAAAATCTCAGGATAAATACGGGAGTTGGTAAACGTGGTGATTATATGCTCTTTGGTTGGTGATACGTGGCATCGAACTTGTCACGTTTCTGATCGTTCAGCGTTTGAGCTATTCGATAATATTGTAATAAATATCCTAATGGAGCCTTCGTTATATATAATTAATTACTTTTTAAGAAAACTGATAGATCGTGTTATAATATTTTGAAAAATATGAAATTTTAAACGATTTGTACTTAGTTTTGCAGGCCAGTGTAATACTGTAATAATCAACTTAACTAGGTATCCTTTATCGTTTCACTCTGTTCTTCCGCCTGTCTCTCTTTCTATCTGCTCTTCTAGCTATATTGCGTCTAGATATCGGTTTTGGTTTGATAAAAAAATATAATTTAATTATATAGTTAAGTATAAGTATGGAATGTATGGAAAGCCACCCCGGCTTTCCATGTATGGAAAGCCACCCCGGCTTTCCATACATGTGAAGTATGTGTTGAATATTATGTCTTTTAAAATAAAGGAAAAGTTTTATCCATGACTTTTACAAAGTCAACCACTTCCAAGTAATCGGCCTCCAAATTGGTTTCACCCACCTCTATCATTTCTGAACTATGAAGATTAGGAACTTACAATTTTCCATGCTGGTAGATCATGGTAAATTATCTTTATGAATGTTATTTTGAATGAAATCGAACAGAACATTACGCTTTATAGTAACAGAACCCTCCTTAGACTCGTCCCAACACGCTCTTGGTTAGGTTATTTTGACAAGCGTGTTAGTATGGATTTCTTTCGCTGAGGCCTGTAGGAATTATTCATTTTAAATATCTTTTTTTTAACTGTTTTGTATTCTTTCACAAATAGTGTAGTAAAGTCTGTTTTAGGATATTATTGACGACAATATTAATAAATAATAAAAATAATGTATTAAATAACAAAACTTTTTCGGTTTATATACAAGTTTATTACTGCTATTAACATATTTTTAAAAAATAAATATTTTTTTTATTATTCGTTTTATTCGAAATATTCGAATATTGAACCCAGTCATATTCGAATAATAAGATCGTCGAATATTCGAATAAAACGAATATTCGAATAATATTCCCTACTCGTGACTCCGCCTACCTAAATACAGTAAACCACGGTAACTGTACCTACTTTTTCCCGTGATAAAAAGTAGCCTATATTATTTCTTCCCCGTGCAGCCCCACGGCTGTTGTAGAGTAGACCACTCTACTCTATAATTAGGTATCTTGTGCCAATTTTCATTTACGTGAAACTTGAAAGCGTAAAAAACTAACACTAAAAGGATGTAGGTAGGTACGGAACTAAAAGAAAACACGTAAGAAGGTACAGCTGTTAAACAAATTACATAAGTAATATTACCTAATACATACCTATCTCCTTAATTCCTTTTTCATTCCATAGGGATAATGTTACTTTCTTACAATCACAAATAATATTAATTAGCATAAATCATAATATTATAAATGTTGAGACTTATTCATATTAATATTGTATAAATATATCAAATATACAGGATGTCTCCAAAACAAAAATAGATATATTCAAAGAGCTTAAATTTTGACCGGATTATCCTATAAAATACTTAAATTTATGCATAATGCACATTGCACAGCCTACACTGCGCATCGGACGCATAACCTTCAAAGCCGGCGCGTTGTTCGGCAGAGTGAGGGTGTGCATGCATACGTATTACGTAGTGCGAGATGCCAGAAAATGTTAAATTACGAAAAGTCCAAAGAATTTGCCACGGGCCTCAGATGGTATAGTTACGCCACTGACTCATGACTGTTAGGTAATGGGTTAGGTTGGGTTAAATATTTTATTCGGATTAAAATACACCCGGAATATGATAAGCTTTTTACGTGGTAGAGCCATGCTTCGGCACGAATGGGCCGGCTCGACCGGAGAAATACCACGGGCTCACAGAAAACCGGCGTGAAACAGCGTTTGCGCTGTGTTTCGCCGAGTGAGTGAGTTTACCGGAGGCCCAATCCCCTACCATATTCCCTTCCCTACCCTCCCCTATTACCCTATTCCCTCTTAAAAGGCCGGCAACGCACTTGCAGCTCTTCTGATGCTGCGAGTGTCCATGGGCGACGGAAGTTGCTTTCCATCAGGTGACCCGTTTGCTCGTCTGCCCCCATATTTCATAAAAAAAAAAAAAGCTTTCTAGCTTATGCAGAATTATCAGTGTAAAATTCATGAATCCGTTTGTGTGCATTGTGCAATCTGCATTTAATTTAAAGTACCTACTTACAATAATTTTTAATGAAAAAGGTCAAAAGCGACTAGCAAATGTTTCATACCGGTTTTATCATAAGTAAGGACTAAGGAGTAAGAATATCATATTATGTACTTTAGTACCTATACAAAGCAACTAAATAAAGGTGTTGATAGCAAGCGATCACTTGCAGCACGTAGACATATTATTTAGGTCTGCTACACACGTAACGACTAACGATAAAACTGCACAGTTCGGTTAAAAACGGACCAGGGCAACCTTTTGGCAGACATGGGCTATATAATGATAAACATCGATAAATACGGCCCGCACTTGTAATAATATAATTAAGTATAATATAATTGATATCTACCTAGTTATCTATCGTGGGTAGGTATTAGGTACCTAATAGGCGATATTAAGAATGCATAATTATTTATTTTTATTAAATTAACACAGACGACAAAGGAGCATCGAAGACAAAATAAGGGGAAAACAGAAACTAATAAAAAACAAAGTCTTCAAAGTACTTACAAAATCACGTAAGTATTTAAAGAAATTAAAAGAGTAGTGACGTTGGTCCACTCCGCACGCGTTGCCGACCACATCTAGTTTTTAAACGAATGGGGCTAGCACGAACAATTGACTGAACTACGTATTCGTATCGTTATAGAAAGAGAATTGTATGAAAATTATGACAGCACCTATACAATTGACATTCGATAAAGTTACAAAATATACATACTCATCAATAATAATTATTCGCGCTTACCCCTCTGTTCAGTTCTATCGTTACGTGTGTAGCAGGCGTTACTGATTAAATAAAATCAAAGACAAAGGCGCAATTAAAGTTATTTTTATTATGTAAACGCAATCAGGTCTTACGTCATTATTGTTGCAGTTATGGATATCATGGTTTGTTCTATTCAACTCGTAGGTTGAATAAGTTCAACCTGCGTCGTAATGTTCATTAGAACGAGGATTGAAAGTCAGGGATTTGAACATGGAAGAATCTGATATTATATCATTATCAAAGTTGAGATCTCCACTAAGGGGCCATCCACATATTACGTTACGCAAAATTAATTTTTTGAACCTCCCCTATGTTATGCTTATGTTATATTACCTGTACTTAACGTGTAGGTACTGTCACATTTAATTTAGTATGCCCCCCAATCCCCCATGCGCTGAGACATAATATGTATGGAGCCTAATGCGTCCTCAATGTGAGGCTAATCCTCCATGTGGTACTCATAGTTCTGTACAGTGGTACAGAACTATGAGTACCGGTGAGTGCACCGGATGACCGACGGTATTCAGATAATGTTCGTGTTCATTTTTTCAGCTCACGAAGCAAGAAGATTCCAATCTGGATTAGCCAGAAATCTACTTCAAGAAATTCTAAGCCACCGTTTCCGTTATCCGTCAGTCTGCCCGTTTGTCTGTCTGCAATCTGTCACCATCATGATTCATGAACCATGAATAGGTAGACAGTTGAAATTTTCACAGATGAAGTAATATATTTCTGTTGCACCTAGCGCTCGCGCTATAACAACATCAAAATTTTAAGTAGGGTTCCGAATTCCAATACAACTAATTTTACGGAACCCTTCGTGCGCGAGTCAGACTCACACTTGGCCTGTTTTTTCCTCACTGGAAGTAAGTTCTTGCTACAGTTGTTGCGTTGGTTTAGGCTAGGACTATATGCACCGCCCCCCGATGGTTGCACGCCTTGTCGTGGCGGTGGGGCTTAGTAACCGTGGACTGGTCACCCACGGTGAAGTTAAGAGGCAACCGGGGCCGGCCTGTTTGCCGCCGGCTGGCCCGAGGAGGGCGCTCCCAACGGGCTGAACATGCCCGCTGAGGACGCGCGTGGAGGTGGGACCGCAGAAGAAGAGGAGTGCCGGTAGTACGGTGCGCCGTGGAGGGATCGCAGGGGGAGAGGCGTGATGGTATTACGGTACGCCACATAGTGATTATATTCTCTTTGGTACGCCACTCTCCCTACTGCGAGCTGGCGGGGCCGTTCCGTCGAAACGGCGTTGGTGGGGCCGCAGAGGAAGAGGCATGTCGGTAATGCGGTGCGCCGCTTGCTTTTAAATTTCTAGCCGTAAGGGTTTGGCCTGTGTGTTAGACATCAGTCAATCAGCTTTGCCTTTTATACATATTATGTACTAGATGTTGCCCGCTACTTCGTGCGCGCAAATTAATTTCGCAGAAACCGTATATTTTTCAGCGATAAAAAGTAGCCTATGTCCTTCCCCGTGTTCTACTCTACATCTGAGCCAAATTTCATCAAAATCGGTCCAGGAGCCTATTCGATGCAAACAAACAAATCAATTTTTCCTCTTTATTTTATTAAGTATGGATATAGATAATTTATTGTATAGTTTTTCCTTATCTATATCTATATCTATATATCTATATCTATACATATAATAAATCTGTAGAGGGGTCATGTCTGTACATTAAAGTTATCTAAGTGAAAATCAAAATGGGGGGTCTATAAAGGCCACAGAACCTAAAAATAACGTTTTTGAAAAAAAAGTCTGTCTGTCTGTCTGTCTGTCTGTCTGTCTGTCTGTGTGTTTGTTATCACATCACGCCGAAACCACTGGATGGAATAAAATGAAATTTGGCAGGTAGGTAGCTTAGGACCTGAAGGGTAAAATAGGATACTCTTTATCCCGCAAAATTAAAGGGTTCCCATGGGATCTTCAAAAAACTGTACCTACCTGTTTGACGTTATTTCAGGCAATCTACTCGACGTATTTAAATAAAACTTGGCACAAAGGTAGATTGGAACATGAAATAACTAACAGTATTTTTTTTTCTTGGAAACCAAAACGGTTCCCACGGGATCATGAAAAAACTGTATTTTTGAACTTGCTTCACAAACCGAAATAAATCATCATTTTTCGCATGTTTTCTCTTGAAATAAAACTATTAAATTAAAATTATAAAAATAAATCTATTTTTTATCCTACTCAACAAAAATAATAAATAGCGAAGGAAAAAACCAATAGTACAAGATCTACTTAAGGGGCAAATAGCCCCTAAATCGCTCAGTTTGAGTCCTAACTACTCCGAAAAATGGGAATAAAAAAATTCAAAAAAATATACATTTCACACTTCAATCCTTCATCTTTAATATCATCGTTAATTTTTTTAATACGACGAAGATTAATATTAAATAAATTAAAATTAAGTAGCCCTGTTTTCAGATTTCTTTTTCTATCTACTTACTACCTACTACGGCTATAAAGATGGTTCTTTTACGAAAATGTGAAGAATATATTTATCTAACATTTCATCGTTGGGTTTTTCGAAATACCGTTTTGTTTTCAAAATATACGTAAATAACTATTATTTTGTGAAAATATTTGTAAGCGGTGCGTGCGCGGGCGCGCGGGACAGTGAGCCGCTGACTTTCGTACGAGGAGGTTGTGTCACTCTCCGCGGTGCCGCTATTTCGCAATCGTATATTTTACTCTTGAAATAATAGGGAACAACATGCCGTAAAAAATAAATTATGAAAACCTTAGCGAGCACTCTGCCTGCGATAGAATGAAAATGTTCGATCGTTGAATGTACTTTTTTGTTCCTTCAAATTCTTACTTGAAATTTTAATAATATTATATTAATATAATATTATATAGTGTATATTATAGTATAATATTTTATTGTATATGTACTTGTAAATTTCACAGAAAGTGTATAGTTCTGTTTCTATGACGACCTCTGTGGCTCAGTTGTTTGAGCGTGTCATTGCTCAAGCCGGGGGTCGCGGGTTCAAATCCCGCCGACGGAAAAAAAAGTTTTCTGTGTTCCTGGGTCATGGATGTGTATTAAATATGTGTATAATATAATAAAAATCTTAATTATGTGTACCAATAGTATAAAAGTATTAAATATACTTCCGTTATCTGGTACCCGTAACACAAGTTCTTCGAGAACTTACCACGGGATCAGATTGACGTGGTGTGACGCGTCCATAGATATATTATATTTTTTCTTTTTTAATTGTCTATTTAGTATATCAACGCTTTGAGCTATATAGTATATGAGGTAAAAATGCCTAAGCGACACTTATTTATTTATTTATTTATTTAACACACATACAACTACTATTACAGACAAAATCCAATTCGATAGCGTAGGAAAGCAAATTCCTATTTTATAATATAATACATATTATGATATTTCCAGTTTAAATAATAATAATTGATAAAAAATAATAATTAAAGAAATAATTATTAAAAAAGACACATATGACGCATAAATTTAGTAAACTTTATAGAAGAGGGATTTAAAGTAAAAATTTTTAGAAAAAAAAGTCATTAAAAATCACAAAATAGTCGGATTTAGATGGTTTTAACATACATCTATATATCAATAAAATACAACGTGTATCTTATTTTTATAGCAATTTTTGATATTAAAACGAATCATATAGCTTTCGAATTACAGGCAGTTTATGTCGCTTAGGTAAAAAAGTCCTAATTCGAAAAATAGGTAAAATTATCTAAGCTATCAACGAAAGTTATGTAATAGCAAGTAAAATTGCCTAAATTTTATTTTAAAGGTTTTCAGCAACTTGTAAAAATAGATAAGCTATAGATACATTTTCTGTAGTAACAGGTAGAAATAGCTAATTCCAAACAAAAAAAATTATAGGAGTATTCATCTAAATGGCCTTAGAGTTTATAAAATAAAACAAGATAAGTTACATAAATGTTGCTTCCATTAAGAATTTTCTACGGTTAAAGTTATCTTAGTAAAATTATTATTCAATGACATTGTAATTTTTTGCTCCTAATTGACAATATATTCCTTCTTCTTGTTTATAAAAATTTATTGCAGTTACTAAAACGAGCTAATTTTGATCTTGAAATAATAAAAAGTATAGAAATATAAAAACTCAAGAACTAGGATTGCAGCCCATTGCTTTATACTTAAGCTGCGGCCCCATTCCTTGAGTTCTCTCTTGGTAGTGCTGGGAGATATTCCAAATACCGATTCTGGGCATGACACCGTGACACAATTGGCCCAAAGCCTACCCAGCTCATCCGCGGTTTTGTTGCCGGAGATGTTGCCGTTGCCTAGAACCCATACCAGACTGATGCTGTTGTCTCGTCCTAGCATGTTTAGCGTTTGAACACAAGCCATAACTTATTTAGATGAAAGAAGAAGGGGCAAAAAGTCCCCATCCTTGTAGCACTATAAGACATAATATATCAAATGAAAGGGCTTAAAAAAAGTGTCATTTTATTGTTTGACGAAAATCCTCTCAACCATGGGAGAAAAAAGTTAATGAGGGTTAAAGGTTAAAAAAGTTAAAAAAATCATTCTGTATTATTGCACCGTTTCATAGTGTTGCTACTATGGAACAATTTTTGGAAAGTAATGGTATACATTAAACTTTAGAAAAGTGTTATATTTTGATAAACTGCCTCATACTTTGATGAAACGTATGGAATGATAATAAAATACTAAAAATAAGCTTTCCTCAATTTTTTCGCACATAATTACTTCTGGAAATTGTTTCTTACTTGCAACGCTATCGAATGGCGCAATAATACAAAATGTATTTTTTTCCTAATTTGCGGGTTTGAATCCTGGCCTGGAAAAATGGTTTATGTAAAATCAAATAATTCAGATAAAATATTAAAATACATATAATTAAATAGCAAAAATAATTTTCAAACGATTAGGTACAGAAAAAAAAGATATAGTATATGGTAAATTATACTTCTGGGCGTTGTAAAGGAAGTCAAAAAAATTAGCAATAGCAATTTAGCCCTACGGAATATCGAGTCCGACTTGATGAAAACTTAAACTCTTGAAACATGAAAATTTTTAATAACTCAATTAAACTAGACAGGATTGGAACCCATAAATTATGAAAAAAATACATCCTTTCAATAGTATCGCAAGTAAGAAACAATTTCCATAATGTAATTATGTGCGACAAAATTGAGGAAAGAGCTTATTTTTATCATTTTATTATCATTCCATACATTTATCAAAATTTATCAAAATATTATAAACAGAGGCAATTTATCAAAATATAACACTTTTCTGAAGCTTGCTGTATACCATTACTTCCTAATAATTTATCTTCTTACTTTCTAACATAATTTGGACAAATTTATAATACATTAAGTATAAGTACTATGTTTTTGGCTGCCACGTTGTAGGGTTGTAATAGGCCATGCTTAAAAATTATAATTTATAACCTCTCTTCGACACATGACACTTTTTTTTTAATAACATTTGAAATATTGTTTGTCTGTTATATATTTTTTTCTTTTTTATGTGTAATAGGACTTGTTTAATTTAATTGATGTATAATTTATTTACTTAATGAATTCAATTTATGTTATGACTTAAATATCTAATGTTAATACTTATTATGTTAATGTTCAATATCTTTATTTTTGACTTTTGTGATATTGCCTCTTGTAATAATTTTGCACGCCACTGACAAGGCAGAATGTTGGATCCATATAAAGCATCATATTGTAACACCTTTATAAACCACATTTCATGCAATAAATGTTATTCTATTCTATCCCAAAAATTGTTCCTTATTAGCAACACTATGAAATGGTGTAATAATACAGAATGATTTTTTAACTTTTTTTCACCTTTGGGTTAAAACTTTTTTCTCCCATGGTTTAGAGATTTTTCGTCATACAAAAAAATTACACGCTTTTTAAGTCCTTTCATTTGATATATGTCTTGTAGTGCTACAGTAGTGGGGACGGGATCCATACAAATATGCCCCTTCTTCTTTCTGCTGCTGTCAGTGCCTTCAGCGCAGTGTGATTGTTTTGATAGACTGCGCTGAAAGCATTGACAGTAGCAGAAATATCATCTAAATTATCCTAATCTTCTCTATAAGATTAAGATGTTTTATGGACAAGGACAATCTGTAGGCTCTGTATCAGATATCTTCATCTAAACTGATTCAATTTAAGTCTCTATAACTCCTGAACTTATGAAGTTTTTTGGACCGTTATAGTTTTCGTTCAAAGTTTATTACATGGATTACCATCATGAATTTTCCACATTTTTAGAGCCAGCCGTTTGGCTTTTAGAGGGGGGACGCCGTATTTTTTAAAAGTGGAATATCGCGCAAACGGAATGTACGTACATCAAAATATAATCTCAGAAACCTCTTAATGTTCTTAAAATATCTATGTACCTAATTATATCTCCCCCTTTCGTGTAGGTGTACCCAAAAATTATCTTCATTTATTTTAGCATTGTGTTGACGTGATAAATAAACTTACCCATTCAAAGTTTTATATTTCAAGCACCACCGTTTGGATGGACAGACGGACGGTCGGTCGAACGGAAGGACATGACAAAACTATAAGGATTCCGAGACATGAACTACGGAACCTTAAAAAAGGAATAATAATGAAACCACGCCGATTTCAGTGACTGTTGCCAGTTTAATTGAAAATAGACCAGCTTTAGGAGCTATTTTATTATGTCCAAGTATGTGTGCAAAGTTTACTCCCATAACCTAGTATATTGATATTTACTACTACCGACAGGACTAACTAGCGAAACATTAGGCGCATAAATATAGAAATATATTTAGCAATGTTTGCGTTCATTTATGTTCCCACACACTATTTATTGATACTCATGCGACATTTTTGATTTCCTATTGTATCTTAGCGACGTAAGATAATATTTTGGGTACAGGAAAAAATACATTTTTTTTTCGTCATTCTTGAACATTTCAAAGAAAAAAAAGGTATCCCCTTTTTTCGCATAATTTTAATTGTCATAATTTCATTTGGCATACCTCTCTTGGCATAATTTTGTTACGCATACTATAACTTTGGCATACTTAATGGTTTCTTGGCATACTACATCATTAGGCATAAATATAATTTAGACTAATATTTTTTGTCCTAATTTAATGAGGCATAACTCGTAAGGCATAATTTTTCTTGTCATTATAATACTTTGGTATAATTGCTTTTTGGCATAAACTCGTTAGGCATATTTTTTGTCATAATAAATTCAAGTAATTCTGTCACAAGGTACAAATATGCATAAAATGGAAGGACATAATAAAACACGGATAAGGTAATTAAACGCATATTTATATTTATGCTTTTTAATACTAAGCATAAAATATAATTATTCTTAATTAATATAATGCGTAAAAAATGTATGCCTTTTATTAAGTATGCCTAACAATTATTATGCTATTAGTAATTATGCGAAAAAAAATTAAGCTAAGAAAATTATGCCAAATGAATACTATGCGAAACTACTATTAGGTCAAATGAAATTATGCCAAGTAAAATTATGACATATGATTTTATGCGAAAAAATAGGGAACCAAAAAAAAATCTAACCGACATACTTAAAAACAAAAGTTTGAAATAAAAATATCTACATAGCACGAATAGTTATTGTGTTAAAACTATCTTTACGCCAATATTGTTTTATTTCACTGTGGGTAAAATTCTACAAGTTGCACTTTCGTAAAATAATGGTATCAAATTAAATGCACTGTAAGGACAATTCACAAATAATTTGTATGAAGAAAATGTACAAAGTGTCCACGAAAAGAATTTTTTAAACAAGAAAAAATATTTTTGTGCTAACAAAAAAAGTAAAAACATAAAAATAGACTTAAGTTGATTTTTAAAATTCTTCAAAATATCCAAGTGATTTTTTTTTATAAATCGCTTTTTGTTGTCGCTTAGTGAACATAACATTCATGATTTTGTATAAATTTCACTATAATATCTAAGCGACAAAAAAATCGTCGTAGGAAGACGACGATTAGACCAATCGACGCAAAAAAAATACAAACTCATTGATATTTAAACTCATTTTCGGTATTTTTGTCGCTTAGGCATTTTTACCTTTCAAGCGTCGATATGAAACTTCTTTTTTAGGAAAGCGAAAAAACACCTAGCGGATATTTTAGTGATTCTGTCAATAGCACTAAGTATTGCATTTTGGTGGTCGTAGAGGTGGAAAATGAAATCAAATATGATGGGTTGGAAGCCGCATTGCCTACCAAATAATTTCCAGATTTCGGGAATAACCTCGACCGGCTTCTACAGAAGAAGGAGAAGCGGCTAATACATTCTACGTTTTTTCTTTGCTCCCAGACCAGAAATAAATTAATATTTTCAAGTTGCATTTAAATCAATCCTAAAGTCGTATAAAAGGGCCGTTCCTCAGTTTATAATTTGAGTCGCGGCGCGGAGATCGCTAGCGCAGCGGGGTGTATGCGGGTGGCGCGGCGGGAAGTGTTAGGCCACGCCCGAATCTGTGACGTCATCTACGTATATTTTCGCCTTAAACTAAGAATTTGCTTTGAGCGAGAGGTCAACTTATTTGGTGGACTTTAATAAGTTACCTACTATTTTTTAGCTGGTAAAATGTACCTTGATATTATTTCGTTCAGGCTCTTGAAATATTTGCGTTCGAAATTCAAAATTAAACCGCATGCATAGGCTGTGTTCCGCGGAAAATAAAACGTAGGCAAAATGGCAACAGCTGGTATTAAATCAGCAAAATGGCGGATTATGTTAGTAGCATTATTGAAGTTAGCAAAATATGTGCCCTGGCGGATAATCTGTTTTTTTAACGCTAGCAAGCGCTAACAAGCTCTATTTTCGGCGGAACACAGCCATAGTCTTTTTACCGTATTGATATTGACTGAGCAGAATAGAAGAATAACTGTTTTATTAAATCTAATACTATTCTATTCTGTGAAAAAATATTTTCAACTTTTATAACATTCGTCTTCTTTAATTTTAGTGAAATAAACTTTAAATTGATGTTATAACTTTGAGTATCCTACCATATTATAGGTACTAAGTAATTGTATATTAGGTTGAACTTGAAGCTTGGTAGCTATCTTATTACGAATAATGGTGTCTACAGACACATGAATTTGGTACGGAGCGTACAGCGGATCTGGTACGCCTGGTGTAATAATAAAAATTATTTAAATGTGTGTACAATACAGCCGATGTATCTTGGCGAGTCTGAACTTCGCGCAGAAGGTTGCGCAATAACTGTTTCTAAGTGTTTTCGTATTTATTTTATTTGTACTAACTGGTCAACTGTATTAGGGAACTATTATTAGTACATAGGTATAAAATAATACAATAACAGTTTTCTTCACGAGTTGTACATGCGCTAAAGTTCGCAGAGCCTATGTTCAGACCCGTCAAGATACAGCGGCCGTAGTGTATATAGTCAGGGATATGAAAATATAATATTGGGAGTGAAATCAGATTAAGACAAGTTAGTTTTATATTATTCACGCGCAAGTCTTTATGTTAAACACATAACCTTTCTTTCTAGCTTATTATCTTTTAGACCTGTCAATGGTATAATTATCAGGGGTAAAGTTTGGGGAGAAATATTTTTGAGAGTTGATATCACTGCCTGTTATCTATGAATTTCGGTAATCATCCCGTCGTCGAAAAACAGCACTGTAACTAGAACTCTGTGCTAATGCAATAGAACTGAAAATCGAACACACGAGTGTCGAGCTTTTCGGTCCACTGCATCGTACCAAATCCGTGCGTGTGTAGCGACACCGGATTCGGTCTTCGAATATGGTCCGCTGTACGCTCCGTACCAAATTCGTGTGTCTGTAGATGCCTAGCTGCAGCAAACCGCAAAAGTTTTTACAATACCTATACTAACATTATAAATGCGAAAGTGTGTCTGTCTATCTGTCTGTTACCTCTTCACGCTTTAACCGCTGAACTGATTTTGATGAAATTTGGTATAGACATACTTTGAGTCCTGGGAAAGGACACCGTAATTTTTCGGCACAAAAAGTATCCTATTACTTTTTATGCCGAAAAAGTACGGTGTTTCTGAGGGATAATGTATTATTATTCTGTGTATATTTGACTGTCTTTCACTGCTAAAAGGTTGATCCGATTTGAATGAAAGTTGTTATGGTAGTGGTTTATGCTTTGGACAAAAGCGCAGTTCACTTTTTTCCCAAAAAGATACAGTGTTGCCGAGGGATAATGTATTATTATTCTGTGTATATTTGACTGTCTTTCACTGCTAAAAAGTTGATCCGATTTGAATGAAAGTTGTTATGGTAGTGGTTTATGCTTTGGACAAAAGCGCAGTCCACTTTTTTCCCAAAAAGATACAGTGTTGCCGAGGGATAATGTATTATTATTCTGTGTATATTTGACTTTCTTTCACTGCTAAAAGGTTGATCCGATTTGAATGAAAGTTGTTATGGTAGTGGTTTATGCTTTGGACAAACGCGCAGTCCACTTTTTTCCCAAAAAGATACAGTGTTCCCGAGGGATAATATATTATTTTGTGGATATTTGACTGTATTTCACTGCTAAAAGGTTGAACCGATTTGAATGAAAGTTGGTATGGTAGTGGTTAATTCTTTAGACAAACGCGTAGTCTACTTTTTATTCCAAATCTATACTTCTATACTAATATACTACTATTAATATACTAATATATTATACTTCTATACTTAATATTATAAATGCGAAAGTGTGTCCGTCTGTCTGTCTGTCTGTCTGTTACCTCTTCACGCTTTTAACCGCTGAACCGATTTTTATGAAATTTGGTATAGACATACCTACTTTGGGTCCCGGGAAAGGACATAGGATTTTTTTTATCCCGAAAAAGTAGTGTTCCCGCGGAATAATATATTTACGCGGGCGGAGCCGCGGGCAAAAGCTAGTATTTTAATATAGGTAGGTAACTACGTATCCACTATCTTTATAGAATAGGTTTTGATATACAGTGACGTGGTACACTGACAAATAATGAATCACATTTAGCAAAGATATGATAATTCGTGACGTCATACTATCTGTCCCTGTTACTCAGGAGTCAGGAGTCAGGTGAGCTGTGAGATAAATACTGGTGAGTTCATCATCACTCATCAGCGGTGAATAATGGAAAATTTGTAATAGAGGTCATTTGATTTTTTTTGAACAAGGAAAACCGAAAAATATTTTTCTTTTATTTTTCCTCATAAATTGTAAAAATATTTACTGATCCTGATAAAGGAGACTATTACAAAGTATGAACAAACAAAAACCAGTATGATGTCAATGATCCTTAGATCATAGATATACTACATGATCTAAGCAATGATCGGTAATTTTGTCGTCATAATAGCAGGCTGCAGGTGAAGTTCTAATCAAAACAATATTTTGGAACTACATTAAACAGAAAAATTAAACCGACTTCCAAAAGCAAAAATACACAAAAAAGTATGAAATAAAACTTATTTTCTAAGTATGTCCCTTTTAAATTCGGATAAAATTTTAACTATGTATATCTCTACTCAATCTTCTTAATTTTGAAGTCGGTATCAGCCCAAATAATATTCTACAACATTTTATAGAACTCACGTTATTTGCTGGCACCGACTTAAAAATTAAGAAGATTGACCTGATTGAGTTTATTAGATTGAGTCATACTTTTTTGTGTATATTTAAAGCTTTTATCTAACTTGCAAGTTTCAACGTATATTAGTTCGGGTGGAATCTTGCTACTCAATTTTGAAGCAGATGTCTTCAACTGATAGTGCTGAAATTTTGTATACACGTTTAGTTTGGATGACAATACACGATAAGCTGTGTGACGTCATTCTAATTCCAATATGGCGGTCTATTTTTAATTTCTAGCCTTATGGGGAAGTAAATTACAAAAATTCATTTATTTTGATGGAATTTGGGCTTAGGCTCTGAATCAAAACACATCCTTCTTTGATCCCGAAAAAATACAGTATTCCCGAAGGATATTGAATTTACGCGGGCAAAAGCTACTAGCTTTATATGAGCGATGGCTCGTATCTCAAAGTACAGCATTGCTTTATTTTTTTTTTCTTACTGAAAAAAGTAATGAAAATTTCCTCCTCCTTAGTAACGCCGCAGCCACATATTTTCTTCATGATGCGAGAAAAAGAATTTTGAATTTTCCAACATTTCTATAGCTTTATACCTACATCACTCGTATCTCAACGTGGAGTATTTACAATTTTTTTATAAAATTGCTTTTATCTCGGAGGCGGTGCATCCTACTAAAAATATAATGAAAATACCCTCCTCTTAGTAAACCCGCAAGCACATATTATTTTCTTCATGATAGGAGAAAAAGGAATTTGAAAATCCCATAGATATCTACACTAATATTATAAAGAGGAAAACTTTGTTTGTATGTTTGTTTGTTTGTTTGTTTGTTTGTTTGTTTGTTTGTAATGAATAGGCTCAAAAAGTACTGGACCGATTCCAAAAATTCTTTCACCATTCGAAAGCTACATTATCCACGAGTAACATAGGCTAAATTTTATTTTGGAAAAAAATAGGGTTCCGTAAGATATTTGGGTTTTTCGGACACAAGGTGTAAAAAATCAACCAGAAAAGTTACTTATTTTGCGTACGCTGCCTAAACTATAAAAGATAGAACCATAAAATGTTCTAATTAATTGTAGATCTTATAAATATCTACAAAAAAGTCCGCGACACACTATACCTATCTATGTCGAGTGAGGCACAACAACCATTTTTTTATTTAGAAATCTTGATTTTTTTTTGGACTACATTTAAACGCGTTTATTTTACTCATGTTATTAATCCTTATCAAAATAAATTATTTCATCACTAAGTACAGTTTATGTAGATAATATTTGGTCTTTGAATGATTAAAATTGGACGTTTGGTTTTGAAGTTATGGCGAAATTAAAATATTACGACTTCTGCTGCACGGCCCGTTGCGAAGTGGGCGTCACCAAGGCGGGGTGCGCGTGCGGGTTAATGTTTAGTTTAGTTTAGTTTAGTTAAATAGTTTAGTTATTTTATAAACATCAAATTGATAATATCTTAAAATATAATACATTATAATATCTATACATCTATACAGTTAAATACAATTTAAGTGTCTGTTTGTAACTTCAAATTAACAGCTTTTTACATAATGAATCTGAAAGTAAATTCGGTACTTACAATAAAATACATTTTTTTTAATTTTTGTCTGTCCGTCTGTCTGTCTGTAAGTCGGTCTGTCTGTCTGTTTGTTCCGACTAATCTCTGAAACGGCTGGACCGATTTTCACGGGACTTTCACTAGCAGATAGCTGATGTTATAGGGTACATAGGCTACTTTTATTTTAGGGTTCCGTTTAAAAAAATAGGATTCCGCTTTCGTTAGTCATAAATAAAGTCGCGGGTAAATTTCAGCGATATCCCAAAGTATTGTTCCACGCGGACGAAGTCGCGGGCAAAAGCTAGTATAATATTAAAAAGAGGAATTAATCAAAGGAAAATCCTGAATCTTCCAACATTTCTATATACTTTATACATCGCTCGTATTATAAAGTCATTTTCATCTTTTTTTCTATAATCGCTGCTATCTTCGAAATGGTCCATGATATATCCTACTAAAAAGTAATATAAATTTATTTCACCTTAGTAACACCGCAACCCCATATTTTCTTAATGATGGCGTAAAAGGAAATTTGAAAATCCTGAATTTCCCAACATTTCTATAGGTTTTTCTATAGCTATTGCATCATCACTCGTATCTGAAAGAAGAGCATCGCCATATTTTTTTCTATAATCGATTTTATCTAGAGAACAGCTGGTAATCCTACTGAAAAAAACGGGCCAATTGCGAGTCGGACTTGCGCACCGAGGCACAGTGGGTCGAAACGAGGATTTGGCGGACTTAGGGACCGATTTTTAATTTTCGCATTTTTATTTATGCCAATGGATAGAACTTATTAATCTTAACAAAAGTTGTTCTGTGCAATTTTTTCTTAGCTTTATAATTTAGGTAGAAAAAATACATTTTTGATTTTTTTGTATGAAACAAATTAAATAATCCTAAATTTTTGCCAAGTCATGATAGATCCCGCGTTCAAACCTTTTTTTTCTTATATTTTGGCTACATTGCTATTATTATGTACTATAAACGTGTGCCTAAAGTTGCAAGTCTGCTAGAAAAAGAGGTAAGAAAATTACAATAAATGTAATTATTATTTTATGACTTTTCTAATTCATAAAGTTATTCTAGGGGTATTCCATGCAAAATAATAATTACGGTAATAGAATAAGACTTTTAATTACTTGAAATTCTAAAAAAAATTAGGAAAACAGTTGACCTAAGGGCCACCCGTGCAACTTCCCGCTAAGCGCGTAAATTTTATCTAATGCGTCATTTTTGTGGTTATCGAGATCATAAACAAAAGTGCTTTTACAAATTTTCACTAATAATTTTCTTTCATCAGACTTTTGACCACTCCGAGCTCAAAAGTTTAATAAAACACTATTTTTTGAAATTTCAAACTGTCATAACGTTGGAATGAATCAACCAATTTTCACGCGATTTACGGCAATCGATGAAGTTTTTTATATCCTTTAAAAGAATCGACAACAAACATTTTTTAGATGAAAAATTTCGGAGTAATTCCGAAAAAACTCTTTTTTCGGTTTTCTTTCCTTCGCGATATCTCTCGAACGAATCAACCGATTTTGCCCAGATTGGCAGTGATTGACGTGGTTTTTCAAGGTTAAGGCTGAATAGTTATTGGAGTTGATCGATAAAACCGTTTAAAAGTAAATCCAAAAAAACCACTTTAAAAAAAAATCTTACAGTTTTTTCGAGATTTCTTGAAATTTATCTGTCCGAATCAGTCCAAATTATATTCAAATTCTAAGTTTGGCCAAGCCCTTTCGAATAGTGCCAGCCGCAATAAAATCGGTCAAACCATTCTAAAGTTATAAGAGGTTTACATTACACACACACTCACACACACAAGCATACATACAGACATAGTGACTCCCTCGCGGGGGCAGTCAGGGAAGCTTCCTGTGGCCTCTTCTGAGGTCACAGGATTTATTATTCTCAATAAATCGGCCCGAAGAAATCAATTTTGATGTTGTCAATACCGAATAAGTAGAACTCAAGGTTTATGATAATGTTGAGAATTTATAACCTGGGGGCTTACTATCAACGCTTAATACGATTTAATTTAGGACCTAAACTGAATGGCATTTGATATTTCGTACCATCAACTTCGTTTTACGAACCAATTTAGGTCGACACCTAAACTAAACCGCATTCCAATATCATTCACTCTTTTTATAGGTAAATTCGTACCATCAACTTACTTTACCTGACGTTCGAGCCTAAACAAAATCGCTCAACTGTCAAAACTTGCGATTCAAAACAAGTTAGTAAATTTGATGCTGATTTTGATTCTTTTGTTGTTAGTTTTTAATTTTTACTTGTTTAAAGTCAGAAAAAAGCAGTGAATTTAAGTGTCGCGAGGTAAAAACATAAATTGGTATCAAATAGCACTGATTTCGATAGTTCTACAAAAAGTTTAAAGTGCAGTTTTATTCGTAGGATGTGTGACGACGAATTGATGCTTTTTGAGTTCTTAGAAGCCGATAGTGAGGAAAATTCCTTGAGGAGAAGGAGACTGGATGCTCGAGCACAATTCGACCCATTCGATTTGGAAGATAATGAATTTATAAAACCTTATCGTCTTTCCAAAGAATTGGAGGTCGGATTCTGCGACGAGTTTTACACATTATAAACTGATGACATAAAACTAAAAATGAGTTTATAAAATAAAAATTCAGAATTATAAAATAAATAAATAAATAAATAAGAATTTATTTCAGATAATTATTAAATCCATAGTGTTAGTAAATACATAATGCTCTTAAAAATCTATATTAGTACTGATAAAAAAAAAATACAAACGTCGGTAGGTACCACAAAAAAGTCGAGTAGTTTATCGATATTATATCGATATACGTTACATCCCTGCACGTACACTAATACAATGCACACAAGCAGAAAAAGAACACGCTAGCTAAAACTCTCTCTAGTGGTTATATACTCAAAGATTATTCGTATAGCGTTGTCTCTTTCCCACTTCGACCCTGGGATTGCGGTTCAGAGGCAAATGTGTTTTTTTTTACGACTTCATTCGTTCTTTTCGGCTCCGTAACGTTTCAATTGAGGCGCGGTTTTAATAAGATGATGGTACGAATGTTAGCGATTTTGTTTAGGAACCCAAATTAAACTGCTCTGAATTTGAGTCGTCTTTTAAAAGTTGATAGTAGGCCTGCTGCATATCCACTTCAGAAGCTTCCACATCTACTACTTACTCCTAGGAAACCTTTTGAGGATTTTTGTGATCGACAAAAAACGGAGACGTTTAGATGAAATAAACAAATCTCTTTCATTTTCTCCGGAAAAAGTGTCTGCCATTTCAATGAGAAGTTTAAAAAATTGTGGAAACGAAGATGTTTAAAAAATAATGAACCATTTACTCAGTCACCCATAAGCTTTAAATAAAGTCAAGGCATGCTTAAGCAAAGATAATGTAAAGAGTCATATGTATTCACCTGTTAACGCACTGGCTTTATTAGTTTCGATATAGTTGTCAAAGTGGCAATATATAAACTTATGAGAGTATGCGAGTGAAAATGGTTTCAAGTTATATCCATCTTATTACACCAGATAAAAAGGATATAACTAATACTGAATATGGGGCTCCAATTAAACTGCAAGATTTACTCAATTTGACTGTGTCAAGACTTGGATGCAATATCTATGTATTTGGACGCAACAATGTACAAGCAAAAAAATAAATAAGGAATTTGAAGATTATGTAGAGTCTTCAAATTCTTTATGTATTTTTATAGCCAGTCTAGTCCCAGTTAGGCTAGAACAATCGGATAGAACTGTAGTTTGGGAAAACGAAAGACCCTCATCCACGTTTTACTGTCGTCCAATTATGTTCCAATTTACGAAGGAAACCCAGTCCACTGTAATGACAATAAAGACCAGAATCACAGAAGAGAGAATCGCTCCAGCCATCAAAAGTAAATCAAATTGAGGTGTCTCACCAGTTGCTTTTGAAGATGATTGACGGAAAGATAACAGCATATTTATCAGAGATGTCGACAGCCGTTTGCGATATTTATAAGCAAAGCCATCGGAAATGAATTATATTGAACTGCTTGACCAAAAAAGCAAGGATAAAGAGATTTACCAGTACGGACTGTCATTTTTACGCTGCTGGATCAGGTGTTTGTGCCTAAGTAACCTTAATCATTCTTATTTTATTTTACGTCAACTATTACAACTGCGAATCGTTGTTCTTTTAGAAAATGATTAATTTTCGTTATTGGTAATGTCCCGTTTTTCTTATGCAGCCTATCGTGTGGATTTCAAAAAATAGAGTAACAGGGGCTAGGGTAAGAAAAAATGAAGCTTAGAAAGTCCGCAATATAGCATGCGTGGTAGAGCCATGCTTCGGCACGAATGGGCCGGCTCGACCGGAGAAATACCACGGGCTCACAGAAAACCGGCGTGAAACAGCGTTTGCGCTGTGTTTCGCCGAGTGAGTGAGTTTACCGGAGGCCCAATCCCCTACCCTATTCCCTTCCCTACCCTCCCCTATTACCCTATTCCCTCTTAAAAGGCCGGCAACGCACTTGCAGCTCTTCTGATGCTGCGAGTGTCCATGGGCGACGGAAGTTGCTTTCCATCAGGTGACCCGTTTGCTCGTTTGCCCCCTTATTTCATAAAAAAAAAAAAAAGCATTTAGGGAAGACTGCGGCTTACTAATAGACCAGGTGAAACAAGGAGACGGTACAACCAATAACGGAAATACTGCCCGAAGATTTTTTTAGGGATGCAGACGCTACAGCCCGTAACACTGGCATAAGTAAAAAGTTAATAGAAAGGTTGCATGTGATTCTGCAGACTGTAGCGTCTGGAGAGTGCGTGCACTCTTCTAAGTTCTCTTTATTCTGTAGAGAGACTGCAGAACTGTACGTTAATCTATATCCCCGGTATTATATGCCTTCCAGTTTGCACAAGCTGTTGATATATGGCACTGATATTATTCAGCATTCTGGTGCCATACCTATAGGAAAACTGTCAGAAGAAGCAGCAGAAGCTCATAACAAAGATTTCTCGAAATTCTAACGACACTAACATTTATTATCGTTAAAACGGATATTAGTAAGTTATGGTTATTATTGATTATATCTTCACGAAATCTAGATTTTTTTGATGTTTAGATAAATTTTGTCGAAATCATTGATCTTATTCTATTATCGGAATAAATATTTCGCATGAAATACCCCTAGAATAACTTTATTAATTAGAAAAGTCATTAGTTAATAATTACATTTATTGTAATTTTCTTACCTCTTTTTCTGGCAGACTTGCAACTTTAGGCAAACGTTTATAGTACATAATAATAGCAATGTAGCCAAAATATAAGAAAAAAAAAAGGTTTGAACGCGGGATCTATCATGACTTGGCAAAAATATAGGATTATTTAATTTGTTTCATACAAAAAAATCAAAAATGTATTTTTTCTACCTAAATTATAAGGCTAAGAAAAAATTGCACAGAACAACTTTTGTTAAGATTAATTAGCTCTATCCATTGGCATAAAGAAAAATGCGAAAAATAAAAATCGGTCCCTAAGTCCGCCAAATCCTCGTTTCGACCCACTGTGCGAGGGTTCCGTACAAACCTGTTGTGATTTTGATACAGCTTAAAGGTAATAAAGACGTGAGTATTTGATACGAATTTCAATTAAATACCTCTACGCATTCTAGGGGATAGGGGCAGTAAGTTTAAAATTATTTTTATTAAAAGATGTAACAAAAAATTTACGGTTTTCGCAATTTTTCCTTTATTTTAAGACGTTGCTTCGTACCAAATTTCAAGATTTTGAGTTCACGGGAAGTACCCTGTAGGTTTTGATTCCCTTGCGAGTATCGAAAATTTGCTGAAATTCGCGGCATAAACGGATGTATCTTTTGATTGCGTTGGCTTAGAAGTTTGATTTTTTCACAGCTCCAAGGGACAGTAGACCTGAGTATTTTGTATAAATTCCAGCTTGATACCTCCACGTGTTCCTGAGAAATAGGTCTTGATAGATAGACGGACGGGCAAAAAGTGATCCTATAGGGGTTCCATTTTTTCCTTTCGAGGTACGGAACCCTAAAAATAATGAAAATTCCTTTCCCCCAAGTAACCCCGTAAGTGGAACTACGAATTTTCTTTATGATTATTATTTTACTTTAAAATCCTGAATTTCCAAAAAAATCTTAGCTTACGTACCTCGATCTACATAACATACTGTGTTAATATAATCATCAATCCTAATCAGCATCCCCAACAAATTTTAAATTAGTACTCGTGTCATTTTTACTAAGAATGAAAATTCTCCATTTTGGAAATATTTATCGAAAGACAATTTTGTAATCAGAAGTTCAGAACCCCCAGAAACCTGGAAAAGTACACCCATATTAATTTTAATAAAAAAAATACGCTCTTTGGAATTTTAAATTGGATTTAATTTTCATATTGTTCTCCACCCCCAAAAACCTTGAAAACGACACCATGCCAAAGGAAAACAATCTCCAACAGTATCAAAAAATGTTTATCAACCCAATCTGGTTTCATAACTGCTTACATGGTATAATGGTCATTGGTCATCAACTCGGAAATTAAGTCGTCAACTTATATATTATTTCGGTGACAATTTGGATTAAATTTCGCCACTTGTTATCTGACGATTTTTGTATTTTTTGGTCACCTGAGTGCTTTCGCCAGTACCTAATTTAGTCGCCAACATATTAATTCGCTGCCAAACTCGGTAATACAATATGCTCACGTGCAGTGGCCAACTTATTTCTTGTTCGCATGATTAATTATATCACTTACAAATAACAAATACAGAGATGATGAATTTGTAACTCACACTGCAAGCAAAATAATTCCGAGGTGACAAGAGTTGACGACTTCATGAACGAAATGAAACACGGGGATTCTCTGAGCGATAGAGGAGCAAAACCTTATGTCCCGACTCCCGCGCTGATCCGAGTGTTATGGATTAAAAAACCAATCTTCAAGTGTTTCGAGGCGCGATATTCAAGTAGTTACTACATAATGAATTTTTCAATTATGTTTTGAATGAATGAATTAGTTAACTAACTTTATTTTAATTTGCCATTATCTATTCTATTATCTATCTATTCTGTATTTTTTGATATTGAAAATCTATTGGTGTTTTTTAAAATTCGCTTGGGTTCTTGCGCGAGGCTCCTGCAAGCGCGAGGCCCCGGGCGATTGCCCCGTTCGCCACCCCCTAAGGCCGCCACTGCATAGACTAGATTCGAAAATTAATACACGTGATGTCTCCTCCCTTTGTGATACTTGGTGATTTTTTTCGGACCCCCCTCCCGCTTTACGCATCACGTGATTAATGGACGACCCCTTACATCTATGGCTCAGCTGGAAATGCTGGAATACTGACCTGCAAAAACTTAGCACCCCATCGAAGGATTTTTAAAGTCAAAATGACCTTAATCGATAGGTCTACGTTAGGTCTGGATAGGCCCACCACAATTTTCGTTAGGTCCCCTATAGTTTTTTTTTATATAATTTTTTAAATTTTGACAAAAAAAATGTCATCTTAGCACCCCATCGAAGGATTTTTGAAATCAAAATGACCTTATTCGATAGGTCTACGTTAGGTCCGGATAGGTCCACCACAATTTCCGTTAGGTCCCCTATAGTTTTTTTTAATATTTTTTTAAATTTTGAAAAAAAAAAAAAAACTTGCATCTCAGCACCCCATCGAAGGATTTTTGAAATCAAAATAACCTTAATCGATAGGTCTACGTTAGGTCCGGATAGGTCCAACACAATTATCGTTAGGTCCCCTATAGTTTTTTTAAAATATATTTTTAAATTTTGACAAAAAAATGTCATCTTAGCACCCCATCGAAGGATTTTTGAAATCAAAATGACCTTATTCGATAGGTCTACTTTAGGTACGGATAGGTCCACCACAATTTTCGTTAGGTGCCCTATAGTTTTTTTTTATTTTTTTTTAAATATTGAAAAAAAATATTGCATCTTAGCACCTCATCAGTCATCTAAACGGAAACTGGTTTGGGGCCGTCCATTAATCACGTGATGTTTTTAACAACTTTTTAGACCCCTGCCCTCCCCTGGTGATACGTGGTGAGGTTTTATACTACCCCCCTCCCCCACCTAAGATCACGTGTATTTTTTTTAGATAGTAAGCAGGTCATGTGGAATTTTTTACATAGTAAGCAGGTCATGAAGAAAAACTTTAACTTAAAAAGCAATTTAATCGAATAATTTAAGCAATTAAAAACTATACGAGTCATTTGTCTTGTAAGTATTTAAACAACACTACGAATCTACAACCGATAAAAATTTCGGTAGGTATGTATAGACTAGGTTCGAAAATTAGTACACGTGATCACCAAGGGGAGGAGGGGGTATAAAGAGTTAAAATTTTTACCTGCAAATCCGAGGCCTTGAGTTCGCAGGCTGGATGATCAGTATGGCTCTTAAGGGCCATACTCACGGCGCGTCTAGCAAATCCAGCACTGGTACTAATGTACTGTCATTTGTGTCAATAGTGTCAATCATTTAAAATTTAAAAATACAATTTTATCTACAAATCCGCGGCCTTGAGCTTGCAGGCTGGATGGTCAGTATGACCCTTTATTATCCAAAATTTTCATTTTGCAGGCTGGATATTTGAGTAGGTATAGTGAATATCGGCTGGACCGTGAGTGTTGCATTTGGTAGTTGGCACTCTATTTCCATCATATCGTTGCCAACATTGAGAAAAAAGTTGCGTCGATCCAGCCTGCAAATCCAGCACGGCCATGAGTACTGGATAATAATTCACTATATACCTACCTACCCAAAGGTCCAGCCTGCAAAATGAAAATATTGGGTTACATTTATTAGCCGATATTAACAATTTAAATTTTTTGCCTGGACTGCAGGGACTTGCAGGCTGGAGGCGGGCTGGACCGATGCAACTTTATCTCAATGTTGGCAACGATATGACGGATATTGAGTGCCAACTGCCAACTGCAACACTCACGGTCCAGCCGATATTCACTATATACACGGTCTACTCAAAGGTGCAGCCAGCAAAATTAAAATATTGGATTACATTTAATAAGGGCCATGCTTACCATCCAGTCTGCAAGCTCAAGGCCGCGGATTTGCAAGTAAAAATTTTAAATGATTGACACTATTGACACTAATGACAGTACATTTGTACCAGTGCTGGATTTGCTGGATGCGCCCGCGCCGTGAGTATGGTTCTAATAGCCTTTTATATAAATAAAATCAAATGAATAATATAAGAGCAAAACCGATACCTAAAGAATTCAGATTCATTAATTATAAAGATTAAACCAGTTTCCGTTTAGATGAGGTGCTAAGATGCAATTTTTTTTTCAATATTTAAAAAAATATTTAAAAAAAAATTATAGGGGACCTAACAAAAATTGTGGTGGACCTATCCGGACCTAACGTAGACCTATCGAATAAGGTCATTTTGATTTCAAAAATCCTTCGATGGGGTGCTAAGGATGCAAGTTAATTGTTTTTCAAAATTTAAAAAAATATTAAAAAAAAACTAAACCTAACGAAAATAGGATATTTTCCAAGTTTTTGAAAAGTATGCCAAATTGTTCCTAATACCAAAATACATTAGCAGTTTGAACCATTCTTTATGAATTTCTTTCTTTTCCTTGCAAATTAGCCTTAAAGTTTAAATTGATATTATAGGCGCGAAAACGCTATAATGAGTTGTCATGACGTCACATTCTTGTAACATTGTAACTGTCAAGTGTCAAATTACACTGAAAATGCCAAATAATAAAAGCCATGCCCAGAATACCTACTATTTACGTTTTTAATTAAATGTTTTAAGCCTATAAAAATGCCTTATAAATGGTGCGTAGTGCCAAAATGCACTAATACGTCTATTAAAACACCGGGGAAAATCTTTGTGACCAATATGCATACCAAAGAACACTGAAATGCGGAAAAAGTGGCTATTACTCGCTGACGCATGACGTTAATGATTCTGATGCTGGCTATTCTTTATGGAAATCGGGAGGCCATTAATAAAAAAAGAAGAAGTACAAGAATATGACGTCACATTCCAATCTCGTGCGTTTTTAGTCACGTGGTCAAACGTGAAAAATTCATAATTTTATTTTTGATATTTTATAAAAATCATACATATTTTTGTGTGAAAAGTTGGTTAAATCGGTTTAAATTAATGTTTAGCGATAAAATATCAACAATCTGATGTATATTTTCATCATAGGATAATACCCTATTGTGGTGGACCTATCCGGACCTAACGTAGACGTATCGAATAAGGTCATTTTGATTTCAAAAATCCTTCGATGGGGTGCTTAGATGACATTTTTTTTGACAAAATTTAAAAATTTTTTTAAAAAAAACTATAGGGGACCTAACGAAAATTGTGTTGGACCCAAGTTGGACCTATCCGGACCTAACGTAGACCTATCGATTAAGGTCATTTTGACTTTAAAAATCCTTCGATGGGGTGCTAAGTTTTTGCAGGTGGAATACTGACTTACTATGAATATAGGTAGTAGGTAGTAGGTACTCAACTACTTAACTACATACCTACTTTTAATTTAATTATAAATAAAGGTTTTTGCCGGGAAAGTCAATCAGCAATATTGTGTTTCTGTATTATTTTTCTAAATTCGTGTTAATTCGGTTTTTAATGTGTTATAGTGGTGGAATATTAACCATTAATTATTCGTTGAGGTGCATTAGTGTGGAAAAGTGATACATTCTACAAAATGCGTGCTAAATTAGGTTTCCCGCCAAAACTCCCTAGGAAGTTTCAGTAAAGCGTCTACCACTTTACTGAATCGACTAACTTGACTAATTGACTACCCTGACTACTTATTTCGACTTTGACTAGACTTTGGACTTGACGATTTAGAATTAAGACAAAGAAATACCTCAAACGACAGACGAGGCACGGAGGCAGTATGGTCTAAGACCTTAGCCTGTTCCATTTCGGGACGAATTAAACAAAAAAAAAATTAATTATAAATAAAATAATTTTGATACTCACATGTCTGCTTTTAAAAAGTTTTCCTACAATAAAGTTATCATTACACTTATTTGAAAAGCAAGTTATTGTTAAAATGTTGACTTGTCACACATCAATCATCAATAGGTACATTATCCAAAAATATTGTGAAATTATGATTAGCCTACTGTGACAGCTCTCAGTCACAGTATATTATAGTCACTGTGTCTGTATTTAGTCTGACGAAGCCAAGGCCGTAAGGACATGCGAATATTCGAGTGCCTGTAGATATTAGGTACCTACCTACCTACTCCGGAATAACTTGACAATGGTCACGTATTTCTTATAAAATGTTATCTCCTTATTTGTTCTATGCGATAATATTCATTGGCATTAGTAATAGGTTTTTCCAATGTGTACAATTCTTTGATTATTGAGCTATATCATGGCTATATCTATATTAATGCTAGTTCGTGAGTTAATGGGGGATTTACATGGGTGACTAAAGCCGCACGATTTCAGCCGCACGGCGAAAATCGACCGTGTAAATGGCAATTCGGCGAGGCCGCAAGTGACTAAAGCAGCAAGCCCCAACTTTTGTAGCGTTTACACGGGTGACTAGCTGCACGATTTCCGCAGCACGGTGAAAATCGACCGTGAAAATTCCAATTCGGCGAAGCCGCGAGTGACTAAAGCCGCAAGCTCCAAAGTTGGGTATCATTCGACTTTCGCAGCACGGCGCTCAGCTCGGCGGAACGCGGCGGGCAAAGAGTAAAAAATATATCAGTCAAAAAATTTTAAATCATATAAAAATATATGATTTTTAGGGCCGATAGTTTAATAAAGCACTTATTATACTCAGATACTAAAAGAGGTCACGTTCAGAATATTTTTTCTGGTCTTCTGTACCTTATTTGGTGGCTTACTCTGTGGCTCAGTGGTTCAGCGCTTTGGTGCTCAAGCTGGAAGTCGCAGGTTCGAATCCTGCCGAAGGAACAAAAGTATTTCTGTGTTCCTGGGTCATGGATGTGTATTAAATATGTGTATAATATAATAAAAATCTTAATTATATGTAAGTATAAAATTATTAAATATACTTCCCGTTATAATTATGGTACCTGTAGCACAAGTTCTTCGGATACTTAGCACGGGGCCAGATTGACGTGGTGTGGAGCGTCGATAGATATTATTATTATTATTATTGTTTAAATATACCCAATAACAGCGGATTATTGACCTTAAAATTGGATAAAAATAATCTAACAATATAAAAAATTGTTAGTTAAATAGTTTTGCTATAAATAAATAAAAAAAATATATATATAGCCTTTATTGTTGATCATATAGTTAAGATAACAAAAGTTTTATAAGTACCTATGCCTAAAAACATATTACATATTTCAAAATTTAACTAATTTTATATACTAAATAAACTGTAATGCTACTGATTTCATGTATACTTGAATTTTATTCGGCAAACGGTAGTTACTCCTCAACTTGTCTTCCGACAAAGGCCTCCTCTAAAGATCGCCATTCAATTCTATCCTTTGCCGTTCGAGTCCATGTTGAACCAGCTATTTTCCGGATATCATCTTCCCATCTCTTAGTTTGTCTTCAACTTTTCCTTTTGCAGTCAAGCGGGTACCATTCTGTTATTAGTCTCGTCCATTTTTCATTCTTCTCTCTTGTCATAATTATGTCCTGTCCATCTCCACTTTAATTGTTTGTATGTTATGTTTGGGATATAATTAATCGAGCGAACAAAAAATAAGATGGCGGCTGCACGTGAGCATACTGTATTACTGAATTTGGCAGCGAATTAATATGTTGGTGACTAAATTACTAAACTGGCGAAAACACTCGGGTGACAAAAAATTCTAAAGTCGGCAGATAAAAAGAGGCGAAATTTAATCCAAATTAGCACCGACTTTATAAGCTGGTGACTTAATTTCCGAGTTGGTGACCATTATACCATATAAGCAGCTATAAAACCAGATTTGGTTGATAAATTAATGGCTGCTAAAAATTCAATTTGCAGGTTACGGAAAATCCTATTTTTGGATACTGTTGGAGTATGTTTTTCTTTGTCATGGGTGTCATTTTCTAGGTTTCTGGGGGTGCAGAATAATTTGAAAATAAAATCTGTTTCGTAATTCCACAATGGCGCAAATTTTTGTTATTAAAATTAACAAGGTTGTCCTTTTCCCGGTTTCTGGGGGTTCTGATTACAAAACTGTCTTCCAATTTCATTTTCCAAAATGGAGAATATTCAACCTTCGGAAAATGAATATGAATACTAAATTAAAAGATCTTTGGGATGCTAATTAGTACTGATGATTATTATTACAGTATGTTATGTAGTTCAAAGTACCAGCTATGTAGGTATAGAATTTTTTAAAAATTCAGGATTCATGAATTTTTCTGCCATTCATGAAGAAAATATGCGATTTCTAGATTAGTAAGGGGGAGCAAATTTTCATTACTTTTGCAGTAGGATGCACCGTTTCTGAGATAGAAGCGACTATAGAAAAAAATATGACAATGCTGTACTGAGATACGAGGGGTGTATCAATCTATAGAAATGTTGGAAAATTCAAGATTTTCGATTTTTTTTTTCTCCCATCATGAAGAAAATATGATGTTGCGTTATTCCTAAGGGGGACGAAATTTTCATTATTTTTTTCAATAGGATCCACCGTTTCCGAGATAGAATCAATTTTATAAAAAAAGAAGTAATGCTGTACATTGAGATACGACGGATGTATAAATCTATAGAAATGTTGGAAAATTCAAGATTTTCGAAAAAAAAATTCACCCATCATGAAGAAAATATGATGTTGCGGGGTTTCTAAGGGGGACGAAATTTTTATTATTTTTTCAATAGGATGCACCGTTTCCGAGATAGAATCAATTTTATAAAAAAAGAAGTAATTGCTGTACATTGAGATACGACGGATGTTTATAGCTATAGAAATTGTTTTAAACACTTACGGATTTTGTCGCGGTGCACTTTTCTTTTGCCCGACGTTTCGGCTACTTTCCAGCAGCCGTGGTCACGTGAGGACTGAGGTGTCAGTTGTCCTATTTGTTGAAGTTGTTCAAACTACCCGAAGATTCTTCAATTATTATTTGTGTTCCGATCCACGCAAAACATACTAACAGTATCTTGAAGCCGCGGTATTTTTGACCTGAATTTTATTTTATTTATCACTGGATCCCAACTAGATGGCAGCACCCAGCCATCTTCTCGGTTAAAATTAGGGTACTTTTTAATTTCTATAGCCTCGCGTATCATTCTAGGGCGATAACGTTGTTCCTTTGCCAGTACTTGTGGCTTATCAAATCTTATGTAATGGCGAGGTTGATCCAGTGTGTGTTCGCAAATTGCAGATTTGTTGTTGCGGCGGTGTTTAACATCTGCGATGTGTTCCTTAACGCGGGTTTTAATTGATCTTTTTGTTTGCCCTATATAAGATAGACCACAGTCACAGTCGAGCTTGTAGACTACTGCATCTTGAAGAGGAATGTTGCATTTCACTGGTGGTAAAAATTGACTTATCTTTTTGGGCGGCTTGAAATATGTTTTTATAGAAGCTTTCCTTCGAATATAGCCAACTTTATCAGTGACTCCTTTCATGTATGGCAGAACTGCAGGTATTCATTCAACAGTGGCTGGTTTCACTCGGTCATTGTGATGCAGGCGTGGGACTCGAAGCTTATTGTCACGTAGAACTTGTGTGACATGATGAAGCTCGGTATATAACAAATAGGACAACTGACACCTCAGTCCTCCCGTGACTACGGCTGCTGGAAAGTAGCCGAAACGTCGGGCAAAAGAAAAGTGCACCGCGACAAAATCCGTAAGTGTTTAAAACAATAAACAATATTCGCGTAAACATAAGAAATCAATAAGCTATAGAAATGTTGGAAAATTCAGGATTTTCGATTTTTTTTTCTCCCATCATGAAGAAAATATGATGTTGCGGAGATTCTAAGGGGGGCGAAATTTTCATCATTTTTTCAATAGGATGCACCGTTTCCGAGATAGAATCAATTTTATAAAAAAAGAAGTAAATGCTGTACATTGAGATACGACGGATGTATAAATCTATAGAAATGTTGGAAAATTCAGGATTTTCGAAAAAAAAAATTCACCCATCATGAAGAAAATATGATGTTGCGGAGTTCCAAAGGGGGGCGAAATTTTCATTATTTTTTCAATAGGATGCACCGTTTCCGAGATAGAATCAATTTTATAAAAAAAGAAGTAAATGCTGTACATTGAGATACGACGGATGTTTATAGCTATAGAAATGTTGGAAAATTCAGGATTTTCGATTTTTTTTTCTCCCATCATGAAGAAAATATGATGTTGCGGGGCTCCAAAGGGGGGTGAAATTTTTATTTATTTATTTATTTAACAATTTATTGCACACAAGAAACATTTTAAACATTACAATTAAAAAGGAAATACGACACAAAGGTTCTGCTTATTTCTAAAAAGAAATTTCTTCCAGCAGCCCTACGGAGAGAAATGGGATACAAGATAGCAGATAGAACGTGCGCAATTACAAAATATACATTAACATACCTATATCACTATACTAGAATATAACCAAAATATTATAATATGACTGTAATGATATATACACTATCACAATAAATAATATACACTACATTACCTAGTTGATACTATAAACAATATATTAATATAATCTATAATAGATAAATACAATATGTATATATAATAACGGTTTTTATATGGATAGAGATTCGATGTAGTGCTCTTTCAAGCGTCTTTTAAAAATAGTGATGGTAGGACTGTCACGAACGGTGTGGGGGAGTGAGTTCCACAATCTGACTGCGTGAACGGTGAAGGAGTAGGAGTAGAAGTTGGAGCGATGGGATGGAAGGGAAAGATTTGTTCTAAGATTGGACCTACAAGGGGTATCGAGGGGTCGAGAAAAGTTAAATCGTTCGAGAAGATAGGAAGGAGAGAGGGGATTATACAAAAAATTATAAAGTAAACAAAGGATATGGGAGTTGCGACGGAGACGAATAGGGAGCCACTTGAGTTTTAATCGAAAAGCTGATATGTGGTCGAACTTTCTTAAACCAAAAACGAAACGGATGCAGAGATTCTGTAATCGTTCTAGCTTTGTTAACAGCTCCTCGGTAACATCTAAGTAGCAGGAGTCGGCATAGTCGAGGATAGGGAAAATGAGTGCTTGAACAAGGAAAATTTTGGTGTGCAAGGGCAAAAAGTTTTGGAGCCTCTTCAACATGTGCAACGAGTAATGTATCTTCCTGCTCACTTCATTAACCTGATAATTCCAGCTAAGATTGCTATCTAAAATTAACCCTAAATTTTTTGCCGATTCCGAGTAGTCAATAATACTACCATCATATATGACCTTAGGCACATTGTGTAGACGCTGGGTCATATATTTACTTCCTATGATCATGGCCTGTGATTTTTTCGGATTTACCAGCAGACCGAAAGATCTAGCCCAGGTCGCTATGCGCTGCAGATCAGTGTTTATACCAGTGACAGCAGAATGAATGTCATCGATGTGCGAATGACGATAGAGTTGCAAGTCGTCTGCGTAAAGATGAAAATTAGAAGTGATTAATGTGGAAATAATATTAATAAAAATAGAAAATAGAAGAGGAGAGAGTACGCCACCCTGGGGAACACCCGCTACAATATCGCACCAATCCGAGGTAGCCTCATCATGGCAGACTCGCTGCGAGCGTCCCCGAAAATATGTGTCAAACCAGTCTATCACTGAGGGAGGTATGTTAAGGGAGCAAAGGACAGAAAGGATGATGTCAAGATCTACAGAGTTGAACGCGCTGCTAAAGTCAAGTAAGACCAGAATAGAAATACATTTATTTTCCATGGCTAGACGGAAATCGTCAGTGACTTTAAGCAGCGCTGTGACAGTACTGTGGCCAGGACGAAAGCCGGATTGGAAGGGAGAGAGCAATTTATTGGAGTATAAAAAGTGGGAAAGCTGCTTATGGACAATGTGTTCAAGGACTTTGGAGAGGAATGGTAATATGGATATCGGTCTAAATTGAGACAAGGAAGAGGGATTAGGGGTTTTAGGAAGTGGAATGATGTTAGCACGTTTCCATGCTGAAGGGAAAGAACTCGTTGTCAAGGAATAGTTAAAAATGTGAGTGAGAATTGGCAAGAGTTCAGGAAGGGTAAGTGATATCATGCGGGGGCTCAGGTTATCAATGCCTGCTGCAGAAGAAGTGATAGCTATAATGTTTTTAAAAACTTCATCTTCAGAGACATGCCTGAATGAAAACGGAGTACAGGAAGGGAGGGGAAGAGAGCGTAGATAGGATATCGTTTGCGCTTTTGTATTCTGGTCGACAGTTACTGGTGGGACAGAGAAATGAGCATTTAACTCGTTTAAATTTATTGTGTTGCTGAAACTGGTGGATGACTTGCCAATACCGAGTGTTGAGAGAAATTTCCAGAGTTGCGAGGGGTTGCTTTGTTCAATAGAGGAATGTATGTGGCGTCTCTTAGCGTCCCTACACAGACGACTGCAACGATTCCGCAGATACTTATATTTCACAAAATTTTCATCAGTTGGTCGTTTTTTGTATCGACACATGGCTCGGTTACGTTTCGTCATCAAGGTAATAATGTCTTGCGAGAGCCATGGTGCCGGTACATGCTTAACCTTAATTTTTCTAATGGGGGCATGTGTATCGAAGATGCTAGTAACGAGATCGGTTAGAAGTGTCACTTTTTGGTCAATGTCAGAGGCCGAGTATACAGGAGACCAGTCAGCATTAGATACATCATGTTTAAGAGCCTCCAAATCTATTGCCTTAAAACTACGTAAAAAAAGGAACTTAGGTTTACAACGGGGGGGTTTGATTTTAAGGGAAAGAAAGATTAGGTCATGATATGAGAGGTTGCAAGGAAGTTGGCCATGGAATTTTATGAGATCTGGAGACGAGGTAACAAGAAGATCCAATAAGGAGGGGGAACAATTTGGAGCATGATGAGTCGCTGAAAGTGGGAGTATGCTGAGGTTGAAGGAAGAAAGTAAAGCACGAAGTTTAAGAGCACGCGAGTCAGATTTTAAAAGACATGTGTTGAAGTCACCTGCGAGCAAAGTGAAGTCGTAATTTGGGCTATGTGTGGCTAAAATAGAATCTAATGTGCTAAAATAATCTACTCGTAGAGACGGGCTATAGAACACACATAGCAGAACTTTTTTATGATGTAGGGTGACTTCAATGCATAAGTATTCAGCTGCGCCGGAGTAGCGATTAGGTGATGCTGTGATAGTTTTGCAGTCTATTTCACCACGCAAATAAATAGCAACTCCACCGCCGCCTTTCCCCACGCGATCATTGCGGATCAGCTTATACCCCGGTAGAACGTAAGCTGAAGACGAAAGTGACGGCTTAAGCCAAGATTCGGAGACTAGAATTGCATCTACAGGAGAACTATTTCCAAACAACGCATAAAGATCCGAATGATGGCGCGGTATGCTCTGGGCATTAACATGAACAATATTAAAGTTGTTTGGAAAAGAGAGAAATGCCTTATTTAATTGTTCATGTGCTGGAGGAGAAGCCGAACTCTCATCACCACTATCCACACTGAGAAAACTATTATCAGACGATGAAGAGCATGAAAAAAAGTCGTCATTAATGGTATCATAATCAATTAAATCCATATAACTACCAATATAATATTATAAAATATACTAATTTAATATACTATGATAAAATACTAATAATAATACTAATATTGTTTACTAATAATTCCTAATTAATATTACACAGTAAATAACAACTATTATTTTAACTACCCGTCCTAACTCGCCGTAGTAGTGCCAGAAGAATAATACACACATTAATTAAGTAACAATCAACATAATTTCACAAAGTATTTTAAAGGTACACACAAAGTCAGGCAACCTTAAAACAAGATGAAACTATGGCCTGGCAAATCATTAAAGTAAAACGAGAAGAACAATAAATAAAAAAAAAAAAGTATGAATTGACAGCTGACATTGACACTATAACAAAGTGCCAAATTGACATTTGTTGTTTGTTATTTTATTTTGTCAAACAAAAAGGAGAGTAATTTTAAAGTAATACTACAATTATCGGGTGGAAAGTGAAAATGGACGAAACTACCTTAAAATTAGTAAAACGAGTATATAGAAAACATTCAATGAGATGAAACAATTACAATACAAAGAGACATGAATGACAAGACACAGCTAAATTACCGCCCAAACTATGTCCTTCTAGCACGGCGAGAGGAAGATGCAGCTCTGCTAGGGGGCTTATTCTCTAAGGTCGTTGCCGCTGCTCCGTGGCCACTCTTGATATCCGACGGTGGGGGGGCTGTCTTGGATTCTTTGATAGCAGGGAATGAGGCCATAATTCATTATTTTTTCAATAGGATGCACCGTTTCCGAGATAAAATCAACTTTAGGATAGGATTTTCAAATTTCTTTTTCTCCCATCATGAAGAAAATATAACCTTTGTTGGGTTACTAAGGAAATTTAAAATGGATGACTTTTTTGTAAAACCCCAGAAACCAATAAAAGGACACCCATATTATTTTTATGAAATTAAATATATTGGAATTTCAAAACGAATGTCATTTTCGTATCCAGCACTCCCAAAAACCTGGTAAACGACACCCATATCAATTTTACGAAAAATAAATATCCGCCATTTTTAAATTTCAAAATTATCTACACAATAATCTACACCTCCCTAAAACCGAGAAAAATAAAAAATTGGGAATTTTGTACGCTCCTTTATGGTTTTTTTGTGTACGCTCGTTTCGCTGCTTGTATGGTTTTTGAGTTACCTACATCAGGGAAAATATATGTGCCTATTATATAAATTAAATGTGTACTCACAAATTGTCGTCAAGATGGTTATTTAGTCGCTAAAACATAATCTGTCTGCCAGTTTGGAAAATTCAGTGGTATTATTTAGTCACCAGATTAGTAATTTTTTTGTTCCTTACATTCTTTCGCCAACTTGGTAATTTAGTATTCAATATTGGGTATTTTCACATCCAAAATTTAATTGTTTTGTCGCAAGTTTAAATACATGCCGTTATGTTTTGCTATAGTTCAATCTTAATACGTGGCAATAAGGTTTATTTTGTTTGGTCACCGTCTGGATTTATCACACAAAATATATTTTCGAAACAAAACACTGTCAAACAACACATTTTGTAATACGTATAGGAAGGTAGGTACGCGTCCTTAATATAAATTAGATTAGAATATTAAGGACGTTAAAAAATTGTTATTTGTCGTCATGACAACCACATATCAGTTGCAAGTACACATCACAATTCTTATCTCACATGACACAAGAAAATTTTGCGTACCTACGTAATTCACATCGTGATTGAAGTATATTGTTTAACTACCATGAATAATAAATATAGTTTAAAAAACTAAAAAAACACGCTTTTAAAGAATATCCAACTAAAAACTTGAAAATAATTTTAAACATTTTAAAAATAAACTTAAAACAGTAGTACTTATATAAAAAACCGGCCAAGTGCGAGTCGGACTCGCGCACCGAGGGTTCCGTACAAACCTGCAAGGTTTACAAAGTTCGTTCATTACGACAATCGAGTCATAACTATGGTATTTTTATTGCAAAATGACGCGTTTATGAGGAAATGGGTAGTAAGTTTAAAATTATTAAAAAAAATATATATTATGTGATGTAACTAAAAATTTATGGTTTTCGTAATTTTTCCTTTATCTATGCTATAAGACGTTGCTTCGTACCAAATTTCAAGATTCTGAGTTCACGGGAAGCACCCTGTAGGTTTTGATTCCCTTGCAAGTGTCGAAAATTTGCGGCATAAACGGCTGTATCTTTTGATTGCGTTGGCTTAGAAGTTTGATTTTTTCACAGCTTCAAGGGACAGTAGACCTGAGTAATTGATATAAATTTCAGCTTCATACCTCCACGCGTTCCTGAGAAAAAGGGTCTTGACAGACGGACGGACGGACAGACGGACAACAAAGTGATCCTATAAGGGTTCCGTTTTTTCCTTTTGAGGTACGGAACCCTAAAAATACTAGTATAATTGAGGGAAAAGCGTGGATCGCTCGATATACGAAAATTATGGCACAAACATGGCATAAAGCGCCCCACGCTTTTCCCTCAATTATACTAGTATTTTTATATACTAAGTACTGTTTAAGGCTTTGATTAATTATTACATAGATACGTTATATCCTTACAAAACTGACAATATTTCTGTGCCACGACACACATTGACATGGGACGCTGTCAATGTTTCAACGTCGCATAGTAACACAAAACACGCTATATTTCGCGGAGCACACTAACCAAAATTGGCCCGACTCGGGCCAATTAGAGTCTTCATTTTTACGCGTTTATAACATATCTACCTCTTTTTAATATTATATATCTATGGTTTTAGGTTTATTTAAAAAAAAAAATATTATTTTCAACTTTTTCAACAACAATAATATTCTTTAAAAGCGTGTTTTTTAGTTTTTTTTTAAACTATATTTATTTTCAACTTTTTAGTTCAATATTCTTTAAAAGCGTGTTTTAAAGCTACCAGAGCCGAGGAAGGCAGCAGGGGCGCAAGAGAGAGTTACCTACATACAAGCAAGCAAACAAGCTTACATACAGGTGAAGTTAATATAAGCGTGTTAAAAATAACACCATCGAGTTTTTGGAATGCTATGAAAGGCATCCATGCTTATGGATCTATTTATTTATTTATTTACGATGCAATAATTCAAGCAGTTCTTGAATAATCGCATAAGTAACAATTTCAATTCCGGCACGAACACCCATTCTGCTCAACATTTTCGAAGGAAATAAGCAAGCCGCATGCTGCTTTAGTCACCCGTGTAAATGGGCTTGCGATTCGGCGAGGTGAGGCGATTTGTCAGACGGCTCGCCGCACGGCGAAAGCAGTCCCGTGTAAATGCCTCATAAAACGCGACATACTTCTTAGCATTAAAAGGTAACTTGGGTATTGTACAACATGGTGCAACTCAGACACTGTTCGTAAATCATAGTATTGTAACAGTGTCGAAAATCTGCAATAGTTGAAATACAGACATATAAGATAACCTGAGTTTTTTTTACAGAATAGTTAAAACGAGTCAAGAAAAAACGACGTGCAACTATGATTAGTAGCTGTACATAATAATATGATGAGCAATTACGGTTTTTTATTTGATCTGAGGTAGACACCTGCAAAATCAGAGGATTTCATGTCTTATCGTTATCCTAATAAAGGACCCTTGGAGCTTCCTAATATACGAGTATTCACTAGAGCACACAATATAACAGTCGATCGTTATTTTATGACGGTTTTAGAGTGTCCCTTAGATCAAGAATACCAATATTCTAGATCTAAATCGTTTGTGGCCGTTCATACAATAATTCATAATTGCAGAGTACAATACGGCCGATGTATTGTATCTTGGCGAGTCTGAACTTCGCGCAGAAGGTTGCGCATTAGCTGTTTCTAAGTGTTTTCGTATTTATTTTATTTGTACTAATTGGTCAACTGTATTAGGGAAATTTTATTAGTACATAGGTATATAAAAATAATACAATAACAGTTTTCTTCACGAGTTGTACATGCGCTAAAGTTCGCAGAGCCTATGTTCAGACCCGTCGAGATACAGCGACCGTAATGTACCATACGTCTTTGCATTTATTGTATGAACAAATTTTTCATGCCACAATCATAAATTAACAATGTTATATATTATCTACTCATAGATGTAGGTATAATATTAAAAAGAGGTAGGTATCTACTTGAATACATTAACAACAAATTAAAATTTTAGTGTTTAACCTTTGAGAATAAGAATCCGTTTCCTGGTGCGTAAATCGTAATTCGTACATAAGAAGGTTGGTAGGTAAATAATATTATATTATGCAGTGATTTTTAATATTATATTATATCCATAGATATATAATATTAATAAGAGAATTATATCTATGATATTATGTCAAGAAAATAAAACGACTACAAACTGTACATTAAATAACAAGGGCCGTCTTTAACCTATAAGAGGCCCTGGGCACATTATAATTTTTTTTTCGTTTTTACCTGTTTAATCTTTAAACCCTGACCCCCTTACTAATAAACGCTGTATAAGCTTTGAATAGTTACACAGTGTTTTGTCTCCTTCTATCGAATTAAACATGTCACTTTTGTGATATGGGGCCATCCACATATTACGTCACGCAAAATTTCGACTTTTTGAACCTCTACCCCCCCATGTCACGCTTTTTAGTATCCCTGTACCTGTATTTAACATGTACTGTCACACTTTGTATGACCCCCCCTCCCCCATCAGGTGTGACGTAATATGTGGATGGACCCTATGAACAAAACACTGTATAACTATTCAAAGCCTATACAGCGTTTATTAGTAAGGGGGTGAAAGACTGTGTAATTCGGAAAAATACAAATACCTATAGTCTAAAACTAAACGTCAGTACTAAATTTTATAATACGTTCTTTAAGCCAAAAACGAGCGAGCGAAGCGAGCGAGAATTTTTTTTTTCATATTTTACAGTTTCGAACGTTCAAATCTGTTCAAACGTTAAACTAAAATATAAACACTGAATAACGATGAACTTCGGAAAAATATCATAAAATGAACCAGGTTAAATCTGTTAAAATTTTAAACCCTAAAAGACTGAAAATAGGATCAATTCGTAATTTAAATTTTACTTTAGTAAAATTAGTGTAATTTCTGATGTTGCAAAATAGATGACAAATAACTTATTATATGTTAGGTTTGTCATATAATACCTATTTCGCACTTTTTTCGTAGTACATACTTACAAAATTTTGTGATCAGTGACGTGCCTAAAATATTGTGTATAAGTACCTACGTTCTCCGTGTGGTTAATCCGTGTGGTGCCGGAGTAAGAATTGCACCTCCCCATTAACCATCTCTTCCCGTGGGTGTCGTAAGAGGCGACTAAGGGAAATTCATACCGGAAATGGGCAGCAGCGTTTCCGCGAACTTTATCATTTTTAAATAATACTGCGCTCGCCAACACGTTTGCCAAGCGCGGTGAGTATGGCATTTTTCCCCCTATATGAGGACCAGATATGAGACCAGGCCCCTAGTCCCCGGCAGCCCCGCTAGTCTTGGCTACGGTAGCGGTCATGGAAACGGCGGGGCAGGGGGTGCTAAGAATCTCCGGCAGAGATCCGGCTACCACTCCCGACGACGACCTCTGGCCCTGGTAACATACAACGCACGCACATTGAGGAAAGACGAGAAGATAATAGAGCTGGAAGAAGAATTGAGCAAGTTACGCTGGGATATAGTTAGTTTATCGGAAGTCCGAAGAAAGGGAGAAGACACGATGACCCTGGCATCCGGCAACTTGTTCTTCTACCGGGAAGGCGACCAACAGTCCCAAGGTGGAATCGGGTTTTTCGTCCACAAGTCTCTTGTTAACAACATCATGGCCATCGAAAGTGTGTCGAGTAGGGTTGCGTACCTTATACTCAGAATATCTCAAAGATATTCGTTGAAGGTCATACAAGTTTACGCACCTACCTCGTCTCACCCAGATGAAGAAGTAGAGGTTATGTATGAGGACATATCTAAAGCCATACATAACTCGAAAACTCACTTCAATGTTGTTATGGGAGACTTTAACGCAAAGTTGGGAAAGCGAGGTGAAAACGAGCTGAAAGTGGGAAAGTTTGGTTTTGGTCAGAGGAATCCCAGGGGCCAAAGGTTGGCCGATTTTCTGGAAAAGGAAGAACTATTTATGATGAATTCCTTCTTCCAGAAGCCACCTCACAGGAAATGGACCTGGATAAGCCCTGACGGAGAGACAAAAACAAAAAATTAAACCGACTTCCAAAGTAAAAATACACAAAAAAGTATGAAATAAAACTTAATCTCTAAATAATTCCCCTTTCAAATTCGGCTAAAATTTTTACTGTTTCTCTACTCAATCTTCTTAATTTTGAAATCGGTACCAGCCCAAACAATATTCTACAATATTTTATAGAACTAACGTTCATATTTGCTGGTACCGACTTCAAAATTAATAAGATTGAGTAGAGAAATAGTAAAAATTTTAGCCGAATTTGAAACGGGAATTATTTAGAGATTAAGTTTTATTTCATACTTTTTTGTGTATTTTTACTTTGGAAGTCGGTTTAATTTTTTGTTTAAAAATAATAATTTCACCCTTTTTAGAGATATATTTTCTTAAGTTATTATTAATACGTCTTAAGAACGTCTAAACTAAACGATCGAATGTATAATTGAATACGCGCCAAGCTTCCATAAGGTATTGCTATTAAGATGATGATGATGATTACTGTAAGTTATAAAGTGGCATATGCTTGCAGTTCATTAAACAATGCCGAAATTTCCAAACGCATATCTTTAAATACTGAGGAGTTCTATACAGTGCTTTTGGATTCAGGGTATACCTTGGTACAACATCTTATTTTTTGGTAGCATATGCTTGTGTTACTTCAGTAAAAGTCAAAATCACTATATGTGCGGATATAAATTTCGAGGAGTTCCCTCAATTCCTCATGGATCGCATCATCAGGTTCCCACTTTAGTTCCTAAAGGACCAATTTCGAACTAAACCCTTTACAACAACAAAGGAATTTTGCAAATAGGTCCATAAACGGCAGAGTAATGTTCAAAGATATCCGTGTTAGTGTAAAATATTATGAGAAATACCTTTTAGATCATCATAATCTGACGATGTATGGTGTGATAGTGGTGATGATGATGATGATTACTCTAACTGACAGGGTGGCATATGCTTGCAGTTCTTTAAACAACGCCGAAATCCCCAAACATGTATCTATAAGGAGCCAGGAGTTCTGTTCTGTACTTTTGGATCCAGGGTAAACCTTGGAGCAAAATCTTACTTTTTGGTAGCATATACTTGAACTACTTCAGAAAAAGTCAAAATCACCATATGTGTCCATATAAATTTCGAGGAGTTCCCTCGATTCCTCATGGATCCCATCATCAGGTCACCACTTTGATATCAAAAGGACCAATTTGGAATTACACCCTATACATGACAGAAAAAAATTTTGAAAATCGGTCCACAGGCGGCGGAGTAATCGTTGAACATACAAAAAAAATAAAAAAATAAAAAAAATATATATACAGCCGAACGTATAACCGCCTCCTTTTTTGGGAAGTCGGTTAAAAAATGAGATAGACTTTATCATGAGCACCCAGAGACAGATATTTAAGGATGTCTCCGTGATACACCAAGTAAAAACCGGCAGCGATCACCGAATGGTGCGAGGCACATTAAACCTAAATATCAAACTCGAAAGAGCTCGCTTGGTAAAGTCTACGCTCCGACCGTCTCAAACCGGAATTAAAAAAACCCCGAAAGCTTTCAACTCGAGCTACATAACCGCTTTGCTAGCCTGGAAAACTACGCGTCAGTGGACGAAATCAATGACAGGTTCACAGAGACTATCCATGCGGTTGGGTCAAAGTACTGTGAAACCCGCCGTAGAGGTAAGCCACAGAAAATCTCCGACCACACGTTTACACTAATGGCTAGGCGTCGCACCCTTACTCTTCAAACCTCTGACGATACTAAGTCTTATAGGCAGCTTAACAGACAGATATCAAAGTCTTTGCGGCACGATATTCGTCTCTTTAATACTAGAAGTATTGAGGACATGATACAGCGAAACAAGGGCTCAAAAGTGTTTGCAAGAGACACGTCTGTTGGGCAGAGCCGGTTGACGAAGCTGAAGACAGAGGATGGGAAAGTTGTGTCGGCCGGGCCCGAGGTGCTCGCAGTGGTCGAGAGTTTCTATGAGCAACTTTACACCTCAGTTGCCAAGCCTGTCGTTAATCTGGCTGAAGATCCTAGAGCTAGACTAACCCGACATCACACGGAAGATATCCCGGACATCAGCCTGTACGAGATTAGTATGGCTCTTAAACAGCTTAAAAACAACAGGGCGCCGGGCGAGGATGGGATCACCTCGGAGCTGCTGAGGTCTGGTGGAACACCAACTCTCAAAATGCTCCAGAGACTTTTTAATTCCGCCTTGTTCGAGGGCAAAACGCCAGAGGCATGGAGCAGGGGCGTGGCAGTCTTGTTCTTCAAAAAAGGAGATAAGACTTTGCTGAAGAATTACAGACCCATTACGCTGCTGAGCCATGTCTATAAGCTGTTTTCAAGAGTCATAACGAATCGTCTCGAACGGAAGCTTGATGACTTCCAGCCCCCCGAACAAGCCGGTTTCCGAAGAGGCTTTAGTACCATAGACCACATACATACGCTACGGCAGGTTATACAGAAAACCGAGGAGTATAATCTGCCACTATGCTTGGCGTTTGTGGACTATGAGAAAGCCTTTGATTCGATTGAGACCTGGGCGGTGTTACAGTCTCTTCAGAGATGCCGGATCGACTACCGGTACATCGAAGTGTTGAAGTGTTTATATAGTAAAGCCACCATGTCCGTGCGAGTACAGGAGCATAGCACAAAGGCGATTCCATTGCAGCGCGGCGTCAGACAGGGAGACGTCATCTCTCCGAAATTGTTTTCCACTGCATTGGAGGATGCGTTCAAACTCCTGGACTGGTAAGGACTTGGGATCAATATAAATGGTGACTACATCACTCACCTTCGATTTGCCGATGACATCGTGGTTATGGCAGAAACTCTGGAAGACCTTAACACTATGCTAGAAGACCTCCGTAGAGTTTCACAACAGGTGGGACTTAAAGTGCGCGCCAGATAAGTCTGCGCACAGTCAAAATCCCCGGGACGCACTACCAAATTTTATGTATACTCGTAGTGCGCGCCAGATAAGTCTGCGCACAGTCAAAATCGGATACTAATTTTTCCTATTAGAACTTAGAGCTTAGAACAAAAAAATGTACCGTAATAAGCAAAGAAAACACCCCGGTCACGCGCAGAGTTATCTGACACGCACTCTAGTATGAACATGCATAAGACGAAAATTATATTTAATGCCCATGTTGTACCCACTCAAGTGACCGTTGGAAATTCTACGCTCGAAGTTGTTGACGACTATATATACCTAGGGCACAAAGTCCAGTTAGGTAGGTCCAACTTGGAAAAAGAGGTCAACCGTCGAATCCAGCTCGGCTGGGCAGCGTTCGGGAAACTCAGAAACATCTTCTCGTCAAAAATTCCTCAGTGCCTGAAGACAAAAGTTTTCGAGCAGTGTGTGTTACCGGTGATGACATATGGAGCCGAAACGTGGTCATTCACAACGGGGCTTATTCAAAAGCTTCGTGTCACTCAAAGAGCTATGGAGAGGGCTATGCTTGGAGTCTCTCTACGTGATAGAAATTAGAATCAGAAATGAGGAAATCCGTAGCAGAACTAAAGTTACCGACATAGCCCAGCGCATTAGCAAGTTAAAGTGGCAATGGGCTGGACATATAGCCCGTAGAACCGATGCCCGCTGGGGCCGAAAGGTTCTTGAGTGGAGACCACGAACTGGACGCCGAAGCGTAGGACGGCCTTCCACCTGGTGGACAGATGACCTGAGAAAAGTCGCAGGAAGTCGGTGGATACAGGCCGCGAGCGACCGGTCGCACTGGAAATCTATGGGGGAGGCCTATGTCCTGCAGTGGACGTCACCAGGCTGAAACGGAAAACGGACCTACGTTCGAGGATTCGATGGCACGCGTGCCATAGGCTTGCGATCCCTGTTTTAGGCTATTGATTATATTGTTTTTTTTTTTCTAAAGTATAACATTCTTTCAGGGCTTAAAGTATAAAAAGATTTTAACAGGTTAATGAGTAAAAAAAATTCGCTCGCTTTCTTAGTTTGAACGCATTTAACATAAACACATACATATAGAAGTGATAATAGAACAAGTTAGAATTAAAGTTCTGTTTTAGGCTGTTGATTTTTTTTCTAAAATAAAATAATAATGAAATAAAATTCTTTCAGATAGGGGCAAAATTTCTAAATACGCTTCTGTATATGGGTCCATGGCCCATGCCCTGCCGCCGCAGGGCGTTATGCCGATTGCGTTGGTCTTTGATCTAAATTTACTGGATGCTCTTAACAAATTTACTGACAGTCGTGTCCTGCCGCAGGACTCCTGCGGCCAACCTGCCGCGCCGCGCAGCTTGCCAATAATTTTCGTGTGTGCTTTGTTTAAAACATTATGTAGACAGACAGATAAAAGTGCGTCATCATTCTGCATTTTTTCGGTACCAAAATAATTTATCCCCTTACACAATCTTATACAATCTCTTTTAAACAATCCCTAGGCGACAATAATTCTTTTACTCGTCTTTTTAACACAACACTGGCAATAGCTTAGTACTTTACTGCTGATTATACAGAATTAAAAGAATTTGATGTCATTTTAGTACTCTGACACATTTGTGATTTGACATTGACATTGAAAGTTAGCATTTTGACAAGCAAACATGGCGAGCACGTCGAGGTCTGTTGTTTTCTAAATATTTTATTTTATATTATTAAGACTTTAAAACTTTTTGAATGTTATTTAAGGTTTAATAAATAGATTCTAATATAGCAATTTTGATTATGTAGATAACATAATCGTTCGCAAAAAATATATTATTTTCGATTATTGTTGACATCTTGAATCTTGAATATATTCGTGTCTAGTGTACAAGTTTCTCCTTTTCGGGTTTCAGAATTGAAGCTAACAAAGTGGTCTGCTATGCCCATCCCGATGCACCGCTTATCGAGGATTACAGAGCGGGTGACATGATATGCTCAGAATGCGGCCTTGTGGTCGGGGACAGGTAAAACTTAAAAATATTTGTGTGTAGGTAACATTTCAACTTCTACTGATGCAATTTACACTTATTATCAAGTACGGAGTACCTTTTGCATCATATACCTACTGCTATTTCAAACTGTTAGGCGTATTTTATATTAAGAAACAAATGGTGACACTAAAAACATATTCCTCATAATTTTTCAGAGTAATAGACGTTGGATCCGAGTGGCGTACGTTTAGTAATGAGAAATCTGGTGTAGATCCTTCTCGTGTCGGTGGTCCAGAAAATCCTCTCTTGTCTGGTGGAGACTTAACAACAATTATTGGACCTGGAAGAGGGGATGCTTCCTTCGACAGCTTTGGCGTATCCAAGTATCAGAACAGACGGAACATTAGTAGTACGGACAGAGCACTTATCAATGCATTTAGGGAGATCAACACTATGGCTGATCGTATCAACTTACCTAAAACTATTGTTGACAGAGCCAATATATTGTTTAAGCAGGTAAGTTATTTAATATAAGCAGGTAGTATAACTAAAAAGACTCTCGACCATGTCAGCTATTGTTAAAAAAAAAACTATCCAAATTGGTTCATGTATTTTGGAGCTACTACTGTTACAGACAGACACATTATACCACCCCTGTTTTCTTGGGAGCTTAAAATAAATTCTTCTAGTCTACTCTTCTAGTCTTACTATTTGTGTGAATAATTTAAATATTTTGTTGCAACAGGATTTATGTTATTTAAAATACTTTTACTTTATTTTAACAGTAAACTTAAAAATTTAACAAACAATACAGATGTTCCAGGTTTTATACATATTATAATATACCTATGGTTTGGTTTTATGGTTAGGTTCACGATGGAAAGAATTTGAAGGGAAGAGCAAATGACGCCATCGCATCTGCGTGTTTATACATAGCTTGTCGTCAAGAGGGTGTGCCTCGTACATTCAAAGAAATATGTGCAGTCAGTAAGATCAGCAAGAAGGAAATTGGAAGATGTTTCAAGCTTATACTGAAGGCACTGGAGACATCAGTAGAACTGATCACAACAGCTGACTTCATGTCTCGGTTCTGCTCAAACCTGGGTCTTCCGAATTCTGTACAAAGAGCCGCTACACAGATTGCTCGGAAAGCTGGAGAATTGGACATTGTGTCTGGAAGAAGTCCCATATCCGTTGCAGCTGCTGCTATTTACATGGCATCTCAGGTTAGATTTTTTGTTTTTTTTTTGTAGTAATGTTTGGAAATAAAATGTAATAATTTGATTTTACTACTATAATAGGCATAATGATGCTTTTTCAAGCTAAAGTACAATAGGAACCCGATTACCCGGACTAATTATTGTCAATGAGCAATCCAAATATATGAAAAATATCCTAAGTGCATGTTAGGAGATGTCCAAGGAGAGTTCCGTAAATATCAAAGCGTAATAGGTTTTTTCATATGACTTCAAAATTTATTGTCCGATTTTGCTCAAAATACTTTCCATCCCCACTTCACATGTATGGGGAACAACCCCTCAAATACTAAATTATAATTATTTGTGATGTCAATAATTAAATTTATAATATGCAATCTATAAGTACAAGTATATTCTTAATTATTGAAGCTATCTTGGGAGGACAGATGAGCGGATAGATGGACAGACAGATAGACTATAATAACCTAACCAAGAGCATGTCAGGACATGTCTAAGGAGGGTTCCGTAACTATAAACGCGTAATATGCTTTTTTTAATTACTCCAAAAGTTACTGTCCGATTTGGTTGAAAATAGAGTTAGTAGTAGTAGTAGTTAGTAGTTTCCTAAAGAGTTTTTAGCTTGATCTATCAGCATGGAAATTTACAAGTTTCTATCTCCTATAGTTTAAAAATGCTAGGGGGGGGACCAACTTACAAACTACTTTGGAGGCCGATTACTCGAAAATGGTCAACTTTATAAAAAAGTAATGTATGGAACCTTGCCTTTATTTTAAAAGACCTATTCTACGATACCCCACACAATGGGGTAGAGTGAAAAAATATTTTTTATCCCCACTTCATATGTATGGAGAGCCACCCCTAAAATATAAAATTATTATTTTTTTATGATCCCGAAACCGTGATCTATACACAATCTATAACTGCACCAAATTTCATCAATTTATATTCATAATTACAGGAGCTAGAGGCGCGGACAGACAGACAGACAGACAGACAGACAGACAGACAGACAGACGGACGGACAGAGCGAAACTATAAGGGTTCCTTAAGTATTACGGAACCCTAAAAAAAGAGGTTTCAGTATTTTATTTACATAAACGTATTAGTAGATGGCATCCAGGGTCTATGTCTATGGTCAGGGTATGACTGAGGTTGGGATAATCGAGGTTCTACTGTAATTCTTTTAATACATATTTGATTGGCATTGATTATACTTTTCAATTAGGCTAGATGACTGAATTTTGTTTATTGCATAAATGAATAGTACTCTTAAATATGAGTAACTTCTCAGAAGAAACAGTATATCAAAAGTCAATATTTTCAAAAGTACTTGTATATTATCTGGCATACCTGCTTATGAATTATGTTCCCCGATACTACATCTGTACATAGTAAAATAAAAACTTCTTCCATACTAATAAAAATATTTACACAATCGGTAAGTTATACAATGTTTTGTCCTTGTCTGTCAAACGACTTTTCCAATGTATCAGGCAAAGATAATCCCATTAGTAAGGGGGTAAGTTTCTACATTGTAAATATGAACTATGGGGGAATAATTATAATTCATTTCATATGTTGGAAAAGTTGCTTGACAGACAAGGACAAAACGTTGTATAGCTTATCTATTGTGTAAATATTTTTATTATGGGCTTATGCAGCCTGTAATAAATAGTATTTAATTTAATTTAATTTGAATTACTAAGGGGATTAACATTTATTATTTAATACTTTCCATTTAGGTTTTGATACAGGTTCTTAAGCAGAATATATTCATTATTTCAGGCATCCGAGGACAAGCGCAGTCAAAAGGAGATCGGCGATATCGCTGGCGTGGCCGATGTGACCATTCGTCAGGCGTACAAGTTGATGTATCCATTCGCTGCTAAACTGTTCCCCGAAGACTTCAAGTTTGCCACGCCCATTGAGTTCCTACCACAGATGTAGATGGTTACCCAGTAGGTATGTGGGATATGGTACCATATAAGATATAATATACATTACCCTGACAAAACTTTACATGCTTTCAGTGTGAAAATTAAGTTTGTGTACTACTCTATCTTTATTTGCACACTTGAGTACTTTATATTCATTAAGCCTCCTTTAAATTATAGTTTGTAACTATACATCTATATACTAGAATCCTTAATAGGTATTAGTGATGTAACGAATATTCGCATTCGCATTCGCGAATATTCGCACATTTTTGTATATTCGCATTCGCAAAATTTTTGCGAATGTTTTGCGAATATGAATATCAGAAAACAAAAGCAAATGTGCGAGTTTCTTACGCCGGTTCTTCTTGCCGGGCTAGTTTCCGAACCGGTGGTAGGCATCATTTAGGACAATTCTTTAAGCGTTATATCATAACCTACATGGAAATAAAAATTTTGAGTTTAAGTTTGAGTGAGCGGAGCGGAATGAATGACGCTTTATTTAGATCATAGATGAGTTCGTATGAACTCGGCAATACTCGGAAGATACGAACGTAACGAACCCATAACGAACCAGGGCCTCTAGTCAGGATGCATTAGACAATTTCAACGACCAAATTCGACAATAAAATGTATGGGATTTGACATAAGCCATCGCAAGCGACATGTCACTTAACGATGACGTATGTCAAATCCCATACATTTTTGATTACGAAGTTCGCCGTCGAAATTATCGAATGCATCTTGACTAGAGGCCCTTGTCCGAACGCGACTGCGCGACAAATTGGCGCCAGATATGAACAAAAACTGAATATTCGCATTCGCATTCGCGAATGTCGGTAGCAGATATTCGCATTCGCATTCGCGAATGCTAAAAAAGAGACATTCGTTACATCACTAATAGGTATACAAAAAACTGGGTAAAGTGTAATCAAAATAAAAAATATATGTATATATACAGCCGAACGTATAACCAATATTGGAAGTCAGTTAAAATATATATTCAAGGAGCATGATCAGTATTCGATCCTATAAAATAATTAACGTCGATTTATAACCGAACGGCCGATACTATGTGGTGATCGCGTGACCTTCAAAGCCGGCAGTGCGTGTTCTATACTTAGTGAGAGTTGTCAGGAAATGTCAATCATATAATTTTCTGTAAATTACGAAAATGTAGCCTAATATTAGGTTGAATATTATATCATTTGGATAAAAATACACCATATTGTATAGGTTTTTTATGATCCAATCTTATATTAGGAGTATGTAAGTTATAACAAAAAAAAAGGATATTTGATTGACTGGTTTTTTGATAACTTTTATTTACTGTACTTTCATATTTATAATTTTAGAACAACTTCTCACAATGTGATTGAGATTATTTCAATATTAGGTATGTGTCAAAAAAATAATTGATTTCCGTATTTCAGTTGTTTTTTTTTTATGTAAAAACGGGCAGTTTTTTTTTACTTTAAATTGTACCTAGTCGAACCAGTAAAATTATATTCGATTATAAATTATAGAGCAGATAGCATTCAATTTGTTGAAAAACAATTTTGCTAAGTCTGATAAGTTTTTGAGTGTATTAGTGCTTCGGATTTTCTTGTGTGCTCAATAATAAAAATAGTATTACTTTACCAACGACTGAAGATAGAAGAAATAATTGTTTCCGTCTATTCACAAGTCCCAACTGATTATTCTGATGCTCAGATTAATAACTATAAATAGCATAGATATCTAGTAGATACCTGGCTATTAGCAGGAGGAGAAGACATAATAATATATTATCATTACTAATTATTCTCTTTATAAAGATATATTCTAATAGGTGGTCACATCCCAAATTTTTCTAGGGGTCCCTAGTTTAGTTTGTTAAATTGATAGCTGAATGTCATTTGTGTGTTAGTTTAGCACACAAATGACATTCAGCTATCAATTTAAGACTAGCTGTTGCCCGTGGCTCCGCCCGCGTGAATACAGTATCGGGATAAAAAGTAGCCTATGTTTTAATCCAGAGCCTAAACTACTACCATACCTTTAATCGAAATCCGATCAGTAGTTTTTGCATGAAAGAGTAACAAACCTCCATCCATCCATTCTCACAAACTTTCACATTCATAATATTAGTAGGATTGCAAGAGGATTGCAAACGAATGTTTACTAGACTTTTTTTTCTATACTTACTTTTTTTAATAAAACAATTCCATCAGTTTTTATGGTACTCTAAATGAATATTGAAATGACTGGAATGACTGCTTAGGTAGATAAGAGTATATAGGTATTTATTATAATATTCGATGAAAGAGGATTTGAGACATATAAAAAAAAGGAAACAAAAAACTAATACCCCCTTACTAATAAACGCTGTATAAGCTTTGAATAGTTATACAGTGTTTTGTTCCCGTCACACAAGTGACATTTTTAATTCGATAGAAGGAGACAAAACACTGTATAACTATTCAAAGCTTATACAGCGATTATTAAGTAAGGGGGTAATTGTTAGCACATATAAGGTTTGGTAAAATCAACTAGGTATATTTTGGCCATATAATCTATTGCTAATTTAGAGACGTTTAGGCTAGTGTCCGACCGAAAGTTCGGTTTCGGTTTCGGTTTCGGCCGAGTTTCGGCCAAAAATCAAGTTTCGGCGGCAGTTTCGGTTTCGGCCAAAAGTGGCCGAAACTTTTGCCGAAACCGAAACTGATTTCGGAAGTTGTCGTGCACGCTCGCCTAACTTCGTTTCTTGCGGCAACGCTTTGGCGGACGCTGGCGGCCCTGTTCGGGAATTGTCGTGCGCCGTTCGGATAGCTCTGTAGCAACACAACTTAGTCAGTGCGTTATCGCCCGACGCAAACATTCTTTAGAGGTTGTTTTGATGGAACTAATTACATGTAAGCTTTTGTTTCGTTTCTGTACTTGAATGATTTATACAGCGTGTCCCGACGCCTATATCGGAGCCTTTAGTGGTAAAAAATATGGATTTTTTTATCGACAAATTGCCCCTCAAATTTTATTTTTCTCTCACGTTTGTGAAATGGCAGCCATTTTATTTTTTGATAACCAATACCCGGGCTCTCGTACTAATTCGACCACCACTACTCATGTAAATGTCCTAGGAACGTAAAAAAGATCTCATTTGATAGCTAAATATGTGGACAATAATTCACAGTTAAAATGTTTTAATTTTCTTTGAACAGAAAAACAAAAAAAGGTAATTTAAAAAAATATATAGTTTTTTTTTGGTGATTTTTTTTAAATTATTTGCTTTTTGTGAAAAATCTAGGCCATTAAGCTGCTTGTTTTCTGTTCTAAAACGATAGAAGAGGACGTTTGCTAAAATAAAATACAAACCCCTTTACTCTCAGTGCAACAGTTTAGAAGTTAAAACAATTTGTTGGAAACATCTCAGGCAGGGGGCCAGCCAGTCGTCTTTTTCAAATTGTTATAACTACTAAACTATTGCACTGAGAGTAAAGGAGTTAAGTATTTTATTTTAGCAAACGTTTTCTTTTATCGTTGTAGAACAAATAATAAGTAGTTATAAAAATTTGGATATTAAAAATAATTTAATTATCCAAAATGGCGGCGATGTGATTCGCCACCCATCACGTCTCGTTTCTCGCGGAAGCGAAAAGCGGACCATGGAGAGACGCTTGGCTACGTTGAATGTAAGACGAGGAATGGATGATAAGAATGAAAGTGGACGAAGCGAAAGAAGTATGTAAGGATCGTAGCAAGTGGAAAGAAGTGGTCTCTGCCTACCCCTACGAGAAAGAGGCGATCCTGCCTACCCCTACGGGAAAAAGGCGTGATTATATGTATGTATGTATGTAAAATGTCGCAAAGAGAAAAAAATTGTTTCCATTTCATGTCCTAATTAATGCAGAATAATAGATAAAATGGACCAAAATTCAGTATTTTAAGGAATTTTCTACTTGACCACGTGAGTTTCGGTTTCGGTTTCGGTTTCGGCCGAAACTGAAGCCACGGCCGAATATTCGGTTTCAGTTTCGGTTTCGGCCGGAAAACCAGTTTTGGTCGGACTCTAGTTTAGGCAGAAAAAAAAATGCATTCTCGAGAAAAAAAAGTCTGCCTTTATATGGGCGAGTTTGCGTTGAGCGGAGAGTTACCTATACACCAGATGATTCTTTTAGGTACTTTGAGTATGACAATAATTTTTTGCCTAAACGTCTTTATATAATATGCAGTAGGAAAATATCCGTAATTGATTTTACCAAACCTTATATATTTGGATTAGTAGCCTGTATATTGGGAGATTTTTGTGATAGTAATTATACTATCACAAAAATCTTTTTTTGACATATAAGTACTCTGAAATTATGTATACCACAACTTAAAACAACAACATTACCATGAGGTTTCATTTTTTAAATAATTTTATAGGAGATTTTTTTTTCTTTAATAATTGTTTGTGATAAATTACTGTATTTTGCTGTACTTTTTTGTCTGTTATAGTTTACAATAATCTAAACCTTAATATTTGATTTGTATTAAGAACTAATAAATTCTTACAGAAGGAATACCTTCTGTAAAGATTTACATAGTAAATTAGTGTTTTCACAGATTTCGATAAAACTGCCAACCAGAGATACATATTTTTGTGCTTGTTCTAGAAGAAATTTTCTATAATCTTAGGTATCCTTTACCTTAACTGTATGTTAGAAAATCTACCTTATTAATATGACCAATAGATAATTTCGTTGTAAGTATTCTTTGCTACTGTTTAAACTATAAAACTAAATATTGTAAGGTTATAATATAATTTAATTATAAGAGAATTTTGTTTTATTGACAACTTTACCCTGTAATTATTATTGACGACCTCTGTGGCTCAGTGGTTCAGCGCGTTGGTGCTCAAGCCGGGGGTCGCGGGTTCGAATCCCACCGAAGGAACAAAAAGTTTTTCTGTGTTCCTGGGTCATGGATGTGTATTAAATATGTGTATAGTATAAAAATATTAAATATATTTCCGTTGTCTGGTACTTGTAACACCAGTTCTTCGGATACTTAGCACGGGGCCAGATTGACGTGGTGTGAAGCGTCCATAGATATTTTTATTATTATTCATAAATATCTCATAAATTATGGATTTGATATTTTGTGATTGACAAGGCTGCAGTAGTCCTTTGAAGTTTTGCTTCGATGATAGTTCTACTTCTTCTTATGCCCGGTTTCTGAGGCTTTTGTCGGTATAGTTTATTCAATAGCGCCTTTGATTTGATGACTCATACGCGTTAACCAATCGTAAGCGCTATTGAAAAGATAAACTACCGACAATTATACACGCGGATTTCCTCGCGATGTTTCTTAAAATTTTGGACAATTTATGTGTTAGTATCTAGGAATTTTGAAGTCTTTTATTGTCCTTAGTAATTTAAATACAGTATAATATTTAATTAAAGGGAAGGGAAAATATTAAAACCGACGATTGAAGTTTTCGACACTAGGTTTACTATTTATAGGTGTTTATTTTGCCACTTGATTGACACATATTTATAGGTGCGTTGAGTTTACCTGTGTGGTTTATTTAAAGGAAACGGCCGGCCCCAGTAGGTTGGTAGGTGTACCCACTACCGTGTAGATTTAGGTCCAAGTGTAGGTGTAGGTTGTAGATGTTAGTGTTCCTACTAGTTTCCTACACCTACTACCGAGCTGTAGGTGTTTTTGTTGGTAGCCTGTATAATTTTTTTATTGCAGTTCATAGTTAAAGCGCGTATTCCATCTCACTAAATTCAGACGTCCTATTATCAGTAACTAAATTCAGCCAAGTGAAATAGAACTTAGGAAGTTAGGGTCCTATTTTAACATCCTAAAGCGGAAAATGTGTGGTTTCTGAGTTCTGACTGGACTAGATTCTAATTAGCTTTTTTAGGATCCTAATTAAGATGTCAGAATATAGTGAGGTGAAATCATGAACAAAGAAGGAGAGGGCATAAGCGACTGTGCACTGTGCACTTTTTAGTCGGCCCCAACGCCTTCACAATGGGCGTGGCCTAAATTAGTGTACACTGTCTGTGTTCGTTTTGTGCATGCCACTGTAAAATTGTAAAAACCGTTAGATTGTAATAAAACTAGCGAAATTGTAAAATGTTGATACACTTCCGACGCGAATATGCTGCCTATAATTTCACACATTATTTTTCGTTAGATTATAAATAAATAGTTTTTGATCTTTCGACATATTTTTACAATCTCGTTAGTTATTTTAGTTTATAAGAAGAAAAGGATGATATGTTGTGTCTTATCTTGTAAAAATATTCTGAGGTTCTAGTCAAGATACAATCGATAATTTCGACGGCGAATTTCGAAAAAAAATATGTATGGAATTTGACACAAGTCATCGTTAAATGGCACGTAGTTTGTGATGCCTTATGTCAAATCCCATACATTTTATTTTCGAACTTCGCCGTCGAAAATAACGAATGCATCTTGACTAGAGGCTCTGGTGCTTTGTTCTAGCTCCATGGCTGAAATACGCGACTTTCGAAGTCAGAACAACGTGTCGGGACAGCCTGTCTACTCTCTAAGAATATTTTCAAATCTCGACAGCTGAATCCGTGGTGAGTGTCAAATTTGTATAATATGATATTTGCCACTGACCGCGGATTCAGCTGTCGAGATTTGAAAATGTTCTTAGAGAATAGCACGGCTGCTTGTCGAGACAGACATTTTGTGACTAACAAATCCCCGGTCCACCAGAGTCGTCAGTCGAGTCATGTGCGACGTAAGTACATCGATCAAGGCTCCCGCGCGACGTGACAGATTTGACGAATGCAGGCTTTTGTGGGAGCGCCATGTTGTATGCGATATTGCGGATATGTTTATTAAGTTTCTTTTAGTAAATGTTAGTAGATCTGTTTTATGTGATATCGCAGATTTTTTATATAAATTTCGAGTACCTGGAACCTGGAAGATAAATAGGATTGTCGTAGGTATTTTATCTACCCGCAAATGCCGCTTTGAATTATTTATTCTCTTACTAATATTTTTTTACACAATGGATATGCTAGGTAAGTAGGTAATAGTAGGTAGATAGGTACACTGTTTTGTCTTTGTCTGTCATGTGACTTTTCCAACGTATGCGACGAGGACAAAACGTTGTATAGCTTATCCATTGTGTCAATATTTTTATTAGTAAGGGGGTTAATCTAGAATACCTACACATCGTCGTGTATTAGACATTAGTTCTTTTAACGCTAAAGAAAACTGGCGGCTTCTAAGAAGAATTACTACGATTCACCTAGGTCTAGGAAAGATTTAAAAAATTTCCTACACGTTACAATTGATCGGACGTAGGGAAAAGTTACATGTCAAGGAATACTTACTTTACCTACCTACAATTATCTTAATATATACCTACCTCTGCTTATACTGTTCATATCAGCTGACCGCAATTCTCGTAATTAACTTAGATAAGCTTTCATTTATTTTTTTCATTTGAAATGATTAAACATTAGTACCAATTACTAGATTAAATGAATCGTCTTGATATCGTAAATTAATTTTTGGTGTTTGGACCACTCAAAATGGTCTTGACGTTGGTTTGACGTTAACAAGAATTCAGAATACTTACCATTTTGCAGTCTTAACATATCAGAACTGGATTGAGTAGGTAACTGTATTATTGCAGAATTTAATAAGCAGAATCGACCTTCTGACCCTAAAATAATACCGCGGATTAAGATTTAATATAAAGTAAGAATTGAAAGATATCTAATTCCTCAAACAGCAAACTTATGATTTATCGACTAAAAAGTCCTATGATTACCCCCGAACGTGGGCACCGCAACACAAAGCTTGTTGACATTTTACTACACATAATAAAGTGTATCGATGGACGATGGGAACCGATCCATTGTGAGTTTCATCACGGCCTTTCGCCGGCTTTATTGCCCGAGAAGCGTATGTAAATTTCGTGACGACACCGTACTAGGATGAAAACTACTTTAGTGATAGAAAATCACAAAGAGCCAATCAAATATATTGGAAGTTTTGTACTAGCCATGCACTTCACGGTTCACCTTACAGGTTTTGCCTGTACAGGTAAACCGGAGCGTGTATGTTGCACAACTGCAGGTTTCCATACAGTACACTACGGCCGCTGTATCTTGACGGGTCTGAACATAGGCTCTGCGAACTTTAGCGCATGTACAACTCGTGAAGAAAACTATTATTGTATTATTTTTATATACCTATATACTAATATTATTTCCCTAATACAGTTGACCAATTAGTACAAATAGAATAAATACGAAAACACTTAGAAACAGTTATTGCGCAACCTTCTGCGCGAAGTTCAGACTCGCCAAGATACATCGGCCGTATTGTATCAGCGCAAGCTTAACTGACAGATTGCAGACAAATCTGTCAGGTAAATACGTGTATGGTTAGCTTAACTTAACAATTAGACGTAAGTCGTAATGAGCTTACGAAGAATAACTTAGTAAGGGCCAGTCCACACAGCGCGTTGCGTTGACGCAGCGCAAACATGTTAACGCAATGCCGGCCACACGGGTGCTGCGTTAACGCAGCGTTGTTGCGACGTAAATATAACGTGGTTACCCCTCCCGCTTCGTCTCGGGGGATGCTGTCCGTTGTTCGTGCGTCGTCACAGCGTTGTGTCGACGCAGCGCACCGTGCGAACAGTACAGTTTTTAGTATGTAAAACGACGGAGCGACAGCGCTGGGTCGACGCAACGCTGACGCAACGCGCCGTGTGGACCGGCTCTAAGACTGTTTGTCCACCGCAAGCCCATCACCCGAGCGCCGTCATCCCGATATACCGCTTAGTTCGGCGCTACCCACAGAACACTATTACTCGCGGAGAAGAAGGTCGACTTCATACAAAAAAATTGGGACCAAATAGCGCCTCTAGTGAGCTGCCCCCTCAAACTTTTAACCGCCTTCCAACAAAGGAGGACTATATATTTGATTATATGAATATGGCGGGAAATTGAAGATACGTAATTAAAGTTTAAGTTAACGTTAAATTTCTCTTTAGAGTTAAATTTTAATTTAGAGTTAAAGTTGTTTTGCCTTATAAAAAGTTACAAACACTATAATTGATCAGTTATCGAGCGGGATGAAAAATGATTAAATTACTAAAAAGGCTATAAAAAAATAGGCTAAAAAAATAAAAAAGTAAAAATTTAGGGTTGTATGTATTTTTAATGCCACATTATAAAAAAATAAAAACAAAAAATTTCGTCCAAAAATAAAAATAAAAATATTTAAGGATGAACAACCCTTATCACTTAGGGGTATGGAAAATAGATAGTAGCCGATTCTCAGACCTACTGAATACGCATATAAAATTTGGTAAAAATCGGTAAAGCCGTTTCAGAGGAGTACGGTAACTAACATTGTGACGTGGAAATTTTATATATTAGATAATCAATTGATTTCACAAACTTGTAAATATTATAATTATCCTTAATATATATCATTACATTAATTAATGTAACACACACAGTAAGAACAAACTAAATGAACCACCGAGATCGGCGCGGTGGCCAAACGATATCGCCGTCACGTCAAGGCAAAGAATAATCTCATCGTAAAGTCAAAAAGTCGAAATTTTGCGTGACGTAATATGTGGATGGCCCCTAGTTAGAATAAATATAGTTGATTGTAGATGTTTTGATGAATTCGTAAGAAATAAGACAAATACTACAATTTTAAGTAAAATTACACTGATAGGGCGGCATTTCCTTGCCTTGCCAAGCCTTGAATGAACTAACAAAAAAAGGTAAGAATGTCGATGTCTTATGTCTATCAGAGACATTCCTAAATATTGAAGACATCCATAATGTTAATCTAATAGGTTATAAAACAGTATCAGCATTTTGCAGATTGAAACAAAAACGTGGCGGTGTTTGTATTCTAGTTAGAAATCATATAGAGAGTATAAAATTTGATATAGCTAGTGAATTATGTACAGAAAATGTATTTGAATGTTGTGCATTAAAAATACCGATATACAAGCTAATTATTATATGCATTTACAGAACCCCAAAATCGAATTTTACACAATTTTTAAATAAATTTGACATGCTATTATACAAATTAAGAAATAGGGACATGAAAAATATTGTAATCGTTGGTGACTTTAATATTGACATTCTAAAAAATACTAAATCAAAAAATGAATTTACTGACTTATTAAAAAACTATAATATTATTAATCACATAAATACGGCAACGAGACAAAAGGCTTGTATAGATTTGTGTCTAAGCAATATGAAAAATACCTTAGGTGAAGTAAAGCAATTAGGATTATCTGATCATGACACTGCACAATTTTTAACGATACCTATAAAAAACACTTTGCCAATGTATAAAATTATCTTTCAAAGAGACTTATGTGAACGTAATATAAATACATTTAGAGAACATATTAAAAATTTTACATGGTCAAATGTGTATCAGACTCCGAAATTAGATGAGGCATTTAATGAATTTTATGAAATTATTACCACAATGTATAATTTATGCTTTCCGACAATAAAACGTAAAATAAAAAATTCCGATATGCAAGTTAAATGGCTCACTAAGGGTATTAAAATATCATGTATGAGAAAAAGGAAGCTTCGATTCCAATATTATAAGTGTAAAACCACGGAAAATAAAATGAAATTTAAAAAATATTCACAGATTTTAAAAAGGTGTATAGATATTGCTCAAAAAACAAGTAACAAAAGATACGTTCTCAATGCCAATAATAAATGCAAAGCATCGTGGAGAATAATAAATAGAAACAAATATAAAACTAAAAATATAAATACTATAGAAGAAATAAACTACAAAAATGAAATTATACAAAATCCAATAAAAATTGCAAATATACTAAATGACAATTTCTTAAATTCAATCATACAAGAACAAGCAATTAAAGAAAAAACAAACAAAATTATAAAATATACACTTACACAAAATGAAAATACATTTTTTTTAGAACCGACAAACGAAAAAGAAATTATTGCAATAATCAAATCTTTAAATAACTCATATTCTACAGGGTATGATGAAATTTCTACAAAGGTACTAAAGAACTGCGTATCGGATCTCGCTCAAGTTTTAACATACCTAGTAAATTTATCCCTAGAAGAGGGTAAATTTCCGACAAAGCTCAAAACTTCAATTATAACGCCTTTATTTAAAAATGGGGATAAAAAAGAGATAAATAATTATAGACCCATAACTCTTATCCCAGTAATGTGAAAAAATCATGCATAAGCGCCTCATGTCTTTTATAGATAAAAATAACATTATAACCAAGGAACAGTATGGATTCCAAAAAGGTAAATCCACCACACTAGCATGTTTCTCATTGATGAAAAAAATAGCAGAGTGTATTGATAAAAAGATAGCAGTATCGGCAGTGTTCTTTGATATGACAAAGGCCTTTGACCACGTAAGTCATAAAATACTATTGGACAAATGTGAACACTATGGTATCCGAGGACTAGCGAATAAATGGTTAGAAAGTTATATCTCTCATCGAACACAATATGTAAAAATTAAAAAAACTAATAATAAGCATGAAACAGTATCAATTACTTCAGATATAAGAGTAAAGACTAGAGGAGTTCCACAGGGAAGTGTCCTGGGCCCTCTTCTATTTATATTATACATAAATGATATACCTAGAATTACTTTACATTATTGTACAATTTTCGTAGATGACATTTCCATAATAATTAAGAATAAAAATGATCTGACATATAATTTAGAAATTAATAATGCTGTTAATGACATAATTGAATGGATGGACTATAATGATTTAAAATTTAATGTTAAAAAAACTACATACATGCAATTCTATAATAAGGGTAATAAAGGTAGAGATTTAAGTATAAAATATGACCAACATGAAATAAGTAAATCGCATATTGTAAAGTTTCTAGGAGTCAATATTGACAATAACCTGTCATGGAAACCACATATTGAATTGACAGGCAAGAAAATAAATCAATATGTGTATCTCCTTAGTCGCTTACAAAAAACAACCTGCACAAAAACGGCATTAACCGCATACCATTCATTTGTAGTGTCTGCTCTTAGGTATGGACTAATAGTATGGGGCAACTCTGTAGATATACCTAGACTATTCATTGGACAGAAAAAATGTATCAGGGCTATTTGTGGAGCAAAACCCATGGACTCATGTCGCCCTCTATTTAAAAAATTAAAATTACTTACTTTAGTTTGTTTGTATATTTTTGAAATAAGTATGTTCGTTAGAAAGTATATGGCTGAATTTTACATTAAAAAATCTGAAGTCCTTAGGATCAATACTAGATACCCGAACAAGTTAGTATTACCAATTACAAAAACAACATTTTTAAGTAAAAATAGCTATTGTATGTCCATAAAAATATATAATAAATTGCCTGACAATTTAAAAGAACTCAATGATAACTCATTTAAAAGAAGACTATACAATTGGCTTACTGAAAAATGTTTTTATACTATTAATGAATTTTTAGGACATCATGAATAACTATTATTACAATAAGAATTAAAATGGATTACTACTAATAGACATTTATTATATTTTAATTTAATAACTGTAATTGACATCTTATCTATATTCTATACTTATGATTACTTTCTTTTAAATATATTGACATTTTAATTATTATTGTAGGACATTTGATTTTATATTCAATTTATTTAGTAAGTGTGTGACTATGAATTAATATTATGATTCTATATTCCTCTATTTATTAGATTTAGCAAAAATTGTATGTGAGTATTTTGAATTGGTACAATAATAATGTGATATTATGACAGATTTATTTTGTTTGCTAGGCTTGAAATGTGTTAATGCGTGGTGGTAGTAAAATAAATAGATAGAAACTGCTTTGTATTCGCCAGTAAAATTTACTAACATTATTCCATGCCCTTAAGGGCCGAAATTGTGATAAAATAAAATAAATATTATACAAATGTAACACCTATGTAACCAATTTCTTGGAATAAACGATTCTTATTCTTATTCTTTCCTTAAGTGCCCAGGGCGGCACTAATATTAAATCCGGCCCTGAACTTGAGTGTTCGTTAATAAGTTCATTGCATACATCTTTAGGTACAAATTACAATGTCTTATGTCTTACATTACTTCAAAAAATTCAGAGCTAAGTCTTATATTATGTAATTATGTACGCGTTCCTGAGTGTACCGAGTGTACCCAATACCCATCTATGAACTACCTGGGTATTATATTTAAACATTAAATCATATATACGAAGTGAAAACTTTGTACACAAAAGTGGACAACTGCCCATGGAATTCTAAAGCACAATAATCTCGGTTTATTGGTTTAGCAATGTCAGACAACACAATAGCACGAACTTGACAATTTCATCGCCTCCTACGTGATACTGGTGGTGTTTTATTTCGGGAATGACGCACACAAGTGGCCCGAATCCCGATCAATACACTGGCAATTGGCATACACAGTCATACGCCATAGTTCAGACTTCAGAATAGGTGAACGGCAGTTCAAACAAACTATAAGTGACGCTTTTAAAAGCTACGTTCTCGCGAAAACGAAAAAATCGGCCAGTTCCGAGTCGGACAAAGGGTTCCGTACCATACGGCAAAAGTGCCAAAAGATTCACGATTGTTGTACGGAGGCCTACTTAAGTATTTATTTTATTCTGTTTTTAGGTATAGTTGGTAGGTATAGCGGCGACCGAAATATACCTATGAACCCTTCAACTATCTTCACGAGATACACTCAGATACAGCCAGACAGACGAACGGACGGACAGACAAAGAGACGGAGAAGTCTCAGTAATAGGGCCCTGCTTAAAGGTACCCTTTGGGTACGGAACCCTAAACATAGGACCATAATATAGCTAGCGCTACGGCTACACGAAGATACCATTTCTAATTTTCTACATTTCCTCAATTCGATGTGTAACTATAATCTACAGCTTTGATTAGATGAGTACAAACTATAGTACTGTATTATTAAATTATAGGTATATACATACTTATATATGTAGGTTTTGTTGAAGCAGTTAACGCACATATTTAAAGATATGTACATACATATAATCACGCCTCTTTCCCGTAGGGGTAGGCAGAGACCGCCTCTTCCCGTAGGGGTAAGCAGAGACCACTTCTTTCCACTTGCTACGATCCTTACATACTTGTTTCGCTTCATCCACTTTCATTCTTACCATCCATTCCTCCTCTTACATTCAACGTAGCGAAGCGGCTCTCCATGGACCACTTTTCGCCTCCGCGAGAACGAGACGTGATGGGTGGCGAACCACATCGCCGCCCATCTCGTCTCGTTAAATTCACCATATTTAAAGATATAGTGCGATTCAAATGAGAATAGGATCGAGTCGGCGCCATATTGTTTCGAATTATGACTGTTATGATAGTTAAATTTATGTTTAGTTAATTGATTACTATTTAACGTTTCTATTTAAATTCGATGCAAGGCTATTAATATTTATATGCACATAAGTTTTTCTGAAAATCGCACTTTTCAAGTGATATTTGACAGATAAAGGTCATTGACGTTCCTATTCTCATTTGAACCGCGTTATACTATTTACAAATACACAGTACACTGTCATTTGCCAGACATCTATTAAAATATAAATGTAATTTGTATCTTAATTGCCTAATTTACACTTTCTAATTACAATTTCTTATCAATGAGAAAGCCATTTGTCATGTTAAAGGGCAAATATTATATGTCACGGTGTCATCACTCGACTTGACTCCGATACGCTCGTTTTACGAGATACACTTACGACACAATGACATAATATTAGTGGAATAACTAAACAATAACAGTAAATTAGTAAAACTTATTAATACCAACGTATGTGGAATGGAAAAGAAATTTAAACAGTATATATTTTATACAATGAAAACGTTCGTAGCAGATCGCTACGAATAAACTTAATTTTTCCACAGATGTCTTACGGTCGAGTTTTGACAACAATATTATGATTTATGAGTAACTTATCGTTAATAACGCTAATAAAATTCTAATCAGTAAAGTCTGAAATAAAATTCGATCAATGTAGGCGGGCTTTTCCGCTACGAGCTACGAACTACGAAGTTACGAAAATCTAAGCTCAGTTGCGAAACGGGCGTCGAAGAGAGAGGTCGCGTCGCTCTGCGCTCGAATTACGCGCGCATTTACGTAAAATCCAATTACGAAAGATCGGTGACCGTTTTATAATGCGATAATCGTAATCCTACTTACTTAGTGGTTTGTGGTTAGTTTTTTGTTACCGTTTGGAAGAATGTGTCGGAAAGATGTGAGTTTGGAAAAATGTTGAGAGCGTTTCGGACGCTCGCCGGATTGTTGTGGCTGGCTGGATGGCGCGGGACCGAAGGCTTGATAGGTGAGCTTTTGTTTTGATGTAGATGTAAGTAATTGCTAATAACAGCCTCCGTGGACCAGTGGTGTAGAGCTTGGCTCTCGACTCGGAGGTCGTTCGTTGCTTCGATTTCCGCATTAGACAAAAAAAAAATATGTTTCCAAGTTTGGTTAGGATAATGCAGGCTGATCACCTGATTGTCTGACAAGAAAGATGATCCATGCATCGGACGGGCATGTAAAAAGTCGGACCTGCGCCTGATCTCTCGCCAAGTCGCCAGTCGTGTCGGTCCTGTCCGTCCCACTAGGTTTCGAGAGTAAAGGAAGAGAGAGTGCTCTTGTGGGCTACGCACACACTTGGCCACTGTTTCTTAAACAACTCCTGCGTAGATGGCCTGGTTTCCGTGTGGAGAGGTAATGCTTGATTTACGCTAGGCAAGACAGCGAAATCTTTTTCGTGACCGCCGGGCATCTTTGCATAATTGTAACAGTGGATCCCTAGCCTAGAGTCTGGCAAACGAAAATTGGACCTAAGAAATGGTGGCAAATTAATTAAATCTAAAGTTGGCAACATTCTAATTCCCATTAAAAGGTTGAAATAACGTGATTAGACTTTAATGATTATAATAATCAGTAGATTGTGCTACAGGTCCTAAATGTATTCGACAAGCTTTTGTTCGCGAATTGTTTCTACGTCATAATATTAAGCATGCTGCTTAATTTCAGCGCAATCTATTCAACAGTAGAGCAATCAGAAGTCAGAATACGAGTATAACATTGATTTTACGTATTTTATTATATGGCTTTATGCTTACTTCTGCATTTTAATTAGGTAGTTACATCAACATTTGTAGGTGACTTCGCTGTCTATTTATCTGTCCGTCTGTCTGTCTGTGTGTCACCTGGCTGTATCTCCTATTTAACCGTGATAGACAGTTGAAATTTTCATATTTCATATGTAGTTACGTTGTTATTTTATATAAATAAAACGACAGTATCGCAGGGCGACCCTTAAGGTATCTTGGCAGGTTGGAGGTCAAAGGGCAACGACTCTCGTGTCTTGGGCACATTTTTGGGCGGGCTAAGGGCTTAGTTATGACAGGCTAAAAGAGCTTAGTTATGACGGGCTAGGGTGAAATCAGTTTATTATTTTCATAATGATTTTAATTATGCTTTTACTATTATAAAGGGTAGACAAAATACATGCGGCAGATTGATTAAGAGGGATTTAAATTTGCTGGTGGCCGCGAATTTGTTTGCTTTAAATGAAAATTCTGACCCGGTTACTGTGCATATATTTTTTTCTATTTTAAGTAAGTATTTGTTGTTATCGCGGCAACAGAAATCATGTGTGAAGATTTCAGCTATCACGTTTAAGGAGATACAGCCTGGTGGCAGACGAACAGACAGACTGAGAGCGAAGTCTCATTAATGGGGTCCCGGTTTTACCCTTTGGGTACGGAACCCCAAATATAGTTTTTCATATTATATTTTCGGTACCTAGTTAAGTTTTCCCATACATACTTACAGCTTACGGTCTATATCTCATATCCTCTCTCTCTCATACCCATATTCTCTCTCTGTTAGATTAATTCTACATATTTTTTCTTCAATACAATAATTGTTTTACGATCTACTAGATGTTACCCTCGACTTCGTGCGCGCAAAAGGAAATCCCGCGGGATACGTACCCTTTACCACGATGAAAAGTAACCTATGTTCTTCCCCGTGGTCTACTCAATATCTGTGGAAAATTTCATTAAAACCGGTCAAAGCCTATTCTATTCAATCCAAACAAACAAACAAATATTTCCTCTTTATAATAATACTAGCGACCCGCCCCGGCTTCGCACGGGTACAAATTACAATATTGATAAGTACTAATACTACAGATTGTCTTTAAACCTCTACCAAACGGGCGAAATTTAGTCAAAACTTCAAAACAAACAAAAACAAATTAATATAGGTACCTACCTACCAAAATTCAATGAAATAAGTAGGTGGGTATACTTTTATCGTATGAAATACCTATACTCTTCAGGACTGACAATACAACAAACACTAAATAAATAGGTATTCAAGTAGGTAACTATCCATCTTAGTTACAACGAACACAAAACAAAAAAAATTCCCAATAATCTAAACTCCGCACGCGCACCCCCGCCTTGGTGACGCCCACTTCGCAACGGGCCGTGCAGCAGAAATCGTAATATTTTAATTTCGCCATAACTTCAAAACCAAACATCCAATTTTAATCATTCAAAGACCAAATATTATCTACATAAACTGTACTTAGCGATGAAATCATATAACTATTAATCCTTATCAAAATCATTTATTTTGATAAGGATTAATAGTATGAGTAAAATAAACGCGTTTAAATATAGTCCAAAAAAAAATCAAGATTTCTAAATAAAAAAATGGTTGTTGTGCCTCACTCGACATAGATAGGTATAGTGTGTCGCGGACTTTTTTGTAGATATTTATAAGATCTACAATTAATTAAAACATTTTATGGTTCTATCTTTTATAGTTTAGGCAGCGTACGCAAAATAAGTAACTTTTCTGGTTGTTTTTTTACACCTTGTGTCCGAAAAACCCAAATATCTTACGGAACCCTATTTTTTTCCAAAATAAAGTTTTGGCCTATGTTACTCGTGGATAATGTAGCTTTCGAATGGTGAAAGAATTTTTGAAATCGGTCCAGTACTTTTTGAGCCTATTCATTACAAACAAACAAACAAACACACAAACAAAGTTTTCCTCTTTATAATATTAGTGTAGATTAAGTATAGAAGTAAGATTAACATAAAAATAATTCGTGGCTAACCAGAGGAAGCAGTTTATGACTGTAATAAATCTGTCTTCGTTTCACAGCTATCAAATAAAAGTGGTATTTGTTCGGACATGAAACTTGAAACGGTGAAATGTCCCGAAAACCTGCAATGCAAGTAGTAAGATATAAGACAATTCGGGAACTATCCTACTAAAATTGAAAGTTTGTGAGGATGGATGGATGTTTGTTACTCTTTCATATAAAATTTACTGATCGGATTTTGATGAAATTTGATATGGTAGTAGTGTAGGCTCTGGGTTAAAACATAGGCTACTTTTCATCCAGAAAAAGTACAGTGTTCCTGTGTGATATTGAATTAAATATGCCACTTTTATTTGAAATTTGAATACCTAGATAAGTACTTGTAATTATACCTAGTCTGTTCAGATACAAATTAATCTGAACGTAACGTATACAAAAAGGTAAAATTCGACCAAATTAATGAGTATCTGATCGGATTTGTTTTATTGCGCTGTACACAAGTGACATTTAAGTTGGTAGCATTATAGTGTGCTATTGTTTCTATGTTTACGTTTAGATTGTGTCACCATGAATCAGCCTAAGGCGAATTATTACGATGGAAGTCGAAAAAACTACCACCATTTTTAATTTACGTACAAAACGTGCGATGGAGCGAATGTAGAGTCTTTACCAAATGAAACTGTTTTATTAGTTCTTTTGACATTTTATAGAACTTTATACTATTTTATGACCGCCACATTCATTTTGATCAACTTTTTTTGTAAAATGTTTGTAAACGTATTGGTCGAAAAAAAAAAACTTCTATTGGCTTACGAGTTGCCACACTATTTTTTGTTTCATCCAATATTTTGATGTTATATTGGCTACGTGATTGTTGTATATTTGAAGACAATTCCACTGGCCTCGGTCATTTGGGCTATTCACATAATGTCACCGCACCCAAAACTCGTAATGTAACAAGTTTCGCGTAATTTGGTTGAAATGATGGTATTTTCGTGATTGTATCCATGGTCACTATTATTTATGAGCTTGTAACGAAGATCCCTTCGTAAATTTTGTGGAGCAAAAATCTATGAATAGTGAACATTCAGGATAGGTATAATCACAAGTAAAAAAAGAGGCCAAGTGCGAGTCGGACTCGCCCATGTAGGGTAGCAGCAAGTAACATAATATAAAAGTTCTTATAGTTCGTTGTAATTTTGATGGATGTTTTGATAATAGTGTATTTTTTTAATTAATATAATTAACAAAAAAAAACTACTTACTTATCACGTTCAAACCAAGGGTTCAGTTTTTTGTCATAACCCGGAACCCTACAAACTATAATCCGACTACGTAAATCGTATACTTACCATAAGTAACCACTAGACCAATTTTGATTCAATTGTAATTATTTTATGCATATTCCATACTGTAAACGTAAATGAATACATACGTACAGAATACAGATGAATGATCCCAGAGACGAAAAAATCAATTTATTTGCGTCAGGGCCCAGGGGTAAAATTTCATTTTAAATCATTAGATGCAAAGCAAAATGTGCGAATCGGAATTATATCATAATGCTGAATTATCACCACCTCTGTCCCCTCGAACTGTTTGTACTTTGTAGAGTAACCACGTGCGTTTATGGCTAACTATTAATCCTCGCCAGTGATTATTATTTTTTATGCAACGAAGCACATACGTTAAATAGTGCGGCTCAAATATAGCTCTTATACCTATTGATACAAAGATCAAAGTTGTGGTAAGTGATATTGTATTCGCTATTGATGATTTTGTTAAATTTCTATAACTCCTAAAGACTCTAGTCTTTTGTGGGGCGCACAAAAGACAGATGCGCTGGCTGCGATGTTTGTTAGGAAATCAATGAGAATCCAATTAGGTGTCGATTTCATAGATTTTTTTTAATATTTTTGATTGAATGTACTTACATCTTTCGGTGTTGCTCTAGCTGCTAGAGCAACACCATTGACCATAGTGCTAGAGCATCGTTCCTCAACCATCTTTATGTCGCGAGTTCGCGACTTACAAAATAGCCAAAAAGTTAAGTAAAAAGTCTTGCGAGCCCATCACTATAAAATTATAATAATATGTACCTACATAGTGCGCTATTCTTATCAGCTATAATACGTTGTAAGCCTTTACGCGACGTTCGATACAAAAATTCGTTCGAAAAACGAATCTTTTGTATCTGTACGTAGTTTGTAGTTATTAATTTTCAACAGACTGTGACCCCCTTTATAAACACACACGACCCCCCCCCCCCCAAGGGTCGCAAGTCGCAACCCACCGGTTGAGAAACGATGTGATAGAGTCTAGCACAATGGTCAATGGCCAAAGACGCGACGCAGCGCGAGATAAGTTATTAAACGCGCCGTCGACATAATTATATCGATTCAAATGACAAAAGGATCGACTCAGCGCCATATTGTTTCTATGTTATTAAAATGTTTAGATAATTTACTACTATTTAACGTTTTTATTGAAATTCGATGTAAGCAAATTGATATGCAAATAAGTTTTTCTGCATCCTGCCAACCATCCTGATCTTGGGCAGCCCTCATCCATCCGCTGCCAGCCACCTTCTTCAAATCGTCGGTCCATCGTGCCGCAGGACGTCCTACACTACGTGCCTAAGCGTGGTTTCCACTCTAATACTTGTCTGCTCCATCGACTGTCTGTCCGTCTGCACATATGGCCGGCCCACTTCTAGTTCAGCGTGCTAATTTGTTGAGCAATGCCGGTGACTTTAGTTCTCTGGCGAATAACATCGTTACGTATTTTATCCACCAGAGATACCCTCAACATTGCTCTTTCCATCGCAGATAAAGGACTAGCACAATATTATTCTGAGGGCAAGACTGTTATTGAATAGAATGGGGTAGGTAAATTTCTTGTTACACTTAGGACTTACCCCTTTAGTCCGGAAACTACAAAAGTGAAGTTTGCGTGACGGACCAAGTCGCGTATTTACTCGTACATTTTGCATAATAACAAACATCACGACTTAAATCAGTTTATGGCATCTATTAGTTTAATGAGATTATTTTAAGCATTTTTAATTTTTTATAATACAGTTCTTTAAAGTATAAAGTAGTTTATCAAAATACAACACTTTCATTTAGTTTGCCGTGTGCCAATACTTTCAGGAAATTATTTCTTACTGCGTGCGGTCGCGGAGCACGTAGAATTTCGTACGACTTATCGCTACTTGTCTCTTTCTCACGTACGATTGTATTGATATCAAGGTCCTATCCTGTACCTGCAACATTATATTCGTGCGCGGTGCGCGCAGTGCGAGTGAAAGAGACAAATCATTATTTTGATAGATTTTCATAACGATAAGTTTACGACGCTGTGTCAAACAAAGAAGGTATTTCCAGTCTTTGGTATATCCTCTAAAGCAGTGTTTTTCAACCTGTGGGTCGCGACCCCCTGGGGGTCACGAAGCTTCTGTAGGGGGGTCGCCGGAGGTCGAGAGAACTTTTGTAAAAAACAATAAAGATTTTTTATTTATTATTATTTATTGATTTATTATGTAAGAGAATTTTAACAAAAGGATATACGTATACGATAGGACTCATAAATCGATCATCGATATCATCGATGTACAATACGGCCAATGTATCTTGGCGAGTCTGAACTTCGCGCAGAAGGTTGCGCATTAGCTGTTTCTAAGTGTTTTCGTATTTATTTTATTTGTATTAATTGGTCAACTGTATTAGGGAAATTTTATTAGTACATAGGTATATAAAATAATACAATAACAGTTTCCTTCACGAGTTGTACATGCGCTAAAGTTCGCAGAGCTTATGTTCAGACCCGTCAAGATACAGCGGCCGTAGTGCAATTGTAAAATAATGTGTTTGACGTGCTATATTATGTATTTATATCTGAATAATAATTATGGAGACGCATAAAAACGTCGTATGGAATGAATATTATTATATAGGTACGTGATAAAAAAGCGAAGGCTCGGGGGGTCGCGAAATATTTTTTTCATATAAAGGGGGTCGCATCATGAAAAAGGTTGAAAACACTGCTCTAAAGTGTCAAATGTACCGCTAGGCCCAATGACAGTTTTCTTGCACATCGCACCGCTGTGATCGTTACCTTATGTTTCCTGTATTTTACGTTGCTTTAGATTAGTTTGACGACAACATGGGATGAAAAAACATAAGAGAAAGCAATGCTTTGATCATAAAATTAATTGTTTTCGGTTATAAAATTAAGAGGGGAAGTAGTTGCCTACGATTGTCATTACTACACGACGCGACGGTAGAAATACATAAATATCACTGTAAGGGTCAGTTCACACCGCGACAATACGCTACGCGGTGCTTCATTTTTAAGATATTCAAAATCGAACTTTATTCACTACACAAGATGATACTTACACGTTTGACATGACATCAGTTACACTGTGCTGTGCGGTGCAACCTGACATTTGAACTCTTGCATTTAAACGTGTTTATTCGTGTAATGAATAAAGTTTATTTTTTTAATAGCTATCTTAAAAAAAATGCAGCGCCATGTCGCGTTTCGTTTCGGTGCAAATTGACCCTAAAGCGCCCGTCACAAGTACAGCAGTGTTATTCTCTAAGAACATTTTCATATATCTCGACAGCTGAATCCGCGGCAAGTATCAAATATCATATACAAATTTGACACTCACCGCGGATTCAGCTGTCGAGATTTGAAAATGTTCTTAGAGAATAGACAGGCAGTTCGGACCGCGCGCGCGGCCGGGAAATAGCATGCGCCGCGCGTTCCAATCCGCGCTCCGAAACGAACATGTAAAACCAAAGTGTAAAACTGTAAATGCGCGGGGCTGACAAGTGACAGTCCGATTTGACATGTCGATGACAGCGCATTCTCCACAGTTTTAACCGTGCGCTATTACGTATTTTAATTTTTGCCTATTAGCGCCCGTAAGGTACACGTACAGTTCTGACCGCGAGAAATACACTACGGCCGCTGTATCTTGACGGGTCTGAACATAGGCTCTGCGAACTTTAGTACATGTACAACTCGTGAAGAAAACTGTTTTTGTATTATTTTTATATACCTATGTACTAATAAAATTTCCCTAATACAGTTGACCAATAAGTACAAATAAAATAAATACGAAAACACTTAGAAACAGTTATTGCCCAACCTTCTGCGCGAAGTTCAGACTCGCCAAGATACATCGGCCGTATTGTACCAAATAGCACACTAACCTGCGCTCCGAACTACGAACCAAACCGATCGATCTGGGTTCGAATCTGGTTCGATCCGCAGTCCAAATCGCACAGATCCCTCCGAGTTTTCGTAAGTCGTAACAGATTCCGACCCGCGCGGCGGTCGTACGTGTGATGAGCTCTTAAGTTTCAAACCCTGTCTATTTTTGTTTACGTAGCATGTTTTTAATATTATTATATTTATCAATAATGTAATGGATGTAGCACATCTGACTAAATACAACTAACACTGATTGATGTATTTAAAAGGTTTCTTACTATCTTAAATACATCAATATTACTACATATGAGTTGCTTGTATATAATATACTATACATGTAGCTCAAATAGTAATAAATTACAGGCTTTAACCAACATATAATTTCCATTTGGCAGGGAAGCCAAGTACTGGCTTTGTATTCTGTAACCAGTTGAACCTCATATTCATCTATCATTATACATTATACACGTATAACTTACAATATTTAACCTCAAGGTAAACTGTCTTGAGCTATGTTACATTTTTCGTAACAATGAAAGAATATTTGCTGCAATCGAGATATAAATTTTAATATATTAAAGAGTATCACCTAATGGCTAGTTGTATATTATGATCTTGGATAATAGTGATTTTTTTCCGATTTATTGCAATGGTTTTTGAAATTCCTCGGCCTTCCTCTCACACTGAGAGGAGACCGAGGCATAGAGTAGAAATATACATATATCCTCACGTACAGAGATCAATTCAACAATAAAAAAAGACTTATTTTTCTTGGAACTCTATTTGTCTAGACACAAAGTTCTGTTTTCAGTGATCTGAATTATCCCGGGCCCGCCCGATTCCGGATCATATAATACCACTTCCCAGTTTCCAGTCTCATTGTAGGGCTCGTAATATGAGAGCTCCCCAAGACCGGGATGGTTGGCACTCATTAGGGGAGCAGTGGACGGAGAAAGGCTGACGATGATGATGATACCCTAGTTCAGCGTTTCTCAACTATTTTTATGTCGCGACCCACAAAAAAGCCAAAGTTAAGTAAAAAGTCTTGCGACCCCATCACTATAAAATTATAATAATATGTACCTACCTACATAGCGCGCTATTTTTATCAGCTGTAAGTATTAGTATTAGCCTTCACTGGTTCGAACGTTTTTTTCGACGTTCGATACAAAAGATTCGTTCAAAAACGAATATAGTTTGCATTTATTATATTTTAACAGACTGCGACCTCCTTTAAAAACAAACTCGATCCGCGATCGCGACCCACCGGTTGAGAAACGATGCTCTAGTTACTACAACATGTAGAAGAACATAATCAATAGTTTTAATTTAGAAACACAGACGTATCATTAACATTATTAATCATTCATGATGAAACATCCGTAACAGTAGTCCGAAACAAAACGATCTAATCCATACATTATAATCTCTAGAGATGGCCAGATGTTTGTCGATCCGGCTTCCTTAGTGTATATCTGTGCTGAGTATAATATTATAATTTATAATATAACCCGTATCGAGCTAGACAATATGGCTTCTATACTGTTCTTCTGTACGTTCTATACGTTCACGTGTATACGTGTTTATCTCTATGTCTAATAGACTACTTTAAACGTTCATATCTAAGTTATTTTTAATGATATCAAAAAACTGATTTTACAAACAAGATATTTACATACGATTTACCAAACAAGATAGATCTATATAAAAAACTAAAAAAAATACGTGCATATTCCCTATTGAAAATATGTCACTTATTCATTTTAGTATAGATTACAGGCTTCTATACGTTCCGATTCAATGTAATCTAAATGTAAACAAAAAACCGGCCAAGTGCGAGTCGCACTCGCGCACGAAGTTTTCCGTCTATCACTATCTATCTATCACGGTTAAGGAGATACAGCCTGGTCACTTACAGATGGACAGAAAAACAGACAGACAGACAGCGAAGTCTCAATAATAGAGTTCCTTTCCTAAGTACCACAAACTGCTGTATAAGATGATACAAAAGGAAAAATCGGTAACTTTAGCGTTTATAAAGAGGTTTTATACCCAATAGTTGAAAATTACTCTTTCACCTGTATATATTAACGCTATTACGCGTCAAAGATACCCTGTAAAGAAGCAAACGCAGCGTAGAGCTATTATTATTAATACATATAACTGTAGGGTGCAATAAAGCATTTTCGTGGACTTTAGCTCAGCTATATTCTGAATTGAAAGCCACAAGTGTACCTCCAGACATTAAGAAAGAACATGTGAGTTACTACGAGTATAATTTAGTCAGATTTCCTGTGACTTAATTATAAGTGTCTTGCTGCATAAAATAGAACATTAGCTGCGGGTCTAAAAAGGCCACTTGCGCAATATCATCGCAATATTGCTATTTGTATTTGACACTAAAGCAATTCTGCTCGTAAATCTGTCAAATGAATGCATTTCAGCCAATTTCTGCATATGAATTGTATCCAAATCAAATTATGAATTGCAATTTAAGTGGCCATTTTACGATCGCTGTCATCTTTCTAACAGTAATTTATAACAAGAATTGAAAATGAATTGCCAAAACGGCCTTTTTAGACCTGCAGTTGTAATCAACTTGCTACACGCAATTGTATAACAGCGCTTAAGTAGCCCACATGACCACTATAGTGTGTCATGTGAGTTACTATAATGTAATAAGAACTGATTGCATACATTAATGCGTCTTGCTTAAAAATGCAATTCGACTTCGTATTTCTTTATTACACGACTGGATGATGCCCGCGACTTCGTGTGCGCAAAAGGAAATGCCGGGGAACCGTACATTTTGCTGCAATAAGAAGTAGTCTGTATGTCCTTCCCCGCAGTCTATTCTATATCTGTACCAAATTTTATCAAAATCTGTCAAGTAGTTTAAGAGCATATTCGATACATACAAACAAATCTCTTCTCTTTTTTAGTATGTATAAGTGACATATTTTCAATTTGTAGCATTATAATAGCCGCCCATATTAAATAATTAATGGAATCAGGCGTTACTTTGCGGAAATCCATAGCATACAATTAATTAATATTATTGTTTTAAGCAGTTATTTGGCGGAAAAACTGCTTAAAACAATAATATTAATTAATTGTACGCCCATATTAAGCTTTGTTTACGTTTAGGTAATATTGAAGCAGAATAGAATATTGTTACAAATTACAATATACTGTTCATAGCGACTGCTTTCAGCAACACAGATTAATCGTTGATTCTGGGAAAGGGAACTTTGATATATCTGTTCAGGAATAGATATATCAAAGCTAGCATAATAGGGAGATATTAACAAAGACTTGCCGACGAAGTACAAAAACAGGGATGACATAATCAAAACTTTACGGATTAATACGGACAAAATATGAAATAACAAGTAGGTTAACATAAGATTTGATAAGCCACAAGTACTGGCAAAGGAACAACGTTATCGCCCTAGAATGATACGCGAGGCTATAGTCCTATAGAAATTCAAAAGTAGCCTAATTTTAACCGAGAAAATGGCTGGGTCTCTAGTTGGGATCCAGTTAGTAATAAATGAAATAAAATTTAAGTCAAAAACACCGCGGCTTCAAGACTTTATTGTTAGTAGGTTTTGCGTGGATCGGAACACAAATAATAATTGAAGAATCTTCGGGTAGTTTGAACAACTTCAACAAATAGGACAACTGACACCTCAGTCCTCCCGTGACCACGGCTTCTGGAAAGTAGCTGAAACGTCGGGAAAAGGAAAAGTGTACCAACAAATGTTTTGTTATAGGTTACTATATACATAGTTGTAGACGTGTATTTTGAAGCCTTCATTAAAAAAAAAATCTAGAGCTCCATTAAGCTTGCTTATAATTAATAAGTTAATAATTAAAACTTAAGAAACTTGCGGCGCGGCGGCACAAAAAGTGTCCTGTTACTGGTCGTTAGAGGGAGTATAATTAATAAAAGTATCATTAATCTCACTAGGAAACCCAGTTAAAGTAGAAGCAACATTAAGCGGTAATGGTGGACCAGTCAATAAGTTTTGCAATGAACACCATATAAGAGTAGTCGCTATATTTCCTGATGTCGCAATTTTTATAGGCTCCGTAGGCTAAAGGTCGTGTCAGAAGCAAAATAGCTTTATGCCGACTACATAATGAGAGCTCTGAACGGACTATAGATTATTATTATAATACTACAGCTAGTATTATAATAATATTTATTATAATAATAGGCAGAACAACGTTTGTCGGGACAGCGTCCCGACAAACGTTGTTCTGCCTTAGCTATGAACTGAAATTTCTCACCGTTTAAACCTTCCCTGAATTGATACGATTATTTTAAGATCAAAATTAGCCAAATCGGTCCAACCGTTCTCGAGTTTTAGCGAGACTATTACTAATTAATTTTTATATATAATAAGAATATAGCCCGCGTAAATACAGTATCCCTCGGGAACACTGTATTTTTTCGGGATAAAAAGTAGCCTATGTTTTAATCCAGAGCCTAAACTACCATACCAAATTTTATCAAAATCCGTTCCGTAGTTTTTGCGTGAAGGAGTAACAAACATGGAGTTCAGTTTCCATACAAAATTTTAACCCCTTTTTCACACCTTTAGGGGACGAATTTTAAAAAATCCTTTTTTAGCGGATGCCTACGTCATTATAACTATCTGTATGCCAAATTTCAGCAAAATCCGTTCAGTAGTTTCGTCTGTGCGTTGATAGATGAGTCAGTCAGGGTTTGCCTTTTATATATGTATTTAGATTATTAATCATAATCATAATATTTCAAATAGTATTATTTTCTTTTGTGAACTAAACAAAAAACAATATACCTACCTGGATGAAGCTTGTTATATGTTTGGGATTATGGGCTCATAATGTCATACGCTCCATACCTTGCTAAAAGGTCTTAGATGGTAGCAAAGTGTGTTAATATCAGGATTTGAAGGAATTATTCCATTACCTACCTAATACGTGCTTTGTGAAGCAAACATTTTCAGTAGTTTTACGAGAATTTTGCAAATGAAGGAGTGCGATATTTGGCACAGTTTAATGTTATGTGAAGTAAGGCGTGCAGAAAGATAATAATTTTTCAATAATGATAAGAAATACAAAAAAATTATAAAAATAACAACAACCACACACATTACCTCAGATTATTAACACACACTTCCGTGCGTTTGATAGATATAATTTTGTTACACGTAATTGACGTTTGTCATTTTGTCACAACATTAGGTAACATTTTGCATCTAAGAAGCAAAATAACCAAAAATTAAAAGTACCAACAAAATTTTTTTTTTGCGAAATTGGTAAACAAAACCTACATCATTAGTTTACTTACATCATATACAAAAACATTCATTATGGTAAGTATGAACTTAAACGTACAAATATCGGAGATATTTACAAATATATTCCTGCGGCCGTATACTTCATGACGTCACTTGTAGGTAAAATTTAGTATGGAGCGTTTTTACGAGACTCGCGAAATTTTGTATACAAATCGCTGTACCTTTGAAAATATTGACTTTTGATATACGGTTTCTTCTGAGAAGTTACTCATATTTAAGAGAACTATTCATTTATGCAATAAAAAAAAAAAACAGTCCGCTTGCCCATTGTTATAGGCGAATTTCGACCACAGGGTGACATCTAGTTACTTGTACATATAAATATCTTATGGTTTCATATCTGTAATTCTGTATACCTATTATATACACGTGGTCTATACTCTATACTTACCATAAACTCCGCTGCGATTGTTGCGGTGCGCACTTGGCAGTAGTCGCTTTATCCACTACCTAATACCTAATACCTACGTAGCTACTAGCTACTTTACATCCTGTGCAGCATCTGCGCAATGTATTATCCAGCACATATACAAAACATGTAAATGTTACTGTAAAATTGTAAAAACCGTTAGATTGTAATATTACTAGAGATATAATATGCAGACATATTTTCAAATAAAATTTTCTCCTTACTATTGTACGCATTATTTTTCGTTATAATTATTTGGCTTTAGGTCAGGGCTTTCTACATAGAGCGCTATATTAGCTTTAAAGCATACTGTTAATTAATTATTATACTATGAGGAAAACTTCTATTTATGCATGCTTTCTAGATTTATCCAGGGCATTTCATATGGTATCCTATGACAGGTTGTGGACTAAGCTAAGTGACGCTGGTGTGTCTCCTGATATTATCACAATATTTTCATATTGGTATAGTAATCAAATAAATGTTGTGAGGTGGGGAAATTCATATTCTGACGAGTATTATATGAAATGTGGAGTGAGACAAGGTGGGTTAACAAGATCACACTCTTTAAATCATATTGCCAGGCGTTTTACACGAGTAGCCTATGGACCAATTTTACACAAAAGCCCTACAATGCCCTACGCATTCAATACAACAACATCTTTAGGGCTCTGTTCCGGCTCCCACGTTACCTACTGTAGCGCGTCGGGCATGTTTGCTGATGCTAGCGTGGACGACTTTTACGCAGTAATGCGAAAAAAGGTCGCCTCACTTGTAAACAGGGTGCGATCTGTCGCACCCTGTTTACAAGCGAGGCGACCTTTTTTACGCGAACAGAGTCCTGAGGATGGTGGGAGAACGTCTTGATACAGCCCTGGTGGGCAGGTTCATTGAGCTACATGTGATGAAGTTTCGGTGAACCTGTCAACTAGAGGAGTATTGTGTTTTTTTTAAATATTTTATAATTAAAATGTATACTAACATAATCTTAAGTAAATAATTGTTACTAACACTCTATGGATCTATGGTCTGAAAATAAACGTTTTTATTATTATTATTATTATTATTATGAAAAAGCAAACAAATATGGCGGCGTGGGGCACTTGCCGTTTAACTAATCGGCACGGTAAATATTACAATATATAACGAAAAATAATGCGTACAATTGTATAGAGAATTTTTTATTTGACAATCTGTCGGCATATTATAATAAGTCTAGTAATATTACAATCTAACGGTTTTTACAATTTTACGGTGACATATTATATACTTTAATTAATATACTTTAATATTGCACCAGTGCAGTAGGGACAATACCTTTTCTTGTTCCAATGCTTGAATCGAACCCACGACCTCCGAGTCGAGAGCCAATGCTCGAACCATTTGACGCTATAATATCGTTGCAAGCAGCCTCCGTGCTGCTTGCAACGATATTATAGAGTCAGCTCACATCGAGACGCGACTCGACGCGGCGCTGCATTTTTTTAATATAGCTATTCGAAATTTAACTTTATTAACTACACAAGAAGATACACGTTTCATTGCAAGAGTTCGAATAGGGGATCGGACTTCATCTGAAATATTTAGTTTCATTAATATATTCAGAAATATTGAGGCATTACTACTTGGTAAATGTAAAAAAAATATATTATTTTATGTGGAGTTTACTAATTAAATATATTTAAAAAGTACCGAAAAAAAATATTTCTTTGCGAAATTGGTAAACTCTTGCAACGGAACGTATATCTTCTTTTGTAGTTAATAAAGTTAAATTTTAAATCGCTTTCTTAAATAAGGAAGCTGACTCTAGTGGACTCTAGTACTAGAGTTGTTTGTCCACCGCCAACGTCAACGGGACGTCAACGAGAAAGATATGACGGCGCCGAAGTAGCGATACATACATTTACTATATATAGCCACTACGTTAGTAATTGTATATTCTTTGCTATAGCCGTCTGTCCACCGCACGCCAGTCCCGTTAATCTAATCTCGGCCAGAAATCATCTCGTTCTCGTTGACGTCCCCGTAACCCGGGACGTCAATGAGAACAACGATGGGTTACGGGACGATGCAGGACAAATAGCCTCAACTCTCGAGTTTAGTTAATATTCTGAGCATATTCCGATTATACGTGATGTACTTCTACTTATACTGTATGTTGTACCAGTAGAGTGTAGTGAGAGTTTAGTTTACACCCTGTATAATCCGGCTATAGAGGGTGTAGTGGATGTTCGTGCTTATCGGGGGCTGCAGCGTGCAGCGGGAAATGGGTCACGTCCTGTGCGCCGCTCCGTTTACGCCGCACGGCAACACGACGCACGGTAACTTTACGTCGCATCGCCTGGTGTTACACTGGCCGATAATATTTACGCCGCACTGTAACACTTTGCATGGTAGGTAATATTCACGTTGTACGGTAACACGTCGCGCCGCAACGGTAACCTGCCAAGCTAGTACTCCCAATCCATCTATCCTATCCCGCCTACAATCAAAAACTTTAACACCGCTCTACATACGAAATGTAGCGTGGTGTTAAATTTTGTCGCTTTCACACATTTTCCACTCTGGAGCTGACAGCAATATACATCCTACTAGGTACCTACTATTTACTACGGCTACTGAAGAAAATGTTATGTCATGGGATACTCATCCCAACTTAGCTGTCCGGTAGTTGTGGTGTATTATACGGGTATGCGACTCCGGCTTCCCTAGCTATTACTGTCCTATCCCTTGCCCTCCTAGGCGGTAATATCCTACATTTCCTATTTCCCACTCTAACTTACCAATCTTCCTTTCCACACCAGATATCCTTCCCTTGCCCTATTCCTACCCTCTCCACCAATCCGTGGGAACGCAATGGATAATCATAAAAATAATTAAATTATCCAAAATGGCGGCGATGTGTTTCGCCACCCATCACGTCTCGTTTTCGCGGAGGCGAAAAGTGGCCCATGGAGAGCGCTACGTTGAATGTAAGAGGAGGAATGGATGGTAAGAATGAAAGTGAACGAAGCGAAACAAGTATGTATGGATCGTAGCAAGTGGAAAGAAGTGGTCTCGGCCTACCCCTACGGGAAAAAAGCGTGATTATATGTACTGAAGAAAATTGTATGAAGTATTTTTTTACCCTACGAAGTACGAGACCTACTCCAGAGAAAAAAAGTATCTAAATTCATAGATTTTTTTTAAGAGAAGTCCAGGCAATCTGGACGTAATGCCCAGGGAGTTGTCATAAAAATACAAAATTGTATTTACAAGCGAAGACGAAAGTAAAACGTAGTAGATAAGAAAACCAGTTAAAATTTTAAACAAGGAATAATTTTCTCTGTGCAAAGTAAAAACTCCGTTTCCTGAAATTGGTGTTATCATTATGATTATGATCCTGGGAGTCGTTAAGATAACGTTCAGAATAAATTGTTGTTTTTTTTGGAATAAAAGAAAGTTTTTCAGGAAATAATAATAATTTAAATATAAATTAAAAATAAAGCGCTTTGTAAATGAAAAACTAAAACCTGACGTAAATCCTTTTTAACCCGTTCGTTTTTAAATTGAAATTTGTAGGTGAAAAGGTAATCAAATTCATTTTTAAATAACTAACACCTTTCTTTAAAGTGATGATAATATTCAACCCTCCTTCAGCCGAGTGAAAATAGCTAAAAGATGTAAAAATCTGCGTATAATAGAGAGCTCAAACAATACGAAGACAAACACGTGTAGGGGACGTCCCCTCGTCTTGTGAATTGATTTTTCCTCCCCAAATTTTCAATGCCAGCTTCTGTGCAGTGGAGCAGACAACTTCCGCAAGGAGCACTATCAAAACGGGGCTAGCAATTTACTTGATGACACGAACAATTGGTATGACAGCTTTATGAGTGTAGACGCGGGATGTTTTGTTTTGAATTGCCTGGTTTTATCTCTTGCAACAACCCTCTTTAGCTTTGTAATATTGTCTAGGTGTTCTTCCGACTATTCTTATCGTACATAATATTAACAAAACATGTAACTTTACTTAATTAATAATACTTTCTAAATTCATAATGTTATAAATTGGAATATCGTAGATCATAGACCTATTTTACATTCGCGAATAACACAATTTGCGCGGACTGCCGACCTACTAATTTTCGGCCACCCAATCCGGACCCCAAAGAGGGAAATAGTATTTTAATCCCACTACTTAAGGGTTGATTTTCGATGCCATAAGCCCGTTAATCTATACGTCAATATCACCAGCATTATTTGATCTTTATCGGCGTGCCAATTGTTTGGACTTTCACGTTTCTCGCGAACACAGTTGCAGAAAGCTAGGCCAAGGCTAGGTGGTCGGTGGATTGTTTGATCGGTTGCCATGGAAACGTGATCCAAAATCCAAATTAGGGGGGTGTGATTGTGAGCGTGACAGGTGTATATTTCGGGGTCTGCGCGAGAGGGATGGACGATAAGGGGTAAATAATAGAGCGGGCTGTCGAAATTGTTGCTGCACGCTTAAATTGCAGGACTCTGCCATTTATTTTATCTTGCAAGTGTCGGTAGGCCGGTAATTGACTTATCTTGGAGAGTAATAGGTCATTTGGGACTACGCCACGTTCTAATGAATGAGGGATGCCCTATGATTCTCGGATTTTCGCCATTTAGGTGAGCTTTGTTGTGGGAAAATTGTATTTATTCCTTTACGACGTTACTTATATGCAACTTAAATGCCCAGTTCCTGCAAAGTTTGCATAAACTCAATATAAGCTAAGTTTAATTGAATCAGATCAATAAAGTCACTAGTTTTTTAAATTCGGGGATAAAGTTATTTGTTTTTATATAATTCGTAAAGCAATGTAACTAATTTTATGAAAAACATTTGTTATTTCGGAGTGAAATGGGCCTTTATACTATTTTAACGAACATAAGTAGGTAGGTAATAATTCACTGACTCCTTTCTTTAAAAAGCGCCATCTATCAGCGGAAAAGTTAATTACTTACGTTAAAAAAATTAAATAATCTAAATTAAAAAAAATCGAATCGATAAAGAACATATTGGTCAGTTAATTTAAACTTAGTTTATATATTATCACTGTTGGTTCAGAAACCCCTTTTCGAACTAATAGCTCTAATGAATAGATTAACTATAGACAAATTCACCTTAGAAACCAGGCTTAAAGCTTAAATTACTATTACTGTTGGCATGTGGTAATAATAATTACACCGTTACATCTTTGCGCCCTACTCTATATCTGTTTTCTAAAGGTCAGAGGGGCAATTCTGCTAAATAAAACCTGCATTAATACAATTACAATCAAGTCCCGATACGCTAAAACTGTCAAACGGTATTCTTGTAAACACTAAACCAATGAATTGTAAATAATGGCGCCCTGATTGACCCAAACTTCACAAAATCAATTCATGATAACATGTCGCTCAACATAATACAATCAAAGTAAAATGAAAGTCTAAATACGAGAATTGAGGTTCAGACCCTAAGAGACATGTCACAAGTTGTTAACAAGATACTGTAACTTGAGGGATACTGGCGCCCTTTTTGGCACGTGCGGAGTTCTTCATATAATTTATACTGTGTCTCCACTCTCTATAATGTAGATTAACGGCCCGTTTCAATAACCTATCTATCTACAACTACTTGTTAAAAACGTCGTCATTCAATCATTTGCCGGTATTTCGCGATACAAATTTGACGTTTCTAACAAATAGTTATAGATAGATAAGTTATTGAAACGGGCCGTTAGGGCCTGTATCTACGGATAACTATACTACTAGTATATTTACATGTTTTTTCTCTGTCGCTCGATATAAAGTAAGCAGCTACAAAACTTGCGAATAAGCTATCCGACACTTATGAGAAGACTGTGAAACAGGCGTAAAATATTATAATATGTAAGCTTTTGCCCGCGACTTTGCCCGCGTTTATTTGGATTTTACACGATATCATATAATTTGTAACATATTCGTTATTCTCAGAAAAGTTTAATTAAACTCCGTTCAGAAATTTTCGCGTAAAAGAGTCACATTTGTAATAAGTACTAAGTAGTAGGATTCTATAGAACCTATAAATATGTTATCTAGTCCTGGACATCTTCCAAGCGACACAACAGTTATGATTTACGTGCTACAATGTTAATTGTAGCACGTAAATCATATATTTAGTTACATAGAGTTCATCAAGATAGAGCTACTTACTGCCTTACTCAGGCATTTTATGTCAGGTTTCAATTTTGAGATGAAATATTGTATCATGATGATGTAAAACATCTACAGTAAACCTTGACATATTTTTTATAGGTAGGTATATACCTAATCTTATACTTTAAACGAGAAAATCTTGTATATTGTAATATAATTGTAATCTCGGCAACGGCTACAAGTATTTACATGAAATTTAGTAGGTATACAGAGTGTTTAGGGGGAGAAAAAACTGTCTAGTCCCTTGGAAACTGCGGAATTTTTAGTTATCGTTGTACGACGAAAAATTCGAAATATTACTTTTGTTATTTTTTTTTTATCTACTAGATAGAGCTCCGAGCAAACCTCGGTTACTCAGGTATATCTATAATTATCTAATGCGCCGGACGGCAGCTGTGTTTATCGACTTACAAAAGACGGCAATAATTTTTCTCAAATGGCACTGTATTGATAGACTTTATAAGATGGAAAATTAGGTCAAAAAAGCCGTAATATGTAACAATTACTGAGCAGAATCCCGCTTCGTGCGCGCACTGCGGTGTGGGTCATAAATTTTAATGAAGTCTATATAAGCCCGGCTCCGTATGAAAGCAGACAAGAATCAGCCCTTAAGACACCGCCGTAGATGTACTATAAAACCTAGATATTGAGCAGCCTCCGTGGTCCAGTGGTTTAAAATTAGAGCTCTCGATTTGGAGGTCGTGGGATTGATTCCCGCGTTGGAACAACATAAAATGTTGGTTCCAAGTTTGGTTGGGAATTAGTATAATGCAGGCTGATTGACACCTGATTGTCTGACAATAAAGATGATCCATGCGTCAGATGGGGATGTAAAAAGTCGGTCTTGCGTTTGATATCTCGCCAGTCGTGTCGGTCATCCGTTACATTGGGTGACGACTGACGAGAGTAAAGGAAGGGAGAGTGCTTTTTAAAGATGCAGCGCCTCGTTTCGGTGTGAACTAACCCTTACGAGTAGGCATAAAAAGTTCTACTACGATTTTAAGAAATAACGTTATTTTAAACAAAGAATTGGAAAGATTTATCTATATTTCGATATCCACGTCACAACACCCAGATTAAGCCTTAAGGGTGGGCATGTTTAATTATTTCTTTAATCCGGAAGATTCAAAATGATACGCCACAATGAACACCGAAAACCCGAAAAAGCTCATGTGGTACAAAAGCATTGTGAATAAAGTGTGGAGCGTGCAAGAATTTACGTCGGCGTATTTTGTCGGCATTATTCGAATTTCGAGCGATACCCAAGTTATGCGATAACATGCATAAATTTTACAACCCCTTTTCACCGATAGTTACCGTCTTGAGTTAAGGATTTTGAGGTTAAAATTGTAAAATAGGTTAAGGGTAGAATCTAGGCGTCGCGTCCGGAAAATTTGGAGCGAGTGAGGCGAATGAGCTTTTTTCCCAACTACGGCGATGCCAAAAGGAAAGTTAGGTACTAGGACGTATTTTGACGGTCTATTTAAGTAATATATGTACGTTTGTTCCACCGTAGCGCCTAAACTACTGATCCGATTTGAATGAATGAGGTGTCAAGATTCGTAGCCTAAATAACAGTAGACTAAGTTGTCAAACTACTTTGTTCATTAACGATCCAATGGTAGATGCTATAGTTTATGAAGCGAGCGAGCAAAAATCTTTTTTTTTCATATATTTTTTTTACTCGTGTCGCAGTTCCCGCCTGTCGCCACTTGTAATACATTAAATAAATAATTACTCATCTAATACACTTGTTAACTAGAAAGGGGCCGTGCATTGATCACGTGATGTTTTTAACAACTTTTTAGACCCCTCCCCTCCCCCTGGTGATACGTGGTGAGGTTTTATAATACCCCCCTCCCCCACCTAAGATCACATGTATTTTTATTACATAGTAAGCAGGTCATGTTTGAAGAAAAACTTTAACTTAAAAAACAAATTAATCGAATAATTTAAGCAATTAAAAACTATACGAGTCATTTGTCTTGTAAGTATTTAAACAACACTACGAATCTACAACCGATAATAATTTCGGTATGCATAGACTAGATTCGAAAATTAATACACGTGATGTCTCCTTATACCCCCTCCTCCCCTTGGTGATACTTGGTGATTTTTTTCGGACCCCCCCTCTCCCTTTAGGCATCACGTGATTAATGGACGACCCCAAACCTGCTATCTGTGCAGTTAACAGTAGCCTATGTAACCCTATCCCAGGGCATAACGATACAAACCGGCCGCTCAATACGCGCGCCGCGGATGCGAATTAACCGAGCGAGCTTACTGTTACATCACTAGCTGTGTAGATACAGGACATACTCGTATTAGTAATACGGTGCAGGACATTACTGTCTATAGCACGCTATAGTCAGTAAATAACCGTAGATTTCCGGCCATAACCGTATGACAACTACTTCTTACCGATTAACGGCCCGTTTCAATAACCTATCTATCTATAACTATTTGTTAGAAACGTCAAATTTGTATCGCGAAAAACCGGCAAATGATTGAATGACGACGTTTTTAACAAATAGTTATAGATAGATAGGTTATTGAAACGGGCCTGTGTGTTTTACTAAAGGTCAGTTCATACTGTGACAATACGCGGCGCTGCATTTTTGCTATTCAAAATTGAACTTTATTTCCAATTATATCTCTACTGTGGTTAATGCGCGCGGCTGACAGGCCGATCTGGCATATCGATGACAGCGCATTTTCCACAAGTGAAACCGCGCACTTAGACGCCGGCAGAACCGCACCGTTTGGAACTAAGTCCGATCCGCTGTCCGAACTCTACGCGTGCAGGGCGCATATATAAGGTTTGGTAAAATGAACTACGGATATTTTGGGCATATGATCTAATACTTATATAAAGACATTTTAGCAGAATAATAATTTTTTTGACTTTATATGGGCGCGTTTGCGTTTTGCGGAGAGCCACCCATACATTAGATGATTTTTTACTTTGAGTATGACAGTTATTTTTTTGCCTAAACGTCTTTACACAAGCAGTTAAGCACGTGCCCGAAGTATCCGTAATTGATTTTCGAAGACGTTATATAACGCACAATATAAAAACGTACCTTCCTGACGAACCTGTTGAAAAACGGTAGTTCTACCTTTTAAAAGAAATGGAACCTACCATAAATAGTGAATAATACAGAACTGATGAGAACATCAGTAGCGTCGACACAATTAAACAACAATAAAACAATGTTCCGTTCACATTATTGAGTTTGTGTGATTGAATTCATTCATTTACATACAAAACTCCAACGGAATATTAAACCCGGTAGAACAAATAAGCCGCTATGAAACGGCTTAAATACCGCTTAATCAGCGCCAGACGTACGTAGAGGATATTTTAAATATTTTTTTGGAGAAAATATTATGTCGTCATTGTAATATATTTTAGGCGTAGCTAAATCCTAAGTTTTAAGTAGACGTTAATTGGACATTGAACAATGTATAGGGCAAAACACATGCATATCGAGATCAGAGCTACTAGGAACTTCTGACTAAGACTTCTGACTGAACGGTAATTACAAACTACACGTATATATATATTAAATTGTGTACTAAAGTACATGTTAAAAACACGAAACTGGGAGTGCATTCGGAAAAGAATATTGAAAATATAAATGTATTTTCAATATTCTTTTCCTACTACAAGAACTTGGCACTCAAGCCGGAGGTGTTCGAATCCCGCCAGGGAACAAAAACTTGTTTGTGTTCCTGTATGTATAGTATATACATACATACATACATATAATCACGCCTTTTTCCCGTAGGGGTAGGCAGAGACCACTTCTTTCCACTTGCTACGATCCTTACACACTTGTTTCGCTTCGTCCACTTTCATTCTTAACCATCCATTCTTTCTCTTATATTCAACGTAGCGAAGCGGCTCTCCATGGGCCACTTTTCGCCTCCGCGAGAACGAGACGTGATGGGTGGCGAGCCACATCGCCGCCATTTTGGATAATTAAATTATTTTATGATTATCCATTGCGTTCCCACGGATTGGTGGAGAGGGTAGGAATAGGGAAAGGGAAGGATAGGTGGTGTAGAAAGAAAGATTGGTAAGTTAGGTGGGAAATAGGAAATGTAGGATATTACCGCCCAGGAGGGCAAGGGATAGGACAGTAATAGCTAGGGAAGCCGGGGTCGCGTACCCGTATACTATACCACAACTACCGGACAGGTAAGTTGGGATGAGTATCCCATGACTATTATAACTATAGGTAAGTATAGTATATACTTACCTATAATAATAAAAATCTTAAACAGATATGTAGGTATTATGTGTACATATAGTATTTCCGTTGTTTGGGACCCGTAACACAAGTTCTTCTAGAACTTACCACGGGATCGGATTGACGTGGTGTGGAAAGCGTCGATAGATAAATTAGGAACTAACCAAGTACTTTATTCCAGAAATCGTGGAGGAGCAGCGATGTCACGACTCGCAGTTTCGCCTGACCTGCCGCGACCTGGACACCCACATCGCGGTGCTGGAGGCCTGGTACACGTCGGCCGGCGACTACCGGACCCCGAACGGGACTCGAACCCACGAGCCCATCCTCACGGAGAGGGACGCGGAACTGGACCGGGTCTACACCTACTCGAGTCCCAAACACAATGGCGTCTACGAGCCCACTAATCAGTCCTTCTTCGAGAACATCACTTGGACCTCGATGGAGTATAGTGATTGGAACGACAGTGTGGAGTTAGTGAACGCCAGTGACTGTGAGAGTTATTCTAGAAGTTACGCGAGTTTGAACGAAGGAGAGAAAGGCAGGCAGCCGGTCGCTAGGAATACGTCAATTAATTTAAGAGCACCAGTCAGCTACAGGTAAGGTTTTTGTGTAATCAAAGTAAATATGGGGCGTCCATAAATTACGTGAGGTGTTTAGGGTGGGGGATGTAAGTTTTTTTTAGCAAAAATAGTCAAATAGTCAATTGAAAATCGACGTGTCGAGTTTCAAGTTGTCATTACATTTGACATTTGACTCGGCATTTGTATGTTCGATTTTCAGCTCTATTGTATTAACGCAGAGTTCTATTTTCAGTGCTCTACATTTTCCGAATTACGGATCATGAAGTCCCAGCATTAAATTAAAAACTTAGAATAATTTAAAATACTAGTAGGTATTTACTAGCCTTATTAAAAGTAATAAAACAAATTATGTTTTTTTTTAATAAATCAACACATTTAACGTTAGTTCAGACCGAAACGAGACAATACGATGATAGTCACTATTATTTTATAAATCTCACTTGAGATTAGTGAGAGGGGGTGGGGGTCGATCTCACGATATCTCACCGAGGAGGAAGGAGGGAGTAAAAAATCTCAAAAACGTGTTACGCAATTTATGGATGTCCCCATAGAACCTTTCGTATGATAAGTTATAATTTAGTAATCTAATCTAAGCCAATTACATACTCAATAGCAACTAGCGCGCCTATAATTGTAACGTGTTATGGACGACGTTAATGACTACGTGTGTCCAACATTCATACCTGCAGTTAATGCACCTCTACTCAAAGATTTAGTTCAATTAGACAGTTCATTAACTAATACTGATGATGATGATTAGCTGTAATAGCTTAGAGAGAAATTTCCAAAAAATTACCGAAAGGAAAATCTAGATCTCAACAACCAGCTTGGACGCAATATGTATGTTGATTGATAAAGTTAACAATATCAAGAACTTGTGCTGAAACTCATGTCTGAGCCACATGTCGTAGTTGTACAAGTTTGACGAAGGTTAGGGTCAGTTAACACTGTAACAAGAAGATAAGCGACGCGGCCGTACATTCTTAAAATAGTGATTTAAAATTGAACTTTATTTACAACACAAGAAGACACACGTTTAATTGCAAGAGTTCCAATGTCAAACTAGATCGCTCTGCATGGCGTGGCGCCGCGCGCCGCCTTGCGATGAATTGTGTATCTTTTTTTGTACTGAATAAAGTTTAATTTTGAATCACTATTTTAAAAATGCGGCGCCGCGTCATGTTTCGTCTCTTTTCGGTGTAAGCTAACCCCAATGGTTATTTGTGATGGTCGGACACACACGTAATGCTAAATATTACATCGTATGTTGCCCATTATCTAGGTCTTTAACTCTACTGAGCTTAATATTATATAGGTAGGTATTGTGTGTAGTATTATATTTTTAACCAGTGTGGACTTGCTAATTCAGTCACCAATGTAAAACTCATCAGATGAATGATTGTCACATAGACGTAAAAAGCAAGTATGCGTTATAAAAGCTAGTGTTTATGTTTATTAAAATAAAATATGTTCTGGTAAAACCAACCAAATCGCCATGGCTATTAAGACCTTAATTTCGTATTTGATTTAAACTGTTGGTTATCACGCTAGCCGCATACAGTCTAGACTCTAGGGGGTTGGCTCGGCTGGGGAATGGGGTATGTTTTGTCGATATAGACAAATTACTGCATAATATTGTTACAATACACGCTTAAAGGCCGTATACTGAAACGCTAATCCAAATAAAGAGCCCTCCTATTCACAGGTTATCGCTGTATCTGCTAGCCGAAATGACAAGGACAGCATGTGACTTGAGCGTACACTTAATTTAACTATCGTTCCAGTATTTGGCCGTTAGTCTTTTACGTCATACCGTATTATTATTCTGAAGTTTCGTCGCTGCTTAGAGAGCGTCCATAAATTACGTGAGGTATTTAGGAGGCGGCGGTAAGTAGGTGAGAAATTAGATTAAATTAAAATGTTTGGTATGATGTGCAAAATTGGGGAGAGGGGGAGGGGGATGAGGCGAGTCTTACCTATCTCACTATGAGGGGATGGGAAACCTCGAAAGACGCTTTTCAGTTTTCGGCCTCCCCTACGCAAATTATGTACTATCAGCCAACTTCCTGGTCGATCACTTATTGAAAATTTTACTTTGTACTGGCTTACTTCAAAAATTTTTAAGCACATAGGAAATAGCAGTGTGATTGGTTAACGCACACATCGTCGTAAGGTTGACCGTAAAAATGATTAGTTGTAAGGTTGTGTTCGTCGGTGTACTTTTTGGCGCTTTCGCTGTGACATCACCGAATCTTAGTACTATTTACTAACAAAGGTTACCTGGTAACTTGTAAACAAATTTGAAATTTGTTTATAAATTGACAGGTTACATAAAATATTATAAATAATAATTGGTAATATAATTGAACAGCTCCAAAGCTCAGCTTAGATCTGCCGATTGACGAGGAAAACGCGACACACTTATTTTTTTCGTGTTTTTTTTTTTTTTTTGATAATCATGAATAGAAACCTCACAAGGGAGGAACGGGTACAAATTTTAGTAAGTAAATACAAGGGCACAGCATCGCGAACATATCAAGAGAATTAAATGTCACGGTAAGTCCATATTATTTTAAACATAGATGTATAATATTAAAAAGAGGATTTTAAAATTATAAATGATGTTTAATAAATAACTCCCCACACCGATTTCGGTGATGGTGGCCGGTTCATTGAAACCAGGCCAGTTACGCAGGAGTAATTTTATAGTGCCCAAGTGTGTGCGCAGTACACAAGAGCACTCTCTCTTCCTTTACCCTCATAACCCAGTGGGACGGATGACCGACACGACTGGCGAGAGCTCAGGCGCAGGTCCGACTTTTTACATGCCCATCCAACGCATGGATCATCTTTCTTGTCAGACAATCAGGTGATCAGCCTGCATTGTCCTAACCAAACTTGGAAACAACATTTTTTGTTGTTCCAATGCGGGAATCGAACCCACGACCTCCGAGTCGAGAGCCAATGCTCGAACCACTAAACCACGGAGGCTGTTTAATGACTAGGTAACATGATATATTAATTATTATAATAATAATATTGTTTTCAAAATATATAATGCAAAACTTCATAATGGATGTTATACATATTCTCTATAAATAAAGCTTTGTGCCTCGTTTCGTGGTTTGGATTATAGTTTTATTTATTACTAGCTGTTGTCCGCGACTTCGTCCGCGTAAATTTCTGTTATTATGATCGCGATTAAGAAGTTTTTAAATAAATAGCGGACATTTTTTTAGATAATTTAAAGAGGAATAATTATTTCATACATATTTATTGGGTAACTTGAACCGTTTACGCAGCGCTCGCACGGAAGCCCTCAAATATGAATAATTTTCTCCGTTTTAGCAACATTTTTCACTGATGCTTCGCTTCTATTGGTCGCAGCGTAATGTTATATAGCTTAAAGCCTTCCTCGACAAATGGACTATCCAACACATAAAGAATTTTTCAATTCGATTAAGCAGTTCCTGAGATCAGCGCGTTCAAACAAACAACGGAAGCCCTCAAAGATGAATAATTTTCCCCCTTTTTTCACATTTTCCACTGATTCTACGCTCCTAAATGTCGCAGCGTGACTACTATTATAAATGTGAAAGTTTGTGAGGATGGATGTTTGTTACTCTTTCACGCAAAAAGTACTGAACGGATTTCGATGAAATTTGGTATGGTAGTAGTTTATTTAGGCTCTGGATTAAAACATATGCTACTTTTTGTCCCGACAAGTTCCGTGTTCCTAAGGGATAGGTACTATATTAACGCGGGCGGAGCCGCGGACAACAGCTAGTATAGCCTAAAGCCTTTCTCGATAAAAGGACTATCCAACACAAAAATATTTTTTCAATTCGAACCAGTAGTTCCTGAGATTAGCGCGTTCAAACAAACAAACAAACAAACAAACTTTTCAGATTTATAATATTACTAGCTGTTGTCCGCGGCTCCGCCCGCGTAAATACAGTATCCCTCGGGAATACTGTATTTTTTCGGGATAAAAAGTAGCCTATGTTTTAATCCAGAGCCTAAACTACTGAGATACCAAATTTCATCAAAATCTGTTCAGTAAGAAACATCCATCATAAATCATCCTCACAAACTTTCACATTTATAATATTAGTAGGATAGGATTAGTTTTATTTTTTTATAATATTAATTTAGTAGTTGTGGGGATAGTGGTAGTAACTTAGTAAGCCCCAAAGGGAGATCTCCGACCGAGCGAAGTGCTATGCTCGGTCAGGCCGAAGCCCACTTGTATGCATTTCAGCTGTCGTATATATACTGCCGAACCTCAGAAACTTCGATAGCGCGATTCAGGACTACGCGCTGATTGGTCCGCCACATAGTTATTACTAGCTATTGCCTGCAACTTCGTTTGCATGGAACTGACGGAAACATCCGACGTTTTTAGTGTTTATCTTAGATACTAGCCGAATAGTTTGTTTGTTTGTTTGAAAGCGCTAATCTCAGGAACTACTGGTTCCAATTGAAAAATTATTTTTGTGTTGGATAGTCCAATTATCGAGAAAGGCTTTATGCTATATAGCATCATGCTAAGCTCAATATGAGCGGAGCACCAATCAAGAATGTTTCAAAATCGTTTTTTTTTTCCTTTTGAGAGCTTTCGCTGCGTACGCTGCGTAAACGGTTAAAGATTCGCTAAAATTATGTATGACAGAATTGTTTCCCTTTAAAAGTTCGAAAAAAAGTTCGCGACAGTAATAAGTCTATCTTTTAAGGTTGGCGCACAATAACCTTTTTATACTAAATAAATTTTGTCCTAAAATTAAGCATTATTTGTGAGAGTGTTTTCATAAAGACGATATTAATCCTTATCCAAGTAAATATACGTTATTCATTACTAGCATTTAATTTAGAAGATATTTGCCGTTTATATAATTTGATTTCAATGAGTATTTCAGAAGATATCGCAATAATAAAATAATCAAGCGCGTTATAATAATGTACGGTACGCGGCGGGCAGTCGTGAGGGGGAAGTGCTTCTCCTTCTACGTTAATGAAGTCGCGGGTAAATTTTAGCGATATATCCCAAAGTAACTGTTCCACGCGGACGAAGTCGCGGGCAAAAGCTAGCATTATAATAGTACGTATATAAATACACTTAATTTTATCATGGATTTTTTTCAGAGAGCTACTGCTCGGCGTTGGATACACCGGGATGCTGAAGAGGGAACTATTGCTGATAGACCTCGCACCCAGCCCCCACGTATCTTTACCCCCGACCGTGTGGCACAAATAATGGCAACTTATTTTGAACGACCTTTTACGAAAACCTCAGAATATGCTCAAGAGTATGATTGCTCTTTGCAAGCTGTAAGAAATGTTCTGCATCGACAAGGAGTCCACCACAGGCGTCCGGCCAAAAAAATTGTATTAGGACCGGCACAAAGAGTAGCTAGAGTGCGTTTTGCCCGCGAGTTCCGGGATTTCGATTTTTCACATGCCATATTTTCCGACGAGAAATCGTTTAAGTCCAGTCAAGAGGGTCGTCGGAACCTATGGCGTGTGCGGTGTGAATAATACAAGATATGATCCCAAAAACGTTAAAGCGAACAATGAATCCGGTAGGATAGTTGTGAACATGTGGGGCTGGATGAGTGCCGATGGCCCAGGAGAGTTGTGTCACATTGACGGGAGGGCGAACGGAGAGTCGTATGCCGGCTTGCTGGAGGAAGTCATGTTGCCGACAGTGCGCACGGTGTATCCTGCGGAGCAAGTCCCAGAATTTTATTTTATTCAGGACAATTGCCCAATACACCGTGCGCGAGTGGTTCAAAACTGGCTCCAGCAGCATCCCGAGGTAAAAACTGTCCCTTGGCCCTCCCGATCCCCAGATCTCAACCCCATAGAAAATTTGTGGTCCATAATGGTGCATAGATGGGACTACAGAAATGAGCGAAACAAATCGGCACTCGTCTTCCACTGTAACGAAATTTGGGACTCTATTAGGGGCTCCGATTTGTGTCGGTCACTCGTGGACTCTATGCGTAGACGGTGCGATGCAGTTATAGATGCAGAGGGAGCCTTAACAAATTATTAATTTTTTTGTCGCCCTGTCCTGGCATTTATCTTAAAATGTTTTTGATAAACACGTCAGGACAGAAAGATAAAAAAATATTTAGAAAGATAAAAATGAATTTATATTAAAATTATGATTGAGGTATCATTCGATTCGGAATGGCATCTAGATGATTTTTGAATAAAATGAAGTTCCGCTTGCAAAAATTGCAAAAGTTATTAACAATTAACTAAAAGCAAAAAAAGGGGTTTAGTTTTTTGCAAATTTCTCAAAAACTAATAAAAAAAATTCAAATTTTAAAAAATATTCAAAAAGAGGAGGATATTTCCTAAAAAAAAGTTCTGACTCCCGGAATTGTAGGTTGAAAATACGCCCGAAAACGGGTACCTACTCCGGCTTTTGCAAGCCACGCCCCCTTCGGACCGTTAATGATATTTATTCATTTAAACTTATTAAATATGAAAATTAAAAATTGAAAAAAATCAGGCACCTACAGGACAGATCAATAAACAATAATCCGTGATCAAAAAAAATTTATCGCGATTTTTCAATAAGTTATCCATTAATTAATTAACAAATTTTTGTAGCATGAACATTAACATTGCAAGTGCGATATTTGTTAAACTATTAATCTGAGATTTTTTTTCCTTTCGTGGAGCTATTTCTGATGAAAATATACATCAGATTGTTGATATTTTATCGCTAAACATTAATTTAAACCAATTTAACCAACTTTTTACACAAAAATATGTATGATTTTTATAAAATATCAAAAATAAAATTATGATTTTTCACGTTTGACCACGTGACTAAAAACGCACGAGATTGGAATGTGACGTCATATTCTTGCACTTCTTCTTCTTTTATTAATGTCTTCCCGATTTCCATAATGAATAGCCAGCATCGTATCATTAACGTCATGCGTCAGCAGGCAATAGCCACTTTTTCCGCATTTCAGTGTTCTTTGGTATGGTCACAAAGATTTTCCCCGGTGTTTTAATAAACGTATTAGTGCATTTTGGCACTACGCACCATTTATAAGGCATTTTTAATAGGCTTAAAACATATAAAAACGTATATAGTAGGTATTCTGGGATTTGGCATTTTCAGTGTAATTTGACACTTGACAGTTACAATGTTACAAGAATGTGACGTCATGACAACTCATTATAGCGTTTTCGCGCCTATAATATTAATTTAAACTTTTAGGCTAATTTGCAAGGAAAAGAAAGAAATTCACAAATAATGGTTCAAACCGCTAATGTATTTTGGTATTAGGAACAATTTGACATACTTTTTAAAAACTTGGAAAATACCCTATTTTCTTTTTTTTATTAACAATTTACTAAGATGTAAAATTATAAATATTTATTAAACATTGAAAAAAAATATTTTTATATAATATTATTATTGATTAGTTTTCTTATTTTTCACTAATATTAATTTTACTTATTATAAGATATTAGTTTACTATACTTTTAGTTTTATTGCTACTAAAATTTGGTATATTTAAAATGATTGTGAATTTGAAATGGCCGCTGTCCTAAATTGGCGGTCTTTATAATTATTTATAAACTTCGCGATATGGGTATCACCTAAAAGGACATAAAAAGTAAAATATACAGAATTATAAAAAATATCACCAACACAAATAAAATTTCACTCTAAGTATCTGCAGCGCTAAAACTATCAAATTGACACAAAAATGCTTATTAAATAAATTGTAGAAAATTGTATATAGTTCATATTCGTGGAAGATACTTTTATCGTAAAGTATGTCTGTAACGAGATATAGCCAAAATATTGAAAGTTATCGCCATTTTATCAAGATGGCGGATCGAGTGGTAGAATATGGGGTAGCAAATTTTAAATTCGGAAAGAATACATACAAATCTATTAAAATCACGCTTCATTAAGTGCAAATTACTTATTATTTAACTATTAGTAAGCATCACAGGAGGCAACTTCATCCCGGTCTGGCTGAGTTTTGGCCACGTTTGAACATGTCAGACCGACGATTTTCAAAAGAGTATTAGGAGACGAACAGATTGACATATAACTTTACCTTGTTCTCTATGAGCTATTTTTACTCAAAATTCTTACACGTTCAGGGCGGTCTGGCTGGAAACTGATCAAGTAGGACTGCCAGACTTGCATTTTTATCGGTTTCTAGTTGGCGCGCAGCCGTGTATAACAACAGTTTTCTTGTTCCTTATGAGCTTTTTTTACTCAAAAAATCTTCACACATTTTGGTCAATAAAATAAAACTGCCAGGTTTAGAACCCGACCGGCGGTTTTATATCAAACTTTAAGGCCCCTAGCGATCTGCAGTGGTCCAATGCTTATTCTCGATGAGCTCCTTTTTCGACGGTGGGCAAAGCTCTAATATTTTGTGGGATACAACAATAATACTTTTTTTTTTCTGCTAAGAAAAATGCTGTAAATGAAGCAGAGGTATGGGCTACTCCAAACCAATTATTTTGCTTTAAAGCAAAGTTATTGTAATCACTTAAATTACAATTAATCGTTTTTGTCTAAATTGTCATAGAAGTTATGAAAGGTCACTAAAATAAAAACGATGTAATGTGATATTTATTAAAAGCTTTTTAAAAATGTTGAGGAACAAAATTCGGTAAATTGTGCGATCAAAAATTAAAATATTACTTACACTTAGAATCATAGTTATCGCACAATTTTAAAAAGTTGTGGATCGTAAAAACTCTTAAAAATTACCAAAATTAACAATAAGGTCTTCCGATAATAGCAACCGCGACCCTGGTAGCCTCCCATACCACAATACTTGGGACTTAAAGTCCACCGTTACAGGTTAGGTATCAATAATATACTCCGGATGTTATTAGCATAGGAACTACTATGAAATTAATTTAAATAATCAAAAAAAATATAGTAGCACTTCCTTTCAAAATATTAAAATTCAAAAAATACAAAATTATAATAAAAAATATTTAAAGCGAATGAGTTATTTCGAAATAATAATTGCAAGATGTGTGAGTTCAAAAGCCTTTTTAGACCTGATAAAATTATTTATTTATAGCTATATCTATCATACAGTTTTTATGTTTTTTATATGTTGGTTGTATGTAGTAAATGAAACAATAGCGAAGTAAATCTAATTGAATCCTAATATATAATGAAGTATATAATTTTGATAAATAAAGCAAAAAAAAATTAGGCGACTACACGAGTCATCTTCATTCATAATTTGAATTTTCGCCGCCATCTTGTTATTAAAAAATTAATTTATAAAAAATTACATTTTAACTATTAACGACGGTTAATAGCAACCATCGTCTTATTATTTTTATTTTCTAATTTGTTTAAAGCACTAACTAGTTCTTTAAACAAATTAGAAAATATACTTTAAAATAATTGATAATTATATTATTAAAAGTTAAATAATAACAGAAACATTCATAGCTTATTAAAATATAAAACAGTTTTTGTAACGGTTCTTTTTCGAGTTGGTATATGGACGCAACTAAATAATAAAAAACAAGTTCGTAAAAGCAAAAATATGACGAAAATTTATATAACATTTATTTTAGGTAACCTTAGCTACTCACCAAAAACATTCATAACGAACTTTGACCTCAACCATCCCCATCACACGAGGGCTCATTTGAATCGAGAGACCGAGCCCTACAATTTGGCCGCAACAGATTCCCTAAATTTCTATCATGACCCGGGATATCAAGGACCCCGACAGTTCACTTTTCAATATCTATGACTTTTTAAATTCGTAATATCTTTTGAATGGAATAGCCGATTTGAACAATTTAATCTACATGAATTGAAACAGTCTTGAAAACAATATGATTTATTTGGATAATGATTTATGCAGAAGTATGAATAACATGGTCTAAATTTGTTGTATTTTTAAGTTTTAAAATGTAAAAAGTGGTTATTGTGACATAACGATAATAGTTGGACATATAGTATCGCGATCTTTTTTGTAGTCATCGATATGTTTTTTAATATTGTCGAACATACTTTTGTTCTATCATCAATATTTTCCGCAGCGCATGCGACGAAAGATGTTTTATGGCATTTATTTACACCTTGGGTTGTATTACTAAAGTTTTAGTAAGGATTCATTATCTTTTCTAGCAATAAATATAGCCTATGTTACTCAGGGTGAATGAAGCTTTCTAAATTCCAATGGTGAAAGAATTTTTGAAATCGGCACAGTAGTTTTTAAGTTTATTCATTACAAACATACACACACACAAAAATACAAATCTTTCCTCTTTATAATCTTAGTTAATTAACAAAATTTACAAGTTTTAATTTTACATGAAAACCCTGTAATTGTTTTAATTGATAATTGAAACTAAAAACCTCAAATTTTTTTCACTTCTTGGAGCTTTTCTTGAAAGGCTTTAGAAATGATTCCATACTACCAATTAAAAATAATAACACTTACGTTTTAAAATGACTCCAGTTTGTAACACCGTAAAACGGCAACAACACGCACATGTATCACCCCTTCCCGAATGTTGCAGTAACTGAACGATGCGGTGAGCCGCTGTGCAACATGCGCGAGAGCGTGTTTCAATAGTGGTAAATGCACATGTTATACAGACAACTATAGTATCGAAAAAACATAAATAGCAAAATCCAATAAACTTTGGTAATCTGAAGTTGGCATAATTAGAAATTTTCTTTAAAACCATATTTGTTTAAAATGTATTCAATTAAAACGATCAATATAAAATCATCTTATAAATGTAGTAAACACCTTAAGTTACTTATATGTTTAAAGCAATTTTGGTGTAACCCCCACTCCTTGCCAAGGTTTTTTATCAGCACATTATTTGTAAAAGCGAAATTGGTGTAAATGCAAAAGTTGTTACAAAAAGGCTATTTTTTTGCTATTTACAGCAAATTTTCGAAATATTTTATTTTTAAAAAGAGAAAATTCAATTTTTATATATTGAAAAATAATTATATTATAAGCAGAATATTCGCGTCCAATCTAACGGTTTTTAGAATGTTAAGGTGACATACAAGATTGTATCGTTTAAAGTCGTATACGATAGATAGATAGATAGATGATACTGAAGTTTACAACTATTCATGTTCCTTTATAATGCGATTCAAATGAGAATAGGATCGAGTCGGCGCCATATTGTTTCGAATGTAGACTATTATGATGGTTAAATTTATGTTTAGATAATTGATTACTATTTTAATGTTTTTTTTAGATTTGATGCACTTTTCGAGTAATATTTGACAGAAAAAGGTCATTGACGTTCCTATTCTCATTTGAAACGCCATTAATCAAGTATATTTATAATACCAACGATAAAAGACTGATTATTATTATTATTAGGTATATTTTTAAGAAAGTTTTCGATTTTTATCTTTAGAATAGGTTTAAGTTGTTGGTTTTCAAATACCTATATAATAAATGATTCTTTATTAATCGCATAAGTTTTTTGTCAACACTCAACAGTAGTTGATTTGTTAAAAAATATAATACTTGTTATGTTATTAATTACTATTAAATGAAACTATGTTTTAATTCATGTTATTATTAAATATTATATTCAAAATCATTTTTTTTATTAATTATAAAAATACTTTCTTTTTCCCGCGGCTTCGTTTGCATTATAATCCTATCCTTCATTTCATAAAGTGTTGCATGTAGCACGACTGGTGTAGTGGTTTAAGTGGTCATATCGCCATTTTCCACAACGCAGAATATGTGTCGTGGGTTTGATTTCCACCTAGAAAAAAAATATTTTGATGAAAATACTTGCTGTTTCCCGCAGTTCCGCCCGCGGAAATATACTATCAAGTATCCCTCGGGAATACCGTACTTTTCCGGGATAAAAAGTTTACCATACCAAATTTTATAAAAAATCGTTCAGTAGTTTTTGCGTGAAAGAGTAACAAACATCCATCCATCCATCCATCCTCACAAACTTTCACATTTATAATATTAGTAGGATGGACCATGAAACAAGCAGCGAATCGCCTTACGGCAAGCGATCACCGCCGCCCATGGACACCCAACACCAAAGTAGTCAGTGCGTTCACGATCCATAAAATCCCCAACCACTTCTTCTGCCTTCGGTAACTTCACTCACTCGGCGAATGAGGCCGGTTTCCTGTGACGTCTCTATATTTATCCGGTCGATCCGGCCCATTCATGCCGAAGCATAACTCTCCCACGTAAAAAAATCTGCGAAGCCTTGACGAGCCGTGTCTAAAAACATTAGGTTCCTTGATCAATAAATTACATCCAGACACAGTGTAAAAACTATTTTATGACGATACACAAACCAAATACGAATGATGAAAAATAGAAAATAAAATTATCATCGCATCGATTGCAATTTGCAAACGTTTTTGAAGTTTTAAGTCAGTTTTTACGCGTAGGTATGTGTGCGTGTACACGACTCATCTGTCATGATTCATGGTTGCCAAGCCAAAATAGCGTTATGCCTGGTCGAGCGGCAGCTTTGCTGATAGTACGCCCCCTAAATTTATATCAAACGAAAGAGACAAAACATAAAAATAAGCTATCTGCCACTTATCAGTAGATTTGAAACAGGCCCTTAGTATACCTATGACATGAAATTTATTACTATCACTTATTATGATCTCAAGCTGGACTCATCAGTCATGTTTTTTAAGAACTCTACGTTACTCTAATTAGTTTAGACCCAATCGTTTGTCTTAATATAACGCCTTCTCTTTCATCAATAAAAGGAACGAGAGATATATCATATTACATGTTGCCCGTGACATCGTGCGCGCAAAAATTAATCTCGCCGAAACCGTACACTTTGTCGCGATAAAATGTCCATCCCCGTAGTCTACTCTACATCTGTGCCAAATTTATTCAAAATCGGTCCAGTAGTTTCGGGTTCTATTTAATGCAAACAAACAAACATACAAATAAATAAACTTTTCCTCTTTATAATATTAGTATAGATAACATGTTATTAATTCAAGGATTAACTTGAACAAGCGTTGATACTATTGGCCCTTAATCTTCATCGTATATTATATTGTTGGCGACTGACTAATTATACAGTTGCCATTATTTCGATTTCTTCTTTAATTTGTAGTGCAAAGTTATTATAGTTCCTCATTTTAACTTCATTTTAATACAGTTCAACTCACTCGCTAACAATTATGTATATTCTATGCCTCGAATAAATAATTCTGGTTTTGTCTTGTGTTGTGTTCGGTCTTTCGGAGTTATCTTAAATGTTAAAATATGCAAGCTTTCGTATACTTAAACGTAACACGTTCGATTCATATAAATGGCTTTTTATCTAAAAATTAACTCGTGCTGAGGCGGTGCCAGTAAACCGACCGTTATCTAAGATAACCAATAATAATAACTAATAAGAGACACTTTAATCACAGATCACTTCGTGCTTAAACGTTAAACGAGACTAACGAAACTGGTCACGAAATTGTTTGTTTTGGCCGTAAATAATTAACGTACACAATGTTCTATCGAAACATTCTTCCAAATTCAATAACAATAAAGAATGAAAAGATTCCATGTTTCTGTCAATATTAATATATCGTAGAATTATAAAGAAACTTTGTTCATTAATTAATTTTCTGTTGGCTGTAAACATCTTCTGTGCGTATGTTTGTAAAGTTATTGAACTCTTATACTGGACTGACTTTTATGATTTTTTTTGTGTGTGATCAAGTGGAGTCGAGAATGGTTTAGATTTACAATTTGGTCAACTGAATGATATTTTATCAATACATTTTTTACAAGTAAAAATTTACAATTAAAAATGTGCGCCCAACGAAGCACGGGAACGGGACAGCAAGTAGATCTTACAAAGTTGCGCTATAAAATACGAAACAAGTGGCTTGTTTCGGCATTATCGTAATATAAGAAGGTTTTTACATGGACTTTGATTTCGCGATGGATTTCGGGCAGTGAAGCTAAATCCATTATTGACCACCTTTGCACTTCCTTGGATATAAAAGTAAAAAAAAAATTGTTGTCTATGAAAGAAATAATGACATTAGTATGATTCTTGGCGGGAATTTGAAAAGGCGCGCATCTTAATTTTTTTCAAAATTGAACAAAATTTTTATTTATTATTATTTTATTTGTAAATAAGTATAAATAGCTTTATTTTAAATAAATATAGTGTATAAATAATAAAAATGGACGGAGACGAGGCGGGCGGGGATAACCCGCCCACCTCAAAGAAAAGACCTCGGCCTCCTGATGATCCTCGGGGGGCTTCAAGTGCTGGCGGCGGAGGTGGTGAGAGTAACTTTTTAGCATATAGAAAACCAAATTATAAGAGACTATATTCCGAAAATTCGATCAACACAGAATTCAAAGTATTTATAGAAAGCAAACTAGCACAGGAGAGACTTGGAAATAAAAGTCCAATTTATCTTAACAGTATATTTTCAAACATAAAAGGAGTTGTGGCAATACGGCGTATTAACGCAAATAAGATAGTTGTGATATTTAAACAACATAACACGGCCAATAATTTTATCAACAATATTAACTTTCTTGAAAAATATGATATGAAAGCATATATTCCAGCTGCTCAAATTGAGAAAACTGGCATTATACGATTTGTACCGGCAAATATATCGAATAAAGAACTATTTACTAATTTAACATCTACATATGAAATAATTGCAGTAAGAAGATTCATGAGAAAAGTCGGTCATGATCTAATTGGTACACAAACTGTTAGCATTACATTTTTATCAAACACTTTACCTGACAATGTACAGTATGACTTATTTTCCTATAGAGTATTCGATTATGTTGCTCCTTTGCAACAATGTTATAAATGTTTTAAATTTAACCATTCAGCTAAGATTTGTAATGGCAAGCAGCGTTGCTCAATTTGTTCAGGCGAACACTTTTTATAAAGAATGTAATAAAACAAATGAGATTTGCTGTATCAATTGCAGTGGGCCTCATCTGGCTATTTCCAAACAATGTCCAATTAAGATAAAGAAAATATTAGAAAAGAAAAATAAAATTACTTATGCAAGCGCTGCTACCACTACAAAAGAAAATGTTGACTTTCCTCCTCTGCCATCACGTCCCATCCCTGTAAATAAAAATGTAAATAGTGTAAATAATATGTCTCAAAGTGTAAATAAACATGTAAATAAATCTGTAAATATTAAGCCTATCTCTCAAGATGTAATTATTACTGATATTAAATCTCAAATAATTGGAAACAGTGATGTACTTATGGCCCTAGTACACACTCTGGTTCAAGTAGGTAATAAAAATGATGATGAACCTATTACCACATCATTAATTAAAGATATGCTTATTAAAAATCTGTCAACATAATGGATACGCAATCTTGTGATTCGTCATTTCTACGTATTGCGCAATTCAATGTTCAAGGAATAAATAATAAAAAACCTCTTCTTACCAAATTTTTAAATGAAAAATATATTGATATTTGTCTTTTAAATGAAACATGGTTAAAAGACCATCAATCTTTTCGTATTTCTGGTTATAATTTTTACAACAAAAATTCTAAAAACCCACGTAATGGTGTTGGAATATTAGTTAAACCATATTTGAAATACAATATTATAAATACAACCTTTTATGAAGATATACAAACAATAGCTATATGTGTATATACTGAGAATACAACATTGACTATTCTCTGTGTATACTGTCCTCCCTGCAGTGGGCACATAAGAATGAATAAATTGCGCAATATTTTAAGAGATTTACCAAAACCTGTTTTTATAAGCGGTGACTTCAATGCACATCACATTGCTTTTGGATGTCTGTCCACCAAAAGTCGAGGTCAAAATTTGTATGATATAATTGATGAATTTGACTTATGCATTTTGAATAATGGTAGCTTCACAACAGTAAATTATCCTACACGCAATCCCTCAGCAATAGATGTAAGTTTTGTTAGTCCACATTTGGCCCCACTTTGTGAATGGTTTGTACATGATGATACCATGGGTAGTTATCATTATCCAACAATTACAAACATTACAATGTGCATTGAAAGATACGCAATCAACGAGTATGATGACAGATTTTTATACCATAAAACAGATTGGGCTAAGTATAATGAATTATCTAGTTCAGTCTTTCATGAAATGATGGTTAGTGAAGAGGACCCAATGAAATCTTACGAGGAATTTTGTAGCAGGCTTGATAAACTTAAGCAAATGGTTGTTCCTAGATTTACTAGGACCAGCTTCAGGAGTAGACCACCAGCCCCCTGGTGGAACGCTGTATGTGAACAAGCCGTCATCAAATCTTATAAAGCTCTGAAACTTTACAGAAATGATCCTACATTAGACAATTACATCAATTATAAAAGAATAGATGCTTTAAAAAAGCGTACTATAAAAGAGCAAAAGAAGAATAGTTGGAATAGTTTTTGTAATAGTTTTAATAGAACTACTCCCATCAGCAAAATCTGGAATCTCATTAAAAGATTTAAGGGTATTAGAACTGGTAATAAGTCATATACAAATGAGTTTGTACAACCACTTTTAGACAAGCTATCTGATAATTCCAATTTAGTCGATCCGAACTTATTAGAAAATTATTTTAATTCTAATAATGAAAATCCTCAATCAAGGTTTCTATTGGATCCTTTTACATGGTCTGAATTTTTAATGAGTATATGTTCTAGGAGAAATACTAGTCCTGGTTTAGATGATTTTCCATATTTATTAATAAAATATTTACCTGATACCATACAAAAAATATTTTTGAACGTTCTAAATAGTCTTTGGCATAAAAAGTTAATACCAAGTTCATGGAAAACTCAATGTGTGATACCCATACTTAAACCAGATAAACCTCCTGATCAGGCTAGTTCATATCGTCCAATCTCCCTATCGTCATGTCTTGGAAAGATATTTGAAAACATGGTGAAGTCTCGCTTAGACTGGTATGCAGAATCTAATACTATCATCCCTCATGTTCAATATGGATTCCGTAGAGGAAGGAGTTGTGCTGACAGCTTCATTTCCCTCATAAATGATCTGAAAAATGCAAAAGGTAATAAATTACACTCAGTTTGTGTATTTTTGGATGTGCAGGGTGCATTTGATAGTGTGGATCCTGGCATACTGGTGAAGGTACTGAGTAGTGCTGGTGTACCTGGATACTTATGTAAATGGATTTATGATTTTCTTACTAACAGAATATTATATGTTAAACACAATAATATTTTACATGGACCTAGAATTGTATCTAAGGGAACAATGCAAGGCGCAACATTGTCGCCTTTGCTATATAATTTGTATATATGGGAGATATGTAAATATGTAAATATTAAAAATGTAAATATACTTCAATTTGCAGATGACTTAGTGTTGTACAGTTCAGATGTTAACTTATCAGTAGCAATTGAAAATGTTAATGCTTGTTTAATGCGGTTATGTAATTATTACCAGCTAAGATTAAATTTGAAAATAAATGCAACCAAAAGTAGTGTCATGATATTTGGAAAAGACACACCTGCAATAGATGTTACTTATAATGGTGAGGTTATTCAAAGAGTAGCCTCACACAAATTCTTGGGTGTTTACATTGATCAGAAGCTATCATTTGAAGACCACATTAAATATATATCCAGAAATGCATTGAAAGGTATTAACATTTTAAGATGTCTAGCTGGTGTTACATGGGGCGCAGATCCCAAAATACTTTCAGTGTTATACAAATCTATTGTAAGAAGCCATTTTGATTACAGTTCTTTGGCCTATTTAAATAGCATTCACACTCAAAAATTAGATATAATACAGAACAAGGCTTTGAGGATTATATCTGGGGCAATGTGTTCAACTCCCATAAGGGCCATGGAAGTTGAAACAAATATTATGCCCTTGATATTGAGACGACTTTTGCTTGCAGAAAGATACTGTCTTAAACTTTTATCATCAAATAATTTACAAATCATAAATAGAATTGTACCTCACCCAATAATTACAGATGGTCCACTAGCTTCACCTCAAGACCTTCTGACACATACATCTCCAACTTTATGCCGGATTTTCCTAGAAATACAGTCTCAATATTCAAACATCAAAACACATTCACACTGGCCATGTTACACACATCCATATAGTAGTATAATACATCCTATTATGATTTTAACTAAGTCTATTGACAACAATTCAGAGTTTCTTGCATTTTTAGAAGAAAATAGTAAGTATTATACACTCTACACTGATGGTAGTAAAGGTAATGAATATGTGAGAAGTGCCATATATGATCCACAAAAACAGATTGCTCAAAGCTTTGTTCTAGATAAACAGTGTTCGATATTTACGGCAGAGGCATATGCAGTTTTTGAAGCCTTAAAATTCATTAGTGCTTTAAATAATAATTGTAAATATTATCTAATCTTATCAGATTCTTTAGGTCTCATTAATAGTCTAAAGCATATTAATTTTAATTTTAAAACGAATTATATTATATATTTTATTAAAGATTTTGTCTGGCGGTTACATAACAAAGGAGTAACAATTGCCTTTATGTGGGTCCCTTCACATAAAGGCATTTCTGGAAATGAAATTGCAGACAAAACTGCATATGATGGGGTCAACGCCCTGAATGTCAAAAGTGTAGTGAGGGTACCAATGACTGACTTTTATTATAATGTAAATATGTCTATAAGAAGCATGTGGGAGGATTTTTGGAACGAGGACCAAAAACTCAAAGGAAAGTGGTATGGACGGATACAAGAAAATTTAGCAATAAAACCATGGTACCATGAGCTGAAGATGGCTAGCCGTGATTTTATCACAACTATAAATAGACTGAGATTTGGCCATAACTCTGCACCTGCACATCTTAAGAGACTAAACATAATAAACAGTAATATTTGCACTTTTTGTAACGTTGAGATCGCAGACATGAACCACATTTTTTTCAAATGCCCAAACTTCACCATTCAAAGACTAGTGTTGGCAAGTGAAATAATTGAAGTCAGTGATACCTCCCGCCGCCAATTGTGTGATTTGCTCCAAAATAAAAAATATTATAGTGCGTTATTCAAATATATAAAAAATACTGTGGGAACTATTTAAGTGTTAATTTAAAAGAAACCTCAATAATATAAGACTTGGCTTAAAGGTCTTGTTACCAGGCCATTAAATCTTCAAAAAAAAAAAAAAATGACATTAGTATCGGTTTTTGCCGGGAATGTCAATCAGCAATGTTGTGTTTCTGAGTTATTTTTCTAAATTCGTGTTATTGCGGTTTTTAATGTGTAATATTGATGGAATATTAACCATTAGTTATTCGTGACGTGCACTAATGTGAAGGAGTGATATAGCAACTACAAAATGCGTGCTAAATTGGGTTTCCCGCCAAAACTCCCTAGGAAGTTTCGGTAAAGCGTCTACCACTTTACTGAATCGACTGACTTGACTGATTGACTACCGTGACTATTTATTAGGACTTTGACTAGACTTCTGACTTGACTATTTAGATATAAGACAAATAAGAAATACCTCAAAAATATAAGACTTGGCTTAAAGGTCTTGTTACCAGGCCATTAAATCTTATTTAAAAAAAAAATGACATTAGTATATTCTCCTAATTATTTGTCCTTTTACTATAGTCTATAACTCTATAACCTTCTACCTATTAATTAACCTTGTGCTGTTATTATTAAGTATACGGTACGCAGTCTTCCTGTCTCGTCCCCGGGGACCACATTAATTGTGTGTGGAATGCACATAACGGTCTTCAGGGAAATAGTCGCTCATCTGCACTCTTCAATCAATTGTTTGTCTTACTACATATTTAAATTTTAAACAGCAACATTAAAAAAAGTTGAAATAGTTAGCCGTGTTTCTTTGCAAAGTAGGTAGGTACTTTCTTGCAAAAAAAAAAGATGGTTTTAATCTAGGTTTTAACTTTGAATTAAGTTTAGAAACGTACAGCTACATTTCTAAATTAATAGGTAGGCTCGCTACCACAATATTAAACAACATAAAGAACCAAACTGCAAAAATCTTAGACGTATTATATATTATAGACGGGCATTGTTAAGGCAAAAAGTGTCATAAGTTTTAAATGGCCTCACTTTTCACATTTTTGGGGCCATTTTGACATTTGAAGTATAGTGAAAAACAAGATGGCGTATCTTTTTATTGTATGAAGATTTAATGATTTGTCAAATGTACGTCATAGCCTATCTTGAGTTTTGAAATCTTTGGCAAAAATTCTACATTTCCATGCATATTCCAGATTTTCGTGCAGCAAGAATATACTTCATTAGTAATATTATGCTTGGCATGTTAATTGTAAATCTATGTCGCTTGAAAGTATTTCCTCCGTCGGGATTTGATAACGGATAAGAGTTCCGACTCGTGTTCGGCACTCACCCGGAAATCCCGAATAGGAGTGCTCGTGCGGTGGTAAATAGGCTAACGACCTGCTCAATTGTGATAGTAATTAGAGGTATTGCCAGGTATTAAAATTATCTACTGAACTATGAGTAGGAGATTTTATGGACATTAAAAAATATATGTTTTTTTTTCTAAATCTGATCAAAAATGTAAATTCCCTCCTTTTTCTGCCGACTAATGTATTCTAATATGGCCAAAAGGCCCACACTATCGCGTTTAATAGGACAATTCTTACCACATATACTATACATTAATCTTTCTTTCTTATCCAAAATATCTGCTATTTGATAGAGTGACGTTGATGGACCAATAGATCACATCGCCATGGGCCATAGGGTTATCGTCACATTTAGGTCACGAATGGGCCATGACAACAAACCAGATGCCATAGTGGATAGCCCATAGCTCACGTAACAATTAATAATATTTACCTTGTACCATAGATATATAATATTAAAAAGAGGAGATATGTTATAAACGCGTAAAAATGAAGACTCGAATTGGCCCGAGTCGGGCCAATTTTGGTTAGTGTGCTCCGCGAGTAATAGCGTGTTTTGTGTTACTATGCGACGTTGACACATTGACACACGTCCCATGCCAATGTGTGTCGTGGCACAGAAATATTGTCAGTTTTGTAAGGATATAACGTATCTATCATAGATATATAATATTAAAAAGAGGTAGATATGTTATAAACGCGTAAAAATGAAGACTCGAATTGGCCCGACTCGGGCCAATTTTGGTTAGTGTGCTCCGCGAGTAATAGCGTGTTTTGTGTTACTATGCGACGTTGACACATTGACACGCGTCCCATGTCAATGTGTGTTGTGGCACAGAAATATTGTCAGTTTTGTAAGGATATAACGTATCTATGTAATAATTAATCAAAGGTATCTATGTAATAATTAATCAAAGCCTTGTACGTTATAATCAATTGTTATTAAGATGCATTGTTTGCCAATTTTGGCTGATTTGGTCATAAAAATGAAGATGAAGTGGTGTTCATGTATTTGTCCCAAGAGAAAGTAATCTTTTCTGAAATACCTGTCATACATTTATTCATTGTGTTTATGGTAAAGAATTAAAGTCTGATAAGTTTTTAAGCCTTGTAGGATTAAGAAATTGCTTTTGCCCGCGACTTCAATCCGGTTTCCATACAAAATTTTAACCCTCTTTTCATCCCCTTAGGGAGCTAATTTTCGAAAATCCTTTCTTAGCGGATGCCTACGTCATTACAACTGTCTGTATGCCAAATTTTACCAAAATCCGTTCAGTAGTTTCGGCTGTGCGTTGACAGATGAGCCAGTCAGGTTTGCCTTTATATAGTTATATATTTTATTACATATTATATTATAATACCTATCTCAATTCTCATGTATTGACTTCTAAGAATTATTAAAATGGGCTTAGTATTTTAAGCTAAGGAATTAGTTACTAAAATAAACTTGTCCTCATAATCTCAAAAAGTATTTTCGAATTTTCTTTTGTTCTATTATAACCTAAAAATATAAATAGATTTTCTAGCTGTCAATTGTTTAAAAAGCGATAAATCCATTTATTACATAAGAAATAAGGTTCAAAGTAGTTTGGCTCTAATCTTGGCGCCATTTTGAAAAAGTTGTCTTTCAACACTCTGAAGAATTTGTTTGATCACTGGGGCACTACAGCAAGTACTTAGGTATTGGCAAACGATTTATTGATTTCTTGTTTTAATCAAATTATTTACATATAACAATTACAGTTAACAGTTTCATCCATATGCTACGCATATACTAGCATCTGACTCTATATTAAAAGGTAGGACTCTACATATAAGTTTTCATAGTATAACTATTTGCTTTTAATAAATGTGTGATAATAATATTATTCCACAGTCCACATATTATGTGGATTGTGGAAGCCCCAAAGGGAGATCTTCGACTGAGCGGGTGGTATGCTCGGTCAGGCCAAAACCCAATTGATTTTCCAAGAACTTCAGATTGTTTTATTTGTTGTAGGATAATTGGAAAATTAGATTTTTTGCGAAAATAGAAAAACGTTCCTAGGATTATTGCAAAATATTATTGCAAAATTATATTTTGATACAGAGATAAAATTGCGGCACTGTAGGTTTACTGTAAAAATTATATAGTTTCGCTCCGTCTATCTGTCCGTCTGTCTGTCAGTTTGCCTGTCTGTCTGTATGTCTGTCTATCTGTCCGCCCTTCTAACTTCTGTAATTATGAATTTATGAATATTTAAAGGAATGATTTTTTTTAAATATTTTATTTATCTCCCTAAGCGCTACCTACCTAAGTCAAGATTAATTCAATGGAAATTTTACAAAGAACTTCAACGCTTTATCGTATATTTTCTAACAATACATCATAATAAGACTAAATTCTACGTAACATGAAGTTATTATATTCTAGTCTCTGGATTCGTTGCTTTACCTATTGAATTCCAGCAAAATTTCGCTTTGTTAATGTTCAGGTCAAATCTCACAAAGGATATTGAAAAAGACACGTTCCCCCTTTGTGTAGAGATGAGATCTTAAGGCTCGATCACACACACGTACCGAGTAAACGGACGTGTCAGTACTCGGCGTAGTAAAGAACTGCGAACGAGCTACCAGCCTCTGCCTCACTAATTTCGTCGAAAAAAAAAAACACGTAAAACGTATATTAGAACGTCTATACTTCGTTCATATCAAATGTAATCTAAACGTAAACAAAAAGACAGTGGGACTCTATAAGGCTAATAAGAATTAAAATGCCATTATTTTAAATTTAACTTGCATTAACTTTTAAATTTCGTCCGCTCCAAAATGGGTGTGACAGACGCTAGTATGAAGGCTTCTAAGCTAAAGTGGGATTGGGCGGGCCATATCAGCCACATGCATCCCGATCGCTGGGCAAAGATTACCACAGATTGGGTACCAGAAGACAGACGCCGCCGCCGTGGCCGACCTAGAAAAAGATGGCGCGATGATCTGGATGCATACCAGCCAGGCTGGCCAACGGTGGAACAGGAACGAGAGGAAATTTTTTAACAGCCTCTGTGGTCTATTGCTTAGCGCATTGGCTCTCGACTCTGGAGGTCGTGGGTTCGATTCCCGCATTGGAACAACAAAAAAATTTTGTTTCCAAGTTTGGTTAGGAGTTAGGACAATGCAGGCTGATCACCTGATTGTCTGACAAGAAAGATGATCCATGCGTCGGATGGGCATGTAAAAAGTCGAACCAGGACCTGTGTCGGTTATACGTCCCACTGTGTACTGTGTACTGCGCATACACTTGGGCACTATAAAATTACTCCTACGTAACTGGCCTGATTTCAATGAAACCGGCCACCGTCACCGAGATCGGTGTGGGGAGTTATTATTATAATTACTTGTAGTTAACTTCTTTGCGGTGACTAGTGACAAAAACCCACACCCAGCAGTCAGCATACTTAACAAAGTCGTCGGAGAGCCTTGTCTCGCCTGTTTACTCGATACGTGTGATCAAGGCACAATGGCGAATATCGCTTATGACGTAACGATGACGTCATCACATTCCGACGCGAAAACAAATAAAAGTCGACCCTGACTATTCCTGGATTAATCGAACTTTAAACAATTGTTTTTCCATTGTCTTCATAGCCGAGAATATTGCGCCGAAACTATTTCTGTTTTCAACGCGTTTGTTGGAATTTTAAATTAAAGTTTTCTAGTATTATACGAGTACCTACATGGTTCATCCATTTTGGATATATATCAGATATTTGAAAGTTTAGTAAGTTGAATAGATACTAAGATAAAAGATACTAGATCTAGCTTGTTGATAAAACATCAATATCATAAAGACCATTAATAATATTATGTTCTTTTTAAGTCAAATTACAAAATATGGATTTTCCTTAAACAAATATACTACTATCGAGTTATTTTAATGTTCTATAAATTTATTGGTCGAATGGGCACCCTTATTCAAATAGGATCACACTTTTAGTACTGTAGGCTTTTCTTATTTTCTTCTCTGGTCGAATGGACATGTATTTTCCGCGGCTAAAATCAAGTGTGTAGAAGACTTACACGCGGTTACTAACACTTCCTTATACTAAGAGGCTTTGATGGGGATCGATTGTCTCCGTATTAGTGTACTGTTACCACCTTGTTCCTGACTTGTGGTGCTTTACTTATAATTATTATAAGCCCTGTCCACTAACCTCATAAGCTTGTCAAGATGTGAAGTACGGTCAGAAGGTTATATATTTTACCAGATTTCGTATAGAATCAAGCTTCTAACTTTACACTCCCTTTAGGGCCCTATTTGTGATGGATCGTTACGATCAAACTGCAATAAACTTAGCAGGAACAATTGACAGCAACGCAATCGTAACGTTATCGAATGACAATTGTATAAAAACCCTGACAGCGCCTATATAAATTTCATTCGACAACGATACGATTACATACTTGTCAATCGTTCGTGGTTACCGAGGTTTCGTCCAAAGGGGCCATCCATAAATTACGTCACACGTTAAGGTGGAGGGAGGGGGTTGACGAAGTGTGACATTGTGTGACAAGGGGGTAGGAGGGGCCCTCATTTTTGTGACGTCACACATTTCTAAATATATTTTAATCTAAGTGTTAAGTAATAGCTATGATATGATAATTATTTCTAGACGTAAAGTTGTAATATGTGACGTCAAACTAGGGAGGGGGGGGTCTCACCAATGTGACCAACTGTGACAAGGACGGGGGAGGGGGCCAAAAATCGTGAAATTCGTGTGACGTTATTTATGGATGGCTCTAAAGCAAATCGTTTACGACGGTCGTAAACGATGTACTCGGTCCGTGCCCCGTGGTCGTATACGAATACGAATACGATGCGATATCGAAAACGATCTAGTAATAACGATCGTAAATCTTATAGCATAGGAGACTTCAAAGTTTTCGAGAGATCATTTAATTACCAATACTCTACAAACCGTAATGAACTCTACAATTTGGACATATTTGACATATACATATTTGATAAGACCTGTACCCCAAGCAGGAACATTTTGCGGTATCGTTACGTGTACGTAAGCGAGAAATATTGTATGAAAACCATGAAAGAGCCTCTAGCGGACGTAAAAGTAGCTAAAATTTTCATACAATATTCCTCATAATTCTCGTTTACGTACACGTAACGATACCGCAAAATGTTCCTGCTTGGGCTGCTGCTAATCTGTACGATAATGACTTTGGAAAGTGGTAAAAGCCATATTGTAGTCTCGTCTTGGCAATATTCTAAAAGAAAAAGTTTTTAGTACATAAAGGGGTAATTACATGATACATTTTATGAAATACAAACTTTCAGGAGTGAATATACTCTTGAAAATAAGCAACTTTTACTATAGAATAAACTTTAGTACCTGAAAAAAAAAATTCTCCGTTTCCTACAAAAGAGCTACGGCATAGATAATATGATACTTATCACATTTTGTTCATAATTGTTATTTTTATTATTTAATTTGTTTTTGCCTCAGTGATTTCGGTTTTAATTTTTATATATTTTGATATTAGGTTACTGGCACATTGTATTTTTATTTTTAAAGTTTTTTGAATTTAGAAGAGTAATGTCACATTTTTTCATTTAAAATTTTATCTCACATTGAACACATTATTATTGTAATTTTGGGAACCTAATTAATAAACCTTATCTTTTAAAAAAATATTATTCTTTGAGACCTCCTGGTGATTAATTAACTCCAGATATATCTTCCGTCCTGAAGATTGGTCATATTCGAGCCGGATTATCATGGATTAAAAATATTTATTGTTGGACCGGAAGAATATCGGAACAGGGAATTTATTATAGGGGTCTCATAGCGGTATTACCACAGATTTCAACTCAAGATAGGCTATCACGTACACTTAGCAGAAAAAAAATCATACAAGAAAAAGTAACGCCATCTTGGTTTTCACCATAACTCAAATGTCAGCCATCTTGTTTTCACCATAATTCGAATTTCAAAATGGCCCCAAAAATTTAAAAATTGGGGCCAATTTACTGGAGACACTTTTTGCCTCATCATGCCTCGTCTATAATATACGTCTATGGGTATTACTCATTATAATTATTATTATTGACGCTATTATTATTGTGGTAAGGTTTTATATTTTCTAAGTTATTATTTTCATTCATATTATAGGTTCATATTATTGTATTATTAAAGATTATTGATTATTATTCCAAGTATACATTGAAACTAATTATTCCGATTATTATTATTATTATAACTGTGACATAAGAATAAAATTATTATTGATTATTTTAAATATTAACTATTTTTTATAAATTGGATATTATATTTTATTCATATTGATGATAGATTGTAAAGATTTTTGGTGTCACAGTATCTATTACTATTAAGATTAATAATTGTTTTATCGTATTTTCAGTTTTTGGGTTAATTTTGTATTTACTTCCAAATGGCCGAGGAGAATATTAATTTAATAAGAAAACGCGCAAGCTGCAAGGGCCGTCTCACTATATTTTGTAACTATGTAGAGCAGCTTGCGGAGGTCTCCTTGGATAGTAGAGGTAGAGCGGAGCTGGAGTTGCGGCTGAGGAAGGTCGAGGAGCTGTACGGCCAATACAATGAGGTGCAGGTTAGTCTTGAATGTTTGTCAGACAGCATCGAGAAACAATTAGCCGAGCGAACAGAGTTCGAGTGTATATACTTTGACATTGTTTCCCGTGCTCAGGAGCTACTCACTAACGATGTAAGAAATGAATCTATTCGAGACAGCTCGCACAAGGAAAATTGTAGTGCGGTTAGGTTACCCACTATACAGCTACCCAAATTCAGTGGGTCCTACGAAAATTGGTTGGAGTTCCGAGACACATTTTCCAGTTTAATTCACTGTAACTCTGAAATTGATAATATTAATAAGTTTCACTACTTACGAGCTTCACTTGAAGGCTCTGCTGCTATAGTCATTAAGTCGATAGAATTTACTTCTAGTAATTATATTTTAGCATGGGAATTATTATGCGATAGGTACAATAACAAGAGGCTTTTGGTGCAAAACCACGTCACAGCATTATTTAATATACCTGTATTAGGTAAGGAATCGTCCTGCCATATTAAAAATTTAATTGATATTTTAAATAAGAATTTGAGAGCATTAGAATGTTTAGGGGAACCGGTTAAACAGTGGGACACTCTATTAATTTACGTAGTGACGAATAAACTAGATCGAAAGACGTACCAAGAGTGGGAAGAGTTCAGAGGACGTATTGAAACTCAACAGATTACTTTTGACTCTTTCTTAAGCTTCTTACGCAGTCGCGCAGATCTGATAGAGACGTTAGAATTGTCACGTGCCAATAGTTCTGTTAACAATAATTCAAATGTAAAATTAAGAGCTATGGTAAGTGTACATAATTCAGCATCACCGTCTTCGTGCCCGCCGTGTCCCATGTGTAATGATGGCCATAAATTATATTATTGTCCCGAGTTTTTAAAATTAAGTAACGCCGAAAGATATGAATTAATCCCGTCTCTCAAATTATGCTTTAATTGTTTACAAAAGGGACATTTCTCTAGGCAATGTAGTAAGCCTGGCTGTTATAAATGTAAAAGAAAGTATAATACTAGATTACATATTGATAATTTTAAGTTTAAAGAGAATTCAGGCACTGATTTGATACTCGATCCTACCAAAAGTGATATTGCGAGTTCAGATGTTCCGGCTATTGCCTTAACATCCAAAGTTTCATCTTTGCATAACATGGTGCAAAGTGACGTTATTTTGTCTACTGCTTTAGTAAAAGTATGTGACACAAATAATAAGGTACATGCTGTTAGAGCTGTATTAGACAGCGGCAGTACATCGAGCTTTATGACTGAGAAACTTGCTTTGAAATTAGGTTTACCTATGAAAAGTACTGAAAGGTCTGTAGTAGGCACCGACAATGTAGAGTCACGCGTAAGTAAAACGTGTAATGTAAATATGTCATCTATTCATGACGATTTTTATTTAAAGGTAAACTGTTTTGTTCTGCCATTAATTGTTAGTAAGATGGCACATCACAACTTAAACTTATCAGACCTTAATATTCCTTCGAGTATAAAATTGGCTGATCCTGACTTTATATCGCCAAATGATATCGATATTTTATTAGGCGCAGATCAGTTTTGGAGCATCATAGGCTCCCAGAAAATTAATTTAGGTAATGGTAAACCAAGTATTGTCGAAACTAAACTAGGATGGATAGTTTCTGGCCCATACGATTATTAGGTAGGTACTTACTCTTCATTCATTGACTAACCAAGTTCATAATAAGTATAATAAAAAGCTTGTCACTATATTATTATTATTATTAATTATCTATTAATATTATTCGACCAAAAGGATTTTTTATATTATTTTACTTATTTACTATTTGTTGCATAATATTTAGTTTACGTTTTAAATGTAGTGTACCTATATTATTAAAGGTAAATAAAATGATTTTCCTATTTTAATTGGAAATATTTTTCAATAGTTCTTTTGTTCATACCTAAGCAACGGAGCATTTTATTATTTAGTTAACATTACATTAACATTACATTGCTATACTCGTATTATACCTTAACGCTAACATTATTATAATTTTATACATTTATTATTTAATTTATATTAATATTTCATGAAGTTTTACGAAATTAAAGCGATTTTAGCTCACTAGTAAGTATATTATGCTAGGAATAATTGTACATAGACGCTATAATATTCTTAGCTCTGTAGATAAGTTATTTAAGAATTAAACATTATTTTACTATAGCTAATAAATACATTTGTTTTTAACTAAAACTATCTATTATTTTAGTACTATTATTATACAACCTATATAATAAATTATAACATACAGTCCACTCATTAATTACATTATCAAATCAACTATTATTATATTATTGTTTCAGACTTCTTACGTATTATAAAGTCAGCCTATTTTAACATTTAACGGTTACCTCTTGCCAAGTTATTATTATTATTAATGACAATTATTATTATTATTGAATGTTATACAACATTACTACTACAGCAAGTACTCTAGACCTGTTACTTTTGTCAGACTCTTGACTGTAGTTAAATTAATTATTACTATTATTTGAACAGAACAACTACTACACCAACGACTTCAGAACATTGCCTGAGTCTTGGCTGTAGGTTGTTTTCTAACATATTATTATTACTAGTTCTGTTCAAATTTATTTATTATTGTTCTATTAAGGGGTAACTAAATTATTCCTGTACTTATTTTGTTATACTGAAGTCTGAATAGATTCATTTTGCGTCGGTTAGTAGTTCTTATGATACATTCTGATGGCTAGTCTTCGTTTGTTGGTTAGTGCATTCTTCTACTGTTCAGCCTCAATTTTAACTTACATTATATGCACGTCTCTACTCTCTACTGTTAAATTTGACTAAATGCCATTCGAAGTATTATTTTGTACAGTTTCTTTGCAGCTAATTTGGGAGTACATATAAAATGAATAATTTTATTTTATTTTATTTAAGCCAAATTGTTTATAAAATAATTTTACTTTTGTAATTAGAAAGCACTTAAAATTTTGATAATTCACTTGTTGTGTGTTTAAAGTTAGTTGCTAAATATGTATTAGGGCCGAGACCCCTACGTCTATTATTTCCGATTCAACTGATTGATTGACACCCCAACTCTCCCTACTGTCTACGCGCTGCCCGAAAATGGACCTGCAGTACAATTCGATGTACTTAACTACTATTTGAAGGACCAGCAGGGAAACTATCATAGAATTGTTATTATTTGAAAAAAAGGAATAGTGTATTACCTACTATGAGATTAATACATAATTATTATTCCTGGCACTCTATACAGAAGTTCCTCCTGCTAGATAGATCTCTTGAAAGGGTAACCTACAACACTTCACGTAAATTTGAACATCAGAGAAGTCGATGCAGCTCATCTGTGGTGGTATCGTTCAGAATCTATGAGATGATACTTCAGGAATCATACGAGTCAGACGAAGAATACCTACACTATTGCTCCAGTCCCGATTTAAATAAATTATTATTATCTTAGGTTAAGTGTTTATGGGATTTTAAATAGGCAATATTAGTTAATATTTTGTTAGTAATTTTATTAGCAATAATTTTGTTTTAAGATTAATTTCATTCTGCAAAGTAGGTATTTAAAGTAAGTCTTTTTGGTTGAAAGAGCTTTCAACGCCCGGGGGCATGTTCATAATTGTTATTTTTATTATTTAATTTGTTTTTGCCTCAGTGATTTCGGTTTTAATTTTTATATATTTTGATATTAGGTTACTGGCACATTGTATTTTTATTTTTAAAGTTTTTTGAATTTAGAAGAGTAATGTCACATTTTTTCATTTAAAATTTTATCTCACATTGAACACATTATTATTGTAATTTTGGGAACCTAATTAATAAACCTTATCTTTTAAAAAAATATTATTCTTTGAGACCTCCTGGTGATTAATTAACTCCAGATATATCTTCCGTCCTGAAGACATTTGTAGTGTGTTTGTATAAGCAGCAGATTTTTTTTTCAAATAGAAAAGGCGATAACTTGATACCATAGTAAAAGTTGCTTATATTCAAGAGTATATTCACTCTTGAAAGTTTGGCTGCTGATTGAAAAAACATCATGTAAAGTCCTCTCTGAAATCCTTATTCATATCCAGTGATTAAAACTTCAAATAAATAATATACAGGATTTATTCTCCATAAATTAACATAACATGTGCCTCCATGGCAGTCTCTCGGTAATAATGCCAAACCCGACGTCCATACCCAACAAGCGACGATACTGATCTTGCATTTTTTATACAAATTGAACATGGCACTGAATATTATTTCTTATGCCTAAGAAATAAACTATAAAATCATTTCATCTCATAACCAAATAATAATAATTATATATTAATGCACATTTAAACCATTCATTGCACTTTTACATATTATTAATTAGAAGTATTTTATGAAACCTTCAACTATAAGCTTACAGCTCGGCCTTCCTGCAAATAGCGAGTCCCTTCGCTTCAGTTATATAGATAGATAACACTTTATCTACACACAATCATAATATTATAACATACAACAATAGTTAGTAATAGTTTACTAACTTTTTTTTTTGGTAGTTTCTCTAGTGAGAAACTACCAAAAAAATTTAATGAAATATCCCCTTGTCTGTCGAATGCCATCTCATGGCGTTTTTATAAACAGGCGTATCGATAGATGTGCCAAATATATATTTTTAAAAAGCTTGTGGTTTAAAAAACACAGTATGTAAAGGTATTGTTTTTTTTTTAATGAATTATTGTAAAACAGTATATCCATTTGTACGAAGAATATAAGAAATTTGAATGAATTATTTTTTTTTTTATATTATCACTCGAAATATTCGCGTATACTTTCACTTACTTTCACCTATTTTCTCCTTAGGATTACAAAATATTTTAGGGTAAAAGAATATAACTTGTATTAATTCTGTTACTTTACATTGCACAGATTCTAACAACATATGTTTTATATAATTATATCTTTCATACAAAATTAGGAAGTTTTCGTCATTTTAATGCGACGGGGCGCTATTTCTAGACCTAGGCCGAAATCTAGTCCGACAGATACAAAATGGACACTTTTGACAATTGAGAGGTAGAGATATAACAACGTGGTTATATACTCAAAGATAACAACTATGAATTTCTTACTGACTATTGTTATTAAAATATATTTATAACTATTAGGACCACTTCTTCATTCTCAGAAACATCATCGTCACCACTAGTATCTAAATAGGCTACTTTTCGTGACAAAATTTTCTTTGCGCGTATGAACATCTAGTATGACATAATTTACATTTACTTTGCAGTACACTCCCCGATAGGGACTTATTTGAGTAGTAATTTTGAAACTGACCATCTGCATCGTGGGGAATCTGCCTCTCTACTTGCGCTTCCTACTACTATAATTATTTTTTAATTTTTATTTTTATTCATTTTTAGGGTACCTCGAAAGGAAAAAACGAAACCTTTATAGAATCATTTTGTTGTCCGTCCGAATGTCTGTCAAGACCCTTTTTCTCAGGAACGCGTAGAGGTAAGGTCTACGGTCCTTTAGAGCTGTGAAAAAAACAAACTTCTAAGCCAATGCAATCAAAAGATACAGCTGTTAATGCCGCAAATTTCCGCAAATTTTTGAAGTTCACAAACTCAAAACCAACAGGCTACTTCCCGTGAACTCAGAATCTTGAAATTTGAAATACATAGAGTAACGTCTTATAGCACTTATAAAGGAAAAATTACGAAAACCGTAACTTTTTAGTTTTTACATAATATAATAAAAATATTTTTAATAATTTTAAACTTACTACTCCTTTCCTTATGAACGCGTAGAGATATTAAATTGAAATTCATATCAAACACTCAGGTTTAAAGTACATTTAAGGTGTAACAAAATCACTACCGGTTTGTACTGAACCCTCGGCGCGCGTGTCCGACTCGCACTTGGGCGATTTTTTTTATTTTGTTATGAAAGCTTACAGCAACAAATACAATGATAATAAATTAACATATTAAAAAAAAATACCAATGACAAGTTTTCACAACTACAAAACAAATTAGCAAAGCTCAAGTTAAGCCCCTGAATGTGTCAAAAAAATATCCATATATACATTAAAGTAAAAGCAGTCATAACCACAAACATAATAAACCGAATGAATGTTAATATTAAAATTTAAAACTACACTCGTACACATAATTATTTGATAGTCTTATATTTGTTTAGTAATTAAGATTAATATTTAAAATGGTTTATTAGTTACAATTGAAGAAGGGTATCAGTTAGGAGTCTCCTAATTTTAGGTGGATTTAATGAAAATATATCTTCAAGTGGATTTTCATTAAGGAATGTATTCATTTGAGCGCTTGATCT